>JAKSZU010000002.1:73907974-75107974 GCA_026018925.1 Tupaia tana
AGTAAGTTTCTGCCTAAGGCTAGTGTGCCTAATAAGTGTGATAATTGGATTCAGCATCTGAAATCTAGTCACTGGACATTCTCAAGCATAAATAACCCAACTGTGGCCATCTGACAATTATAAGGAAGACCATCCTATAGGTCAACCATGAGTCTCCCTAACTTATACCAAAGCCTCCTTGTTTTGGTGATTGCTGTCATAACCTGAAGTCAGTCTTTTTATTTTGAAAATGAGAGTATGTGCATGCTTTACAGAGAGAGAGAAAGAGAGAAAATCACCCTCAATAGGGTCTCGTCATGCCAAGATCCCCTTTTTCTAGCCCTAAGCTTCTCAGAATCTTTGGTACCCACCCCACATGATAGGCATGTCTTTAAGACCACCTGGGGATCCAAACCCACAGCCACCATATGGCTTCCAGCCTTATAGGTCATTGCATTACTGCGGTGCAACAGTGGCTGGACCTTCATGATTCTTCTAGGCAGCTGTTTTCTCTTGCACTGTTTTCTGTTACTTTCCTTCTGTGTTGAGTCATGGTTTGGTATTTCTTTTTCACCATTTATGTTCTAGCTGTTTCTTCTTCATATATTCTTTTTCTCAAGGATACACAGCCTCCATTCCAATGCCTTTCTTATTTCTCTTGTATTTCACTTGTTCAGTTACTTCTGGACACTTGGCTTTGCCATCTCCTGCCCTCATCATCTCCTAATCATGACTAAAGAGAACTCCTACTGGGCTATGTGGAAAAACCTTATGAGTTTTGTGTAATAAAGAACTGGAGACTGTTTACCCTTCAAGAATATGAGGAGACTTCAGTGAATTTGTGGAAAAATGGAATTAAAGCAACAGGTTATTTTGGTGCAAAAATATTTTGAAATCCATATATAATTTTTTCTTAATGCCTACTTTGAATGAATTTTTGAAATCCTCTCATATTTATAGGAATTTTTATCATCAGCTTCTGGTCTTATTCCAGCTTTTTTTCCCTCAGGTATCAAAATTAAAGGTAAATGGAAATAGTATCATAATCAATTATGTTTTTAAGGTTGATGAAAACCATTGCAAAATTAATGTATGATTTTTAAGATCTACTAGACATATTGGGTTGTCGGGAAAATCATGACTCATTTTTTGCATAGAAAAACAGAAAAATATGTCATAAATTTCCAAATATTTTATCTATATTGTGGGTTTTTTGACAGCCAGGGAACTGAATCATGATTTATAACTTTTTTTTTTTTTTTTTTTTTTTTTTTTTTTGCTAGAGGAAGAACCATTTCAAGTTCTAGGCAGCTTAGGAACAATTACACTTTTTGAATACAATTTGTAATTAGAGATCTGCCTTTCATTAAAATAAACATGCCTCCATCAACCATGAAATATCCCCTAAACAAAAAATAAACAAGAAACATTTTTGCTCAAGGCAGAGCATAGATTACTCATCTAATGTTTGGAAGCTGACCCACCATGAAAATCTTTGGGCATGAAATAAAAATTAAGTTATGCATTTACCAAGGAAAGAAAGTGTGATAATATATTTAAGAAAGTAGAAGAGTGACTGGAATATTCAGCTAAACATACTAACTAGAACACTTTGTCCTGAGTAGCTCAGTTATCTGAGGTTTAATTATAAAAATTAGGATAAAATCTGTGGTATTTTCATTATTTTTTCCTCCTTTACTTTTAGTTTTAAATTTTCTCTTTGTTCATGATAGAGTACGAGAGAGAGAGAAAGAGAGAGAGAGAGAGAGAGAGAGAGAGAGAGAGAGAGAGAAAGGGAGAGAGAGAGACCCTGTGTAGGGTCTGGTTACTCTTCACCCCTTCCTCCAGTCCTCCAGCCTGTTGGACCTTGTGCACTGTACACATGCCCAGTATGTTTAAGGCTGACCAGGCTGGGAATCCCAGTAGGTGGGATCTGGCTTCTTTTGAGAGGCATATAACCACTGTGCCACAGAGCCAGGCTTAGTTCTAGTTTTTAGAAGAAGAGCTCATGGAAATGTAGTTGGTAAACGTTTAGATGGTTATAATAATTCATATACCACTTTGGAGTTTTAGAAAGCATTTTCCCTTGTATCATTACCTGAGCTAATAACTCTGAAATAGGATATTTATACTAACAATAAATTGCAATTTACAGAGAAGGAAACTGAGACTCAGAGGGGTTCAGACAAATGTCTCAAACAAGTGTACATAGAAATCACCTAGGGAATGTTAAAGACATCTATTTCTGGGCTCAGAGATCATGATTTAGATGGTTTGGAACGGACTCAGGGAATCTACTTTTTATCAGTGCCTCAGAGTTCTTCAAGTTACCCAGATGTAGGTTATTCATTTACTTCACTTATGGGAACATTTGGTTAAATTCATAAGCAAGGGCCAGACCATTAGTATGTAATAGACTGTGTTAACTGGAAGGACATTTAACCAGAGATTTTTATTGTAGATTAGTGGCTAATGCATTCCACTTATTTGCCTTCTCCATGATGACTAAATCTAAGTCTTGTTTCATCAGGGTTAGTCTGCCATGAGATTTTCATTTCTCCTTTGCTAATTTCAATGTAAACAATATGGGATTAGGACCTATGATATTTCTAGTATGGTAATGCTGAAGGCTGTGTCTTTTTAATAGTTCATTGACTAAATTTCCTTGGGCAGATACCAAAATCAGTGTATTTTTTAAATTAGAATGCAGCCAGTAATTGTGTTTTTGTGAACTTCCAATGTATGCAGTTTATTTTTTTTTAATTGCCAGAGAGTACATGTAGTCACCAGAGAGAGACACAGAAAAAGAGGGAGAAAGCACCCCTCAACAGGGTGTGGTTACACCACAATCCCCTCTTCTCCATTCTTTCAGGATTTGGGGCATGCACACATACACCCCCAGCATGTTTTTCAAGTCATGGAGCCAAAATTTAAACTGCAGTAAGGAAGGTGGAATCCAGTTTCCTTAACTACTAGGCTATGGGGCTGGCCTGTATGCAAACTTTTGAGAAATAGCTTCCTTCTTAATTTAAGGTTACTTCTTGATGCATTTTTAAATATACTAAAGTAGGAAAATAGAGAGTCATGATAGAAAGTCACCTTGGAGGGAGCAAATTTTCGCAAGCATATTTTATTTATGGATTAATCCTTTTTTTTTTTCACCATATTTCAGAACTTTAGGTTTAGTTGGCCAGCATTCTATCATAGATTGATTTGGGAGTCTTAAAGATCATTCTATTTTGTTTTTTTTTTTAGAAGACTATTCTTGAGTAAGTAGTTTCTTTCTAAACCTGGTTGCCTTCTCTCAGAGAAAGTTTTATTGGCATTATCAAACATCTAGGGTATTTGTAAGACATTAGGGGCCTGTCTTCTTGTTACGGACAGAAAGAAATAGACACCAGTAATCTAGGTTTGAAATTTATTAAATTCTGCTTTATCAAGCACAATTTTACTGCTTCATCTAAGACCTTTTAAAAAGTGAAACTGGAGGGACCAGCAGTTAGTGTAATGGCTATGTCGCTGAGCTCCCATGTAGTTGACCGCGGTTCGAGTCCCGTACCCAGTGGCTTAAACTCACACCGGGCACGTGTGCATGTGTGCCCAAGTAGACTTCTCCACTGTGGAGAGAAGTCTACTCTACAATCCCTTCTCTCTCATTCTCCTCCTGGGATTTTGGTCACACGCACACACATGCCTGGTGTGTTTTAAGCCACCGGGTCTGGGACTTGAACCATGGTCAACTATGTGCCAATTCAGTGATACAACCATTACACATCTGCTGGCTCCAAACCAATATATTTTAAAGGACCAATAGATGATATTACAAAATTGCATGTTAGTATTCTATTCAAAGTACAAGATAGACCAATGCATTTTAAGGTAACAGTACAAAAAGTTTCTTAATATCATTTTAAGTTACATGATGTAATTTACTTTCAGGATATAGCCATGTGTAGAGTTTTGGTGTAGTTTTAGAGAAGAATGTTCACAATTATCTGAAAGGCTTCTTCGGATAATCATTATTTTTGGTGAGTATAATGGAATCCTGAATACAAAGTTTTGTGAGTATCTGCTGTGGAAAAAAAGATACACACTTAATAATATTTTGCAAACTAGTGAAAAGGGGGGAAAGATTAAGACATATAAAAATAATTAGCTTATCTGCATTTTATGTATATTTTCTTGTAGGTTTCAAAACATTCTGCATCTACTATCTGTTTTGTCCAAACCACAGCTCTTCTATTATGAAAATAGTCATGACTCAGAGAAATTTGGAAGGCTTTGAAAGGTTACAAAATTAATAATTTCATTAATCTCAGCTCAGTCATTTATTGGTGAATAATTTATTTTTCTTTAAAAACAAACAAACAAGCAAACAAAATGACCAGAGGCTTGTGTGCTTACCAGAGATTCAGATAGTTAGAAGGAGAAGGAGAAAGCATCCCCATGCCACAGTTCCTTCTCCATTTCTTCATCTTTTGGAATTCGGGCATGCATGCACACATGCTCAACATGTTTTTCAAACCACTGGGTACATGGTTGGAACTGTGGAGTAGGTCACGTGGAATTTGGTTGCCTTAACCACCAGGGAATAGAGCCGACCTTGTGAATAGTTTGAAGTCAGACTGAATTGTGTTTAAATCCTGGTATTATTGTGAGCTGTTTGGATGTAGACAAATATATTTCCTGGATATCAGGTTCCACAGCTAACAAATAGAGACAGAGCCATATTAGAGTTTTGCGAGGAGAATTAAATTAGATAATAGCTACGAAGTGGTACATAGTGTGCCCTGAATAAGCGGCAAGTTTTTTGGTTATTATTGATCAGCTTTAGTGTGATTACGAGTTTTTTCAGAAGGCACTTCCAGAAGGCACTTCACATCCTTGTTGACAAGCGTGGTCTGTGGACTAACATATCAGCCTCCTCTTTTGGAACTTGTAAGAAATGCAGCATTTTGGGTTCCACCCTAGACCTACTGAATCAGAATCTGTTTTCACCTATCCCCAGAGGGTTGTCTGCACAGTAAATTTGAGCAACACTGCTCCATAGGGCTCTGAGATGGTACAGAAGGCAAAACAACTGGAATTTCTGAAGCTGGAAATTCTAGCCAACTCTTCCTGTGCTGTTGATTTCATGTATAATGCTAGGATTAAAAACACAAGATGAAACATCTAAATGTTCCTGAAGGACCTCTGCTGTCATGGTGGCGTTGGGTTGAATAGGTTCTGCTGCCAGTGACATTAGTCCCCTCTCCTTCCTCAACCTTATGGTGCATTCATACAGCTCGCCCTGTTGCTCTCGGTGTGTGTACAGAACTCTATGTACATCGCCTCTTACTTTCCCTTCACGTGTGTGGTTTCCGCCTCTCCAAAGCCAACCTGTGCACTCATTTGTTCCTCGTGCTTTAATTGCCTTTTCCTTGCTCTGCACTGGCTTGTCCTTTAATTGTTCTTTGTTGCTCTTGATGGTGCCAGTTTTTTGCCTTTGCTGTCATCTGATAACATGCAGATGTTTTTCCAATTCAGCTATCCATCTATCAGTCAGTGTCTTGTAAATTTCTCTTTATATGATTCTATCAATAGAACTGTTCAGCCCAATGTTTCCACTGCAGTACCTTCTCAATGATCTACAATATTCTTGACACACAAGAATACAAAGGAATCTCATACCAGGGCCTTTTCAGGTGATGTTGAATCAGGTTAAAGGTCCTTGGCACAGAGTTTATTCCATAGTACTTCATTGTCTAAACACTGGCTTCCTGTAAAGTGCCACCCGGCGTCATTTAGATTTGAATTGCCAGGATACTAGTAAACAGGTGAATGAATTATATTTATGTGGAAAGGATGTGGATAAGGAGCATTATAAATAGACTATATTGGTTTTATATACTTTTGGATTACTCATGGAAATAAGTACAAAACAACTCTATCTGTACACAATTTATTTGAGTACCTTACCTGACCAGCTTAAAGAAAGTAAATATGAAGAATGTCAACATAGTTACATGTTTATGCTTTCGTCATCTCTTGGAAACTTTGAAAGAAAAAGAGGCATTAACTTTTCTGGAGTGATTCAAGGACAGGTCTGAGAAATGGGAATCATGTGAGTCTCAACTTGGTCACAAGCCTATTTGCTGTGTCCTTTGAACAGTTACTTTGCTTCTCTTTCAGTTTCCTTAACCATAATACAAGAGGTTTGGATTAGGTCGGCTTTTTCTTGGTCTGAGTCTGTGTATAGAGAGCTTATAATATTTCTCCTTTGTTATAAAAATACTGCATATTACAGAAGGTGCAAGAAAGTATAAAGAAGAAAATAAAAATTGCTTTCATCTCATTATCTGCTATCAATCTTTTGTATGAGTTGGCTCCCAGGTCTTTTCTATGTGTATCACTTCTTTTTCAACAAAAATAGGATCATATTCTGTATACTGTTTTATTTTCTCTTTTCATTCTTATTCCCTGTGAGAATACTGCAGCTAGACAGCTTTTTGTTTTTGTTTTTTTTTTCCATAGGGCCCATGTGCTCGCTGGGGAGAGAAACAGAGACAGTGAGAGGGGAAGTGATAAGTCACCTCTCCAGGGAATGGCCACACTGCAGTCTCTTCTCTTCCATTCCCCTCCTAAGATTTTGGGCAGTCAAGCACACTCACCTGGCTTGATCAGCCACCAGGTCTGGAACTAGAACTGGGATCTGCCATACTGGAGTCCAGCACCTTAACCACCATGCCACCTCCTGGCCCCCACTAGACAGCTTTTTAATGTGCATTTCATAAATAAGTAGGATTTTGAGACTTTTACTGATTTGTTCAATTTATAATCTTTGAAACTACCTCTACTTGTACTAAGACATAATCATTCCCAAGAATTTTTAATTTTTTAGTATATTTTCTGTTTTATTCATTCCTCAGTTCCATCTCTATTGCCACGTTTCTTTGTTATGGTTAGATTATTAGTTTTCCTAAATTACTGACTCCCCTTCATTACGTTCATGCTCAGAATCTCCCAGAGACTGTCATTTCATATTTGAGAAAATGCATACTCCTAAGTCCAACCTCCTTTTTAGTGTTATTTCTTATCACTTGAGTTATAGTAGACCTTCTCACTCACAGGCTTATGAACAGTTTTATCCATTTATAGCAGCCCTGAAGGCCTGTGCATACATGTGTAGCCTCTTGTAAGTTAGTATTTGTCAGTCACATTGAGGAGACTCTTGCACAAGTAAGTGCCATGAGTCTGTTAATTTCATTGCAAATAGTTGAGTGTACTATTTGTCAGATCCTGTGCTAACCAGATTCTGTGAGATATGACAGAGCAAACCTGTTGGTTTGGGAATGAGTCTGGACTGGTACCCTACCTCTATGGGACTCAGTGTCTAGTTTATTGTATGGGATATACTGATATATGAATAATTTGGATTTAGGAATACAACAGGCTCAGTTGATTTTTAGTCAGCTGAAAATGTTATTACTAATATTACTGGTATCATTATTAATATCAGTTATTATCTCTGTTCTCTACACCAAGAGTGATTTTTTTTCATTGACAGAGGGTCGTGTGCTCACTGGAGAGAGATGGAGAGACAGGGAGAGAGAGGGAGACAGCACTTCTCAATGGGACATAGTCAAACCACAGCCCCCTCTTCTCCATCTCTGCATCCTGTCAGGATTTGGGGCACTCATGTATATACACACCTGCCTAATATGTTCTACAAGACGCTGGTGCAAGAGTCTAACCATAGTCAGCCATGTGGAAACCAGCTCCCTTAACCCCTAGGGTGTGGGGACAACCCCAGGAGTGACCTTTTCACATACCTTTTTCTCATTCATCACCAGGCTCCCTTGGGATTCAACCCCAGTGTATCCTTGCATGAAACATGCCTTAGCTGTTTTTTGGCCCAATCTTCTCTGTCCCTAAATCTCTCAGTTGCCACTTAGTCATCTAGAGGTGATAGAGCCAGACTGGTGGAGTGTAAATCCTGGCTCTGCCAATAACTGCTGTGTGACTTGGGGCTAGTCCCTTAACTTTCTTGTGTCTTTATTTCTTTACCAGTAAAATGGAGATAATAAGAATAGCTACCTCATAGATTTGCTTTGAAGGTTAAAGGAATATATATATATATATATATATACATACACACACACATATACATATGTATATAATGTACATATACATATACACTCTCACGTAATTAAGAAGAGTGCCTGGGACCAGCAGTTAGCGTAATGGCTATGTCGCTGGACTCCCACGTAGTCGACCGCGGTTCGAGTCCCGGACCCGGTGGCTTAAACTCACGCCGGGCGCGTGTGCGTGCGTGCCCAAGATCCCGAGAGGAGAGTGGAGGAGAAGGGATTGCGGCGTGGCCATCCCCCCTGGGGGGTGATTTCCTGCTTTCTGTCTCTCTGTCTCTGTCTGTCTGGCGAGCGCACGCGCCCTAAAAGCAAAAACCTCTCCAAAAAAAAGAAAAAAAAAAAAGAAGAGTGCCTGATCAACAGTCGATACTACGTTAGAGTTTAATTTTGTTGTTGTGGTTTATAGCTTATTCAGCAACTATTGGGTTGTTGAAAAACTCATAAAAACAGCATATTTTTCTGTTTTCCTGTGCAAAAATGTGTCATGACTTTTCTGACTACCCAGTATTTGGAGTTCCTCTGGTGTGTCTTATGGAAGGGGGTGGGGCTAAGCATTCGAAGGGAAAGATTTCTCTGTTTTCATGGTCCATCCTAGGTGACCAGATATTTGTCTAAGCATCATCCAAGAATATCTCCAGTTGCAGCTGTGAGCAGCGCTACCTGGAATCTGCATAGGACTGTGAGAGAATCATGAGGGGAAATTGGCCTCATCACTGAGGTTTGAGAAGGTGTCCTTGAGGAAGTCTCAGGCATGTGCAAGAGGACTCTGAGGGGAGGCAGCAGCCCAGTTGAAGGCTCTCAATGGGAGGGAACATGGCCCATCCCAGATCTTAAGATCAGGGTGGCCCCTATGCAGAGCTGAATGAGTCTTCTTTGGAGAGTTTTCTCTTCAATAAATTTGTCCATTTTTAATTGGATTGTATCTTTTTTTTAATGGGTGAACTTCTTCTTGGTATCTTCCCAGAGGATAAGCAAATACTCAATTGGAAAGACATCTGCACATCCATGTTTATTGCCGCATTATTTTGTAATTGCTTCAACATAGGACCAACCTAAGTGTCCAAAAATTGATTGGGTTGAAAAATTGTGACACATATGTACTATGGAATATTACACGGCCATCAGAAATAATGAGATCCTATTGTTAACTCAAAATGGATGAATATAGAAGTGTTAATGTTGCATGAAGTGAGCTGGACTTTGAAAGATCACATTGTATATCCCCACTCTATTTATACTGAATATCTGCATTTTATGGCAGAGGTTGAGAGATCTGAAGATATGCTGGTGAAGAGGCTGGGTGTGGATGCTAGAGACTGTAAAGGGGGAAAGTGGTTGGTAGAGAATGGATAGTGGATGGTGGATGGGGAAAAAAATTAGGACAGTTACGAAGTGAAAATAATGTTTGAAGACTTAAAATGATAAACTTATGTTTATAAGAGAAAAATAAATTAAAAAAATCAAAACTTTTTTGTATTGTCTGGAAGTCGTTCACAATAGTGTGTCTCTGTTAATTTATCTGTCGTAAAAGAACACTTTGTCTAAATAAAGGACCAAAAGTGTGCAAAATGTTTACAATTCTTTGTGAAATTGTAGGAAAATAAAAATTTCTACAATTTTTGAGCTGATCGTAATGAAAATGTACATAGCATTTGTTCAAAAACTATTAAAGGAACAAAATAAGAGTTACAAATGTTTTTCTAATTTTAAGATTCCTTATCCAAAGGAATGAGTATAATTAAGTCAACTTAAGCCTAAATACAAGGAGACTTCAAAAAGTTTGTAGAAAAATAGAATTAAAGTATGAGTTTATTTTGGTGCAAAAAAATTGAAATCAGGTATAGTTTTTTCATAACACACATTTCCTTGAACTTTTTGAATTATCCTTATCTATATAAATAGGTGATACATTTCTAAAATTATGTTTCCTCCCCAATGAAAAACCCACGTATCCATTACCAGTTTGTAAATTCTGCCTGTAAGTTGCCATTATAATTGTGATTGGGTAACCACTGGGCTTTTTCTCAAAGTAAATGGTTGTTTTAATTGCCCTCTTAAACCATTCCCCGTCCTTAGGAAGAATTACTAGAAATCCTCCATTTAGTTCTTTTTGTTTGTTTCTGCTGAGTCCATTTTTCAAGGATAGACACAAGGTACTCTAGTTATTATGTCCCCAAAATTATTTTTTAAAAAAAGCAAACAAACCAATCGCCCACAAACTTAACTGCACACAATGTTCTTTCCACCTTTTGTCTTTCATCTCCAGTCTGTTACCTGTGTAGGCAAGATACCTGCCTAGACAAGAAAAAACTCTTTTGGATGAGACTCTTAAGGCTTTACCTTTGATGCCACCTGTTTTGTCCTCTGCCTGAGGGTCAGAAGGGCTGTCCAGTACTATTAAAACATCCTTTTCTGCCCTTTATTATCTTGTGAGCTTAACTAAACTCATTTTTTCTCTTAAAATCACTTAATATCACTTTTCTTTAATGAGTTATATCTTTCCTGATTGTAGCTTCAAGACAAACCATTTTTATAATTTTTTAAATTCAACTGAAGCAAGAGTTAATTAAAATATTTCTTCATATCTAGGAGATTTGAAAATTATAAAACAGATGAGCCTTCCAAATGGAGAGTTCTTTGCCTCTATTAAATTGATCTTAGATTGGGACCAGCAGTTAGCATAATGGCTATGTCGCTCAACTCCCATGTAGTAGACCGTGGTTCGAGTCCCGGACCCGGTGGCTTAAATTCATGCCAGGTGGGTGTGTGTGCGTGCCCAAGATCCCGAGAGGAGAATGGAGGAGAAGGAATCGCGGTGTGGCCATCCCCCTGGGGGGTGATTTCTCGCTTTCTTTCTGTCTTTCTGGCGAGCGCATGTGCCCTATAGCAAAAACCTCTCCAAAAAAAATAAATAAATAAAAAAAAATAAAATAAATAAATAAATTATCTTAGATTGTGCTTTGGGGTGTTTTTGTTCTGTTTCATTTTGTTTTCATCCTTCTGTCTATCCAAGTCTGATCATTTACTGTGTTGGTCAGAGTCCATTCAGAAAAACAAAGGCCACATCCAGTAATTTAATCAAGAAAATGTAATATAGGAAACAAATTGCAGTAGGGTTGAAAAACTGAAAGCCAACAGAATGGTATGGCTCTCTGAGTCAACCCAGAGAAGAGTAGGGAAAGGAAGCTGCTGTCACCTGGAGGTCAGGAAGGGCAAAGGGGGAAGGTGATAGAACCAGAGCTTAGGGCTAGGACTTCCTTATAGGAGCTGAGACCCTGGAATGATGCAGCCTCTGCTGGGGTCTCACTGTAACAGGGAGAATTTATGTGATTTCTCCCCTCCTTCAGCCTCCAGTCTGTCATTGTTTCCCACTGGCTTACTCTGGCTGGGCATCTGTAGTCATCCTGAGGGATGTAATTAGCCACAGTCATCCTCTGAGCTAGCAGATTAGGAGAAAGGCAGTGTCACAGTTTGGGTTTCTTGACTTGGAGATGGAGACTAGCATACCCAGGGTTTAATTAGACTGTGCTCTTGAGATAGCACCTGTGGAAGAGGGGGCAAGGAAATGAACTTTGCAGAGGGTGAAGGTGAGCCGCTATGCTCGGTACACAGTGGATGGAGGCTCAGTGGAGGCCTTGCCTGCTCTCTGGGCCATTCTTAAACTAGCGTGACCGTTAACGTTGTCAAGAAGCAGCAGCTGCCGTGGGAAGAGAATGTGACCTCGGCCAAGGTGGTTCTCCTCAGCTGAGGCAATCCCCATAAGGGACCACTCCCAGCAGCTGGAGGAACAATTTCTTCATCCCTGAAGGGGTGTCCAAGCAGCTAACCACAGTGTCCATCACAGCCAGGGAACAGATGTGAAAGCAATGTCTGCACTTACTGACTTCTTAAAAATCATATATTGCTGAGCCGTGTGACGTTAATGTTCAACTTGCCCTTTTCACTTGGCATTACTGGAAGTTGTTTACTTATCCTCATGTTCCAACCTGTAGATCTACTGAGATTCAAAATACATCTGTTTTTAAATGTTCATGAAGTAGTATTAAATGCAAACAGATGAAATACAATCGTATACTGAGTTATTCTTCAGTTCTATACATATATAGATTTGAGTGTGTAGATGCATTTTAAAAAGTAAAAGGAAGTAGACCTAAAATCTTAAACAATGGAAATTTTGTGGTAGAATAACATGGATGCATGCCTAGTTTTTTTTTTTTCCCCCCTTGTCTGTCTTTCAATAAATGCTCCATTTTAAAATAGTTTTAGGATGCACTGTGAAGCTGTGAAGCTCGTACAGAAAATCCTTATAGATGCACATCTAGTTTCTGTACCACGCATCAATAGGGTACGTGTGTTCTAACTAACAAACTAATATTGTTACGTTTTAATTGCCCAAAGTCTATACTTTATTCAGAATTACTTTGATTTTCCCTAATGCCCTTTTTGGTTTGTTGTTCCGGTATCCCATCTAGGGATAGCACATTACATTTAATTCTCATGTCTCCGTAGGCTCCTCTTGGCTAAGTTTCTCAGACTTGCTTTTGCTTTTGATGACCTTAACAGTTTTGAAGGGTGTGAATCAAGTATTTGTGAAATGTCCCTCAGCTGGGATTTATCTGATATTTTTCTCATGATTAGACTTGGATGACAATGTTTTTGGGAGCAGACCAAAAGAGGTAAAGAGCCATTCTCCACACATGCCATCAAGCATCTGTGTTGTTAATGATTTCCCGCTGATAATGTTAATCTTGATTACCCAGCGGAAGTAGTCTTTTTTCAGATTTCTCTCTCTAAAAGTATTCTTTTTTGTCCCTTTCTATATTGTACCTTTGGAAAGAAGTCACTATCCCTTCTTGGGATTTTGGGCACACATGCACATGCACCTGGCATGAGTTTCAAGTCGCTGGGTCTGGGACTCAAACCAGGCTATATGGGAATCCAGCACTTTAACCACTATGCCACCTGCTGCCCCCTCCCCCCATTGCTTTTTTACAAAGGAACTTAGGCTTCTATGAAGACAGAGTGAAAGTGCCCATTTTTCACATTGTTTTCAAAATGTGCAATTATTAATCTTTTTAACATGTCAATTTCATTGAATAGAAAAGAAATTTGTTGATCTGTAGTTCTTTGATTTTTTTGATGAAGATGAATGTTTTATATTTATATTAGTTATTTTATTTTTTTAAAATCATTGGTTTATTACTTTTAGTATTTTAAAAATTTAGGTTGTCTTTTTATAATTGATTTTTATACTCTCATTATCCATCAAGAAATTAGCCTTTTGTCATAAAATTATGTCTTATCCAAGTTCTCCCACGTGGCGAATTTCTTTTTTCTTGGCTTTAGGGAAGTTCTTAGTCTTCTTGAATTTAAATGTATCAGTTTTTTGGGACCAGCAGTTGGTGTAATGGCTGGACTCCCATGTAGTCGACAGCTGTTTGAGTCCTGGACCCAGTGACTTGAACTCACGCCAGGTGTGTGTATGTGCATGCCCAAGAACAGAGTGGAGGAGAAGAGACTGTGGCATGACCATCCTCCCAGGGGGTGATTTCTCGCTTTCTATCTCTCTCTCTCTCTCTGCCTTTCTGGCGAGTGCACGTGCCCTATAGCAAAAACTTCTCAAAAAAGAAAAAAAGTATTAATTTTTTAAAAATTTTATTTATTCATTCATTTATTTTAATGTGACCAGAGAGAGACAGAGAGTGAGAAAGCAAGCCGCCAGGTCTGGGACTCGAACTGTGGTCTACCACGTGGGAATGTCCAGCACCTTAACCACCATGCTACGTGCTGGTCCCAAAAGTATTAATATTTTAAAAGAATTATTCTGTTTAACTTTATTTATTTATTTATTTATTTATTTATTTATTTATTTATTTATATTTAAAGAGAAAGAGAGAGAGATAGAGACAAAGCAAGCCCCCAGGTCCGGGACTAGAACCGTGGTCTACCACGTGGGAGTCCAGTGCCCTTGACCACCACACCTCTTGCCGGCTCCTAAATATATCAATTTTTGTATTGTAGTTTCTGGATTTGTGCCATGCTTGCAGAGGTATACAACACTCTGGAATTATAAAATATATTTGCCTACTTTTTTCTTCTAGTTATTTTACTTTATACTTTTAAATATTTATATCTTCTATCATCTTATTTTAAGGTAAGAGATAGAAATTATATATACCAGACACTCCTCAAGATCTCTTTTCTCAGTTTTTTTTTTTTTAACCTAAACAAACCAATACATAAGGAAAGACTACTTTATTTATTTAATTTTTTTTTTTCTGTACTAACAGTCCTAGTGAAAACAGAAGACTGTTAAATAAACCATCAGGCCAAGAGAAGAAGTGTTGATACTTAATCATTCTGTGATCACTCCTGGGCATTAACCATTGATGGATTTATATAGACGCTTTAGTGGCGAGAGGCTGTAACTAAGGAATTACTCTCTAGCCTTTTAAAGAGTGATCCTGCTTTGTAGTTGAGGCACTTTGAGATTCAGTGAGGTATGCAAGTCATGGAGTAAAAATTGACATCAAAGTAGAGTGAAAACATTACTTTATACTATCAGATGGGTGTTTTATTTTTTTATCTTTAACTTAAGAACAAAATGGTCTGTGAGAGCCCTTGGTTAGATCTTGGAGAAGCAATTTGCTCACTGAGGTAGAAGTTATAAGTACGGGTTATTCTTTTCCTTAAAAAATGCTTGGTACTTATTGAAGCAAAATAAATGAGCATGATAGGAGAGGAGAACAGCTGCCCTAGATAAATCAGTCTTCTGGAGAGCTTGCAGGGGCTCAGGGAAGATTTCAAATATGAAGGGTATGGTGCAGGTAAGTTCCTGACCCCTTTTCTTCTTTGCCAGGGGAGGTAAGGCAGAGCACTTGGGGTTGGTGTTTTGGGTCCTTCTCGTGACAGGCCTGTGGCTTATTCCAGTGGCCCCTGTTCAAACAGGAATCTCATACGTGTACACTTTTGGGGTAATTGTCTTTAAGAGAAGGCTATAGGGTGTAAGGTTGAGAGTGATTTAAATAGAGCTAGGCTCACTTGTTGGGGAGAAGTTGATACACAGATATTTTTTATTTGTTTGGAACCATAGAAAATATCTGGTCTAGTCTTTTACTGGTGAAGACAATATATTGATAGGCGATATGACTTCCTTAAGATCAGAAAGCTCCAAATGAGATGCATAGCTTTAATTCACAAGCAAAGCATGGGTATTATTGATCCTTTTCTGACGGTGGCCATAGTTTTGCTGTATTTATATTTTTAATAAAAAATGGCTGGAATTTCAGTAGTTTAATCAGTCAAGTACTAGTACCATTTCTGGTTTCTTAAGCCAAATTTTTAATTTGATATTTTGTGTTAACCTGTCCTCCTAAAAGAATTATTTTTCAGTTATCTTTACCAGCTCCATGGGCTACTGATGTGAATTTTCTTTGTGTCTTTTCTTCAAATACCTTTTTATTTGAACTTTTTTATTTTAAATTTATTTGTTTTATGCTCATTCACTGAACATCATCACAGTATACAAAATGCAATTTCCCATTCAGAATACACTGTATAATGGCTTAATTATACATGTTATCATCAACAAATAATTTTCCATTTCATATTTCTTATATTTTTTTCTCTTTTTTTTCTTTTTGATTCCCTGTTTCTCACCCTCTACCCCTCCTCACCCTTAAATGCTTTTTCTTAACCAAGATAATTCATTGAAAAACAGGGAAATGATGAGGTGGCTGCCTGATTGAATATCAGATGTGCTCCAAATAACCCATTTTGGAGTACTAAGTTTAGAGAAGAATCTGATCATTTATTTGCCTAAGAGACTAGTTCAATTAAATCTGGACTGTGCTCATTCAAAATAATGATTTTAAGCTGCATATTTTATTATCCGTGATAACTAAAAAGTTTTTATTAATCAAGGACATTGTGTTGTTTATCTTTCATGTATGTAATATCATATGGGAAAGTTAAAAATGATATGCCTGTTATTATCTTTACTTCTCACTCAGAGAAGGGTTAAAAGCCCAGAGCCCCTAAGTGACACATGGGAAACATTTAAGACCACCTGCATTTGAATTAATAATTTAAGGGCTTCTGTTTTGTGCCTTAGTCTCAAAACTTCTCTACCTGTTTCTGACTTTATTTCTTTTCTCTTCTGTATTATTAATTTTTTAAAAGATTTTTGCCATAGGGCATGTGCACTCACTGGAAAGAGACAGAGACAGTGAGAAGGAAGGTGAAAAATCACTCCTCAGAAAAATAGCCACTCCACAATCCCTTCTCCTCCATTCTCCTCCAGGGATCTTGGGCATGCATGTGCCTGGTGTAATTTTTGAACTGCCAGATCTGGAACATGCACTGAGATTAATCATGTCGGTGTGGGAGTCTGGCGCCTTAACTGTTACACCACCTGCTGGCCCTACTCTTCTGTATTTTTTAAAAGAAAATTATGACAAAATTAAGAGCATAGATATCACAAGAAAAAGTGTGTTTTTTAGTGTGAATAGAATTCACTTTACTTCACAAAGATACTCCACTTTGGAAAGGCCTATTAAATTCAGACTGCTATTGATTTTCTCCACTTACTAAATATTTTTTTTAATACACCAGATTCATGGCGCTATTTCTGACATAAGTTAGAAGCAAGTACTATTTGAAATAATGGTTGTAATCCAGCAATTCCATTAATCATTACAATATAAATCTGTTGATGGTAGATTTTTGGACAGTCAGACAAAATTGCTGTGCTATATCTTTGAAGCATGATTTGTGGACTCCTGTCTTAACAGCTCTCATTTTACGGCCAACATTTTCTCTTTTATGTTTGTGGAAAATACTTCAGTGGCATCCACAGAGCCGAAATTCTTTTTATTCATAGAAGCAGGAGTCTCTGTTTCTCTCTCAGGGAAAGCACTGAGGCCTATGATCTTGGCGTGCTTGGAACTCACACAGAGGTCATAGAAGCGTTTAGCAGCTAGGCCTGAGCAGGTAGGGACGAGTTCTGCCTCATCTGCAGAGATCTGTGCAGAGCCAAAGGAAACCATCACATCATGCCCCTCTATGACATTGTCATTAACCTTCTGGTCACTCTTAGAAGCAGTGACTTGGTAATAAATGGCCTTGCCCACCAAGAACAAGTGTGAGTTTCCTAGCTTAGTTTGTGTTTCGATTGTCATTGCTTTGTGTACGTAGTTTAATACTTGCTTGATTCTTTATTAAACAACTCTTTCATTGCTCTTTTATTTTAGCATCCCTTCTTCATGCTATCATGGTAGTCTTCAACCTATGCAACTATAAGTTCATGGATATTCTTATAGTCATTTCTGGAAATCTTAACTGATAGCTAATGAGCTAATAAACAAATTCTCATAACAGCCAAGGCAGACCTTATTGTGAGGCTAGAGGACATCCTGCTCTAAGATACCCTATTAAATGTTAACTGGCATAGTTCAGGTAGGCTTTGATGCTTCCTAAGTTATATTTGATCAAGTCGAGGATGGGGTGGAGAAATGGAACTATGAAAGATATATTTTTGGAAGCCATTTTACAATAGATAAAGTTTTTTTTTTTTTTTTTTTTGGAGAGGTTTTTGCTATAGGGCGCGTGCGCTCGCCAGACAGACAGAGAGAGACAGAGAGATAGAAAGCAGGAAATCACCCCCCAGGGGGGATGGCCACGCCGCAATCCCTTCTCCTCCATTCTCCTCTCGGGATCTTGGGCACGCACGCACACGCGCCCGGCGTGAGTTTAAGCCGCCGGGTCCGGGACTCGAACCGCGGTTGACTACGTGGGAGTCCAGCGATATAGCCATTACGCTAACTGCTGGTCCCAATAGATAAAGTTTTGAAGTAATATTTCCACTCTATAAAAATCGTTGTATGCCTATATACCTTGTATGCTGTAAATTATATTGTAAATACATTGTGTTATATGTGCATTATGCATAGCCATCTCCCTGAGGGGCGATTTCTCAGTGAGGGGGTGCTTTTCCTCTCACTGTATCTCTCTGGAAAGTGCATGTGCCCTGTGACAAAAACAAACATACAAAACACATACAGGCAAGTTGATCTCACTTTATCTTTCTCAAGCTGTGAAGATGGTCTTAAGTGTGGTTCCCAGAGATTCCTCACAGAAGCAAATATAAATCCTTTCTGAAGATACCTTTATCCTAGATTTCAAAGTTCCTTGAAATATATTAACATCGATGAACAGAGCACAGTTAAAAACAAAGGAAAATGACACTGCAAATAAACCCCAACAGAGCTATCAGACAAAGAATGCCTTCAGATATTAGCATTATCAGTTATAGATGGGAAAACTCTTTACTGTCTCTGATGATGATATGGTAAAAACAGTGGTGAACTGGGAGAAGAATAGTTTATTTTGACCTTTATTTCTGGACTACATGCAAGTAGTCTTCTCAGCTGTCTTTCAGCTCACTAATACCATTTTCTACTGTGTCTCTTCTGCTGTTATGCCTAATCATTATGTTAATTTTGTCTCATAAGAATCTAATTCAGTTCTTATTCTAGATAATTTTTATAGTTTTATTATTTATTTATTTATTTATTTTTATTTTTTTACCATAGGGTGTTTGTTCTCACCAGCTAGCGAAAAAAGAAAGGGAAAATGAGAAATCACCACCTAGGGGGGATGGCCAAGCTGCAATCCCTTATCCTCCATTCTCCTCTCAGTATTTTGAGCATGTACCCATATGTGTCCAGCATGATTTTTCAAGTCACCGGGTCTAGGACTCAAACCGTGGTCGGTCATGTGGGAGTCCAGCACTTTAACCACCATGCCATGTGCTGGCCCTTCTAAGTCATTTTTTCAAAATAATTTTTTAGTCTTTTCATTTCTTTTTTAAAAAATAATTATTTTATTTAACTTTATTTATTTACTTATTTTAATTTGACCAGTGAGGGACAGAGCAAGAGAGGGAGAGAGAGGGAAAGTGAGAAAGCAAGCAGCCTGGTCTGGGACTCCAGCTGCATTTGGCTATGTGGGAGTCTGGCACCCTTCTCCATCATCCCACCTGCCAGTTCCCTAGGTCATTTTTATAGTTTACTATTTTCTGTTAATATTATCCATCTTGCCTTATTTTTTATATTAGACATTATTTGAATAGGTGACAATTTCTAAAACTGATGAACACCAATCCTCAGCTCAGTAAAGTAGCTCATTGAATCTTAAACAGAGTAAAGTAAATATATATCGACAAAAAGCAGAATAACATTGTAGAACACAAAGTTAAAAAATAAAACTTTTAAAGATTGAAGCAAAAAGGGTAGGTTTCTTTCAAAAGGATGGGTAGGTTGATAGCTGGATTCTCAATAGCAGTGTTTACAGAGGAAGGTAGTGAAGGGAGGACCGGCCTCATAGCCAGCTAAGGGAGCCTGATCTCACATGGCAAATGGCAGTTTGAATCCTGGTTCCCTTGGCTTGATAGACATACTGAGTGCATGTGCACGTGTGCCCCAAATACCTGCAGGATAGAGAAATGGAGGAGAAGGGATTGCTAAACCCTCATTGGAGGGTGCGTTCTTCCTCTCTTTCTACCATTCTCTGGCAAATACACACACCCTGTAGCAAGAACAAAAAAGAGAAATAGCGAATTATATCATCACCGTGCCAAAAATGATTGCCAAACTGAAATTGTATACCCTGCAGAAATCTCCTTTAAGAATGAGCACAAAGTAAGAACATGTATAGACTAACAAATAATGATAGAGTCTGCCATCAGGAAAATTCTCAAAAACATACTTGAGGCAGAAGGAAACTGACTACAGTTTAAAGGAGAAGTGTAAGAAGGAAAATGCATATAGTGGTAAGTAGGCATAGCTGGTAGCAAACTAAACTGCGTGCTGGCTGACCATGGGTTCAGATCCCTGGGTTGTCGGGAACCAGCAGTTAGCGTAATGGCTATGTCGCTGGACTCCCACGTAGTCGACCGTGGTTCGCGTCTCGGACCCGGTGGCTTACAACTCACGCCGGGCGCGTGTGCGTGCGTGCCCAAGATCCCGAGAGGAGAATGGAGGAGAAGGGATTGCGGCGTGACCATCCCCCCTGGGGGGTGATTTCTCGCTTTCTGTCTCTCTGTCTCTCTCTGTCTGTCTGGCGAGCGCACGCGCCCTATAGCGAAAAACCTCTCCAAAAAAAAAAAAAAAAAAAAAAAAAAAGATCCCTGGGTTGTTCTCATAATATGCTTGGTTTGTGTACCCAGGATCTTGATGTGAGGACTATAAACAAGGGATTCGTAGCATGACAGGGCCCTGTTAGGGTGCCTCTTCCCTGTTTCTCTTGCTCATGCCACGTGCTATCATGAATAAGAATAAAAGTACATTTTTTAAAAAAAGAAAGTGGCGAATAGTTGGGTAAATTTAAATGAACTTATAAAACAGCAATAATGTCTTAAGAGTTTTAAAATTTAGAATAAAAGTTTTAATAATATTGAGAGAAGAAAGTAAAAAGCCATAACCTAAGAATTCATATTAACAACTTAGTAAAAAGAAAATACAGAAAATTAAATCTAGATCTAGAAAGAAAGAAAAAAAGGAGGGTAAGACCAGAAGTTAATAAAATAAAAGTAAGTGTGGAAAAGAGAAGGTTAGCAATATATATATATTTTTAAAAAATGGTTCTTTGAAAAGGTAAGATTACTCCTGTGAGCCTGAGTAAGCAAAATAAAGGAGTCACAAATAATATCAAGAATGTAAAAAGGAACACACACAGAGATGTTGTAGATATTGAAAACTACTGAGGACTTATTACAAACAGTTTTATACCAGTATATTTAAAAATATGGATGAAATGGGGACCAGCAAGAGGCATGGTAGTTAAAGGTGCTAGAGTCCCACATGGCTGACCACAGTTCAAGTCCTGTACCTGGCGGCTTGCTTTCTCGCTTTCCCTCTTTCTCTCACTCTGTCTCTCTCTGGTCAAATTAAAATAAACAAATAAATAAAAATAAAGTTAAATAAAATAATTCTTTAAAAAAATAGATAAGATGAAAAATTCTAGGAGAAAATGCATTAAAACCAAGTCAAGTTAATAGAGCTATTGGTTGTCATTCCAATAAGCACAGAAAAGGAAAAAAAATATGAACTTAAAAACAAAACACATGAAAGTCTTCAAAGTTTAAAGATGTAAACAAAACTTGCTTTATGAAAAATAGTATAGAACTATTAATAGTAGTACTTACTATGTAGGGTTTCTATGGAGTTCTAATGAAATAATGCATGTAAAGTACTTAATGTGGTCTCTGGCGCGTAGTGAGTGCTTGATCCTCACACCATTAGTTTTCTTGAATTTGATGCTATGAGTAATAACTTTCATGTATTATTGTATCTTAATTAAAAATAACACATTTTAAAAAATTGTGCCCTCATCTCCCTCTGTAAAAGAAATATTATCTGTACATAGTAAGTATGTTTTATTATTAAACTTTTTAAAAGCATAAGAAAAAACAACTCAAGAAAAACTAGAAAATTTAAATAATTCTATATCTCATGAAGAAATTGAACCAGAAGTCGATAGACTTTGTACATCCTTACAACTTATTTTATGAAGTTGGCATATGAAGTTTCACTTGAAGATCATTTTACTCTTGGTCCTTTGGGGTTTTACAATGACTGAATGATCATGAGCCTTGATTTATTATTCTGAATGCTTTATATTAGTATCTTTTTGCTAGAAGGCTTATATATATATTTTTTGAGTGCCATTGAGGGTACTAAATTAGTGTTAGCTTCTAGCATTTTATTACTCTTTCCTCTCTTTTTTTTTTTCCCTCTGTTTTTATCTTAGACATTTTTTCTTTGTTGATCTTGGTTGTAGGCTTACTTCAAATCACTGGTATATCATGGTTGTTTACTCACTATCAAGAATTTGGGGGCCAGCCCCAACAGCTTAGTGGCTAAGGCAGTCAGATTTCCTATGGACAATCATGGTGTGAGTCCCAGCCCTCATGACTTCAAAGGCATGCCAGGCATGTTTACAAGAATGTCCCAAATCCCAATAGGATGGAGAAATGAAGGAAAAGGGATTGTATTGTGACCATGCTCCATTGGGGTAGTATGCTTCCTCCCAACCTGCTCTCTCTGTCTCTCCAACAAGGGCACATAACCTATGACGATTAAATAGTAATAATAATAAAACAATAAATGTAGACACTTCGGAAAATAAAGGTAAGTTAAGAAGATAAAAAGCGCTTGTAAACCCATCAACTATAGATAAAAGTCCACTTATAAAATATGAATTATGGGGCTGGCAGGTGGTGTGGTGGTTAAAGGTGCTGAACTCCCACATGGCTGACTGCATTCAATTCCCGGACCCAGCAACTTGCTTTCTCACTTTCCCTCTCTCTCTCTGTTTACTCTTTTTTATAAAAATTTATTTTATAGGGACCAGCAGTTAGCGTAATGGCTATGTCGCTGGACTCCCACGTAGTCAACCGTGGTTCGAGTCCCAGACCCGGCGGCTTAAACTCACGCCGGGCGCGTGTGCGTGCGTGCCCAAGATCCCGAGAGGAGAATGGAGGAGAAGGGATTGCGGCGTGGCCATCCCCCCTGGGGGGTGATTTCCTGCTTTCTATCTCTCTGTCTCTCTCTGTCTGTCTGGCGAGCGCACGCGCCCTATAGCAAAAACCTCTCCAAAAAAAGAAAAAAAAAAATTTATTTTGTAAATTTAAATAAATAAATAAATAAAGTTAAATAAAATAATTCTTTAAAAAATATGTTTTATGTATAACATAAAGTTGGGACTATACTGCCCATTCTGTTTTCTAACTTATTATTCACATTCAACAATGAGTCACTTTCTCACATTATTAAATATGGTTCTAAATCTTCACTGTTAATGGCTATATAATAGTCAATTATATAAAGTCTGTATTTGCTTTAGCCATTTTTATATTGTTGGACATTATGTGTATGTCCATTTTCAAATTATAAATAGTATAATTTATACTATACTATATAGAGTAATTTATATAATAGTATAACTTACAGTATACTATATATACATAAGGATGTATATATTTGCATCTAAATAATTTTATAATTTTTTAACCTTCAAATAAAAACCTGGAAGTATAATTTTTGAGCCAAAGAATATGGGCATTTTAAGGTGTTTGTTTTAGGATTTTTCTACAGTTTCTTTTACCTAAAGTCCTTGGATCAGTCCAAGGCCACACTTTATTTATTAAGTGTGCAGAAATGAATCTGTAGAAATCTTTAATATTCAAATTGGTGTTTACATGGATTCCTTTTGGAATAACACAGGTTGGAGAATGACTGTTTAGGGATCACTACAAGGTTCAATATCATCATTCCCTGGGAAATAATATTTTGCTTTTTTTCCTTACTCTATTACATCTTGTGAATAGATTTTCTTGACTATTGTTTGGTCTTCAACCACTGTTCAAAACAGATTACTAAAAAGTAAAAAAAAAAATTAAAAAAAAAGTAGAGAGATATTCTTGTACTGACTTATGGCATTTCTTTTAACAGAAAATAGAAAGAATGTCCTATAATAAATATTGGTAAAGTTATAAAAGGGGTCTTCAAAAAGTTCATGGCAATGTACATTGAGAAAAAATATGCATGGATTTCAATTTTTTGCACCTAAATAAATTAGTATTTAAATTCCATTTTTCACAAATTTTTTTTTAAGTCCCCTCATATCGTCTACTTGGAATGATCTGTACGAGTACCAGTTCTTTTAGTGAGTTGGATATTCCCAGTAGGAAAGGTCATGTATCAAGCACCTCTGCACCCCAGTCACCCATCCGGGCACTTTCTATGCATTATGCCAGGGCTCCTGTCAGCTTTGTGAGGTGGATATTATCACCACTTTCTGGATAAGACACGAGGCTTAGTGAGGATCTGAAACATTCTCAGATTTCATGGCTGGTGACTGTCTAGGAGTCACCAGAACATAAGCCCCATGAGAGCAAATTGTTTGTTCACAGGTATATGTCTGGTACTGTATTATTGCTTTTCATGTTGTAGGGGCTCAAGAAATATCTGTTAAGGGACCAGCAGGTGGTGTGGTGGTTAAAGCGCTGGACACTCCCACATGGCCGACCATGGTTCAAGTCCTGGACCTGGTGGCTTACTAACTCACTTTCTCTCTCTCTCTCTCTCTCTCTCTCTCTCTCTCTCTCTCTCTTTCTCTCTCTGGTCAAATGAAAATAAATGAATGAATAAATAAAATTAAAAAATAAAATAATTATAAAAAAAAAGAAATATCTGTTAAATGCTGAAAAAAATGAATTGGCAGAAGTGGCATTTGAGCCCCAGTCATTTCGAACCTGAAGCTCTTTCTACCAGGCAGATGTGTCAACTTCTTGAGAGCTTCAGTGTTTCACTAAAATGTTGAATGTGAGGCTTGCCTCTTCAGTGCTTTGCTTGTTCAGGAATTGATGCCTCTTTTTCCCATTTTTATGTGACCAGTTGTATAAATTGGCTCACATAAAATTTCATGGGGGTTGGGAGAATCTTCTTTAGATAAGACAAATGTAACAAAAATGATGCATGCAAGGACCTGCTTGAGTAGATTTAGGAACTTTTTTAAAGAAAAGATTCTAACCTCTCCTTTGAACTTTTTAATAGTTACAAATTCTTAAAGAACATGTTATCTCTGAGTCATGCTTTGACTATCGAGTGCATGTTCTTTTTCCTAGACTTACTCTTTAGGTCTAATCCCCATCCTCCAGGGAATGAAAATCCCCTGACAGTTTACAGGAGGGCACTAGTCCACGTTCTCACAGATTTTTTCCCCACAGAAAGATGCAACAACATATGTCAAAGGTCAAAAGACTGATAGACAGTGCAACCAGCTAATTCATTTTCACATGAGATTGACACTTTTGTTCCATCTGTCTGATATCTGAATACTAAAACAGCAATTCCCCATTTTCTAAAAAAAAAAAAAGGTCTGTATATTTATTTTAGGTATTCTTTATGTAAAGCAGACACAAAGGCACTTAAAATGACTTGTAAACTCAGATGAGGAAAATTAGGGGGTTTCTAAATTTCCTCTAAAGTATGTTTAATTAAATCATGGCTTGCTAATTTTTAGCCCAATGATTATGAATAAATAAATCCATGTCTCCCTGGAACTCACAGTCTGGCAAGAGCTAGATGAATCTCATGGAACGTGGTCAGGGCTGGAGTAACAACGGGGGAGGAAAGACCTAAGTGGCACAGCACATCTCCCGAAGGGAAAGCCAGACATGTGCCAGGTCCTCATTTCCCACAGCCTTCCACTGTGCTGTCAAAGGAAACTCCGGTTATAGAATGTGTAAATCCAGTCTTGTTTCTGCCACATTTCAGTGCCTCAACAACTCCTCAGCCACTGCCCAAGGACTCAGCCCACTCTGCTCTCCTTACCTCCTTCTACCCCCTTCAGTTTTCAACCCACCTGCTTGAGTTCAAATCTTATTGCTGCTGCTGTTCATCAATGCCATGGTCTTTGGCAAGTTTCTAACCTCTCTATAGCTCAATTTCCTTAAATTGAGTCAATCATAATGTACTTCATAATATTATCATGAATACTTAATAATGAGACAAGCTCTTAGAAAACTACCTGGCATATAGGAGGTGCTATGTAAATGCTAGCTATTATTGTCATTTTCTACTTCTTGGACTGAGGTTGTCTTCTCTACTACTTCTGCTTTGTACAAAGCACCTGCGTACATCATCACTTCCATGTAGTTTAATTCATAGGCTGCTTGGGGCCAGCAGATGGCATAGTGGTTATGTCTCTGGACTCCCACATGGCCGATGTGGTTGAAGTCCTGGACCTGGTGCCTTGAAAATCACACCAGGCATGTGTGCATGTGTGCCCAAGATCCTGGGAGGAGCATGGAGGAGAAGGGATTGCAGCATGGCCATTTCCCCGGGGCGGGGGCTGGAGGCTAATTTCTCACTTTCTCTCTCACCATCTCCGTCTCCCCCTCTCTCTCTCCAGCAAGTGCATATACCCTAAGGCAAAAACCTCAAGTATATATATATATATATATATATATATATATATATATACACACACATACTACTTTTTACTATTTCTGTCACCACCATATGGCATCATTCAACTTGTGTCACTCTGACTAAATGATAAACTCTGAAATGAGGAATTTCATCACAAATTCTTTTTCGGTTTTGTATTTGTACTTCTCCACAGAATACAAATACTGACACTCAAACTTTTTTTTTATTGATAGAGGAGGAAATCCCTTTTTTCCCCCAAATCTCTTTCTGTGAAGCCTTTTGCAACCCTTTTTTTGCCCTTTAAATAACTTCTTTCTTGCAACCAAGAGGTGATTTTTTTTTATTTCACAAATCAAGTTTATGAACTCAGTGCAACACAAATCCTTTTTTTAATATCAAGACTGAGTTAATACTAAAAGGTCTATTAAACTGTTACTTTTCGCCTTACACAAGTACGTATCTTCTGCTACTTAATAAGAGGATAAAGAGCTGTGTATATCATGTATATTTAAAACCAGTGGTTACAATTTAAATGCTTGTTTACTTTTTTAAGCAAAAACTTCGTTCACTTCATTCAAGAAATATTGACAAAATAAAAGTCGCGATGCTATGATTTCATGAAGATTGTAAGCAGTTTGCACACTAGTCAGAACTTTCTTTTTGTTGAAGTCCTCTTTTAATGACAGATCAATGAACAAATACATACACAAAAACAATTTAAAATAAATGCCTGCTTATGACCAAATCTTTCCATAGTTCTTTCCTCTTCTTCCAGTTCTCCCATTTCAATACTTGATCACGCTCCTTTTGGACTCTGTTTTCCTTTTTCCCATCCTGCAGGCCATGTTTTCATTTCAATCTCTTGCCTCACTCTTATTGCTAGACTTTCAGGCTGATTTAATCTATTTATTTACTTATTTTTAGGTATAGCAAAGGGGGAGTTTATTAACAAAGCAGGGAGTTTATTAAAGGAAAGGGAAGGAGAAACAGCTCCCAAGAAGGGAGGGGTCCCAGAAAAAGGATTGCCCCTATTTGATCTATTATAATCCATAATACCAAGTTAAACTGGACTCCCAGAGCTCAAAATCTTTTTACTCTTCCACTGTTGATTTGTCATCATTGTCCCCACTAAGTTACTACCACCCTTAATATGGGATGTCCTGAGCCTTCTCTCTTACTTCACAGTCCTACCCTGACTTCCTCACTCTAACAGATGCTTCTTTGGCCAAGAAAATTGACGCAGGTCATCGTCAGCTGTTTCCAACTTCTTATCACTATGTCTAAGGTTTTTGTGTTTTGGTTTTTTCTTTCTTTTTTCCTTCCTTCCTTCCTTTCTTCTTCTCTTCTCTCTCTCTCTCTCTTTTTCTTTCTTGTGTCTTCCCCTCAGCCCTTTGATATGACTGTCTGAGAATATTTTGATTCATAGATAAAATAGTTATTAAGCCATTTTTTAAAAATGAGTTTAGGGGGAACCAGCAGTTAGTGTAATGGCTATGTCGCTGGACTCCCACGTAGTCGACCGTGGTTCGCGTCTCGGACCCGGTGGCTTACAACTCACGCCGGGCGCGTGTGCGTGCGTGCCCAAGATCCCAAGAGGAGAATGGAGGAGAAGGGATTGCGGCGTGACCATCCCCCCTGGGGGGTGATTTCTCGCTTTCTGTCTCTCTGTCTCTCTCTGTCTGTCTGGCGAGCGCACGCGCCCTATAGCGAAAAACCTCTCCAAAAAAAAAAAAAAAAAAAATGAGTTTAGGAAGATTTATTGCTGAATGAAGCAAGTCAGGCTATGAAAGAAAGTTTTTGTATGTCTCCACTTAATATATACCACCCGTCTGCACTCTATGGTAGAGACTGAAAGATTGGAGGGCATAAAGCAGTGAAAATAGTTACGGATGCATAACAGTGTGGAAGTAGGGTTGGAGAAGGGAAGAGTATAGGGAAGGAAATCAGGGAGAAAAAATAGAGAGGCAAGACATTTGTGGGACACAGAAATGGTTTATTACTTGTTGGTGATAACTTGTACAGTATTCTCAACTGGACTGGTCTGAGATGTTTTTTATGTTGGGTAAATTCCCTTTACAAGCCAAGTGATGTATAGCGATCATATGGTTTAAAAAAATAAGGGTAATAAAAATAAAATAATTTTAAAAATGAGCTTAGGTTATTTGTGTTTTGTTTTGTGAATACCAGCAGTGAGAAGTGAACATCCTTAGACAAATAATTACTCACTTGTGAGAGGATATGCAGCTTTGCATGGTTCTCCGACTTCCGTGATCTCAGTTACCATAGTTACATTAAACAACACCCACTCTCCAACAACGTGGTCTAACTTCAGATCCCAGAGGGGATTGACTGATAAAGAATGAAAGTGCAATAAAGAAAAGCAATAATATTGGAAGTGAAATCCAAATCCAATGTAAATGTAATTATGGAAGAAATAGCTAACTGTGAGAAGGTTGACACTGTTATGATTCAGTAAACTGTACACGTGAAGTTGGAGGAACTTAGTGAAGGCAAATGTATTGATGTAAATGAGAACAGTGGTTGTGACAAAAAGAGGGAAGAAGTCCCACAGGAGGTGACACTGGCATATTAAAGGAACTCTTGGAGAGATTTCATGATATTGAAAGTGCAAGGGTTAAAACATTGGAAGCTAATCTAAACTTAGAAAATGACAATTCCTAAAGGCATAAAAAAGAATCTTATTGTGTGTTGTAAGTGAAATGATGGCTAAGAAGAAGTGCTGTTCAAACTATTCCAGATAGGTTTTACAAAGAAATACAATTTTAATTTTACATGTTTTAAATTGTGTACTTAATAAATACAGATTAATTTTATTGTTTTTTATTTCCTTTATATTTATCATTGGCAATAAATGAGGTTTTACTGTTTTTGATAGATATTTAAACACTACCTATCCTTATGGTTCTGTCATTTTACATTACCATCAAATATTTAGGAGAATCCATTAGTACTCTTTCCTGGTACCTTGTTCTTCCATTTGCCCTTTTTAACATGCTTCCTGAAACTCTTCCTTTGATAACCTTGTTTTAGTGGATACACACACGTAGACTTGGTTTTTTAACAAAGCTAAAAAGAATAATAAGCTTAACTTAGACTTTCCTGTATTTTAGACCTACTGCTTTCCTTTACTTAATTCCATTTTCTTTTTTAGATCTTCTGCTTCCTTTACTCACCCTTCACTCGTACATGAAGTCATTTGACAGTAAGCACCTTGAGAGCAGAGGTCATGTGTGCTTTATTATTGAATATCCATCTTATTTATTTGAAGGAATGAGTTCATAAAAGCCTCCGCTTACCATCCATCCTGCCCATTCACCCAATTCTCCTGTCTAGATTCTTTCTCCACCCTGGCTTTCCAGACCTACCACACTATCTTTTTACACCTACCCGAGCTTCCATTACTTCTTGTATTTTGTTGTTGCTGTTTTAGCCCAACTAGGCAACTGATTATCCATCTGCCACCCTCTGTGTGCCTTCTATTTGTAGAGCCTTTCCTTATGCAGAGCTACCTCACGGAAGTTTGCTCTGCTCTGTCCTCTCTTCCTTCCCTCAACTCCCTCCTGCCTGTATCAAACCATTTCCCCCAGACTGAACCGTGCCAAAGGCTTTCTCTGGTGATGTTCTTTCTGATCCCCCTCTCCCAACCACCCTAGCCTTATAACATCTGTAAACAGTTATAGAATGTTGTAACCAGTTAATGGAACCAATAAAAAATGGGCCATTTATCCTGCTGTTTTTAGGATTTTCCACACAAATAGAATCTTCCTGAGGTTTCTTATTCCTTCAGTGTATAAGTTAGTTGTTTGGTACTTAAAGAATATTTCAATGAATATTTTGTTGTTTTGCCTGCAAACTGACATTCAGAGAACTCTCAAGGAAATCTCATCCCCCTTAAAAAAAATCTAGCTCATAAAAATTGTTACAATTGGGACCAGCAGTTAGCTTAATGGCTATGTCGCTGGACTCCCACGTAGTCAACCATGGTTAGCATCCCAGACCCAGTGGCTTAAAACTCACGCCAGGTGCGTGTGCGTGCGTGCCCAAGATCCTGAGAGGAGAATGGAGGAGAAGGGATTGCGGCATGGCCATCCCCCCGGGGGGGGTGATTTCTCACTTTCTGTCTCTCTGTCTCTCTCTGTCTGTCTGGCGAGCACATGCGCCCTATAGGAAAAACCTCTAAAAAAAATTGTTACAGTTATTAGAAAGTTATATATGGTATATCCACTTATTTGAAAATGTCAAAGATTAGAATAAGAGTGGAGAATGAGAAAGAGGCAAAACGTTAGCCCTGGAAAGATTTTTTTCTAATTGCTAGGTAGTACATGCGTTCAGCAGAGAGAGACAGAAAGACAGGGAGGAGGAGAACCCCATCCCCACCCCAGTGGTGCTTGATCATGCCACAATCCTTTCTCCTCTTTTTCTCCACCCTATTGGGGATTGGGGTGCACACAGATTTGTGCTTTGCATATTTTCCAAGCTGCAAAGGCTCAGATTACAACCATGGTTGGGCATTTGGAATCCAGCTCTCTGAACTACTAGGCCATGGGGCTGGCTCTAGAAAAATGTTTAAAGATCCACATAGTCCAACAGTTTGATTTTATAAATGAATAACCTGTTGTCTGAAAAGTTTAAGCAACACCTGCCCCAAATCACACAACCAGTTTGTGGTAAGATTTGGACCTAGGATATAGTCACTACCCCATCAGTGCTTGTTCCCATACAAGCTGTCACAGCTAAATGAGGATATTATCTAGTGTTTAGATTCATGTAGTTTACGTGTAAATAAACATGGAATATTCTCATATATCCTTCAGTGGATTAACAATTGAAAAACTATGTCTTTGAATAGATTTCTCTCTCTTTCCCTTAATGATAACAATGTTCTGACTAATTCATTTATACTAACTGGGGAGTTTCTGATTACATTAACTATGGATGGTCTAGAACCATTTGCTGACATTTAAGCAAACTTTTTATTGAAATGCAGCATATTTTCAGCAAAGTCTATGAATTGTTAGTATACAGTTTGAATTTCCAAAAAGCGAGCACATCCATGTGACCAGTACTGAGGAGAAAGAGCAGTCCCAGCAAGTGGAAAAACATTTGAAGAAATAAACAATTTGGAACTATATTTTTCTTTTTTTTCCCACCACAGGTATTATCGGTATGTGTGTTAACAACAATCCTTGGTTGTATATTTGGGTTGAAACCAAGCTGTGCCAAAGAAGGTAATTTGTTTTCTCTCTGTCAGTCTCTGTCTCTCTGTTTCTGTGTCTGTTCACCCTTATTCAGAATGTGACTGAGATGAGTTTTATCTCCTCATGCTTTGAGTACCCCATAGATACTGCAGATTAGATGCCAGTTTGAGCCTTATTCTTACCCAAACAAAAAAGAGAGACTTATTTTTACCCAAACATACAAAAACAAATGAACAGAAAACCCCAAATAACAAGAATATCTATTAAGAACAAAGAAACTAGCAGATGTGGCCAGCAGGTTCTGGCGCAGTGCCCTGATTTCCTCCAGGACACTCTTTTCCCCTAAGGAATCAGTTGCAAAGCAGCCCTGGAGGTTACCAGGTGACCAGTTTGCCTCCCTGGTAACCAGAAACCTACCAGTATGTGCTTTTAAAGTTTTTAAAATGGGGGACATTGGTGGCTTTGAAGCCAATTGTGCTATTTTTTTTTCTTTTTTTCTTTCTTCCTTTTTTTTTTGGAGAGGTTTTTTTTCTTGCTGTAGGGTGCATGCGCTTGCCAGAAAGACAGAGAGAGACAGAGAGACAAAAAGTGACAAATCATCCCTCCAGGGGGGATGGCCATGCCACAATCCCTTCTCCTCCATTCTCCTCTTGGGATCTTGGGCATGCACACACATGCACCTGATGTTAGTTTAAGCTACCAGGTCCAGGACTTGAACCCTGGTCGACCACATGGGAGTCCAGCGACATAGCCATTATGCCAACTGCTTGTCCCTCTTTTTCTTTTTTTTCAAATAATTATTTTATTTAATTTTATCTATTTTTAATTTGACCAGAGAGGAACAGAGCAAGAGAGAGAGAGAGAGGGAGAGAAAGTAGGAAAGTGAGAAAGCAAGCCGCCAGGTCCAGGACTCTTAACAACCACACCACCTGCTGGCCCCACAATTGTAATATTTTTAAGCTTCAAAATATATGTTTTTCTTCATATCAGTTGCAGAAATCTATCCCCATTAATAAGGTGACTATAAATAATCAGACTGAATCATAGTAAATTATAGTGACTAGTAATCTTTCTAAGGAATTCAGTTTTGAAGACAGAACAAATTCTTTTCTGTTTAACTATATTGTCATTGTAATATTAATCATTTAATTTTTTTAGTGATTGTTTTGGAGAATGTACCTGAATAAGTAAGAAGTTAAAAAATGTGTTGTTCCATTAGGAAGTCTTTTGGCATGAGTTAATTCACCCTAAGTTCAGTTTGATACATAAAAATAAAAACGAAAGATGGGAAGTGGCAATTTTAATCCTAGGCTAATGATTTTTTTTGAAATTACTGCTCAAATAGTAGTTATTATTCCAAGAAACACCCACCCCATACACGCATACCCCTTGGCCAGGGAAGTTAGTATTTATGACCCTAGAAATTATTTTTACTTCATGTTCTTAAAATTGTCTAATTTCCCAGTGTCAGATGAGTGTTAAATTCTGTGGCAATGTCTTGTAGGGTCAGGAGACAAAGTCAAGAAGTGAGATTATTCCCTTCTTTTGCTGGATGTCCATTATTTTACATTTTCCCCCCTTTTTCTAGCCATTTTTTTTTAAGAGATAGGTTTTTTGTTTGTTTGTGTTTGTGGTTTTTTTTTTTTTTCTATAGGTTTGTCAGAGAGACAGAGAGAGGGTGAAAAATCACTCCCCCGGGGGTGGGGGGGTGGCCATACCACAATCCTTTCTTTTCCATTCTCCTCTCAGGATTTTGGGCAAGCATGCACATGCTCCTGGCATAAGTTTCAAGCCACCAGGTCTAAGACTATAACCATAGTTGGCCATGTGAAAGTTCAACACCTTAATCACTACTCCATCTGCTGGCCCTCCTCACCATCTTAATTTTCTAGGAATCCAATAAAAAATTTAGCTTACCTTGAATAAGCAAGTACTAGTATCCCTAGTATCCATGCTAGGTACTAGTGGCACAGAATGATGGATGAAATTCAGGTGTGGTCTTTGTTCTTTAGACGATTTTTTTTTTCCTAGGGCCAGCAGGTGGCATGGTGGTTAGGGTGTTGGATTCCTACATGGCTGACTGTGGTTCAAGTCCTACATGTGGCAACTTGCTTTCTCACTTTCCCTGTCTTTCTGGCCAAATTAAAATGATGATGATGATGATGATGATAATGATAATGTATAAAATTAAATAAATAATTCTTTTTAAAAAATAAATGTTTTTTTTTCCCTATAACCTAATTACAAGTGGAGTTCTGTGACTGAGGGAAAGGGCAAGATTTTATAAGAGCTTAAATATGGAAACCATACTTTAGGCCTGGGAGTTTAGGAAAGTTGGAGGGAGCATCTGAAAGTGAAATGGGTATGTGACATCAGAGAGTAAGGGCCGGTGTCGGGGGACATGTTCTGCATGAACAGTACTTCTGTACGCCAAGACTGAGATTGCCATAGGTAGGTATTCTTTTCCTCTCTGAAATATTCCCAGTCACTTTTTAAAACAATTCTTTCTCCATATATTGAATTTTTGAGGAATCTCATGGCTGCTTAAACCAACTTTTTTTTTTTCTCTTTTAGCACATAAAATATTCAGAATAAATACTTTCTTTTCTTTTTTTTTTCCCAAGGTTTTGCTATAGGCCACATGTGATAGCCAGACAGAGATAGAGAGAGACAGAGAGAGGGGAAATAAGAAATCACCCCCTACAGGGGATGGCCATGCTGCAATTCCTTCTCCATTCTCCTCTCAGGATTTTAGGCATGCACACTCTTTTCTTTATCATGTTACAGGTATTTAAGTTTTATCAGACCCAGTAAGGTTGTAACAAATCAAGTTTCTTTTTCTCTATGGCAAGAGGGAAAGTCACAAACTCCGTATGTGAGGTTATGTTCTGTTGGTGTTGCTTTCTGTGTGTATTTGTAAAAAAATCCTTGGGTCACTTTATTACTCCATTGTGATTTCTAAAGCAGTGCTGGATCTTACCCTGCGCTGAACAGGTGTATTAGTTGACATTTGCTTGGTAATTGTACACTGATCGGAGACATCTAGCCCTTGTTCAATATTTCAGTTAAAAGTTGCAAAGGTCGCTGTTTTGAGAGAACATTTGGAAACTGTCGCTGTGACGCTGCCTGTGTTGACCTTGGAAACTGCTGTCTAGATTACCAGGAGACTTGCATCGAACCAGGTATGTGTGTGCAGAAGAAAATAAGGAGATACGGGCATGAGAGAAAAATCAAGGAAAATTCTTCATTTTGTGGGTATCTAATTTACCTACCTCATCAGGCCTTTTTTTTCTTTTTTTCCCTTAAAGTATATTTATTTATTTATTGAGAGTTTTTTCGGTTTTTTTTTTTTTTTTTTTTTTTTTTTTTTTTTTTTTTTTTTTTTTTTGCTATAGGGCGCGTGAGCTTGCCAGACAGACAGAGAGAGACAGAAAGTGAGAAATCACCCCCCAGGGAGGATGGCCATGACACAATCCCTTCTCCTCCTTTCTCCTCTCGGGATCTTGGGCATGCACGCACACGCGTCCGGCGTGAGTTTTAAGTCACCGGGTCTGGGACGCGAACCACAGTCAACTACATGGGAGTCCAGCGACATAGCCATTATGCTAACTGCTGTTCCCTTAAAGTATATTTATTTCATTCAGGAGAAAGAGAAAGATCAGTACCTTCATTAGGATCTGACACCACAGTCCACCTCTAGACTTCCCAGCCGGCCAGGTAATGGGCATGCACCTGGCATGTACAGGTCAACTGCAGAGCCAAACCTGCAGTCCTACCTATGGATTCTGCTTCATTGAGCAGCGCGTTCCTGCAGAGCCACTAAGCTGTCTCTGGGCATTTATTTATTTCTTTATTTTAAATTTAGCTTGTACATTAGTGCTTAGACATTAACCTTCATATTTCAACAGTTCTTTAGGGGAAAAAAGGTCACATAATTTGCCTTCGTTAAACATTTAATGGAAAACAAAATGCTGCCTATTTTTAATATATGATGAAAAATCTTTGTGGTTTAATTTGCATTTAAATAAGGCCTAAAATTCTGCTTGAATATATGTAAATATTTTCATTCTGGGCCACTTAGAGTAAGAGTTTCTAGATGTCCAACTGCATGTTAAAATAAATCCATTAGTAGGCCAGTGGTAATGCAGAGGGTGGTACAGTGGTAACGCGATATTCTGTGATGCTGGACACATGGATGGTCCTGGGCTCCTGTCCACAAACTCCCCCCTACACGCTGGGCATGCACATGTGTGTTTGTGCCCGTGATCCAGGCTGGCTAGGCTGGGGGGAAATTTCAATGTGAGGAACCTGTTAATGCGCACTTGCTTTTCTCTCTTCCTTTCTCTCTCTTTCTTCTCTCCCTCAAGGAGGAAGTAAAATAAAACAAACTTTAAAAATAAATAAAAAAATAAAATTAGAACATAAAATTTTTCTGTTTGATTTGGACTTTTCTGTATGACATGAAATAATATTCCAATAGAAATATGGGACACTCTATAGCCTAGTGGTTAAAAAAGCCAGATCCCACATGGCCAACTGTAATGAGAGTCCTTCCTCTTGGAAACATGTTGGGTATATGTATGAGTGCCCAGATCCTGACAGGATGAAGAAAGAGAGAAGTGATTATGGCATGACCATGCTCCACTAGGGATCCTTTCTACCTCTCTCTCACTCTTTCTTTGTCTCTGACTGGTGAATGCACACACCCTCTGACAATAAAAGAAATCAGAAAAGAAAAATAAAAGTGAGTGTGAGTCAGACTGAGATTAAATTTCAAGAACCCTGAAAACGGCTGGTGGAATAAGCCAGGCCAATTCATTATACGTGCATTGTATTATATAATAATAATTACGCATGTCTGAGTTTGAAACTTACAGAGTTCTGCGTTTTTAGTGAAATAGTAACAGTTGGTGTCTACACGCTTTATGTCAGAGTGACTGTGGTATTGACAGATTTTGTGACTAAGAGTTATGAAGTAGTCCATGTTCTCCCACAGGTCCTACTCCACAAGACAGCAATTCGGTGCTCACTTTGGGTGTGTTGAATTTGAACCTCAAGTGCTTTCTGTTGTTTGTTTCTAGAACATATATGGACTTGCAACAAGTTCAGGTGTGGCGAGAAAAGGTTGCTCAGGAGCCTCTGTGCCTGCTCAGATGACTGCAAGGACACCGGTGACTGCTGCGTCAACTACAGCAATGTGTGTCAAGGTCAGGCTTCTATGCATTTCTCAAGTCCTATAGTAGCTTGACATCTTCCAGGGTCTTAGTTGGTTTTTACATAGGTATTATCTTTTATATTAGCAGTCGTATTTATTGACCAGTTATATGAGGATACTTTAGAAACGGCCAAAAAAGTAAATACAAACAAAGGTATGAGTTTATTTTGGTGCAAAAACATTTTAGAATCCATGCCTAGTTATTTCATAGCACACATTTTTAAAGACCCCTAACATTAGATGTAAAAAAAATACTTTTAAAACATTTTATTAAAAAATTCAAACATACACATGAATAGAGAATATATAATACCATGAACTTTGTAGCTGTCATTAGTTTAATATTAGTCATTTACACACAGCCAGTCTTGTTTTGTCTACAACCATCCACTCTCCTACCACTTCAAGTTATTACTACCCCTTCATGTTATTTTGATAATTGCTAAATACTTAATGCCGTATTTGTGGAAAGGACAATTTTTCATTCCTGGCTGACTTTATTTTTTTTAAATAATTACTTCATTTAACTTTATTTATTTTAATTTGACCAGAGAGGGGCAGAATGAGAGAGAGAGAGAGAGAGAGAGAGAGAGAGAGAGAGAGAGAGAGAGAGAAAAGGCAAGTCACCAGGCACCAGGTCTGGGACTTGAACCATGGTCAGCCATGTGGGAGTCCAGTCTCCTTAACCATCATGCCACCTGCTTGCTCCATTCCTGGTTTACTTTTGTGTCCCAGGTTCTCTCATTATAAATGAGGACAATCTCTACCATGTGTTGAGAAAGCTGATGTGAAATTACTTTAAAAAGATGAATTTATTAGTAAGCTGATACTGATAAAATGTCTTGTTCAGATACTGGGTTTATTGAAATTCCTTGACAGAGCCTTGCTCTGCAGGAAAAAAAAAAAAAAAAAATATCTGAATACGAAGGATTTAGTTGGACAGATACAAAGAGGGTTGTAAACTTTGGCTGAAAATATTCAGTTTGAAAATGGAAGTGATACCTTCAGATTCTCCCAAATGCAGTAGTATGTTTTAGTCTTGGAATTATACACTTACTTTTTATTCCTAAAACCAAGAAACTCTTACTTTGAAGCAGGAAATCTCCCTTTAATTATTATATTTCCCTTGTGTCATGGTCCATGTTTTCTATAAATATGTTAACATTTTGTTTTTAGAATCTGTTTTAATGTATCTCACAAGTATTGCAATTATTGTTGTTGTTCAGTGTGTTCCACTCATTTTATTTATTGAAAATGTTTCAGGTGAGCAAAGCTGGGTAGAAGAACCATGTGAAAGCATTAATGAGCCACAGTGTCCATCAGGGTAAGATTTTATGTTGGGATATTATTTGTTATCCTTTTTTGCTGGTGATGCTATGATAAAAAGAGGACCCTTCTACACTGCTTGTAGGAATGTAAATAGGTACAGCCACTATGAAAAATAAAATGGAGGTTCCCTTAGAAACCTACAGGTAGAACTTCGATTTCACCTAGTAATCCCACTGGGAAAATGCTCAATTGGAAAGACCCTTGGATATCCATGTTCATTGCAGCATTATTCACAATTGTTAAGACATAGAATCAACACAAGTGCCCAAGTATGGATGACTGAATTGAAAAAACGCAGCACATGTATACTATGGAGTATTATCCAGCCATACGAAACAATGAGACCTTGTTATTAGATGCAAAGTGGATGAACTTAAAAGACTTAATGCTAAGTGAAATAAGCCAGGCTATGAAAGACAAACACTGTATGTCCCCACTCAATATATACCAAATGTCTGCACTCTATGACAGAAATCAAAAGACCCAAAGATAATGGTAGAGAAGACAAGTGTGGATACCAGATACTATAGGGAAAGAGTGTGGATAGTGAGTAGGTAGCAGGGGCTCAGGAAGGAAGTACTAGACACACTTAAGAATGCAAAGTTCTTCAATGGGAAAGATGTATATGGTAGTATCATTGATTCGATGGTAACATAATGCATGTTTTTGAGAAACTAAATTGTGTGCTATGGAGATATACAACAATTAAGTGTGAAGAAGGAAAACAGTATCATTTTTTTTCTCATTCCAAATTATGAAGATAAAAATAATAATCAATCCTTGGTTTGTTAAATATTATTCTTAGCCATAGCTTGTTTTTGGTGCTAGCGGTATTGTGGTATGACCCCTACTCTAGAATCTAATGGAGAAAAGGCCATGTGTATGTAAGCACAAGACAGAGGTATTTGCATCTTCCTTTTTAGGAAGAAAGGAGCTTCACTATCTTTTAGAGTTTTGAGAGCTGAACTAATAACCAAATTAATTTTATACCTTCTTTTTATTTTTGTACTTTGACCTACTTATAAATTTTGAGGAAAAGCAGCATATCAGTGAGATGATATTATGTAAGTTTTGATAATTTCCCTTTGTTCTTTTTGCCCTTACAGTATTTTATACAGTACTTTATGTATAATACATTTTTATAAGGAGTTTGTATGGAATTTAAAGGATAGAACTTTTGTAAAGATGTTAAATGTACTTATCCTTGTGCTACATGAGATCTACTTTCATTTCATTTAAATTACTCACCTTCAGAAGTATATTTTTACATCTTTAAAATAATGATTTTTTCCAAAATATTGAAAATTTTAAACCTGTACTTTAGCTTTTTTTAATGTATTTAATTCATTTGCTGTTAAATAAAATGTCTTTTTGGATGAGATAGTAATTTTTTAGTTTAAAACAGCAATAGCAATAGCAACAAAAACTAAGCCTAAGTTACATAAGTTCAAGAGAAGAGCCTTTTTCTAAGGGTGACTTCTAAGTACTCTTAAGCTGTCTTTTAGAAAGTGACTTCTAAGTACTCTCAGGCCATGACCTAACTGGAAATTTTAGACTTAGTGAATTTTGAATCTTTCTTTTTCCTTCTAAATATTAATCATTATCTTTTCAATTGTAATGTTTAATCTTTTAATGGAAAATGTAACTCCTTGCTTTGTAAAAAGATAATAATTTAGAACACATTTTATCATACCAGTACATTGACTTGGTGACCTGATAAATGGCTTTTATGTTTTCTGCTCAGTGAATAGAAGTACTTTTATACAGATATGAATCGTTGAGACTATATGCACCCACTTGTTTAGTCCTCCAGGGGAGCCATGTTACAGATACTACTAGTTACTAGAAATTATGTATAAATTCTCTCCTTCTTGAAGGACTCTTATGCATTTACGTGTGAGGGGTGGATGGGAGGAGTTAGGATTGAAAAAGGCAAGGAAAGCTACCTATTTACTTTAAAATTTTAAATTACTAAATAAACTTTCATTGCAAAGCCTTCAAACAGTTTTGTTCAGCATATCTACCAGGTATTCTGGTAGATGCAAAATTTCTGAACCAGGAGTATTTTGGGATAGCCATGTAGCAGTCATCCACAGCTATTCTCTTTTATGGAGTACATCCTATGTGTTTTTCTGCCTCCTCCTTTGGATTTTCCCACCATACATATTAACTTGTGTATGTGTGTGTGTGTGTGTGTGTGTGTGTGTGTACACCCTCATTGTTTGATCATTTTAACCTTTGAAATATTTCTTTGTTATTTATGTATTTAAATGTAGTCAATATCTCTCAAACTTCTGTATTAAATATTTGCATCTTTTAGATATATTAAATTTAAAACTAAATATAGTATAATTTATGCTATATGAGGTACCGTCTGTTAGATTCAAGTAAAGACAATATTAGAAAGTGGTTGTTGAAGAAAAACAATAATGGAAGCAAAAACATAATTTGTATTTGCTGATAATTAACATATATTTCTCTACAATGGGAAAATGCTATCATATTTTCATAGCTAGTAAGCTAATAAGTCATTAGATGACAGAAATGTGTGCATTATGAAACAATAAAGCATGTATGTGAATATAAGTACTTGTAAGCAATCATTTATGAGTGTGCTTGCTGAACTTGTTAGTTTACTTATGATTACAAACCAACCTCAGGGGAACATCTTCACTGAACCTGTGCCAAAAAAGGAGAACATTTTCACTGGATTTGTCTTTTGCTTCTTAAAATGTTTTCTTTTCTTTCTCTTTACACAGGTTTGATTCGCCTCCTACCCTCTTATTTTCTTTGGATGGATTCAGGGCAGAATATTTACACACTTGGGGTGGACTTCTTCCTGTTATTAGCAAACTAAGTGAGTAGCTTCAGAGTGTACTAGTGGAGTGTTATGATTTCAATGTGAAAGACTAGGGAGAAAGCCTTTTTTGGAAAAGTACTGGCAGAAAAAAATGGTTTAATCAAATTTCTCTATTGCAAAGTAGTTGAACTTGATGATTAGATACCAGTCTTTAATATTGTAATTACCCAGTTGATATTCTTCAAATACTTTTAAGGTAATAGTGATCTTACGATTTTAACCCTTGGGTCTTTTTTTTTGGAGAGATTTTTTTTGCTATAGGGCTTGTGTGCTTGCCAGAAAGACAGAGAGAGACAGAAAGACAGAAAGCAAGAAATCACCCTACAGGGGGGGTAGCCATCCCTTCTCCTCCATTCTCCTCTCGGGATCTTGGGCATGCATGCACATGTGCCCAGTGTGAATTTAAGCCACCGGGGTCCAGGACTTGAACCGTGGTTGACTACATGGGAGTCCAGCGACATAGCCGTTATGCCAACTGCTGGTCCTGGTTTTGCTTTATATTTTACCCTGAATTTTTATCTGATTATAAATCCCTCCTGGGCTAATTATTTTTACATGATTTACACTGCTGTGGTACCAAAGCTAAATGTCGTAACATTATCACATGTGTTTAATAACAATGTGCATTTTTTTTTCTCTTCTAGAAAACTGTGGAACTTATACTAAGAACATGAGGCCAGTATATCCAACAAAAACTTTTCCCAATCACTACAGTATTGTCACTGTAAGCTCTGCATTTCAACTTTTATATGTTCACATACTTTTATATGTAATTATAACTTTTTTTAAGAAAAGAATTAAGTCTCCGCTCAGAAAAACTTAACTTCTTTTCCAGTCTGTAGCTTAGTGAGGAAACCTAGGTTTTGGTCTTTTTTCAGTCACTTATGAGCCACTTAGGAAGTATTTTACCTGCTGGATCTCCATTCTCTCATCTGTGTAAAGAATGAACCAAAAACTCCTAAAAATTAGGGCCATCAGATGGTGTAATGGTTACACTGCTAGATTTCTGCGTAGTCAACTGTGATTTGAGTTCCAGATCCAGCAGTTTAAAACTCACGCTGGGTGCATGTGTGTGTGTGTGTGTGCTTAAGATCCTGAGAAGAGAATGAAGGAGAAGGGATTGTAGTGTGGCCATTCCCCCTGGGAGGGGTAACTTCTTGTTTTCTGTGTTTCTGTCTCTCTGGTGAGAACATGAGCCTTATAACAAGAATATCTCTTAAAATAAAGAGAAAAAAAAAGGAGCAAGAACCCTAGAAATGATTTCTTGGTTTCCTTTCAGTTTTAAGATTCTTGAATTTTGTATTCTATTTTTGTTTTTTACTTTTCCTCATTAGTTTTGGAGCTTTCTTTAATTGAGCCAAAAATCTGTCTCACGCTCATGTGTTCTTAACTTGTTTTTCCAATCATCTGGATGATGAGTTTGAACAAGCCACTTTGCCTGAGACCACATTGTATTATAGCCCTTATTTTTTTTTTTAAATAAAAGTTTCCAGATTTAATTTGAATCCAGGAAAAAAGTAGAAATCATTAAGCCTTAGGGGTGAAGCCAGAAAATGAATATATTAGATAGTATTGAGACAAGCTAGTCCTAGACCCAGCTGAAGAAGAGTTTGTTCTGCAGGAGTGCCTTATCCAGGAATACAAAAAGAAAACAGAATATTTTTTCAAAATTTCGGAGACTATCTATATAAACCTTCATCCATTGCATTCTTTTCTTATTTTCTCCTATTAGTAATTTAAACACAAAGCCTATATCAAATCTTGAGTGGTAGGTTTGTTTTTCTGTTTGTTCATTTTGAAATTATAAAATTTTGGGACCAACAGATTGTGTAATGGTTGCATCACTGGACTCCCACATGGCCGACTGTGATTTGAGTCCCAGACCTAGAGGCTTGAAACTCACAGTGGGCACGTGTGTGTGTGTGTGCCTAAAATCCTGAGAGGAGAATGGAGGAGAAGGGATTACAACATGGCCATCCCTCCTCAGGGTGATTTCTCGCTTTCTGTCTATCTCTCCAGCGAGCACATGCACCCTATAGCAAAAATCTCTCTTAAAAAATTAAATTCTAAACAGCTTTATTTCAACAAGATAGTAACATGTTCACTTCAAATTGTATTGAGGTTTTGATCTTTCTATACTCCATTATATCTTGTAACAGTAAATATGAATTCATATCATCTCATTATCAATAGCATTGATAATATGGTCTCTTTTGATTTTGTATTTTATAATTATTTTTATGTAACTTTGCCTTTTTTAATGTATGTAAAATATATATTCTTTCATTAAGGTAGATAGAGACAAAAATTTTTTTAGTAAGAATGCATTAAGAAACAACAAATGAAAATGTGTGCATCAAGATACCAAAAGTGATTCAACTCTTTAAAAAACATCCTATTGTAGTCAAATGAGTAGTTTGCACAGAACAAGTAATCAATATTATTCATTTGAATAATTATTTCACATTCAAACAGAAAGAAAAGTAATTTTAAGATAAAAAAAAAATGTAAAGACCGGATCTCACTATGTCATGATTCTTCTAAGTCTCCTGAGTTTCAGGGGTTACAGGCACACACCTGATCTTTATGTTGATTTGTTTTAACAGTACCTATTTTTCTTTCTTCTTTTCTTAACCTTTATAATTCCACATAGCTTCAGTTATCAGGTTTTTTATTTTCATGGTTTGATTCTCTATTAAACTGTACAAAACTCATACTTGCATAAAAATATGTGTTTTATCTTTTTTAGGGACTTTATCCTGAATCCCATGGCATAATTGACAATAAAATGTATGATCCCAAAATGAATGCTTTCTTTTCACTTAAAAGTAAAGAAAAATTTAATCCTGAGTGGTACAAAGGAGAACCAGTGAGTTGTTTGTTTGCTTTAGCTAATGAAATAGTTCACCTATTATTCTCTCTATTTCAATCAGAGTAAAATAACCAGATTCCCTGGAGCTTTAATATAACATGCTTGTATTTCACTTACTGTTTCTGTGTAGCCATCTTTTCCTAAATGGAGACAAATGTGGATAATCCTAAATAGAACTTGTATGATTGGGGCCAGTGGGTGGCATGGTGGGTAAGGTGCTGGACTCCCACAGGGCCACTGCAGTATGAGTCCCAGACCTGGTGGCTTGCTTTCCCGCTTTCTCTCTCTCTGTTTCTTGCTCTCTGTCTCTCTCTGGTGAGTGCACATTCCTATAGCAAATTAAAAAAATAATAATGAAAAATAAATAATAGAAGATAAATAATTCTTTAAAAAAAAAGATAGAAAAGAACTTGTGTGATTGCCTAAAATGAGAGTAGTTTATTTCTGTGCTGGTTTCGTTGTGCTGAGTCATTTTTCTTTTCTGCTTGTTTCTTCTTTATACAGTAGTAGCATGTAGCAGTAATCTGGGGTAATAGTTTTGATCTGCACAAGCTTATTTTATTTTATTTCATTTGTGTGTGCTGAGATGATTCCTGCTGATTGTGACCTAGGCCTATTCTCCTTTTTATTTTTTAAAAATTGCCACAGTGAGATCAGCCAATGACATAGTGCTTAAGGCAGCTGGACCCTCCACGGCCAGCTGCATGGTTCTAGTGTCTGCTCCAGCAGCTTGAGGAACAGTCTGGGTGCATGTGTGTGCACGCCCCAAACCCTGAAAGGAAGGAGAAATGGAGGAGAAGGGATTGCCACGTCACCATGCCCCATGGGAGATTCTTTCTCTCTTTTCCTCTCTCTGTCTCTGGCAAGTGTGTGCACCCTCTGACAACAATTGGGAAAAAGATAAAAAGCCACAGAATTACATAAAGCCTGTTTGGATAATATTAATATTTCTTTAGAAGAGAAATGCATACTATTTAATTTTCAGGTTAGGAATTTACAATTTGCCATGACATAAAAGCTCTATGACTTTAGGCAAATCATTTTTTCTGTGCCTCAGTATTGTAATGTCTACACTTTAGATAATATTGTGAACTACCTCAGGGGGTTATTGCAAAGATGATGTTAGTTAATTGCATAGGATGGTTATAGGAATGCTATTTAGTTAATATATACCGAGTGTCCGCACTCTATGACTGAAACTGATTGACTAAAGGCTATAGAAACACAGTATATAGATGTAAATACCAGATATAGTGTGTGTGAAAGAGCAGGGTCTGAGGAAGGACATTTAGAAGAAAAATATGGAGGCAAAGCATTACTGGGACAAAGAAATGTGGTATTATCTGTTGAAGATATTTTATAGTTTTATCAACTATACTAGGGAGAAATGTTCACCTGTGAAGATATTAATTTGGTAAGCTAAATAATGTGATTGAGTGTATAAAAGAAAATGAAATAAAAAAAGGAAAAAAAATTAAAAAAGAAATTATACTTAAGAACAAACTAAAAAGGAATGCTATTTAGAGCTGTGGTTGGCAGTAATAAGTGCCCATTAAAGGTTAATTACATAAGCAAAGATGACAATGTTAAAGATGTACATTTGTGAATTTTTCTTTAAGTAAAATCTATTAATTAGGTATTTGGCTGTAAAAGTTTCAAGAGTTGCCAACCGACATAGACATTTTTAAGGTTATTTTCATATTTCTCTATTTTTGCTGCTGAGGAAATGCCATATTACATGATTATTGAAGTTTAATTGCTGGAGCTTATTGGCCTTGAAAATACTGTAGTGCTTGGACCAGCAGTTAGAGTAATGGCTATGTCACTAGACTCCCATGTAATCAACCGCGTTTCGAGTCTCGGACCCAGTGGATTAAACTCATGCCAGGCACGTGTGCGTGCATGTTCAAGATCCTGAGAGGAGAATGGAGGAGAAGGGATTGCGGCATGGTCATCCCCCCAGGGGGTGATTTCTCACTTTCTGTCTCTCTGTCTCTCTCTTTCTGGCGAGTGCATGTGCCCTGTAACAAAAACCTCTCCAAAACAAAACACTCTAGTGCTTTAGAGGAAAGAATTAATGTAGTATGAGCACATACTTTCCTAAAAGATGAATGTTTGGGTGACTTCCTAACATTTCTTTATTATTTTTCCCAGATTTGGCTCACAGCTAAGTATCAATACCTCAAGTCTGGCACATTTTTTTGGCCAGGATCGGATGTGGAAATTAATGGAGTTCTTCCAGACATCTATAAAATGTATAATGGGTATGTATGTGTAAATTTTTTTCTAGAATCTGTAACATAGGACATCTTTTCTTTCTCTTATCTCATTCTCTCCTTTTCAATGTGCCCTAAGCTCTAATATTTGAATGAAACATTGAGTTAAAAATGGTAACCATCAGAATAAGACTCAATATCAAAGAGTTTTAGAGAGATGGTAAATAGACAGTAAAACTAGACTGGTGTTTTCTAGAGTTTTTTCAGAGCCACTGATAACATGTGTTCAGATCTTTGGGCAGCAATCAAAATTGCGAAGATGGTGAAAGCAGAGATCTGAGAGTGGAGGCACTATACATTTTAACTCTAGGAAGAAAAAGAACTCGGAGAAGGAAAAGATGAATGTTTAGAGGACACGGATAGGAATGACTCTGTGGCATCTGGAAATATTATTTAAAAGAAGATAGTTTTTTATTTTTACCTCCACATTTCTTTAATCAATATGCTTCCTAGTGTAAGAAACATTAAAATAATCTCCCTGAGATATTAAAAATGCATATTGTATTAAGAGAAAACAAAAGTTTTTTTGTGGAAGAATGTTTGGCTGAATTTAGCAAGACTACTAAATTAATTTCATTTAATTTTTACTTATGAAACTTCTATCTAAAACTCAATATAGAATAATGTTTTTGGTGAGACAAACAGAAAAACTATAAATCTGGGCAAGAAAAGTGTAACAATTTTCTTTGGTAAGCTTATGGTATCTTGTATCATTATGGCTCACACAGCACAGTGCCTGGAAGTGCCTCTTTCTTATCTTATTATTTGCCATGGATTTCATTCCACGGATAGTAATTGGGATACTCTATGCTATGCATGGGACATTCAAAGATTAGTAATAGGGCAGCAAGTGATGTGGTGATTAAGGTGCTAGATTCCCACATGGCCTACTGCAGTAAAAGCTGGATCTGGTGGTTGGAAAATTATGACAAATAAATAGATAAATAAATGAATAATTTTTTAAAAAAGATTAGTAACATACAGTCTCTAGCTTTTGAAAGTCTAGTAGAGAACACAACCAACTATACTTGAGGTTGGGCAAGCACTCTATTAGAGATGTAGAAACCAAACCTTGTGCCCAGAGGAAAGCATAGTTAATTCTCCTGAGATGTTGCCTGGAAAGCTGTCATGTGCTCATCAGATGCTTCCTTGATTATACCGAGTCACCAGTGAGTGAGTTCCTTATGGGGTACCCTTTGTAGAAAGTATTAACAAGTGGGCTATGCATGCAGTCTACAATGACTGTTCTCAGGTACACAAATAATATCCTTGAGTAAAGGATGAGGTACAACTTGTATTTGTGTAAAACATAACTTTTGTTCTTCCATTAGAAAAGCCAATTAACATTTTAGAATAAAACTCTTATATAAGGGAATCTTCAAAAAGCTTATGGGAATGTGTATTGTCAAAAAACTATTAATAAATTTCAAAATCATTTTCCACCAAAATGAACTTGCATTCCATTTTCCCATGGACTTTTTAAGGTATGCTATGACTGCAAACAATGTATGCATTGTATTGTCTTCATGCACTTTAATGCTGCTTTCAATTAAAATATTTATGTTAAACCCAAAAACTTGCCACAAATTTGTTTTATTTTGTTTATCCTTAATTTTAGTTCAGTGCCATTTGAAGAAAGAATTTTAGCTGTTCTTCAGTGGTTGCAACTTCCTAAAGATGAAAGGTATGTAGGCAATCAGTTTCTTTCTTTTTCTTTTTCTTTATTTTTTTGTAAGTACTCCTTTGAGGTGTAGAAATTACATACTATTTTAAAATAAACTATAAGAAAAGTTTGCTACCGAGTTTATTTTTTATCCAAATAAACTCTTTAGCGAGTTATTGAAGTCACATTTTGAAGAATTCTAAACCCATAAATTATTTCTCAACAAGTTTAGCCATGTTACCTCAGTGTTGTAGAATTTTTAATCACTATCGACTGTTGAAATTTTCTTTCCCTTCTGTTTTTCAATGTGTTCGTAAAATATTACATTTTGATACTGTTTGATTTAGACCACACTTTTACACTCTGTATTTAGAAGAACCCGATTCTTCAGGTCATTCATTTGGACCAGTCAGCAGTGAAGTAAGTAGACTTTTATCAGCGATTATTCTATTAAATAATCTAACTGAACCTTGCTTTGAAGCAGGTTTCTAGACCATTCTATAAGATTCAGAAATTCTGGAAGGAGTGAGGATTATGCACAATTTTATTAAACCAAGGGATTCATTTAAATAAAATAAGAATTGGAAGAATTATTTTGCTTACATTTTCTAATAAATTATAGAAACTTTGTGCGAAATTGAACTGATACTGAATTAAATTTTGTATTTTTTAACTCCAAAGGCTTTTTTCTCCTCATATTTCCCTACCTTGTCCTTAAAAACTATGTACTTTTTAAGAATTTTGCAAACGGATTAGACTCCAAATTCCTATGAGAATGTAGGATAATAAGTCGAATAGCTGAATCAGCATGGCATAAACTCTCCTTCTTAGATGATGTCTTTGACAACCTGAGACTGTGCTCAAAACAGTGCTCATGCACCAAAGGGTGGGAGATGTAATCAAAAGTACAGAGATCTTTAAATAATCATTCTTTATTAAGTGGTTACTAGGAAACTAGAGATAGGAAAACAGCTCACAGATTAACACTTTCAACGTAACATCTCATTTGACTTGACACCCTTTCAGGCACTTAGCCAGTTCTGGCTATGTTTGTAATCTTTATAATCTTAAAACAATAAATATTGCTTCAGTTTCTATGTGGCCATATCATTTTTGGATCTTTGTACACAGGATGGTAGCTTTATGTAGAATTAGTCATTAGTATGGAATGCATTACATGCAATTGCTTCCCTTCCTTAGGTCATCAAAGCCTTGCAGAGGGTTGACAACATGGTTGGCATGCTGATGGATGGCCTGAAAGAGCTTAACTTGCATAGATGCCTGAACCTCATCCTTATTTCAGATCATGGTAATCTCCATTTGCATCATTTACCCTTTGGGTTAAGATGATGCCCAAAAAAAGTTTCTTTATTGACATTTGTTTCATGATTTACTCTAAATGTTATACTTCTTTTTTTTTTTCCCCCACGTATTGTTTCTTGTGGGCTGGCAGGGTGGTGCAGCAGTAATACAAAGCTCTGTGATGCTTGGCCCACATAGGAAGGTCCCACGTTAACATCCAGAGTTCTCCCTGTGCTTGTGTGTGCCCATTAGCCAGGCGTGTTGAGGCTGCAGGTGGATCACAGGATGAAAAGCCTGTTGGGGCTATCTCTCTCTCTCTCTGTCTCTCTCCCCCTTTCTCTCTTTCACGGAAAGAATAAAATAAAATATCTTTTTGTGGGCCAGCCAGGTAGCATGGTGGTTAAGGTGGCTGGATCTGTATGGCCAAGTGCATGGTTTGAGCCCTGGACCCAGCAGCTTAGAAAATATGCCTAGCACATGCATATGAATGACCAAAATCCCAAGAGGAGAATGAAGAAGGGATTGAGGTGTGGTTATCCCCTTTAGAGGGTGATTTCTCACTTTCCCTTTCTCTCTCTCCCTCTCTCCCACTCTCTGTCTCTCTCTGGCAAGCACACACACCTATAGCAATAACTAAAAAAAAAAAAGTCTTTTTTTAATTACTTAATTTTATGTATTATCATTAGTTTTAAATTTGGTACAGAGCATATACCCTCACCAGAGAGAGACACAGAGAGAGAGAGCGACAGAAGGAAGAAAGCAAGCCACCAGGTCTGGGACTTGAACCATCGTCAGCCATGTAGGAGTCCAGAGCCTTAACCACCACACCACCTGTTGGTCCCATCTTTTTAAAAAATACATGCTTTCTTGGGGAAAGTCCTTAAGAAAAAAATCACATTAAGTATAAAATACAAGTGAAACACAGAATTTACTAGAGCCTATCTATCTTTTTAGCTCAAATAAGTGCCACAGGCCTTTCCTATATAAAAAGATAGGTACATCATGGTTAAAGCATACCTAACTATGTTTTCTTTTTCTTTTTTAAGAGAGAGATCTTTGCTATAGGTTGCACGTGCTCTCCAGAGAGACAGAGAGAGAAACAGAGAGAAAACAAGAAATCACACCCCCGGGAGGAAGGCCACACTGAAATTTCTTCTTCTCCATTATCCTCCTGGGATTTGGGGCACGCATGCACATGTACCTGGTGTGAGTTTTAAGTCTCCGGGTCCAGGATTTGAACCATGATTGACCATGTGGTAGTCTAGAGCCTTAACCACCATGCACCCTGCTGGCCCCTAACATACCTTTTTAATTACTCAAATTCCTATAACCACAATGTACCTAATTTCTGATTTGGGAAGTTATATGCCAGGAACTTGTATACTTAAAATTTTTTTTTCAACATTAATTTTTGGTTATTCCATTCAATAACCTTATATTTAATTAAAAGGTTTTTTTTTTGGTTTTTTTGTTTGTTTGTTTGTTTGTTTTGCCTATTCAGTTTTCTTTAGCATGATCAATCTGACTCCAGAGGGAGTAATTTTAATTTTTATAATATTTTAATTTCACTTTTACATACTGTGATCTTTGTACATGTTTGTGTGCAAATTTGGGATTATAGAAGTATGTACTTACAAGAAAGTAGAAGTAGATTCTTTATTGTTGTTGTTTATTTATTTCATGATAGCAAGACAAAAAAATGAGATAGATAGGCATTCCTAATGGGGTCTTTACACCAAAATCCACCTCCAGCCTCTGCCAGTCTGGCCCACAGGCATTGTGTGTGCCTAGGATGCACAAGGACAGTCTGGGAGGCAAACTCAAGACTCTCCCACACAGGCCCAGCATTACACAGTGCTATGTTACTGTTACACCACCATCTGACCCATTTTTGTTTGCTTTAGACGTAATTACATGAACCTGTTTTAAAATAGTACTAAGAAATGATATGCTAAAGAAGCTCCAGTCCTGGAATGAAACTGAGTTATATCCTTCCAGTTGATAGCCTTGGTGACTTTGGGCAAATGACTGGCTTTCATATTTAGTCTAAAAGTCTGTTAAGACATTCCTTTTTACTCATGTAATGTTATTGTAATACATAAATGGGAAGAAGCATTAAACTAATTTTGGGTGAAGGAATTGGAAAAGGTTTGAAAAAAGTGTAGTAGCTAATATAGCTGAAATTCTATCTTACCTATTAGATGCTTAACTAATGAGTACTGAACCCATGTTTATTGAATGAAATTCTAGAAGTAAAACAAATTCTATTTGACATAGTATAATTTTTATTAAAATTGCAACATGTTCTGGAATTTTTTTCTTCTCCTAGGCATGGAACAAGGCAGTTGTAAGAAATACATACATCTAAATAAATATTTGGGGGATGTTAAAAATATTAAAGTGGTCTATGGACCTGCAGCTCGATTGAGACCCTCTGATGTCCCGGATAAATACTATTCATGTAAGTATATTTCTGTAGCTTTGAATATGGTTCTATTAAGAATTTCCTGGTCAAGATTAAATCCCCTGTGCAGATCTTTTGAACTCATATGGATTTTATGGGACTAGATGTGAGGACACAAGTCTACCTACCTCTTATTTGTTATTCATAGGCTAAGCATGTTACTCAGTGAGCTTAGTTCAATGTTATGTTGTAATGTGTGTTAATTCGTATTAGGGTCAAGAGTATACTAGGAAGAAAGTTTCAAGGGAAAAATCAACTAGATTTATTCTGGTTTAATTAATTAATGACACCTTTTGAAAATAACTTTAATTTAGAGAATATTAATCTGTTATGAGAAGGAATTCTGGTAGCGATGATTAATTCTATAAGTGGTTGATTCCTGTCCTCATTTGTTACTTTCTTAAACTATTCCATAAAAAAAAAAAAAAAAAAATGAGTGTATCATTTAGACAGAGAAGAAGAAATTTTAAATTCTTGCTTAGAATTGACCACATGTGATACACAAACTGCCAACAAATGTGGAATGTTCTTTTTCCAAGTGAAGCCTATTTCATAATTATTCTCACCTCCCTCTTTTATTTATTTATTTTTTTGGAGAGGTTTTTGCTACAGGGTGCATGCACTTGCTAGAAAGACAGAGAGAGACAGAGAGACAGAAAGTGAGAAATCACCCCCCCAGGGGGGATGGCCACGCCACAATCCCTTCTCCATTCTCCTCTTGCGATTTTGGTCATGTATGTACACGCAATTGAGCCCAGCGTGAGTTTAAGCCGCTGGGTCTGGGACTTAAATCGCGGTCAACCACATGGGAGTCCAGTGACATATCATTACACCAACTGCTGGTCCCCCACCTCTTCTTGATTGCCTCTTTTGACAACTTTTAGATAAGTAGGGTAAATTTTGTTTATCTTTTTGTTATAATTAACTTTGAAATGGAAAGAAAAAAAGGCTTTGCCAACAGTTATTAGAATTGGTTTAGGTTTAGACTCTGGGGTGAGATATGTTTCAGAAGATACTGTTAAATGTTAATGAAATGATGGGACCAGCAATTGGCATAAATGGCCATGTTGCTGGACTCCCAAATAGTCCACTGCGATTCAAGTCCCAGACCTGGTGGCTTAAACTCACGCTGGGTGCATGTGCATGTGTGTCCAAAATCCTGAGAGGAGAATGAAGGAGAAGGGATTGAGGCATGGCCATGCTCTGTGGGAGGTGATTTCTCACTTTCTGTCTCTCTGTCTCTCTGTCTTTCTGGTGAGCACACGTGCCCTATAGCAAAAACCTCTCCAAAAAAAAGTTAATGAAATGAAATAGATTTCACTGTAGTAAAATAATTATGCAAATATGTTAACACAGTGGCACAAAGTACAGGTTCCTTATGTACACTGACAGGTTTTAATTAGTATCTTTTGGGGGATTGAGAAAGCTAAGCTTTAGCCATGCCCTTACCCAAACTAGGTCCTCACATTTTCCAAATTATAGCAAAAATCATGTCAATTTATCTATACACGTACATGAAATACAGATATAATATATATTCTTTGGATAATTTCCCCAAACTTAAATAAAGTCTGACTAAAAGAATTTTTCTTTTTAAAATCAACTGTTTATTTTATTTTATTTGACTTGGAATGTGTGCATTCACCAGAGACAGACAGAGAGAGAGGGAAAGTGAGAAATCACACCCAAAGGGTATTGGCCATGCTGCAACCCCTTCTATTCTCGAGGGATTTTTGAGCTTGCACGCACATATACCTGGCTGCCAGGTCTGGGATTCAGACCGCAGAGTTGGCTATTTAGGATCCAGTGCCTTAACCACGATGCTACCTGCTGACCCTGATTGTTTAAAAATTTAAAAATTGTAATTCTTGATTTACATGCAAGTGTACATGATTGTGGAGTACAGCATGGTTTTTTAAAACATCCATACAGTACATTATAGTGAAACCAAGGATATACACATAATTGCCATCATCTACATTAGACATTATGTATATATTCAAAATTCCTTCTGCTATTTGGGGGAAGTATATATTAAATTTTTGTGGTGTTTCTTACTCATCTGTGGTATACTGTTCCATAGCTTAGTCCACTTGTTTACGCATGCTCTTTTGTTTGTTAACCAGTTTCTCCCAAACCCACCCCGATGCAGCTGCCAGTGTCTGTCATTACTCTCTCTACCTTCATGCTGCTATTGAGTCCTTTAGCTTCTACTGATGCGTGAGCCACGTGTTATTTTGACAGTTATTGATTTGTAACAAAAGGACGCTGTGTAAATCCACACCCGCTCTTCTGAGTTACTCTGTACCCCATCTTATTTGGAAATTCTGAGATTATTACTGAATTGTAAAGTATGTAAAGTAAAAAGTAAGAGTTTTCCATCCCGAGTCTCCTGCGCACAACTCAGCCCTTCCCTAGAGATAACAACTGTTAAGTTTGGAATGTTTTCCCAGACATTTGCAAAGCATCTATAGAACACATGAATTTTTATTTCTTCACAATAGCAGCACACTAGATCTAGAGGGATTTATGGGAAGGTATTTGGAGTGGACAGATGGAAAGAAGGTCAGATGAAAAAGTGGATGAATATTTGGGTGGACGGGCCGATGCATAGTCAGAAGTATAAATGGACAGACAATAAATAGATATTCTGTAACTTGCATTTTTGCTTAACAGTGTGACGCTATTTCATGAGTGTCATACTATTGATATAAGGTGTTCACATTCCTTTCAGTGACTAATATGTAATGGCTTAAATGGGCTGCCTGAAGCCTGTTTTAATATTTAAATAAGGGTTTAAGTCTGATATCCTATATTTTTGTGTTGTCATTATTTTTAATTATAACATAATATCAACTATGATTATTTTTTCCCTTTTTAGTTAATTATGAAGCTCTTGCCAGAAATCTTTCTGTGAGTGTCTTTATTTTTCTACTATCTATTATTAGTTGTGTATAATAACATATTTAGAGAAAAAGTTTAATATTCATTTTTGGAATTATAAGGTCAGAATTTTTGAGTATCTGGGCCAATATGTTTTAAAGATCTTTAAGGGCAGGTTTCAATAATCTAGGTTTAAATGTTTTTTTTTTAAGAGGTTTTTGCTATAGGGCGCATGCGCTCGCCAGCCAGCCAGAGACGGAGAGACAGAAAGCAGGAAATCACCCCCCAGGGGGTATGGCCACACCGCAATCCCTTCTCCTCCATTCTCTTCTCGGGATCTTGGGCACACACGCACACGCGCCCGGCGTGAATTTAAGCCACTGGGTCCAGGACCCGAACCGTAGTCGACTACGTGAGAGTCCAGCGACATAGCCATTAAGCTAACTGCTGGTCCCCGGTTTAAATGTTTTTAAGTCTCTATTTAATAGCAAAATTTTTTTTTGAGAGGTTTTTGCTATAGTGCGCGTACGCTCGCCAGACAGACTGAGACAGAGAGACAGAAAGCGAGAAATCACCACCCAGGGGGGATGGTCACGCCGCAATCCCTTCTCCTCCATTCTCCTCTCAGGATCTTGGGCATGCAAGCACACGCGCCCGGTGTGAGTTTAAGCCAACAGGTCCGGGACGCGAACCGCAGCGACATAGCCATTATGCTAACTGCTGGTTCCCTTTAATAGCAAAATTTATGACTGTATAACAACTGAAAATAATGGAGAAAATCTATAACTGTACTACCATAAAAACCATACGTATTATATTTCTTTCCAATCATTTTTATGCCTATTTTTTAAATAAGTTTTTGTCCCAGTGCTGAGCTATCCATACCATATTTTGTGCTTACATTTCAAGTTGTGATGAAAATTTTTTTTCCAGATATTTTTGCTATAGGGCATGTGCACTCACCAGAGAGACAGAGACAGAAAGTGAGAAATCACCCCCTGGGGGAATAGCCACAGGCAATCCTTTATCCTCCATTCTCCTCTAAGGATTTTGGGCACATGTGCACACCCACCCAGTGTGTTTTAATCTGCTGGTTCTGGGACTCGAACTGCAGTTGGCCATGTGAGAGTCCAACACCTTAACTACTGCTGGCCACTTGTGATGAAAATTCTTACAGTTGTAGTTACAAGAGTGTATAAATATAGGATCATCAGTATATATATATATTGTCAATTATATTGACACAGTGTAAGAGTCCTAGGGCTCCTATGTAGTAGTAATTATGATTACCTATGAAGATTTTGACTAGCTTATAATAGTCACCCTATACGACATCCAAGTAGTAATAACTCTTAGTTATTTTACTATCTGTGATGTGACTTATTGGGCAGGCTGGTAAAACATTTGTGAGAAAAAAAAATATATAAGGAGTTACAAAACAATTTCAAGAGACATTTACACCTTAAATTATACGGAAATAACAGTTTTTCTTTGCCTTTTGCCATTTCAGTGCCGAGAACCAAACCAGCACTTCAAACCTTACCTGAAGCAGTTTTTACCTAAGCGTTTGCATTTTGCCAAAAGTGACAGGATTGAGCCTTTGACATTCTATTTGGACTCCGAATGGCAGCTTGCACTGTAAGTTCTGCTGGTCTCTCGAGTAAACCTAGCCTGAGCTATTAGTGATACCAGGGAACCATTGGGACTTGTACAAACATGGTTCTCTCCACTCTGACCCAGGATTTCTCAAGCTCAGCATAATAGACAATTGGAGTTGGGTCATTCTTTGGGGTGCTCTCTCATACATTGTAAGGCATTTGATAGGATCCTGACTTCTACCTACCAGGTGAAATTAGCACCATTTCTCTTGTTGTGACAGCCACAAATGTGTCCAGACAGTCCCCTGAGGAGGAGGGATCACTTCTGCTAAGACTGCTGCTCTGGCCCCTCTTATGTATACAGTTTATTTCCTGTAATCTATATGTATGTGTTATAACGTGCTATTGGATTTCTTCCACATATTCCAGTTACGTCTGTTAATATCTTCAAAGCCCAGCAAACAATTGAAAAAAAGAACTGTATAATAATACACTGTATAATAATAATCTTTATTATATGACAGATTTTTAAAATTCTCCTTATAATAATCCATGAATAAGCATCCATTTATAGGTGTGTTTGCCAAATTATTGGGTCATTAGAAGAGTCATGACGCATTTTTGCATAGAAAACCATAGAAAAATACGGCATGATTTTTCTGATGACCCAATATTTGGGCAGTTAATTCTGGTAAAGTCTCAAAACTTGACCGTTGCCTCTTTTGTGCTCTCCTTTATGTGTGAGGTCTGTACTTCTGTGTAAGGTTTCATTCTCACTTTCTGGTAGGAGATGACAGCCAAGAAGCTGGTCATAATAATTTCCCCACCAAATAAAACCTAAGCTGTGGGCCACAACTCAGTCAACAGAATTATACTGTCTTTATTTTTATTAGGGAGCTGTGCTTTAAGTGTTTAGAAGGAAGAATAGGAAAAAAGGGACAGTCCTTGCTCTCCTAAATGAACTGTGGGGTCGTCAGAAAAGTCATGACGTGTTTTTCTATGCAAAGATGTGTCATGACTTTTTCAACAATCCAATAATATTTTGAGTATCTACCATGTTCCAAACATTTATTTAGGCTGTATCACTGAACTCTGTAAATAACCAACATGAGAAATTGAAACCAAGAGAAGATACTTGTCTAAAGTCACAGTTGGTTAATAGCATGATGACGGTTCAAGACCACTTCTGTCTCGATACTAGTGGCTTTTTTCTCTGTGGTATTGCTTATAATATTGTTGATTTGTCTATGAAATAAAAGCTACAAGTGGCCCCTTAACGCTTTTCAAAGCCAGGTTTCTTTTTTTTCTTTTTAACCTTAATGTTGGTTTAGCAAAATAGTTATTTATCCTTTACTAATGTAAATAATGTCATGATTATCCATTTTGTTTTTGCTATATTATTAATTTATATATGTCAATAATAGGAATCCTTCAGAAAGGAAACATTGTGGAAGTGGATTTCATGGCTCTGACAATCTATTTCCTAATATGCAAGTAAGTAAACCTACTGTACTTAAAAAAATAAATTAAATCTGGGAAAAAAATTAATCTATGAAGTTTCTTACATAAACACAGATTGTGATTGTATGTCTTGAATGAGAATTAATGAAATGTATACTTACGTAAAACTGTTTTTCTTTAGCCATTAAAGAATTTTGTTAAAATTGTATATTTATGCTTCATAAACACAAGACTGATAACATACCTATTAAATTTATCAAAATTATTTTGCATGTATTTATGCTCTATTAAGATTATTGCTCCATAGTAAATGAAAGCCAGTGATTTAGTAGATGAGATGGTATTATACTTATGTTTCAAAAGGAGATAATAACTTGCGTTTACTTTGCACTTAATTTTTTTATAAATACTGTTTTTTAAAGAATTATTTTATTTAATTTTACTTATTCATTCCTTTATTTTAATTTGACCAGAGAGAGAGAGAGAGAGAAAGTGAGAAAGCAAGCCACAAGGCTTGGGACTCAAACCATGGTCGGCCATGCGGGAATGTTTAGCACCTTAAACATCATGTCACCTGCAGGCCCCCTATAAATAATATTTTTAAGAATTATTTATTGGTGGACCAGCAGTTGGTGTCGTAATGGCTATGTCACTGTACTCCCACGTAGTTGACCATGATTTGAGTCCTGGACCGAGTGGCTTAAACTCACGCCGGGCGCATGTGCATGCTTGCCCAAGATCCCAAGAGGAGAATGGAGAAGGGATTGTGGCATGGCCATACTGCCTAGGGGGTGATTTCTCGCTTTCTCTCTCTCTGTTTCTCTCAGTCTTTCTGGTGAGTGCACATGCCCTATAGCATAAACTTCTCCGAAAAAAAGAAAAAAGAAAGAAAGAATCATTTATTGGGACCAGCAGATAGCATAGTGGTTATGTTGTTGGACTCTCACATGGCCAACTGTGGGTCAAGTCCCAGACTTGGTCAGTGGCTTCAAAATCACAGTGGGCGTGTGTGTGTGCGTGCCCAAGCTCCCAGGAGGAGAATGGAGAAGGGACTGTGGCATGGCCATACCCCCTGAGGTGTGATTTCTCACTTTCCCTCTCACTGTGTCTGTCTCTTTCTCTCTCTCTCTGGTGAGCACATAAGGCAAAAAACCTCTTAAAATTGTATTTAATTTTATTTATTTATTTATTTTTTAAGTTTTGCTATAGGACACATGCGCTCACCAGAAAGAGACAGAGAGAGGGAAAAGTGAGAAAGCAAGCTGCCAGGTCTGGGAATTGAACCACTGCTGGCCACCTTAACACCATGCTCCCTACTGGCCTGAGCATTTAAATTTTTAAGTACAGTATACTCAGAATTATAACCTAATTTGATTGCTACAGCATTGAATGAAGTAGGAAAAGTTATGTTTATGTTCCTTTTCAGAGATGAAAAAGGATTTTATCTATTCTGTTCTGATTGTCAAGTCAAGAATTATAGTAACACAAAGAATTAGATAAATGTCTTAGATTATATGTGGAAAAAGGATCAAAGCAATAAAGCACTGTCTCACAGAGTCTATTGGGTATGGTAGTTTTCACCTTAACGTAACTGGTTTTTCTATGTACAATGTGGATAGTATAATTTGTGACCAACTCTATATTGAATACGTAACTGAAACGCACTGATGCACCATTCTGGCTGATCTAGGCCCTCTTCATTGGCTACGGACCTGGATTCAAGCACGGCATTGAGGTTGACACCTTTGACAATGTTGAAGTCTATAACTTAATGTGTGGTAAGTGTGAGTGGGCAGCTTCCTTCTATTCTTTCTTTAAAGCAGGTTTCGTTGGGGGCACCTTCAAAGAGATGACAGTGAGGCAAGAAAGACCCTTCCTTGCATTTTACCTGTCTTCTTCCTGACTCAGAGTCACTAAAAAAATGTGCTGGTTATCCCATTTATCCCATTTTATTGTTTCCTGGCTTGTTCCACTAGGGTGCACACTGGTAAAGCGCAACTCATGCAGCCAGGGGTGTCTGTTCATCCTCAGTGCCTAGCGTTTTGCAAGCCATCGGTTTAGTTCTATGACTCTTGGATCAGTGCAGTAGTGGGAGCCTGAGGAAAGAGCCTGGGGCAGTGAAAGGTGGGTGAAACAGGGGCAGCCTCTGGAGCAACAGCGATCGAATGGCAAGGGCAAGGTTAGAGAAATAAACAATTTGAGTTCCAGACATGGCAACTTTAAAAACGCATCAGTTTATGTGCGTGTACGCCCTATGTTGTGAAAGGAAGGAGAGATGGAGAAGGGATTGTAGTGTGACCATGCCTCATAGGAGGTGCTTTCTCACTTTCTGTCTCTCTTTCTCTGTCTCCCTGTCTCTCTCTGGTGAGCACATGTACCCTCTGGCAAAACTAAAAAATAGATAAAGTAAGAACAAAAAATAACATAGTTGCACATACTCTAAAACTCAACAGAGTTTTATAGTTTATTTTGAGTTAAAGAGTAAAGGACTTGGGGTCCAATGGTGACACAGCACTGATGCAATGCTCTGTGAGGGAGGTTCTGCGTTTGTATCCAGAGGCCTCCCTGAACCTACCAGATGCATGCACGCCCATGATCCAGGACTGGCCAAAGCTGGGGGTGGATCACAGCATGGGGATCATATTGGTGGTGCCTGTCTCTCTTTCTCTGACTTTCTGTCCCTCACACTCTTGGAGGAGAGAAATAAATAAGCTTTAAAAAAGAGTAAAGGGGAACCAGCGTTATCGTAATGGCTATGTCTCTGGATTCCCACGTAGTCGACCACTGTTCGAGTCCCGGACCTGGTGGCTTAAACTCACTCCGGGCGCATGTGCATGCGTGCCCAAGATCCCGAGAGGAGAATGGAGGAGAAGGGATTGCAGCGTGGCCATTCCCCCTGGGGAGTGATTTCTTGCTTTCTGTCTCTCTGTCGCGGTCTATCTGTCTGGTGAGCACACGCGCCCTATAGCAAAAACTTCTCCAAAAAAAAAAATAAAAGAGTAAAGAACTCATATATATTTGAGTAAAAGAAATGATAGTACAAGTCTACATGATTTGTTTTTTTCAAAGTTTCTAAGTAACTCTTCACTCTTCTTGAAATGATGCAGATTTACTGAATTTGACACCAGCTCCTAATAACGGAACTCACGGAAGTCTTAATCACCTTCTAAAGAATCCTGTTTATACCCCAGTACATCCCAAAGAAGTGCAGCCCCTGGCGCAGTGTCCCTTCAAAAGAACCCTCAAAGATTACCTTGGCTGCTCATGTAACCCCTCAGTAAGTATCAGCAAGAGCTTTACCCTTGTCTGTGTGATTTGATAGCACCCTTTGTATAGCATGCACTAGAGAAATAATCATCAAATTAAAATGTATGTGTAGCTATAAAAATTATTTATTTATTTAGGTTTCTGTTATAGGGTGTTTGTTCTCACCAGAGAGAGAGAAGTGAGAAATCACCCCACAAAATGGATGGTCATGCCACGGTCCTTCCTCATCCAGTCTCCTCTTGGGATCTTAGTTAGGCATGCACAGACATGCACCCAGAATAAACTTCAAGCCACCAGGTCTAGGACTTGAACCATGCCGTTGGCCATATGGACTCAAGTGCCTTAACCTCCCTACCACTCGCTGGTTCAACATAGATTTATTTGTTTGTTTATTTATTTATTTATTTATTTATTTATTTTTAATTTTTTATTATCATCATATTCTTCTTTATATTACATTGAATTACATATAACTTTACAGTGTATTACATTGCTTTTTCAAAAGGGAATGCCATGCATGTCAGTCAGTACAGAGACATTAATCTCCCCGCTTCAACATTCAATATCTTTTCTATGTTTTCCCCAATCATTATTATTATTATTCTAATTATTTTTTTAAAACAGTCAATTACTATTTCTCATTGTGCTTGTACAAATACTTTGCCCATCATGAAATACTTCTCAGACAAATCCAGTTGAGAATACTATACATGTCAACATCAACAGTTAATAAGCCATATCTGTTTCTCACTAACGTCCTGCCTCTCTATTGTTCACTTGTTATCTTTCTCTATCCTCTTCTCTTCACTTCCCCTATTCCACACTGTCCTATTCTCATTAAGTACCTTCACTGCTTTTATGTCCTCCAATTTTTTGCTATCATAGAGTGCTGATAGTCGGTATATATTGAGTGGATACATACAATATCTTTCTTTCATAGCCTGGCTTACTTCACTCAGCAATATATCCTCTGTATCTGACCACTTTCTATCAAATGCCAGGGTCTTGTTATTTTTTATGGCTGAGTAGTATTCCATAGAGTATATATACCACACTTTTCCAATCCATTCATCAGTTTGTGGACATTTAGGTTGGTTCCATGTCTTGGCAATTTGAATAATGCTACAATAAACATTAAATATGCCTCAGACAAGGGACTGATAACCAGAATACATAGGGAACTCAAGTGCCTTATGCGAAAAAAATGATTAACCCAATTAAAAGATGGGAAAATGAGCTGAACAAAAGTCTCTCTAAGGAAGACATACGAACAGCCAAAAAACATATGAGGAAATGCTCAACATCCCTCATCATAAGGGAGATGCAGATGAAAACTACAATGAGATACCACCTAACCCCTGTCAGAATGGCAAAGATTAAGAATATAAAAAGTGATAAGTGTTGGCGGGGATGTGGTGAAAAGGGAACCCTCCTACACTGTTGGTGGGAATGTAAACTAGTTCAACCACTGTGGAGAACAATATGGAGGTTCCTCAAAGATCTACAAATAGAACTACCATTTTATCCAGCAATCCCACTTCTGGGTTTTACCCAAAAGACAGGAGAACGCTCAGTCAGAAAAGTGCTTGCACATCAATCTTTATTGTAGCATTATTCACAATTGCCAACCTAAATGTCCACAAACTGATGAATGGGGGCATGTGTAGCTCTTCTGTTACTTCTTGTTCCTCTTTCTAGTCTTTGCATTTTCAGCTCTGTTTATCCCTCAGCGCTGGGACTTGACCTGTTGAATGCAGGTGGAGGGAAGTCTAGTTGAGTCCTGGAGCATCCTGAATCATGTGCTGTCTTCGCAGTGAGATCATGAGCACATACTAAACCAATGTTCCTTCTCTGAAATACAGCTCACACTATTTTAAATTTAGGGAAAAAATAACATTTTGGGTGTGAAATGAGTTTATGAGACTAAAGTGGGTATGTAAGACTCCTGTCTTAATAGGAGTTGTAAGTAGTTGTTAGAAGACAAAAAACCTAAGTTATGAACAAAGTTGGTGGCCTTCATAAAGATAGCACTTTATGGAATAGTTTATGCTTCCCATTTATTTTTAGACTTGATTTACCTTGTAGAAAGATACTGGGAGGAGAGATAAAAACTACAAAGCCATTGGGCCAGCAGGTGGCAGGGTATAAGGCACTGGGCTCCCACATGGCAAATCATGGTTCAAGTCCTGGATCTACTGGCTTGAAAATCACACCAGGCACGTATGTGTGTGTGTGTGTGTGTGTCAAAAATTTCAGGAGGAAAATAGAGAAGGGGTTGTGGTGTGGCCATCCCTGAGGGGGAGTGATTTCTCACTTTTCCTCTCTCTGTCTCTTTCTGTCTGTCTCTGGCAAGCACATGCAATCCATGGCAAACCCGCCCCCGCCACAAGAGAAAAAAAAAAAACAAACACAAAACTACAAAGCAGCAAACATATCCTTATTTTTCAATTACTAGTGCTTTGCTTAGCTAACAATTTTATCTTTTTGTAACCATCATTCCTCTCTTTTTATTCTCCTCATCAAAAATTTTTTTCACTTAACATATGACTGCTGTACATTTCATTTTTGTTCGGTATTGGACTCATTACGCTATAGAAGTTGTATGTTAGAAAATTAAAAGCAGTTTTCTAAACTCTTTTAGATTTTGCCAATTGGAGATTTTCAGACACAGTTCAATCTAACCACAGACGAAGGTAAGGCATGTTTGGTACTCTAAAGCTTGGGATGTGGGGACAGGCTCTTCTGTTCAACAGGATAAGCCACAGGAAATTGGTTTAGGAGCATTATTTGAGAATAACTAGTAAAATAAAAGATGTAATAGAGGACCACTCGGGATTTTGAGTATGCATGTACACACAACCTGGCATGATTTTCAAGCCTCCAGGTCTAGGACTCAAACCACAATCAGCCATGTGGGAGTCCAGTACCTTAATCGCCACACTACCTGCTGGCCCTAGTTTGTGATCTTTAAGTTACTCAGTTCACACTTTTTCCCTGCTGGACTAAATTTTGCATTAACCCTGTCCTGGACTTGTCCATGTAAAATCTCTACTGTGAAGGTCAGAATTAGAGAAATTTTTTATATTCCCAGGATGGCAAAGTATCGTGGTGAAAGATGACACTCAGAATTGGGTAGGTCTTCATCAGTAAAATGGGTATATAACCCTAATTCATAGGGAGATGTGCAAATCAATTAGATGATGTATAAAAAGAACTCCAAAAGTATGTGACACTTGGGAAAGGGATAATAAACTGCATCCACCAGAGGTCTTCAAGAAACCCATGAAAAAACTACTCATGCATTTTGAAATTTTTTGCACCAAAATAAAGTTGTGCTTCAATTTCATTTTTCCATGAACTTTTTTAAGCTCCCTCATACATGGTTACTGTTTCATTCAGTTTAGTCTTATGATTCCAGTTCTGATTTTTCTTTTCATTTTCTAAATGTGCGTATCATCCAGAAAACCTAAAAGGGTATGTTCCGAAGAATAAGTAATGGAAGTAATGTTAAAGAATTTTTGGAAGCGGAAGTCCTGATTGACTGGAATTTCTAACAGTGTCCTGTTGTGTCCTCTTGTGATATACTGATATATCATTGATCTTTCAGTGTATTTATAGACAAGAATAATAGTAATCCCCACTTGTTTCATGTTTATGGTTCTGCTCTTTGTAAATCTTTTTTTATAGTTAAGAATACGTTTTTTTTAAAGAATTATTTTATTTATTTATTTATTTATTTATTCATTTATTTATTTCATTTTTTAAAATTTGACCAGAGAGGGACAGATTGAGAGAGAAGGAGAGAGAGGGAAAATGAGAGAGCAAGCCTCCAGGTCCAGGAGTTGAACCGTGGTTGACCATGTGGGAGTCCAGCGTCCTTAACCACCGTGCCACCTGCCAGCCCCCAAGATTACGTTTTCAATATGATTAAGTAGAGGAAAGGGTTAGATAAATTTATGGTTATGTATTATCAGATAGTGCATACTAACTACATTTATTGGTGGTTTCATTTTCCCTCTGCAACCCAAGAGAAGGTGATTAAACATGAAACTTTACCCTACGGAAGGCCCAGAGTTCTGCAGAAGAAACATTCCATCTGTCTTCTTTATCAGCACCAGTTTGTGAGTGGATACAATCGTGACATCCACATGCCACTCTGGACGTCCTACACTGTCGACAGAAATGCAAGTATTTGTCACCCCGGAGGCTCTGTGTGGTTGTTTTGAATCGTCATTAAGCAAAGTGCTGAAAGCAAAATTTCTCACTGTTCATCTTGGTTCTATAATCTGTTCCCAAATTAGAGAAACTCAGAAGAAAGAGTCGGAAATGTTCAGTTCCCGTCCTCACCACTAACTGGCTATGTGACTTTGAGACTCAGAGGCTAGGTCTATGAAATCAAAGATGTGCAGTAAAGGATTCTCTCGTTTTTTTTGTTTTTCCTGTTTAATATTTTTTTTTTTTTGGAGAGGTTTTTCGCTATAGGGCGCGTGCGCTCGCCAGACAGACAGAGAGAGACATAGAGACAGAAAGCGAGAAATCATCCCCCAGGGGGGATGGTCACGCCGCAATCCCTTCTCCTCCATTCTCCTCTCGGGATCTTGGGCACGCACGCACACGCGCCCGGCGTGAGTTGTAAGCCACCGGGTCCGTGACGTGAACCGCGGTCGACTACGTGGGAGTCCAGCGACATAGCCATTACGCTAACTGCTGGTTCCCCCTGTTTAATATTTTTTGCTCCTGATTTATTATTTCATGAAATCAGTTTTACAATCAGTCACGATTATGTATTTTTAAAAACCCATACGCCCTCTTTGAGAAGACCCACCCCACACTAGGGAGAGGCCAGAATCTTGCCCACTGTGAAGACAAGAAAAATTAGGCTCTGAAAGAGTGAGGACAAATGTCCCAGAATACATCCTCCTACTCCCAGTCACCTTGCGTCCTGTGAGGAGTGGAAAGAAAAAGGGTGAAAGACTTACTCCTTAAAAGAGAGAAGTGAGAGGAGATGAAATATAGATCTTACATGGAATTGAAGTTTTAAATGAAACTGACCAGATTTTCAGAAACTGAACATGACTCGCATGCTATATAACACCTTTAAGGGATAAGAGGGGGATCTGAGCAAGCTTTATTGAGGGTAGCAGTTGGATTAAAAAATAAAATTATCACTGAGATTCCTAAATAAAAAGATAGGAATATATGTGTATACATGTAATATCTGTGTTTAAAATGTATATTATATACATGCATATCACATCTTTTGAACTTTTTTTATTTTTGAAGACTGCCTTCAAACACTTTAGATTTTTTTTTTATTTGGCCACTGTTTCGTAGGCATGCATCCTATTTAGTATTGTTTAATACCATAAACATGGCATTCTTTGATCCTGCTTGAATTTTCCGTTTTCTTATAGAATTAAAGCTGCATGAATTTACAGTCATGACTACTCCTAAGGTTTTTACCTTGCTATTCAGTCGCTTTCCTTCCTTCCCCCAACAACTTTTGCCTGTGTAGTTGAATATGGGAAGTGGAATCACTTCTGTAAAAATCAGCATTTTACTATATAAAATAGTGTACATAAAAACATTATAAACAAAACTATACAGCAGAATAGGAAATTATTTGCACAATATGACAAATAACTAATTTTTTTCTTTATTTTAAAAATTTATCAGCACAGGGCACATGTACCCACCAGAGAAAGAGAGAATAGAAAAGAAGAATCACCCTCCAACAGGGTGGATGTGGTCATGCCACAATTCTTTTCCTCCTCTCCTCCATCCCATCAGGATTTCAGGCACACACACACATGTGCCTGGCATGTTTTCTAAACTGCCAGGTCCAGCATTTGAACCCCAGGTAGCCATGTGGGATCCAACTCCCTTTGCGCATAGCTTAACCACTCTGCTACTGTGCTGGCCCTCATGAATATTTCTGGTGTTATAAAGTTTTGCATTTCAGTTAGAAAAGATTAAAACCCCATCGAAAAATGGTGACCACTTAGACAACTGAAGCGCTGTAATTTCACGGTGTAGTTCTCCTTTAACTTGGTGGATAGCAAGTGCCTTCTCTGTGCCTGACACCTCATGATCTTTCCATTTTGGTCTTCAGGACAGTTTTTCTACGGAGGACTTTTCCAACTGTCTCTACCAGGACCATCGAATTTCGCTTAGTCCTTTCCATAAGTGTTCATTTTATAAAAATAACACTAGGCTGAGTTATGGCTTCCTGGCTCCACCACGTAAGTTTCTCCTTCCCCTGCCCTCTTGTTTCCTTTTCTTATTCTCTTCTCTCTTCCTTTTCTTTGTCTTTTTTATTTATAAATGTAGTAAACCTTAAAGAGCAATGTAGAGGGTCTTGTTTATTTCTTGGTGAAAATTGTGAATTAGAATAATAGCTATTAGGGAAAAATTTTCCTACATCTAAGATTTGAATTTCATGAAAGGTTTTATGTTTGTTTGGTAGGCAGGATTTAGTGCAGATACTTCAGGTAGCTTTTTTATTGACATTTTTCTTCATTAGAATCCAAGACAATAGAGTAAAGTTGGGAGGATGCTTCAGGGTGAGGAAGCTGGTACAACTTTGCTGTTGAAAAAGAAAATGTGTTTAAAAATTTGGAAAAGGAAGAGACTTAAGTATGCACAACTTTTGACTGATACAAAGCTTGTAGGAAATGGCTTCTTTGAAGCTAAGTGTTCTATTTTTTGAAGTGGCAAAGTTGTATGTTAATGGGAAGACATTTGGGGGCCAACCTTATAAAGGAAAATTTTGAAGGCTCCAGGTGCTCAAAAACCCTCCACATCAGTCCAGTCCTGAGTGTCTGAAGTCAGAACTTGGCGGCTGCATTACAAAAATAGGCCATGTCCAAGACTCAAATTCATACAAAGAGGCCTTGTACGCATTTCAAGGCAGACATCCTGTCATGTTTTTTTCTGGAGAGTAGGTGGTGTTTCTTTACAGTCTGAAAAAGTTTAAGGAAAGAAGATTATCCACACAATGTGTTTTAGTTGAAGTAAGGCTAATAAAGTTGGAATATGTTTAATTTAACACTCTTCTTATTAAAGCTTCTGCTTATTTGATAAACTCATTTTGAAAGAGAAAAGGTTTGAGTATTTTTTTAAAGCATTGACCAAACATGTTTTCCCTTGACCCATTACCTAGGAAAGTTTTACAAGTTTAAGATGATACTCAGTTTCTTAAAATGCTCCCTCCTACCTTGAAAAACTATCAATATAATTTCTAATGTTATTTGTGAAGAATAAAAGAGTTGTATTTTTTTTCTTTGTAGAACTAAATAAAGATTCAAATCAAATAAATTCTGAAGCTTTGCTGACTACCAACATAGTTCCAATGTACCAGAGTTTTCAAGGTAAAAAAAATAATAACTCTATTTATATATATATGTGTGTGTGTGTGTGTGTGTGTGTGTGTGTGTATTTGCTGTAGAGAGTATGTTATAGCCAAAGATAGTCCGTGAGAGAATGAGGAGGGAAAGTGAGAAAGCACCCTCCAGAGGGGATGGCCATGCCACAGTCCCTTCTTCTCTATCCTCCTCTCAGGATTGTGGACATGCATTCACATGTGCCTGGCATGTTTTTCAAGCTGCTGGATCTGGGAATTGAACTGTACTGTTGGCCATATGGGGCCCAGTTGCTCTAACCACCATACCTAGCTAGCCTGAACACTATTATAATTTATAGTTTTAGTACCTATAGATACAAATTATATGTAATAGAATTTATGATCTAAATGAAATGACTAAAGAGCAAATGCATTCTTAAAGGTGTTTTTTAACTTTGAGGATACTAGTACACACACAAAATTCTACAAATACTGGAATTATGATATAATCCAATATGCATTCTGCTTTGTATTTAAATGGTTATAAACATTATTGGCAAAAAAGTATGTAATGTTCTTCCTAAAATTGTCTGGCTCATACAATCTGGTAATCCGCTTGTATTGACTTCAGCCCATTTCCTTTGACCATTTGTGAGTTCTGGAGAATCGTTTTTGTTTTTAAATTGAATAGAGTGTATGTCATTATTACCTATTGCAGCATTTGACTCAGAAATGAATATTCATTTATACTTAAACTGATATATAGCACATTAAAATATAGAGCATATGAAGAAATTTTTTAATCTAATCTGAACTAATTAGTATATCAGAGGAACTATTCCAATATTAAAACCAAATCAGAGTAGTATAAGCTTGTTCGTATTTGTGATGTTATGATTAGTGATAATGCACAATCAAAGTTCACTATCATGTACCTGTTTATGGGGGCCTGAAGTAGAGTAAATTTAACATTTGCTTGTTAGACTTTCCAAAGGCCAAAGCAGGACAGTGGATTTTTAACTTAACATTAAACCTGAAGCCAACCTTGACTTTAGCCCTAATTCTTTCAGTGCTACTTTTGAATCATGGTGTTAATTCATTTCACATGACAGCCCAGAACCTTGTTCTTGTAAAATTATGCAGTCTTCCTTCTTGTTTCAGTTATATGGCGCTACTTTCATGAGAGCCTCCTGCAGAGATATGCAGAAGAAAGAAATGGCGTAAACGTCGTCAGTGGGCCTGTGTTTGACTCTGATTATGATGGATGTTATGATTCCTCAGAGACTCTGAAGCAGTAAGAACATATTTCACTATTTTTTTTTCTAATTTGCCATAAGGTGCATGCATTTGCAGGAGAGAGACAGAAAGAGAGAGATGGAAGTGAGAACACAACCCCCAGGGGGGCATGGCCATGCGGCAAGCTTCTGGCCTCTTTTCTTTTCCTGGGATTCTGGGCATGTACACACACGCATCCTGCTTGTTTCTTAAGCTGCTGGGTCCAGGACTTGAACTGCACAGTTGACCTTGTGGGATCCAGATTCTTTAACCACCATGGCACCCACTGACCCTATGTCTCACTATTATCAAAAGTAGCTATCAGTGGGATTACCATCCAGTTGAGTCAGCAGAACCTTTCTTCTCTGGTACTATTTTTTTAGCAGTCATAAGAAAGTACGTGCACATGCATGAGACATAGAGAGAGAGAGAAGTATCTTCCACAGGGTCTGGGCATCCCATGGTCCTCTCCCATCAGTCCTTTAGCCTGTGGAAGCTTGGGCACTCATACGTGTACCCAGCATGTGACCCTGTCCCATCAGCCCTTTAGCCTGTGGAAGCTTGGGCACTCAGATGTGTACCCAGCATCTTTGAGGCTAACCAGACTGGGGATCTGAACTGCAGCTGCCATGTGGGATCCCGTTTCTCTCCAGGAGCACATTACCAGTGTGCCACAGGGCCAGTTTTCCTCTCTGATACTATTATTTATGTTCATGTACATGACCTTTCTGACTGTGCTGGAAGCCTCTTGAAATATCTGATTAGTTTTGATGTTTTACTTAGTGTTCAGTAAAATACACTTTAGGAAAAAGCACGTGTTTCTCTCCCATTCAGTTCAGTTCAGTATTCATGAGTTCAGTTTACATGTTGACTTGTGTTTAAGGTCTCTGCATGGCTGATAGTCAAGATACTGTCTTAGTTGCTATAGTTGCTATGCGTCACTCAGCAGATGGAGAACTATGCCGTGTGGTTATAGATAGGCTGAGAGCCTTGGATGAACAACACAGCTGCTACCCAGCTCTGGCTTGAGAGGAGTGGTCGAGAGGCCACCATGAGGAAAGCTTCAGTGGGGGGTTTTTATGTAAGGAGAGGGGAAGAGCATTTTAGAAACTGGTTGATCTTTATTAAACTAAAAATTATAAGATATTTTTGGAAGCAATGCTGCTGTTAAGGCTATAGGGAAAACACTGAAGACTTCTGCGATTCATCCCATCTCTGAGAACTTTTCTACTATCCTAGGCTGACTTAGGGGCGATTGTGCATATGCACATATGATTGAGCACATCAGTTTGTGAAAACTGCAATCTTTTACTGTATCCCTTGAGACATAAAGGTCTCCTGTAGCTGCCTCAGAGGCCACAGGAGTAGCGTGGGAGAAGAAGAAAACTCCATATGCTTTCCACTTAGCTTCCATCAAAGCTTTCTGTTTTTTTTGTTGTTGTTTGTGTTTTTTTTTGAGAGGTTTTTTCACTATAGGGTGCATGCGCTCGCCAGACAGACAGAGAGAGACATAGAGACAGAAAGTGAGAAATCACCCCCCAGGGGGGATGGTCACACCACAATCCCTTCTCCTCCATTCTCCTCTCGGGATCTTGGGCACGCACGCACATGTGCCCGGCATGAGTTTTAAGCCACCGGGTCCGGGACGCGAACCGCGGTTGACTACGTGGGAGTCCAGCGACATAGCCATTACGCTAACTGCTGGTTCCCAAAGCTTTCTGTTTTAATATGCTTTATGTAATAGGATTTCACATAGGATTTTTTTAAGGTAAAGTTTTTTTTTTTTTGTTGTTACAGGACATGTGCACTTGCCAGAGAGAGAGAGAAAGTGACAAGTAACTCCCCACCCCCTCCAGGGAGAATGGCCATGCCACAATCCCTTCTCCTCCATTCTCTTCTTGGGATTTTGGGCATGCACGCACATGCATGCATGTGACTCAAACTGCGTTGGTCATATGGGAGTCTAATGGCTTAACCACTGTGAAACCTGCTGGCCTCTTACATGGAATCTTATTTGAAAACAATAATCCCACTACATTAAATTTTAGAAGATGCTAAATAAATAAAAGAACCCTCACACCTTTAAAACCAAAAGAAAAAGTATCATTACAATGAGGTAACGGTGTTACTCAGGATATCTTTGATAATATGTATTGAGATTAAAACATTAAGTTATTGTGTGAGGCAAAAAAAAAAAAAAAAAAGACAGTTAAAACTAAGGAGAAGTTACAAGTCTTTCCTAAAGGTGCTGAAATAAAAATATCCATAACCCATAACCAATTTTCTATCCACTATTTGTCCAAAACTGCATTCAGATTAAAAGACTTATCAATAATACTTTAGGATCTTGGTTGTAGGTGTTCAGAAATGGTATTTTCTTTTCTTTAGTGTCTGAATTTCAATGTCTTTGAGTAAAACTAAAAAAAAATCTCAATTTTAATGAACTGAATAGAAAATGAAAATTACGTGGATTATGTTTATTATCTTCTAATTATTACTCTCAATTTGTCAGAAAATGTTGAGGCATTATGATTACCTATTTCTTAAATTTATTTGGCTGAATTTGATTTTTAGATACATTACATATGCTACGCTGGGGCCAACGGGTAGCATGGTGGTTAAGGTGCTGGAATTCCCACATGGCTGACCACAGTTCAAATCGGCTTGCTTTCTCACTGTCTCTCTCTCTCTCTTTCTGTGTCTTTCTCTGTCAAAACTCATTTTTTAAAAAATCATAAATTAATTAACAAGTAAGTAATTCTTTAAAAGAAGAAATATGCCTTACTGAAACATTCATTAAGAGCAAGATAGTTATTTCTTTCTTAACGTGAATATTTACATATTTCACAGAAACAGCAGAGTCATCCGAAATCAAGAAATTCTAATTCCAACTCACTTCTTCATTGTGTTAACAAGTTGTAAAAACACATCTCAGACTCCATCGCAGTGTGAAAACTTGGACACTTCAGCTTTCATTTTGCCCCACAGGACTGATAATAGTGAGAGCTGTGTGGTAAGTAGCATTTGTTAATGCACCTTACATATCAAAATTCAACATATGTGTATTTGTGTGTGTGTGTTGTACGTCCAGCGTTACTGTGGGAGAAAATTCAGTTCTTGAATTTATACAGAATTTGTAATTACAGGATGGTTTTAAATTTGATATTCTAAGATAACATATCTTGGGAGAAGACTACCTCTCTCTGTTAAAGACACCAAAATTCAGATCAAAATCAAACTTCATATGGCTTAGCCCCTAAATTCTATTTTCACTTGAATAGAAATTTTCCCATTTTAGCCTTCTGAGTTCCAAAAATGTCAGCACCACTGTAAATGGTTCTTAAAGATGTTGTTAAACATTTCAAATTAATTTTTTATTTATCACTTTGGTATAAAAATCTTATCCTTTCCTATCCTGTTTTCATTCCAGTGTTTTATATTATTTTCTTAGAATTAAAAAAAATCTAAATCGTAGATTTAAACATCAAGACTCCATAAAATTTTAGCAGTTTTTAAATTTTTTTCCATATAGTTAGAAAAAATTTTTGTTCCGAAGTATTTCCCACTTGGCCCTGCTCTTCTTTATTATTATTCTTTTCTTTTGGGGGGGGGGGTTTGCTTTAGGGCATGTGTGCTCACCAGAGAGACAGAAAGTGAGAAGTCATACCCCAGGAAGAGAGGATGGCCACATCACAACCCTTTCTCCTCTATTCTCCTCAGGGTTTTGGGCACGCACACATGTACCTGGCATGAGTTTCAAGTCTCCGGGTCCAAAACTTGAACCATGGTCAGCCATATGGAAGTCCAGTGCCTTAACCTCTATGCCACTTACTTGCCTTTGTTGTTCTTTATTGAAGTGACACATGGCAAGTCGAAGATGGCAAAAGATTTGCCTTTCAGCCCAGTCCCAGTGAAAGGGTGGTGGGTACCTGGAGTTCTGCAGTCAGAAGGATCTTAAGGCCCAACTGAGGGTAATGTGAGGTGCTACGTTCACTCATTCACTCGCTCAGCACTTCTTTGATCTCAGCACTTATTCCTTTAGTAAATACTTGAAGCTAGGTGTTCTGTGTACCAGGGACAGTAGTGAATAAAACAGTGTTCTCTGGTTTTGCCGTGTCAAATCTAGTAGCCTTTCTATGTACCATCATTAAAATTAACAAGTCCATATCTCTCTTTAGTTGTTTGTATGATAAACTTTTAGAATTATGTGACCGTTTCTCATAGAACACATTTCTTTCTTTCTTTTTTTTTTTTAAGAGAGATTTTTGCTAGAGGACGTGTGCACTTGTCGGAGAGACAGAGAGACAGAAAGTGAGAAATCACCCCCTGGGGGAATGGCCACACCACAGTCCTTCTCCCTTCTCCTCTCAGGATTTTGGGCATGCTAAGCCACCAGGTCTGGGACTCAAACCACGATCAAGTACATGGGAGTCCAGCAATGTAACCATTATGCCATCTGCTGGTCCCACGTAGAACACATTTCTAATTAAGTTATTTTTTCCCCTTATTCTTCAGAACTTTAATATTTGGACTTTTTAAAAAAGTTTATTTATTGTATGTGTGGAGGGCATACAAATAGGGTCCTCACACCACTATCAACCCCTTCTAAACTAGCCTGCATTACCAGTGTGTGTGTGTATCTAGTATGCAGATGGAGGCCTCAGGCCACGAACCTGGGACCTTCCCATGTGTATTCAGCATTCCAGAGCATTGCATTACTACCTGTCCTGTGAACTTTAACTAACTGGATGCTTAATGGGCATCTAACTCTGCTAAGAGGTCACTGTTGTGGACACTGTTTGATACATTCCCTTCTTTGTTACTTTCTTTTCCTTGAGAGATTAAGTTGTTATTAAAAGTATCAATTAAGAGTTGTTCTCTGTAGCAAACAACAGTTAAGTCCATTATGGTGACCTAAGCAAGTATGAGTTTCTCATGTAACAGGAAGTCCCATGGACACTGTTGGCTACATTCGTTCTTTATTACTTTCTTTTCCTGGAGAGATTAAGTTGTTATTGAATGTATCAGTTAGAGTTGGCTCTGTAGCAAATAACTCATCTATTAGTGAGTAAGCAAGTAAAGGTTTCTCACTAGCAGAAGTCTAATGATACAGTCTTTGGACAGTGCTTTGGGTCAGCAGCATCATTAGTGACCCAGATCTTTTCTATTTTTCTGCTCCACCGTTTTTAGCCTGTGGCTTTGACCCACAGCCATCTTCGCTAAAGATGGTTTTTGCTTCTCTAGATATGTCTCAGTTTTATGCTCCTCTATCTCAACCTGTCCCGCCCCCCTCAAAAAAGAAGGTAGCCACAGCCTTGAACTTACATTTTATTGACCAAAATGATATTAAGTTCATGAGTTGAGGGTTGGGTTCCTTTTTCACCTCTACCATTGGCAAAAACCTACCAGTGTTGTATCACTATCTTAAATGAAATCATTTAATCAAATTTTATATGGCAGTATATATAGAAGGTGTAAAATATGGGACTTGGGGACCAACAGCTGGCATAATGACTATGTCACTGGACCCCCATGTAGTTGACCACGGTTTGAGTCCCAGACCTGGTGGCTTAAACTCACGCTGGGCACATGTGCGTGCATGCCCAAGATCCTGAGAGGAGAATGGAGGAGAAGGGATTGTGACATGGCCATCCCCCCTGGGGGAATGACTTTTCACTTTCTGTCTCTCTGTCTCTGTCTTTCTGGCAAGCACACGCATCCTATAGCAAAAACCTCTCCAAAAAAAAAAAAAAAAAAAAAGGAAAAAACAAAAATAAAATATGAGACTTGAACCAGTGAGAGGATTATTTTCAGGTATATCACATTTTTTTAAAAAAAGATGTTTTGCCTTAGGGCACGTGCACTTGTCAGAGAGAGGTAAAGTGAGAAATTACCTCCCAAGGAGGATGGCTATGCTACAATCTCTTTCCCTCCATTCTCCTCTTAGGATTTGGGACATTCTTCTTTCAGGATTTTGGGAATACACACGCACATGTCCAGTGTGATTTTTAAGCCACCAGGTCTGGGACTCAGACTGTGGTCAGCCATCTGAGTCTAGCACCTTGACCACCATCCCAACCGCTGGTCCCTATATCACACATTTGTAATGATCCCATTTGTTTACTCTCTGAAGTGGTAGCTAAGAATTAGTTGGGTATAGACTTAAGAGGACATATGCCCATGTGTACTGTTTTCTGCTCCTGTGGATGTTAAACAGGTGGCAGATATCTTACTGGTCAGGTCGTCCACTCAGTCAGGGCTGCTGCCCGGAGAGCCAGAGGAAGGCTTGCTGTGGGGGAGGGAGACAGCACAGGGTGATGGGAGCCTGGAGGCAATTGGGAAAATGGAAGTAAAAAGTCTGTATTTATTATTTTCAATTATAGTGCTTCAAGGGTACATGAACTGGGAACCAGCAGTTAGCGTAATGGCTATATCGCTGGACTCCCATGTAGTCGACCGTGGTTCGCTTCCCGGACCCGATGGCTTAAAACTCACGCCGGGCACGTGTGCGTGCGTGCCCAAGATCCTGAGAGGAGAATGGAGGAGAAGGGATTGTGGCGTGGCCATCCCCCCTGGGGGTGATTTCTCACTCTCTGTCTCTATGTCTCTCTCTGTCTGTCTGGCGAGCGCATGCACCCTGTAGCGGAAACCTCTCAAGAAAAAAAAAAAAAAAAAAGAGTACATGAACTGTAATTGAAGAACGTTTCTAGAGCATGATCATAGCCTACCAATAAGTAGATACTTTTTTTTAAGTTTTTGCCATAAAGCACATATGCTTACCAGAGAGAGTCAGAGAGACGGTGAGAGAGGAAAGTGAGAAATCACCCCCCAACCCCGGGGATGGTCACACCACAATCCTTTCTCCTCCATTATTTTCCTGGGATTTGGGGCACACATGCACACGGAACCTGGCATGATTTTCAAGCCACCGGGTCCAGGACTCAAACCAGGAGAGGTGATATGGGAGTCCAGCACTTTAACCACCACACTGTCTGCTGGCCCCATCCAATGGATACTTTTCCATCTGACCTTTCCCGATAGCAATTTTCAGAAAAACCTCCGGTAACGTACAGATTCATGGTTTTCGTCCCTATTACCTGCCCAGCTACCACCTCTGCTTCCATTCGCCAAAATTTCTGCCTTTATTCTGAGCTCCTATCATCCAAGACTTTGCTCCTCACCAGAAACCAAATTGTGTTTACCACTTCTGCCATATTGCAACGAGGTACACAACTCATTCTCAAGAACTAGTGTTTGTTTAGTGCATTTGTACATTCCATTATATTTGATCCTCAAAACAAGTACAGATGTGGGACTCAAGATTCGAATGTTGAATAACTTGCCCAGGTTTACCTCGTACAGCAGTGGTAGAACCAGGACTTGAATCGAAGCTTCTTCATGTCAATTCCTGTATTGTTTCTAGCAACTATTAAGACATGGTCTCTATTTTCCAATGTTTTTCTATCCCATACTTGTTGAAGTTTCTTGTACTTGTGTGACACGTGACCATCTGTTTCAGGTATACCGCCCCCCCCCCCCCATTTGATATATCTAGTTAAACAAACATGTAATATGTATCAGAGGGTGAGCTACTCAAGAGTGGGGATTATGCCTAGCAATTCTTGTGGCATTTGCCATTCCAAGCCGACATGTCATAACTGATTAACCTTGGGGGACGAAAGGCTCTCAGGGACAGGAAACAGTATTCTCTGGTGACTGTTCTTTTTTTCCCATTCTCATAGCGTGGGAAGCAGGAGTCCTCGTGGGTTGAAGACTTGGCAATGTTACACAGAGCAAGGGTCACGGACGTGGAACACATCACTGGACTTAGTTTCTATCAAGAAAGAAAAGAGCCGGTTTCGGACATTTTAAAGTTGAAAACACACTTGCCAACTTTTAGCCAAGAAGACTGAGTTGTTGTTGTTTTTGTTTTTTGGTTTTTAATTTCCAAAAACACACCACCAATCACCAATCTTTTATACAATCCTCTACCCACACTATTGTATTTTTCAGAAACTGACCAGGGTGAGAACTGGGAATCCTCTGTGATACGGACATCTCAGGGAAACTTGCGGACTCGGTGTGGCAGTGGGAGCGTTCCTGTTGAGTCGTGCACATATTTGAATGTGTAAGATTTGTATGCTTTTGTCAAGTTCTGAGGAATAAAGACAGACCATACCTAGCCCTGCTTTGCTACTTCCCTCAAGGGCAAAGGAGCTGTGAGCATTATCCGGATACCGGATATTTGAATGTTTTTATTGATACTAAACCTTTATGGAGTTGACAAGCAATAGACCGACTAGTAGGGTCAGGATAACCCTTGTTATATTAGTACCTTTATAAGAACTTAAAAGTGGTTCTGGATCCCCTTTAACTTGAAATTGCATTTTTATGTAGCTTTAATACATAGTTTTTAAAAAAAAAAAAAAAAAAAAAACAAACAAAAAAACTGTATGTTAAAAAAGTTCCTGGAAGCCAGTACATTTCTGAGACCCCCTTATTTACCTGTTTTATATATTCCCTCAGAAGCCAAAGTATTACTGTTGTGGTTTTATTTCCATTGTGATTGGATTTCTCCAGAGTTAATGGCACTAACTAGTTAAATGTTGAGAGAAGATCTGAGTTGAGTATATCTACCGTTACAGAATTCTACTCTACGAAGTAAAATATTCCCATCCTGTTTACTGCTAATTAACGTGTTGAAAATATCTTGAAAGGTGGCTCTTTTAGACTGAAGAACTGTCTTATCTTAGTGGGATGTTCGAGAACTTGTCTTCATGTTCATTTTTCCGTGACGTGGTAGGAATGTTTTCCTCCGTGCCCAGGAACGACCCTGCCAGCAGCAGAACCGTTCTGTGCTGTCTGCTCATTCTGAAGTCCCAGAGATAAGATTTGAAGGAAACATGTCACTAATCACTTAACATCTTTTGGTGGACAGGACAAATGACACAAATGAACCTCATTTTCCTACTGTGTTGATTCTGTCCTTTTGTCTCAACCTGTGAACCTTTAAAACCTACGTTCAATTTTAGGCTACTTGGGTCCAAGTTAGGCATCATATTAGAATGCCAAAGATTTTTATGTCTTTCATATGATAAGAATTCTTGAACAACAGCAGCCAAGGGGCTGGCCACAAAGACCTTAGATAATACAGTTTGCAACACGGAACTATTTAACATAGAATGTGTTATTGGTTTTTGTTTTACTCCATAGTTTCCTGAGGCTCTGTATATATTTTTTAAAGTTTGTTTTATCTTTGCTTAGATTGGGTAATTTCTATTATTTTATCTAAAAGTTCAATGATCCTTTTTTCCATCTAATTCATTCTGCTGTGGAGCCCACCCATTGATTTTTATAGTTAAGCTATTATATTTTTTTATTTTGAAAATTTCCATTTGGTTTTTCTTTTAAGAATTTTAATCTCTTTGCTGAGACTTTCTATTTTTACATTTGTTTCAAGTGTGTTTGTAATCATTGAAGCATTTTTATGAATGGTTACTGTAAAATCCTTATCAGATCATTTCAGTACCTGTGTCGCTGTGTTTGCATCTGTTGATTGTCCTTTTTTCATTCAAAGAGACTTTCTTGCTTCTTGAGATGCTAAATGATTTTTAATGGAAACCTGGATTTTCTAGATATTATGTGATGAGGCTGTGGGTCTTAAAACATTCTGCTTTTGCTGACTTTCTCTGATACCACTTTGTCAAGGGAATTGGGGGCACTGCTGTCTGTGCCTCTTCTGTACAACAGAGAGCCACCCGAAGCACACACACTCGAGACACAGAGGTCTGAGTCAAGACGGAGAGGGAGAGGCCATACCAGGGATATGCTGCTCAGCCTCTCACATGTTCCATATTCATCAGGCCAAAAGAGGAAGGAAAGTTAATTTTAGAGAAAGTTGCTTCTTCGAAGATTAGAAAGTTAAGGGCAAGTTTTGGAACAGGGTCGTTTCAATATCGATTAGGGGGGTATGACTAAATGACGCCAGAGGCTGGACAGCACACCTTGGAATTTGGGGAGCACATTCATCAGATCACACACCCATCCAATGACCTCCTATCATTTTTGAGCAAGAAGGCAAGAGGTCAGGCATTGTCACTGTTTTCCCTGTCGTCATTCATTCAGAGTTCCTAAGTCCAAGGTGTTCCAGAAGCCTGGTGTTTCTGCTCTTCCCTAACACATTGCCTCAGTATTGTCAGGTGCGGCCAGGAGTTGAGATTACCTACTCAACCTCCACTGACACTTGGGTTGAGAGCCATTGCTTGTCATTGCTGGGCAGTGGGCTCTCCATTAGGCACCCGTTGATTGATGCACCCCTATCTGGAACATGCAGGTCACCTTTTTACAGCTCCCTGAGGTCTCCACTGGTGCTGTGGGGTAAAGTGACAGACAAGACTTAATCCTCGCCAGGAAGGGATGAGATTCCCAGTTTTCCTGTTTAGCCTTCATGAACACCAGTCTGGCAGTGGAGGTTGCAGACCTCTCACACCTTGGAAAGCTAGGCTCTCCGTTTGACTTTTGCAGGTGTGGGTGAGGCCGTGGTTCTTTCCATGTTTGATTGCAATAGAACAATCTTTGTTTTCTGTCTTGCTGTGCTACCTCTGTTTGGGTCCTTTGGTTAGAGAGAGAGTAGGGCCAATGTCACGTGGCTTCCCAGCCTTTGGGCTTAGACTTGAAGAATTAGAGCTCTCCATGTGAACAAGGTAAAGGAGGGTCATTCTCACATCCCTCGGGGCTTACATTTTTGGCATTTTTCCATTTATAGCTACTTCTGATGTTTTCTGTACATGTCATCATGACCTTAGGATGTAAAACCACTTTGTTTTTTTTAATTCCTTCTTAAAGGGAATGTCAGAATGCCACCTGCTCCGCTGACTCAAGGAAAGAGCACCCTGAGCTGCCTCTACTTAGCTTTCTTCTTTTTCTATTGTATTTATCTAGCATTCTGCTCTTTTGTCTTGTTTTCTTTTCTTTTACTTCTCCTGAATGAGAAGCCTCCTTTTGCAATTTCATCCATTTAAAAGGTGTGACTGATCTCCCCTAATTTGACTGATAAACCTACTTGTCTATATATGAAATTGTCTTTATACCACTTTTGCTAATAAAGGCTATTCTCTGCTTTTTAAATGCAAAGTGAAACCTGTATTTATCTAAGTTTTACTGCCATGCTCAGGTCAGTACTTCTTAAGTGAGGTAAGTAACTGCCATAGGAAATTGCATGGCCAGTCCGTTTACTCTTGGAAAAACAAAGAATCACGTTGAATTTTGAAATATATCTGAGAATCAGAAAAGAAGATACGTCTTGGGAGGAAGAAAGTGAATGTTTATGTTCCAGCAGAGTAAATTTCCAGGGTTGTTAGGCCAGCAAATGGGCCCCTTTTCAGGAGAAAAAAATGGTTTTGGAGCAGAGACTGCCCCTCCAGGAGAGCTTGTTATTCCCGTAATTTTTTTCTGTTCTTAGCTACAATAACTTGCCTTCCTGTTTGCAGGTCCCTGCTTACCTATCACAGGAACTGGCCTTTGACCTTTGAAACTGGATGTAGTGATCAAACACTGTGCTGCAGCCTGGCGTAGGAATTGGGTGGGCAAGTGCTTTCTTAAGCATTAAGTACAATTTTCCCATGGCTACAATCCAAAGACATTTTCCCTCGTGTTTGGCCAGCCTAACTCTTGTAAGAGAGAACAAAAATTTCTCCCTACCTTTAAGCCAATAAATGTGGATTTACAAATAAAGCTTGAATATATGGAATCTTGGCTGCTTCCCTATATGGATGTGTGTGTGTGTGGAAAGTGGAGGCTGGGAGTGGGGGTGGTTCTCCTCCAAGGATCTGATACGGAGTCCAAGGGTCCTTTACCACTCACCAGAGCTGTTTGCTGGAAGAAAAAAGGGTCCAAAGTTCAGGTTCATAGAGTAAACATTTCTGATCTTTGACCCATATCCTTGTTGTAAGTATCTTATTTACATTTAATCATACTTTCAGGAAAAAAAGTAATAGAACTATATGAAAGTACTTCAAAAATGTTCCTGGAAAAATAAAATTAAGGTACAAGTTTATTTTGGTGCAAGAAATATTTTGAAAACCTGTCATAGTTTTTTTTCACAATATTCATGTTTCATGACTTGTTTGACAAGCTCTAGGATAAATACCTTTTTAGTATTGAGAGTAGTCTGAAACCAGATAGAAAACCTTCAACTTGTAACTTTTGTATTTTCTTTCAATGTGAGATTTTTGTATTTTACCCTCTTTATTATAGGTAAATAGTGATTGAAGAAAAAACTGAAGATGTTTATTAGAAATAATGTCCATACTAAATAGATGCATGCAATATATCTTAGTCTCCTAGAAATGGAGGAATCTCTGGGATAGGTATACCAAAATGAAGCAACATAAAAGAAACCACTGTCATCTCACTCAAATCCTGTTGTTTTAAATTTAACTTCATATTTGTCATGATTTTAGATTTAGGGATAGTTTCAGGATTTTCATAAAAATAACTAATACTTTCATTTATGATTTATTTCATTATATGTCAGAAATTCAGAACTTGGAATTAGAATATACTTTGGCTTTCACATAGTAGAGCTATAAAACACTAATAAATATGCAGAAAATAATATTTTTATAATACCTCCTGATCATTTTACCATCCATCCAGTGTTTAAATATTTTTCATTATCCATATACTTAGAGGCATAAGTTATACACACATTGTACTAAATGTGGTATAAAGGAAATAGGGCAGGGAGTCTCCGAATAGAAAGTTTATAAGTTACTAAAAACTTGATAGTATTTTCATTTTTTTTAGAAGGTTTTTGCCATGGGGTACATGTGCTTGCTAGAGAGAGAGAGAGGGACAGAGACAATGAGAGGGAAAGTGAGCAATCACCCCCTGGGGGGATGGCCAGTTGCAATCCCTTCTCCATTCTCCTCCTGGGATCTTGGGCATGCACACATATGTACCAAGTGTAGTTTTCAAGCCACCAGATCAGGGACTCACACTGTGCTTGGCTATGTGGCAGTCCAGCGACGTAACCACTATACCATCTGCTGTCTCTGACACTTGCGACAATTTTAAACAAGAAAATTTTCTCAGTCCAATTAATGGATCTCATTGTTCAATTTTCACTTTTTTTTTTCTTTTTTAATTACAAGAAGGCGTGTGCACTCACCAGAGAGAGAGCATCCCCTAATGGGATATAATCACACCACAGTAATTTTTCTCCCATTTCTCCATCCCGTCAAAATTTGGGATATGCACACATTGATTCTTTTTCTCACCACCAGGGCCAGAACTTGAACTGCAGTCCGCCATGTGGGATCCGGCTTCCAGTGAATACACAGCACTTAATTAATATCTGCACTGTGGGATCAGGCCAAATTTGTACAATTTTAGAAATCTCAAATGACACTCACAATTTTAGATTTTTTATTGTAAACGATTGTATTTCTTAACACAATTTCTCTGTTTTGAAGACACTGAAAGGCATTGTATTAAGATCAAAACAGGCCTGCAAATGGCGTAGCAGTTACATCACTTGACTCCCACGTGGTTGACAAAGGAATGGATTTCAAAGCTGTGCTTACTCTGTGCCAGGGTGTTAGGCATTAGGGTAAGTTGAGAAGTAGGAGAGAGGGTATTGAATGATGAAGTGGGGAGATTAATGTCTCTGTATTGACTGACATGCATGGCATTCCCTTTTGAAAAAGCAATGTAATACACTGTAAAATTATATGTAATCCAATGTAATATAAAGAAGATTATGATGATAATAAAAAAAAAACAAAACTCTATCAAGAGAATAAAAAAAAAAAGAACTAGGAGGGGATTCCAGTTGCCTGGTTGATCACTTGTCAACCTTTCACCTTTTTTTTAAAAAGAGGATTATTTTATTTAACTTTATTTATTTATTTGCTTTTATTTATTTATTTATTTTTAACTTGACCAAAGAGGGACAGAGTGAGAGAGTGAGAGAGCCAGAAAGCAAGCCACCAGGTCCAGGACTTTAACTGCAGTCGGCCACGTGGGAGTCCAGCACCCTTAACCACCATGCCACCTGCCAGCCCCTCACCTGTATTTCAAGGTAGCCCAGGGCCATGTCCTTGTGACACAGGACTTCATCTGCACCTCTGCGGTGTTGGTCATGTGATCTACAATGGAGATAACTGCACATGCCCTCAAACCAGTCCTTGTGATGTAGCCACAACACAATCACATCGCCTTGATGAGATCTCTGCATTATGAGGGTGTTTTTTGTTGCTGTTGTTGTTTGCAAGAACTACAAGTCAATATTGTAGGAATTTTCTCAGTGGCTGTCACTCTCATTTGGCCTTCAGCATATATTTCTTATATTCACAGATTTCTTTTTGTGTATTTATTGTCATGTCTCAAAGTCCTCTGCTACTGAGAACAGAAATCATCAGTATACCCACAGTTTCTAGCCTAGTGGAATCACTCAATACAGAAGTGCCCAGATTAATGAAAAGCAATGGGACAGACCTACCAGAAGATCCATTTCAGAGAACTAGAGAATCATGGGGTACGGAAATGCAGCTAGAGACAAATCGTACAGAAATTAATTATTCATTGCTTTCTAGATATTTAACCAGAAGACATGTTCAATGGATTTTTTTTTTTAAAAAGAATCCATTTATAGATATTTTCCCAGTGTACAAGGCAGAATTTAAAAAATTCCTAATTGTTCCAATGACTCCATCCTGTGGAAAGTCTGCTGCCTTGTGATCTGAGGAGGATGAATGAACTTTTCAGAACTGGACTCTCACATGGAAATCTCTGCAGAAAGCACGGAGTCTTTCTCCAGCAAGGAGCTGCTGTTATGAAAGTTCGTTGGCAGAGGGGAAGATGTACGGAAGTGTGTCTCCATTCTCAGTCATCAACTTCAGGTCACGCCTTCTGTGAAGGAAAGCAAAGGAAGGCAGGAAACAACCTTGGGGCTCTGGAACAAATAGATTGAAGGCAACTTCCAAACACTTCCCCAAGGAGGAGATGGATTTTCCCACCCTGTCCCGTCTGTGAAATTCAGGGCAACAGAATCTAGTATTGGCTAAAGCTGTAGGGAACTAAAAATATGTTAGAAGTAAATAAAATCATTATATCCATGAAAGGTCTGGTGGAAAGCCAATAGTGAAGATAAATTATGAAACTTATATTTTCAGATACCTGATCAATCAGTAATATTGTGGTAACAATGACATCTCTGAAAATATGTCAGTGTGGTAATTACAATCATAGCTGTCACTTACCTGGTGATTATTTTGTTCCAGATATCTGTGATAAATGTTATTTATGTCATCTTGACTATTTTTTTTCCAACAAGTTTATAAAGTAAAAATACTTATCCTAACCCTAACTAGTGACAAAGCAGGGATTTGAACCCATGTCTTAGAAAAGCTTGTCATTATTATGTTATGGCATAATAATTTTTTTTTCTTTATTCATGATAGAGCATGTGCATGCCCACATGGGAATGGGAAAAAAGAAATGAGCACCTTCCGCAGGCTCTGGTCATGCTTCCTCCAGTCCTCCAGCCCATGGGGTCTTAGGCACCCAAGCATATGCCTGGTATGTTCCATGCTTGTTTGGGAATGGCATTGTAAGTTGGAGCCTGTGTGAATTGATTAAAGTGGGCTCCCCTGTGGCTGAGTTCTGGTCCATTTCAAAGGAGAAAGAGTGAGACAGACATAGACATGCTAAGCCGTGCCCTCCTCAAGCCCCTGCCCTCTGCCATGTTACCCGCCAGCAAGAAGACCCTCGACCCTCGTCAGATGCAGTCCCTGGAGCTACACCCTCCAGGCAAGGAGCTAAATAAACCTCTGTCTTTATAAATTACTCAGCTTGGTAATTCTGTTATTCAGAGCAGGGCGGACTAGAGTAACATATATGTCACACCACAGTTCCTTTCAAGATTAAAACATAAAGCATGATAAGAACACATAACATGAGATCTACCCACTGAACCAATGTTATGGGTGCAACATAGTCTAAGTAACTACAGGCATGACGTTGTATAGTGGGTCTCTAGCACGTAATCATTTTGTGTAATAAAACATGGCGGAAGTGATAGGATGTGTCCTGTGGATCTCCCCTGCCCTCGTGTGAGGAGAAACAGGCTGGGCTGCTGGGTCCTGAGAGACTATGTGAGAAAGAGGCCAAGGTGACAGCAGGGCTGAAGGCCTCACACTTGCAAATAGAGCCGGCTTAGACCTTCCAGCCCTGGTCGAGCTGTAGGATGGCCACTATCACTCTAGTGACCCCAGAAAGAGCCATGAGAGGGGACACTGAGTGGGCCCAGACAATACACAGAATTATGACAAATGGGACATGTCGTGTAAAGCCAGCATAAGACCACAGGTTTCCAAAGTAGACAGAAAAGTAAAGAAGTAAAAATACAAAACTTGCTGTTTATTTTTTTTTTTTATATTTGAGAGAATTAGTGAGAAAAATCAGGATGCTGACATTTGTTATTGTTTCAAATTTAAAGTTTATTCTCTCCACATGTTTATTTATTTAAATTTGTCAGAGGGCTTGTGCATTCATCAGAGATGGGAGAAGGCAAGGCAGGAGCAAGCTCTCCCCATGGGGCATGGTCATGCAGCAATCCTTTCTCCATCTCTCCTTCCTTGGGGAATTCTGGATACACAAATGCATGTGTGCACGTGTGCCTGGCATGTTTCTCAAGGCATCAGGTCCGGGACTCAAACCACACAGTTGGTCCTGTGGGATCTAGCTCCTTAACCACCAGGTCATGGGTTGATCCCTTTTTCATTCTTCTAAAATTCTCTTTCATTTGTTTCTTCCATTAAAGAGGCAGAGAAAGACAGAGTGATAGAGAGGGACCCCAACAAGGACCTCACACCATGATCCACCTCCTTTTTTTTTACTTTTTTTTTGGAGGGGTTTTTCCTTATTGGGCACGTGCTCTCGCCAGAAAGACAGAGAGTAAGAAATCCCCCCCCACACACACACAGAGGGGATGGCCGCACCGCAATCCCTTCTCCTCCATCCTCCTCTCGGGATCTTGGGCACGCTCGCACACGCACCTGGTGTGAGTTTAAGCCACCGGACCGGGACTTGAACCACGGCCAACTACGTGGGAGTCCAGTGACATACGCTAACTGCTGGTCCCAACGATCCACCTCTTGTCAGCCAGCCCAGATCATGAGTACCTGTGTGCATGCTTGGTGTGCTCGGGGGTGTCTCTGCTGGAACGGAGGACCTCTCCCTGTGGGACTAGTTGTACCACCACCGTGTGGCCTGCTGGCTCTATTTTATTTATCTCTTCAGAGAGAGATCAACCCCTGAGAGGGACTGTCATACCGTGACCCTCTCTCAGTTACCAGGATCTTGGGTGTATAACATGTTCCTTTCAACCTGGAACCTTAACCCAGGCCTCCCATAAGGCTCCACTATCATGCAGTAGTGCCCTACTGCCTGCCACACCAGGGCAGGGCCGGGATTGTGCTTTGAGTGACAGAGAGCAGCCAGTCTGGATCTGTTTTTTTCATTCAGAATCTTCCGTTTCAGAAGATTTAGTTCTGTTCATCCATTCTCTGCCATTCTAATTTTTATAATACAGTTCATCATTTTTAACCTTTTGGTCTTCATCCCCTGGACTGTGTGCATGACTTACTGATGTTCTGGTCAGGGAAACTTGACCCAAGACCATGGTCCTCTAACACTGATATGTGCTCAACTCAGCACACCCCACTGGCAGGGAGAGCTGTCTATCACAATTCTGTTTCAAGTGCTCTCCTTTTATTTTATTTATTTATTTATTTATTTATTTATTTATTTATTGGAGAGGTTTGTACTATAGGGCGCGTGCGCTCACCAGACAGACAGAGAAAAACAGACAGAAAGCGAGAAATCATCCCCTGGGGGGACGGCCAAACTGCAGTTCTTTCTCCTCCGTTTTCTTCTCAGGATCTTGGGCACCCACATACACACGCTCAGCGTGAGCTTAAGCCACTGGGTCCAGGACGTGAATCACAGTAGACTACATGGGAGTCCAGCGACATAGCCATTACGCCAACTGCTGGTCCCTCTCCTTTTAAATACATAGTTAAGTGGTTCTGAGGCCAGTGATCTAAATTTTAAGAACCAAATCGAAATAGATGTTAACTTTTTGGGAAGTAATGGCTCTGGTTTTGCTTGTTTCTGTCCAGTTGTTTCCAAAGCACTATCAGGTGACAAGACTGAGTTCAAAAATTGAGACAAGTCATTCGTGTGTGTGTATTGAATCTATATTTAAAAGGATGCATCTATGCACACCCACGGTCACAGAAGCATCCTTCACAATAGTCACGGGGCAGAAACTATGTGTGTCCATCTGTGGATGAATGGGTAAATCAAATGTGTGTACATATAAAGTCACCAACCTTAAAAACAAAGGAAATTTTAAAACACGCTACAACATGGATGAAATTTGAGGACATTAAACTAAATGAAACAAGCCAACCGTAAAAAGGCAAATACTATTTGATTCCAGTTACATGAGACAGCTAAAGGAGTAAAATGAACTTCAATCTTAAAAATGGCTAAGGAGCAAATTTTTCTGTTTTATGTGTAACTTTTTAAACTGCAATTTAACAAACTCAGAGGGATTTGGGTAGGCAGGAAGGAGCATAAAAGAACATTTTGGCAGGATAAATGCTAAATCCTGATTGTAGATGACGTTCACAATTTAGTTATGAATATGCTTCACAAAATTAATAAATACATAAAACTGGCCACTTTAGAAACATTTTTAACTCCATATATGTAGGCATTTGATAAAACTGAGCACAGGAAACTCCTACAGCTGCAGAGTAGATTCTAACTCTAAGCTAAAGATTTGTTCTCCCCCTGCTGGCCTGTCTTGGAATTGTTCAGTTTTGAGAAATACCCAGGACACCTGGAGTGAGAATGTTCTGAGATGCTCCCATCGTTAAAATGTAGGTGCTGCACTGCCCCTTCTTGATAGGTTGGTTACAGAATGATTTAAGCTACGAGGCAATCCCGTGGCAGTCTAGTTTCTTTACCTGGTCAATATTTTGATAGAACTTAATATAATTAAATAGCATTTAATGTAATTTGATGACAATCTTTTTATTTTTGTTTTGAGTAGGAAAAAATCTTATTTGAAAATCCTTTTATATGAATTACCATCTTGTTTCTTTAGAACTTTGAGACAATGTGGGACCAGCAGTTAGCGTAATGGCTATGTTGCTAGACTCCCATGGAGAGGACAGCCGTTCGAGTCCCGGACCCGGTGGCTTGAACTCACGCCAGGCATGTGTGCGTGTGTGCCCAAGATCCTGAGAGGAGAATGGAGGAGAAGGGATTGCGGCGTGGCCATCTCCCCTGGGGGGATGATTTCTCACTTTCTGTCTCTCTGTCTCTCTCTGTCTTTCTGGCGAGCGCACACGCCCTATAGCAAAAACCCCTTAAAAAAAAAAAAAAAGAACTTTGAAACAATGCTTTTTAAAAGAATTATTTCTTTATTTAATTTTATTTGTTATTATTATTATTATTTTTTAATTTGACCAGAGAGAGAGAGAGAGAGCACACAAGAGAGAAAGGGAAAGTGAGAAAGCAAAACCACTGGTTCTGGGACTCAAACCACAGTTGGCCAAATGAGAGTCCAGTGCCTCAACCACCACCCATCTGCTGGGCCTGAAACAATGTTTTATACTAGCAGAGAAGAACTCAGAATTCTTTTAGAATGTAACTGTTTTAATAATTATGAAGCAATATTCTGTGGAATATTACTAAGCCATAAAAAACAGCTAGACCCTGGCATTTGATAGAAAGTGGCTGGATATGGAGGATCTACTGCTGAGTGAAGTAAGCCAGGATATGAAAGAAAGATATTGTATGTATCCACTTAATATATACCAACTATCCGCACTTTATGGTAGAGATAGAAATACTGGAGGACATAAAAGCAGGGAAAATAGTTAGCGATGATAAAGACAGTGTGGAATGGGGTGGGAGAAGAGAAGAGTATAGAGAAAGATAGCAAGAGAACAAATAGAGAGGCAGGACATTAGTGGGACACAGATATGGTTTATCACCTGTTGATGATGACATGTATAGTATTCTCAACTGGACTGGTCTGAGAAGTATTTCATGTTGGGTAAAGTCTTTTTACAAGCAAAATGAGAAATAGTGATTGACTGTTTAAAAAATAATTGGAATAATAATAATAATCTGGAAAAAAATGAAAAGCTATTGGATGATGAAATGGGGATATTTAAGTCTCTGTATTGACTGATATGCATGGTATACCTTCTGGGAAAAGAAATGTAATACACTGTAAAGTTATATGTGATTCAATATAATATAAACAAGATTATGATGATAATAAATAGATAAATAAAAGGAAAAAATAATAATTATGAAGCAGAACTTTTTTGGTTTGTTTTTGAATTTTTAGTATGTGTACACTTTCTGCTTCCAAAGTCCAATTACTAATTTTTTTTCTCAAACTACTAGCCAGGATTCAAACCACAGTTGACCATGTGGGATACGACTCCCTTAATTGCTGAGCAATGGGGCCAGGCTCCTAAATTTCTGAACATTGTATGTTTTAAGAATTATTTATTTAGTTCTTTTATTATTATTATTTTAACGTTTGACCAGAGACAGAAAGAAACAGAGAGAAAGTGAGAAAGCAAACCACCTGGTCCGAGCCCCGGACCATGGTCAGCTATGGTCAGCACTGTAACCACCATGCCACCTGCTAGCCCCTCTGAACAATATTTTAACATGACATTTCTATCAACAACTTTTCTTTTACAATGTTCATGTTTTCACTTAGTTTATTGATTTTGTTGGACTTGAACTATTAAAAGTATTCTGACATATATGTTTTAAAAAAACCTGGTTCTCATGAATTAAAGTATTATAGCTGAGTTATTTTATGTTTGTTCTAGTTATTAGAATACTGGCACAACATGCACCAAACCCTAGAACAATATTTTTACATAAACGATTTTGTATCATGAATATAATTTGTGCAATACCGTCATGTATATAGAAATTGAGTTATCATTTTTTTAAAAAAGGCCTCTTAGTGATCAAAAGAGAAAAAAATGTAGGTGCTTGAATCAGCTTGCCGTGCAGTGGTTAAGACACTAGAACACACAAGGCCAACTGTACAGGTTGAGTCCCAGACCTGGTGGCTGGAAAACACAGCAACATATGTGTGTGCATGCCCAAATTGCCCCAAGGCGGGAAAGATAGAGGAGAAGGGATCGTGGTGTGACTATCCCCCACAGGGAGTGCTTTCTCACGTTCTCTCTCTGTCTCTGAGGAGCACATGAGCCCTCCAGCAAATTGAAAAAAAATGTAGGTGCTTTCATTCACCAAAATATTTCACGTAAAGGCACCAAAGCCCCATAGACTTTATCTGAAATGATTCACTCATATATTTTTCTATTTTTTTCTTTTTTAATTTTTAATTGGCAAATGACAAACCACATATATTTTTGGTGTGCAATGTAATGTTTTGATATATGTGTACATTATGGAATGATTATATCAAACTATTTTCCTTCTCCTTCTTAAAAGGAACATATAGTCTATTTGGCTATAGCTCACTCATTCACCAATATTTATTTAATCCTTAGTAGGTTCTTTGCTAAATACTGGGGTGATCAAAGATGATATAGATGTGGATTTGAGTTTAATGTCTAATAGAGGAACATGTACATGTAAATCATGACATGAAATTCAGCAAAGAGCTGTGTGATAGAAGACATCTAGATATCAGAGATAAGAAACAGGACATAGAGGAGGCAGCGTAGAGGAGGGAGTATAATGAATGCATTAAACTCCTGCTCTTAGAATTCACTAAGAGATCATTTGATCACACATAAGCACACACGTATGTTAATTGTCAAAGAGCATTCTCTCTCTCTCTCTTTCTCTCTCGCTCCTTCTTTTTTTCTAGATGGAACTTTTGAAAACAGCCTTTTATCTTGAAAGAATTACAGGTTCACAGGAAGTTGCTGAGATAGTACAAAAAGATCCTGAGTTTCTTTCACCCAGTTTCCCCAGAGATTATATATCTTTAAAAACAGGGAGTTGGCAGCGGTTAGAAGTGTGTGCATAATTCTGTGTCATTTTATCAACTATTTGGATTTGGTTAGCACTACTCCAATCAAAATGCAGAACTATTCCCTTATCACAGAGATCTCCCAATGCTACCACTGTATTATGCCACCACCCCAACCGCTGCCAACTGGCAAGCTGTCACCATGTGACCCTGGCACCAGAGATGGCATCTAATAGACATGGACATATGAGTCAACTGCAGAAAGTAAACTAAGGTAGCTTGTCATTTCAAGAATGATATTGAATGGAATCACACGGTCTGTAACCTTTGGAGTTTTTTTGTTTGTTTGTTTTTTCCCACTCAGCGCATCTTCCTCAAGATCAATCTAAGTAATTGCATGTATCAGTAATCTATTGCTTTTTTTTACTGCTGAGTCCTATTTTTAGTGTGGGCCTATGTAGTATGTTTAATCATTCACCTGTTGTAAGGCATTTGGGGCTATTTCCAGTTTGGATTAGGTACACAACTGCTATGAACAATCATTTGCCGGTTTGTGTGGATTTTCATTTTCATTTTTCTAGGTTTTAAGTGTTCAGGAGAATGATTGCTATGCTGATTAGTAAGCAAATAGGATATGTTTTTAAATAGTCAAGCTATTTTATAGAATGGGCATAACATTTTTACATCATCCCTAGCAATATATAAAAACTCCAGTTTTTCTACATCCTTGCCAGGATTCCATGTTGTTGCTATTTTTCAATCTTCTTGTGGTGATTGGTATAGGATGATATCTCACAGTGATCTTCATTTTGATTTCCCTATGTTGATAATGCTAAATGACGTTTGATGTGTTTTTGTCATTCGTATGTCCTTTGTGGTGAAATAGCTCATCATGTCTTTGCCATTCTATGTAAATGGTATAAATTTTTTTCTGTTATATTTTGAGAATTCTTATAAATTCTAGATATGAGTGCTTTATGAGAAACACGGTTTGCAAACATTTCCTCTTGGTCTGTAGCTTGTCTTACCATCATCTTTACGGGGTCTCTTACAAAACAAACATTTTTAATTTTGATGAAGTCTCATTTATCACTTTTTTTTTCTTTCATGAATCATGGTTCTGGTGTTAGTTCTAAAACTCTCCACCAAATCCTGACCTAAGGATATTAGTCTATGATTTCTCCTAAAATTATTCAGTTTAATAGTTTACTTTTAAATCTATGACCTAAAAGTTTAAGTTAATTTTGGGGTAATATGTGAGGTTTAAGTTAAGGTTCACAATTTTGCCTATGACTATGTAATAGCTCCAGTACCACATGTTGAAAATATTATCATTCTTTCTTTCTTTTTTTTTTTTTTTTTGAGTGATTTTTGCTATAGGGCGCATGCGCTCGCCAGAGAGACAGAGAGAGACAGAGAGACAGAAAGCAGGAAATCACCCCCCGGGGGGATGGCCATGCTGCAATCCCTTCTCCTCCATTCTCCTCTCAGGATCTTGGGCACGCACACACACGCACCCGGCGTGAGTTTAAGCCACCGGGTCCGGGACTCGAACCGCGGTCGACTACATGGGAGTCCAGCGACATAGCCATTACGCTAACTGCTGGTCCCTATCATTCTTTCATTGTAATGTTTTTAGACCTCTGCCAAAATATTTTTGTGGGTCTATTTCTGGGCTCTGTGTTCTGTTTCATTGGTCAATGTCTGTCTATCAATGCCATATAGTCTGTTGACTAGGTCTATATAGCAAACCTCCTGACTCTGTATTTTTCAAAATTATTTTAGTTATTCTAGCCCTCTGCCTTTTCATATAAGTTTCAGAATAATCTTGTTCTTGTCAACAAAATATCTTCCTGGGACTTGGAAAGGAATAGCAATAATCCTACATATCAGCTTGGGGGGAAATTGACATCCTTACGATATTGAACCATCCAGTCCATGACCCTAGCATGTCTCTCCGTTTATTTTGGTCTTTGATTTCTTTCATTAATTTCTTGTTGTTTCCAGCATGTTTTTTTTTATTAGATTTATATCTATGAATTTTAAAACACAAATTAAGAGAGCAGATGGTGTAATGGTTACATGGCTGGACTCCCATATAGTTGACTGTGGTTTGAGTCCCAGACCCAGAGACTTAAAACTCAAACTGGGTGCGTGTTCATGCATGCCCAAAATCTCGAGAGAAGAATGGAGGAGAAGGGATTGTGACATGGCCGTCCCCCCTGGGGGAGTAATTTATCACTTTCTGTCTTTCTGTCTCTCTGGTAAGTGCACACAACCTGTAGCAAGACTCTCTCTCTAAAAGTAATAATAATAATAATAATAATAATAATAGATTAAAAATTCAATTAGCCATTGGAGGGGGGGAGACTGATTCCTCCTAATTAATTATTGTTAAATTCCCTGTAAAACTGCACGTTTACAGAAAATTTCTTTCTCATGAACAGAAAACCACTATACTTTTTGTCCAAGATATGTTGGGTCTCTTTCTTCTTCTTCAGCTGACCCATGGATGTAGCTGAACCCTTGAACAAGTGTACTTGTCCCAAATGTACAACATAATTGTAAAAGCAATGAACAGAAGACTTATAACCTATACTAGAACAGGGCCAACACTGAGCCCAGTGCATCTTCTGTGTAGAATTGTCACGTCCTTCCAAGGCCTGCGGGGGTTGTATGTCTTGTCCTCCTTGTTCTGGGGCTGGCATTTTTCCTCTGGTGTATATGGATCCTGCTGCACAGTAACCACTGCTCTTCTGGGAGGTCACCCTGAGGAACCCTCATTGGGGCCATTAGTGGTTGGCCAGACTTACCTGGGATGGAGGGGCAAGGGCACTGATGCAACTGGAATGACTGACAATGGCTGCAGCTGCCACTGGGACATTTCTCTGAAATATCTAGGCTGTCTTTTTTCAGCTGGCTTCTGTTTTGACAATCACAGAGATATCAGAGGACAACGAACTAGAAGTTAAATCTGCTTGAGTTCAATAGGTTCTTGAGTGCTCGCTTCGGCAGCACATATACTAAAATTGGAACGATACAGAGAAGATTAGCATGGCCCCTGCGCAAGGATGACACGCAAATTCGTGAAGCGTTCCATATTAAAAAAAAAAAAAAAAAAAAATAGGTTCTTGAGATACAATCCGACCGAGTGCTACCTCTCTTCACCCAGCAGGTGGCAGTAAGAGATTATGGCAATACTATATACAACGTAAGTCAGTGTTAGGGGCTCTGCAGTTCACAGGACTACTTGCAAAAGGGTAACTGCAAGACATGTTGGGTTTCTGCAATGCTGAAGTTAGCTTTTTATTTGAATTCCAACTGAAATACTGTTTTATCTACTGCCTCTAAGCCAGCAAAGCGGTGCATACGGTTGGAGCATAAATGGATTTATAGTAGGGCTTCCGTGGAGCCTAACTTCTCAATGGCACTCTCCCCAAGTACTGCAGCTCTTTGGGATTTTGAAGACAGACTGGGCTCCAGCTCAGCTTCTCATTGGAACGACAGATCTGTGATTCTTACTAGAAACCTCCACTTCGATGTTTATTTAGTACCTCAAAGTTATCATGCTCAAAACAAGCAGTGCTGGGCTGGAGCTGGCCTCTGCCAATTCATAAGAGCCAACTCATAAGTGATAGAAGTTGTTGTGAGCTGGTTGATCTCACATTGTTAGTGTAAAATTGGTCATAGAGGAAGCACTGACAATCAAAATCTTCTTATGCTACAAACCTCCCTTCCCCCCCCACACACACACACCAGGCTGTTAAATATTTTCCAGTATTCCACAGATCCAGACACGCTTGCTTCTTCCCTTAACAAGACCCCATTTCCTGCCCACGTGTCCCTTTAATCCCCAAACTTCTCATTGTCTCAGTCTACAAAGGTCAGTCCAAATCTTCCTCTGAGGTGACCCTGAACTTGGCTGCCATCCCACTGTCACCTCTTCCTTTCTTGCCACTGGCTTTTCAAAGCACTTTGTTTATGTTACGGGGGTGTGGGGGGGGGGGGGGCAAAAACAAAAACCAAAAAGCCAAAATCAAACTATTACTTTATTACTTATGGTTTTCCAGAGCCTAGTGATTAGGCACTAAGCTTTGTATTTCTAGAGGGGGGCTTTGAGGCTTGCATTTGAGGCATCATGATAACCTAGTGGCTATGGTAGATCTTGGCATGCAGTAGATGCTCATTAAATTGGTATGGTTTTGACCGGTTTACTAGAATCACAGTGACAGCTGGGGGTCCTAGTAACTGCAATCATGTTTATTATGTCCTATAATGGAGGGGCCGTCATGGCCATGAAAGGGAAGAACTGTGTGGCCATGGCTGCAGACAGGTGCTTCAGAATCCAGGTGCAGATGGTGACCATGGACTTTCAGAAGATCTTGCTCATGGGTGACCAACTACATTGGCCAGGTCGAGCTTGCCACCGACATCCAGAGAGTTGCCCAACGCCTCAAGTTCCAGTTGAACCTGTATGAATTGAAGGAGAGCCGGTGGATCAATCCTTACACCCTCAGGCCAAACTCCTGTATGACAAATGGTTTGGCCCCTACTGCACTGAGCCAGTCATTGCTGGGTTGGACCTGAAGACATCGAAGCCCTTCATTTTCTCTCTAGACCTCATTGGCTGCCCCATGGTGATTGACGACTTTGTGGCCAGTGGCACCTGCTCCAAACAAATGTCCAGGATGTGTGAGTCCCTCTGGGAGCCCAATGTGGACCCATAACGCCTGCTTGAAACCATCTCCCAGACCTTGCTGAATGCTGTAGCCTGGGACTCAGTGCGTGTGGCATGGGAGTCATCGTCCATGTCATCAAGAAGGACAAGATCCCTCCCAGGACACTGAAAGCCAGAATGGACTAGCCCTCTTCCCAGATCCCACATTTTTTTCTGTTTGGTTTTTGTTTTTTTAAATAAAATAGCCTTTCTTTAAAAAAGAAAAAATATTGGTCTGGTTTTGATTATGGACACAGAATACCTTCCCAACTCTTTTATCTTTTACCATCTGGGTCGAACCAACCCATTAACATTATGCTTTCTTTCTCATCTTCATTTATCTTGTGATGTTTGTTACATTTTGCGAGAACTGTGACCTTTAGTGTGCCCCACACCCACCTCATATCTCCTTCATGTCCCTGTGTGCTCTTCCTCCCCCAGTGAGGGCCTGTCCCCATTTCCTTCAAGGTCTTGCTCAAAGGCCATTTCCTCCGTGGAGCTATTTTCTCTTTAGGCTTTTGACTCTGCCCGCTAAGTAACCTAATCTCTCAACAGCATGAGTCTTTAAATTTGTCCACTAACTTCTAGTATTCCTTAAAAGGGGAAACTGAACTAATCCACTGTGGTTGACTAGACCGCAAAAAGAAATGTTGAGTTCATGAAGAATATTCTGAGAGCCTTGCCAAAGTCACTCCCTTGTCCAGACCAAACAGAGGAGTGTGAATGATGGATAGAGACTTCGGATGTGGGGTATGAGGGAGGGGAGGAGGGCAAGGCCGCAGAGGGAGGTGGGGCTCTGTGTATTTCAAGTGGTGGCCTGTCTGGCAGGCTCCCTGGAGGTGAGAGGGCTGTCTGTGCTCTGATCCATATCAAAGGTGCCGTCAACACCCTGCCGTCCAAGGCCTGTTAGCTTTCCTCATAAAGCCACGCTTAGAGAGCTATCTCTAGGGAGGGAATTTGGGTTGAAACTGGAAGAAAGCAAACCTGAAACTTAATTAGGAGGGAAGAGATATATCAAGGGGAAAAGGCAACCATTCTGAAGTGGAAAATACCTTGTGAGGAATAAAAATAGTGACTTTTAGGTGACATGTGAAGGGATTCAGCCACTAACCCTTTCATTAGCTCACTTCCTGTGCCCCACTGGGACTGTCCTCAGAGGGCAGGCAGGGCTGGTTGCTGCCTTTGGTGCTTCTCACAGCTGGTGTCACTGCTCAGCCAAGGAGTGCAAGGAGACAGTTACTATCCTTCAGCAGAGTAAGAGTAGCTTTATTTCAGGAAAACTGATCTGCTAATCACTTACCAAGAATTCGCCAAGCACCTTTTATGTGCCAAAAACAGTGACAAGTGCTAGTGGTGGTAGGAGGTACGCAATGATAAGCATGTCACATGCTGTCCTTCATTTGGTGCTTTGGGTAAAGTTAATAGTTTTTAGTTTGTCCAAGAAGACAGACAAATGCAAGAAACAGAGAGATAAAGTAAACGAACTTTTTAGTAGGAAAAGATCACTGTGAATATATATGATAATTATACTTACCATTTGCGTAGAGCAGAAACCTATTTGCATCCCCTCCCCAGCCCTCACTGCCATTCTTCGTTTCCAGAACAGCTTTGGGGAGGATCTGGTCTAATATTTCTGTTTTCATACCTCCATGTTCTCTTCTCTCATGAAGGGTTATTGTAGTATACACTTTGTGATTTAAAGTGTGGACTCATGTTGGCCTTTTTTTTTCTTTATGAGAGAGTTCTGTTTTTGTTTGTTTGTTTTCGTTTTTGTTTCACTGTAGGTCTCATGTACTCACCAGAGAGAGAGAAAGCAAGAAATCACACCCCATTGGGGATGGCCATACCACAACCCCTTCTTCTTCATTCTCCTTTGGGGACTATAGGCATTCGTACACACACACACCCAGTATGAGTTTCAAGCCGCAGGGTCCAGGACTCGAGCAACTATCAGTCATGTAGGAGTCCAGCACCTTAATCTGTATGTCATCTCCCGGCACCCCCAATTGTCTTTTTATTTTTATTTATTTATTCTTTTAGAAAGATTTTTGCTATAGGGTGCATGCACTCACAGGAGAGAAAGAGAGACAGAGAGGGAAAGTGAGAAATCACTACCCAGGGGAATGGCCATGCCACAGTCCCTTCTCCGATCTCCTCTCAAGACTTTGGGCACGTGCACACACGCACTCAGCCTGAGTTTGAAGCTACCAGGGTTGGGACTCAAACCAGGATCAGCCATGTGGGAGTAAAGTAACATAACTATTATACTATCTGCTGGTCCCCCCATCTGCCTTTTTTTTTTTTTTTTTTCTTTTTTTGGAGAGGTTTTTGCTATAGGGCGCGTGCGTTCGCCAGACAGACAGAGAGAGACAGAGAGACAGAAAGCAGGAAATCACCCCCCAGGGGGGATGGCCACACCACAATCCCTTCTCCTCCATTCTCCTCCTGGGATCTTGGGCACGCACGCACACGCACCCGGCGTGAGTTTAAGCCGCCGGGTCCGGGACTCGAACTGCGGTCGACTACGTGGGAGTCCAGCGACATAGCCATTACGCTAACTGCTGGTCCCCCCCCATCTGCCTTTTAAAAGAGTTCAGTGCCAGGCTAGCAGGTAGTATGGTGTTTAAGGCATCGGATTACCACATGACTGAACATAATTTGGGGGGTGATTTCTCATTTTCCCTCTCTCAGTCTCTTCCTGGTGATTGCACACTTTCTATGGCAAATATATATAATAAAATAAAATAAAATCTTAAAAAAATACAAATTTGCAGATTCTACCCTACACCTACAAAATCAAAATCTTTGCGGATAGTGACCATCAATCTGTGTGAACAAGCCCTGCCAGGTTTCTGATGACTACAGAGGTTTGAGAAGCTCTGCCGTCTAACACATACACTAACATATCCATTAGGAACTCTGTATGCAGTGTCCATGGACATGGAGTTTTGAAGCCCTACCTACCAAAATGTTTGCATTTTGAAAAATAAGGTTTTGGGGCCAGCAGATGGCATAGTGGTTAAGGTGCTGGACTCCCACATTGCCAATAGCAATTCAAGTCCCAGACCCGGTGAATTGAAACTCATGCCAGGTGTGTGTGTGTGTGTGTGTGTGTGTGTGTGTGTACCCAAAATCTTGAGAGGAAATGGAGGTGAAGGAATTGTGGAATGGCCATCCCCCTGGGGAGGGGGTAATTTCTCACATTCTCTGTCTCTGTAAGTGTTCTTTTTTCCTTTTGTAAGAAATATTTGTTGGGACCAGCAGTTAGTGTAATGGCTATGTCACTGGACTCCCATGCGGTCGACTGCGGTTCACGTCTCGGACCTGGTGGCTTGAAACTCATGCCAGGCGCGTGTGCGTGCGTGCCCAAGATCCCGAGACAAGAATGGAGGAGAAGGGATTGCAGCATGGCCATCCCCTCTGGGGATTTCTCACTTTCTGTCTCTCTGTCTCTTTCTATCTGTCTGGCAAGCGCACGCGCCCTATAGCAAAAATCTCTCAAAAAAGAAAAAAAGATTGATCATTTGGATGCCACATTAAATTTGATATTCACATTGACATACAAGGCATTTTATATTGCTTATTTTTACAGATGGGAAAACGGAGGTTTAGTAAGGTTAAATTATATACCAAAGTTACAGAATCAGTAAATGTGGACCCAGGTTTTAAATCTAGGTCTTTGAGATACTAGGAACCCATGGCTTTTTTAAAAAAAAATAATAATAATAATACCATATCACTTTTCGGACAAATAACATTAACAGTGAATATTATTTTTTTGGACAACTGTTACTATGCAAAGAGCATTGGTGCCATTAATGATTCCTTTGGGATGGGGAGATTTGTGAAATAAGTTAGTCTTTCTAATGTCAGTATTTGTAGCATATGTACAGAATAATTATGACTTAAGTATGAGAAGTCCAGATTTGCTATTAAAATATTTGAATTGAACTTCAAAAGTTGACATTTAAGAGAAAAGTTTCATATAAGAAGATCTATTTCAAGACTTTATTATTCCCTGTTCCCTTCTAAGACTGTTAAGTGTAGCAAGGCCCATCGATTTGTTTTGTATTGGTTGCTTAGAGGCCATTTGTGCCTAGTGCCTGATTTGTCCACGATAAAGTCACCTCCTAAAAGTAGTATTTATTGCATGGTCATAAGTCTGTATGAGAAAATAGCCCATAGATACTATTGACAGATGATTGTTATTGTTACTGCAGCTAGGGCAAATGTGATATAAAAAGTTTCACTTGTAAACACCCCTTTCATCCAAGTCCTTTCTTAAATTCCTGGAAACATATTCCATGGATTAATCCAAGGCTCCCCCACCGGCTAGCTCTCTTCTCTCAGTATTTTAGGATAAAGTCTAAAAGAGGATTGGAGATCTAACACATATAATTTACTCAACAATAAGCTCATCCCAGTAAATAAGAATCTCTCACTTATCTTAGTTCTTGTGAGGTTGGAAATGAATATCTGTTGATAGGGCAAGAGGTTATGGACACACTGAGAAGTAGGAAAAATGATTTCAGAATACAATATTTAGGCCTTAAAATATATTTATCAAACAATGTAGATGGGGACCAGTAGTTGTCATAATGGCTATGTTGCTGGACTCCCATGTAGTTGACCTCAGTTTGAGTCCCCGACTCAATGGCTTATGTGCATGCCCAAGATCCTGAGAGGAGAATGGAGAAGAAGGGATTGCTGTGTGGCCATCTCCCCTGGGGGGTGATTTCTCACTTTCTGTCTGTCTCTGACTTTCTGGCGAGCACACGTGCCCTATAGCAACATCCTCTCAGAACAAAACAAAAGAAAACAAAAATGTAGATGGATATACACACCAACATGTAATAAAGCAGTTGTTCACTAGAAATATGTGAGCTGCATAGATAATTTTTCTAGGGGTCCCATTAAAAAGTGAAAAGAAACAAGAAAGGCTGGCTCTATAATTCAGTCATTAAATGCTCTGTAGAGGGAGCCAGAGCCCACATGGCCAATCGCAATTCAAATCCCAACCCCATGCATAAAAATCATTCTGGGCACATGCATACACCTGCCCAGGATCCTGATGGGAGAAAGAAATGGAGGAGGGGCAGCCATGTTGCCAGGCTCCATGGGGGTGTGCTTTCTGTCTATCCGTCTCTTTCTGTCATATGTGCACACACATGTTCTCTCTGGCATACAAAAATTTGAAAAAACAAATAGGTAAGTCAGTTTCAATGATACATTACTAGAGTCTTAAGAATATTAACTGATACATTTATATAGTTATATAATTATGTTTTCCATTAAAATATAATTATTACATTAAGTTAATCTATTAATAAAATATTAATGCTATACAGTAAAATATATTAGTGATATATTTTATCTAACGCAATACATTATTATTTCAATACATAATCATCTTAAAAGTGTTAATATGTTTTACATTTTTTCATATTTAGTATTTCAAGTCTGATATGTATTTTATACTCACAGCACAGCTCAGCATGGACACTAACTTTTCATGGACAATATTTGATCTCTGTTTAGAGTTCATGATGTGAAATGAATGGCTGAAAAAGTCCTAAATTATTCTAGTTCTGTATAAGAAGCTTTCAATAACTAAATCAAATATCACTTTTCAACATTACAGTAATACAAATTAAAGCACGTTTGAAAATTAGCTCCGTAGTTGCACTAGGCACATTCCAAGTGTTGGGTAATGTAATGTGGCTGCAGCGCAGAGGAAGGGGTCTCCACGGCCTCTGGAACTGCATTACCACTAGCAGATCTCAGAGGATAGCTTTTCCTGTCCCCGTGAGCTTCTCCTGCTCTGCACATCATTTCTCTGTGCTGTGCCCGTCCCTGAGATTACAGACGTAAGCCACTGCACACAGCCTTTCAATTGGACTCAGACTCCAACTGGGGCCTCCCATGTATGTGGTACCAGCCTGCAGAGCACAGGATCTTAACAGCATGTGCCACAGCAACTGGGCTGACAATTCCTGACTCTCTCTCTTTTTTCTAAGATTTTTGCCATAGGGTACATACTCTCACTGGAGAGAGACAGAGACAGTGAGAGGAAAAGTGAGAAATCATCCCCCAAGGGGGATGGTTACACTTCAATCTCTTCTCCTCCATTCCCCTGGGAGTTTAGGCATGCACATACATGTACCTAGTGTGGTTTTCAAGCCACTGTTTCTGGGACTCGAACCTCGGTCAGCCATGTAGGAGTCCAGCACTGAAACTGCTATGCTACCTGCTGGCCCTGACAATTTTAAAAAATGGCCAGAGGGCAAACGTTCTTGCCAGAGAGAGAAAGAGAGACCAAGAGAGGAGAAAGTACCTCTAAGTGGAAGGAAGCTACAGTCCCTTCTCCTCTGTCTCTATATCCTGTCAGAATTTGGGACAAGAACACACACGTGACCATCGTGTTTTTTAGCTACTGGGGCCCAGACTCAAACTGTGGTTGGGGAGGAATCTGGCTCCCTTAAACCACTAGCCAAGGGGCAGTGCAAGATCTGATGTTTATTTCAGTTTTTTAAGGATCCTTTTTAAGCGTCAGGCTTTGAGGATGCAACTTTTCTCCCTTAGAATAGTTCTGGGAGAAAGCATTTTCAGGAACCAACCAGAGGCACGGTGGTTAAGACAGCTGGGTCCCATATGGATGACAGCAAAATTCAAGTCCCAGACCCAACAGCTAGCAAAACATTTCATGTGTGCTGAAAATCCTGAAAGGAGGGAGAAATGGAGGAGAAGGGAGTACAGTGTGACCATTCTCCATGGGCGGTGCTTTCTCACTTTCTCTCTTTCTCTGTGTCTCTCTGTCAAGCACACACACCCTCTAGCAAACTGTTTTTTTGTTTTTTGTTTTTTTTTTTTTTTTTTTTTTAAAAAAGAAAGAAAACAAAGCATCTTTGAGGTATTTTATCCACTGGGCAGAATATACATAGGTCCTTGGCCCATGAGCTTTTCAGAGGCCTGTGAAAATGCCTAAGTCCTAAAATATGTACAGGCTCAAAAAAAGAAACTAGAAAAATTGAAGTAATGAGTGTTTGATTAAAACCTACAAATATAACACTATGCCAATTGTATTGATTGTGAAATTTAGTACTCATATAAATTTTATTGCACTTGAACATAATTTGGCAAGTCAGAAGTTATTACTTTGAAAGAATTCCTCAGTATACACAGTGATAGCCAATAAATCATAGCCAACCATAAACCAAATGCTACGTGAAGCAAAATCATTTCAAAAGTGAAATTATAAACATCCCTTCTAAAAAATAACAGCCAAAAATTATATTTGATGTGGGATGAGGGTTTGTTTTGATATGTTTTATATGATGAAGAGTGAAACCTCCATAGTAAGAGTATTGAGGGCCTGACAAGGTCTTAAAATGACCTTGAAAGCCCCTGGGCTTTCCAGCCCATATCTAACCTTTTCCTTTCCCGGATAAGGAAGTTCCACATAGTAGACAGTGTGTCTACTATGTCAGGAAGAGCAGGGGGAATATCACTGGGCATGGCATTGTTAGCAGTAAGAACATGGACAACTTAGCTACACTCTCAGTGCTTCCATGGATTTGAATATGCAGATATTCTGAACATTTCTGTATTATCCCATTAACTGTCTATGTGCCTTCATTTGTCTTACCATATATGTCTCATTCATTCATTCATCAGATATTTATTGATTGCCTATTATGTATCAAGTCCTGTTCGATACCTTACATATAATGTGGAAAACAAGAGGAAACACCATTAGGCTTTCTGAGATTTGACTTTCTGAAAAATTCTTATGAAAAATATGCCTCTGCAGAGGAAATAAAAGTCCAAAGGCCAAGAGCAACTGAGCTCAGAGATCTCAAGGAATGGCCAGAGGGCAACATTGCTGGGATGAAGTTAAAAGGGGAATAGTGCTAAGAGATGAAATGGGGGCCAGCAGATGGCATAATGGTTATGTGACTGGACTCACACATAGTCAACCACTGTTTGAGTCCTGGACCGGGTGACTTAAACTCACACCGGGTGCATATGTGTGTGTGCCCAAAATCCCAAAAGGGAATGGAGAAGAAGGGATTGTGGCATGACCAACCCCTGGGGGGCGAGTTCTCGCTTTCTGTCTCTCTGTCTTTCCAGTGAGTGCTTATGCCCTATAGCACAAATTTTTAAAAGAAAAGAAAAAAGAAAAAAAAGAGAGATGAAATTGGAAGAATTGAGGAAAGGGTTGATTATCAGGTTCTAATACATTCTGTTGCTAATAACAGAAATCACCTGAGACTGGGTAATTTGTAAAAGTAGAGACATTTCCCACTCACAATTTAGAGGTCCAAGGTTCAAGGGCTGCCTCTGGTGAGGGTCTTGGGAGTAACATGCAAAGGACAGAAGGGAGCATGTCTGTGTTTGTGTGTTTCTGTTCTGATCTTCTTCTTGTAACCCACATGAGTCAATCATGGGGCACTACCCCAATACCTAATCACTTCCTAAGGGCCCCACCACAGGCTTGCTCTCATGAAGGCTGTTATCTTTCCTCCTGTGTCCCAAGTCTTTGCAAGAGCTACCTGGCACTCAGTAGACCATTTTAATTTGAGGCCGTGTGAACTTCAGAAGAAAAAGAACTTTCTCTCTTTCAAACAAGAGTCATCTGTTAATGTTCTCATTCTAAAGAGGGAGAAAGGTTAAAGGCCCAGGCATATCTATACTGCACTAAGCATGTAGTAAATATTATTGTTTTTCTTTTCTTTTCCTTTTTTTTTTGGAGAGGTTTTCGCTATAGGGCACGTGCGCTCGCCAGACACACAGAGAGAGACAGAGAGACAGAAAGCGAGAAATCACCCCCCAGGGGGGATGGTCACGCCGCAATCCCTTCTCCTCCATTCTCCTCTCTGGATCTTGGGCACGCATGCACACGCGCCCGGCGTGAGTTTTAAGCCACCGGGTCCAGGACGCGAACCGCGGTCGGCTACGTGGGAGTCCAGTGACATAGCCATTACGCTAACTGCTGGTTCCCATATTGTTTTTCTTTTCATTGCCTGACTTCCAGTCTGGTAATTGTAGTCGGTTTCTCTCCAGTGGAGTTATTGGCAAACTAGGGCTTATTGACCAAATATGGCTGGCTTCTTGATTTTGGAAATAAAGCTTCATTGGTCCAGAGCCATGCCCATTTGTTAATGGTAGTGTCCATGGATACTTTTGAGCCATTTGAATAGACAGAGACTGTATGGCCTGCAAAAGCTAAAATAGTTGCCATGGGGACTTTTGCAGAAAAAATTTATAGATTGCAGTTCAGAGGAATTGTTATTCCCCAACTTTCAAACCATGTGTTTTGGGTCAAGTTGACTTCACTCAAGGGCTCCAAGATTTTCCTGGGTCAAATCAATCTGCATAGTCCTTTCCATTGACTTGATGATTGGCTCAGGAGTGTGCTTTGTTCCCTAGTTGTCTAATCCATTAGAGCCCAAGGATTTTATTTGGACATTTGGGATTAAGACTGAGGCTTTTAGTGCTGAGTCCAGAAAAATATAGATCTGGGAGTGCTGTTAGGCCTCTTAGGACAGCCTGCCTGGGACCAAACTTGCCACAAAAAAAGAAAGCAGAGATCTGCAAAGAGACAGACTAAATCCCAGCGAGGAACTTTGTGCTCCTTTATCCTGCCTTAACCCAATGAACCCCAGAACTTTTCTTTTAAATTCCCCTTTTTCCAATAAATTTACTTCTTGCTTATGCCAGGTTAGATGAATTTTTTAAAAAAATTATCATTTGCTACTGAAAAAGCCCAGTGACTATAAAGGAATATAATGCTGGACCATAATGTACATGATTTCTTTGATATTAAGGTGAAATAAAGAAATGCATAGTGTTTGATATTCTATCTTTCCTATAAAATCTAGCTGAAGTGCTTTCTGTTTTACAAAGTCTCAACTGAAAGTGAATGTTTATTCTTTTATTTTCTTGTAGGACATTTGAACCCATACGACTTTCAGGATCTTTAACATGTTCTACCTTATCTCATGACTATTTGAGGGGAAGTGTTTTTTCTCTTCATGTTGTAAGGTTTGTGAGAGCAGACAGTACACCTTATTCACCATTGTGTTTCCCTTAGTACCTAACACAATGCATTCTTAATTTAGCAAGTACTAAGAAATGATGAGGACAAGATTGTGTGCCTTGGTTGGAGTTGAATGTGGAACCATAAATTAAAGATGAGTCAAAAAGAGGTAGAACAAGGAGCTTTAAAGAGAAGACTTGTCTCCCTATAACTCTCACTTCTTACTTCTCTGGACTGAGAGGTGAGGATGGTTAAATTAATGTAAGATTAAAGTTTAATTTGATTGACTGAGATTTTTTGTAAATGCCTGAATATTAAAACATTGTAATAGTCAAAAATAACCCAAAAGCTATGGAGTCTTCCCAAAATGTTGTCAAGAAATGGATTGGCAGATCTATAAAAACCTATTTGTTAGCTAGAGGTTGGGTAGGGGTGGGAAAGAGAACTAATTCCTAGGGAACCAGCAGTTAGCATAATGGCTATGTCGCTGGACTTCCACGTAGTCAACCACAGTTCGTGTCCTGGACCCGGTGGCTTAAAACTCACGCCAGGCGCGTGTGCATGCGTGCCCAAGATCCCGAGAGGAGAATGGAGGACAAGGGATTGAGGAGTGACCATCCCCCCAGGGGGTGATTTCTCGTTTTCTGTCTCTATGTCTCTCTCTGTCTGTCTGGCGAGCGCACGCGTCCTATAGCGAAAAACCTCTCCAAAAAAGAAAAAAAAAAAAAAGAAAAAAGAAAACTAATTCCTAGTTATATTTTACCAAATTCAGTCCATTTTATATGCTATTTATATATTCTATGCCTGATGATTTTGTCCTGTATTTTTCTCTTCGGAATTTGAATGCAAAATATCAATTCTTTAAAAAGATGTTCACTTTATTTATTTTTTAATTTTGCCATGGAGAGTGTGCATGTACTAGAAGGAGACAGAGAGACAGAGATGGAAAATGAGAAAGCATTCGACCCTTCCGCCCATGGGGAATGATCACACTGCACACTTTTCCCCTCTATTTCTCCCTCTTTTGGGGATTTTGGGCATATATGCACATGGACCTGGCAAGATTTTTAAGCTATGGAGTCCAGGATTTGAACTATGTGTTAACCACATGAGGTCTATTTACCTTAACCACCACATCATGGGCTGACCTCAAATTCTTTCAATTATCTGCTAATAATATTAGACTTGATGCATTTTCTAAAATTATATATTTAAAAATATATATTCACAACCAGAATACATAAGGAACTAAAGAAGCTGTGTGGAAGAAAGACGATGAACCCCATTAAAAGATGGGAGAAGGAACTGAAAAGAACACTCACTAAAGATGACATATGAATAGCCAGAAGGCATATGAAAAAATGCTCAACATCCCTCATAGTGAGGGAAATGCAGATAAAAACAGCAATGAGGTACCACCTAACCCCAGTCAGAATGGCTAAGATTAAAAAAAAAACAAAAAATGATAAGTTTTGGCGGGGGTGTGGTGAAAGGGGAACTCTCTTACACTGCTGGTAGGAATGTAAATTAGTCCAACCACTGTGGAGAACAATTTGGAGATTCCTCAAAAATTTATAAATAGAACTGCCATATGATCCAGCAATCCCATTTCTTGGCATCTACCCAAAGGACAGAAGAATTTCTCATTGGAAAAGTGCTTGCACATCGATGTTTATTGCGGCACTTTTCACGATTGCTAAGACATGGAATCAACCCAAATGCCCCCGTACGGATGAATGGATTGAAAAACTGTGGCACATATACTCTATGGAATACTATTCAGCCATTAAGAACAACAAAACCCTGGCTTTTGACAGAAAGTGGAAGAATATGGAAGATTTACTGCTGAGTGAAGCAAGTCAGGCTATGAAGGAGAGACACTGTATGTCCCCACTTAATATATACTGAATGTCCGCACTCTATAACTGAAACTGACAGGCTAAAGGATGTACAAACACACGTGATGGATGTAAATGCCAGATATGGGGTGTGTGGGGGAGAGGGGCCTAGGGAAGAACATTTGGAGGAGGGATACGAAGACAGCATTGTTGAGACAGGGAGGTAATGTTGCTATATTTTGATCAACTAGACCAGGGAGAAATGTTCAAATATGGAAATGATCACGTTGTAAGGTAAATAATGTACCTGAATGTATTAAAAATATAAATAAAAATAAATTAAAATATATATATATTCACATAATTGTATAATTAAATAAGCTGTTATATTTAACACATATTTGTTGAGGATCTTCCATGTGCAAGAAGATTTTTTAGAGTTTAAGAACTTTGGAGCGGAAAGAGGGAGGAATAAATTAAATTCATAAACAACTAGAAGAGAGTTTCCTGTGATGATGGAATGTTCTGTATCTGTGCTGTCCAATGTGGAAGGCACTGGCCACACATTGCTATTGAGCATTTGTCGTACTGCTAGTGTGACAGAGCAGCTGAAGTTTACATTTTATTTGTTTTAATTGCTAGAGAGCACATGAGAGAGAGGGAATAAGAGGGAGCATCTCCACAATGCGGCGTAATCATGCCACAATCATTTTGCATCTATTTCTCCAACCCATCAGGATTTGGGGCACACACACACACATACATGTGCCCAGGACGTTTTTCAAGTCACCAGAGCCAGGATTTGAAACTCTGATTGGCCATGTGGAATCTGACTCCCTTTACTACTGAGTTATGGGATTGGCCCACATTTTATTTAATATTAAGGCATTTACATTTAATAGACACATTTGTCCATTGGCTAGTATAGACAGCAAAAAATAGAATATGGGTAAAAGTGACATAAGTGATGCAATTAAATCATAAATAGTGTTTCCTAGAACTTTTAAAGGAAAGAGGGCTGCTAACAGGTTAGGAGATTCAGAGGAGGATTCAAAGTGTGGAATTTGCTTCTGGAAAGGGCTTTAAAGAAAGGGTAGGGTTGATTTGTACATAAATATGTATATGCTATATTTTGTACACATTACAGAAGGAGCAGAGGAAGAATTGTTCAGGCAGAAGTAGATTAAGTGAAGGTAGAATATGGAAACTGGGAAACACGAATAACTTTTGGGTTGATTTTGTCATAAAAAGTATATGCAAGGGACCAGCAGTTAGCGTAATGGCTATGTCGCTGGACTCCCACGTAGTCGACCGCGGTTCGAGTCCCGGACCCGGCGGCTTAAACTCACGCCGGGCGCGTGTGCGTGCGTGCCCAAGATCCCGAGAGGAGAATGGAGGAGAAGGGATTGCGGCGTGGCCATCCCCCCTGGGGGGTGATTTCCTGCTTTCTATCTCTCTGTCTCTCTCTGTCTGTCTGGCGAGCGCACGCGCCCTATAGCAAAAACCTCTCCAAAAAAAAAAAAAAGTATATGCAAGAGAAATCTGAGATTATTCTAAGTCCTTTGAGGCCATGTTGTAGAAGATCTTGATTACTGTGCTAACAAGATAGTGTTTACCTTGATAAAAGTTAAAGACCCATTAACATTTTTTCTTTTCTAACAAACTTACATGACCAAAGATATTAATTAGGTGAATATAATTAAGAAGGAGAACTGGGGTAGAACAGGAAAACTAACTAGTAGCCTCATGCTAAAATTGCAATAAAAAATAATGAGACCTGTAATAAGGATTATGGTAATAGAAAGTTGAAGATGGCTTTTGAGGAATTTTCTGAGTTTGGAGGCATGTGGATATGTAAATAGAGATTGATAACAGGTTCTTTCTTTTTGTTTTTTAGATTGTTAATTTAATTTAATCTAATTTTTTATTTTAAATTTATTGATTTTACATTCTTTCACTGAATATCACAGCATACAAAATGCAATTTCCCATCCAGAATACACTGTATAGTGGCTTAGTCATACATGTTATTGTTAACAAATAATTTTCCATTTCTTGTTTCTTATAAACATATATATTTCCTCCCTATTTCTTACCCTTTGCCATTTCCCACCGTCCTCCCACCCTGTCTCTTGTATTTACAGTTACTTACTATTCTTTTTAAATTTTTCCCACATTTTCTTGATTCACAAAATATCTTAATTAATCTAAATACTTTCAATAGGAAGTTCACCTGCTGTATACATATCTGTGAACACATGTTGACTTTAGGCATGAAACTCTGTGAGTAGAATGAATATACTATAAAGTAGCACCTAGCTGAGGCTATTTAGCTTACTGTGGTCATTAAATAGTATTTTTAATTATTTTTATTTCAAGAAAGGCAGTTTTAGCTTTAATAAATCAGAGTCAAAATATGTTAAGAGAGCTTTGCTTAAGACTTAAAGCCAAGAAATTGTTCAAGTAATAGTACATGGACCTGTTGACAACTCAAGAGAAGACAAAAATCCTTAACTCTGGAAAACAAAGCATAGAAGAAGATCAGTAATATGTTAGACAAAGTCTTAAAATTCTATTTCACCAGTTGAGTCTCATGTATTTAATCTATCCTCTATTGTGATCTGATCTTTCCATTTAAATTCTGGAAGATAGCGTTCCACTCTGTACTTGTCCCTACTATTAAGCTGGTCATTTTCTTTGTTGTTTTTGAACTCTTATTTCTGTGTCGCTCACTTTAGTTTTCCTAATATAGCACTCCCTTCAGAACTTCTTGAAGAACTGGTCTGGTGTTGGTAAATTCTTTCAGGTTTTGTTTATCTGAGAATGTTCTTGTCTTCTCTTCCCATATGAAGGATAATCTTGCCAGATGTAGTATTCTTGGTTGAAATTGTCTTTCCCTCAATATACACTTTGAGTATATTTTCCCATTCTTTCCTTGCTCGCATTGTTTCTGATGAGAGGTCTGCTGTTAGCCTGATGGGATATCCTTTGTAGGTAACTTGATGTTTCTCTCTTGCCAATCTTAGTATCCTGTCTTTGTCAGTGGTTTTGGTCAGTCTGGCTATAATGTATTTTGGAGAAGATCTTCTTGGGTTGATTCTATTCGAGGTCCTTTGTATTTCTTGGGTCTGGATCTTTGAATGCCTCTCTAGGTTTGGAAAGTTTTCTTCCAGGACTTCATGAAATAGATTATGAATGCCCTTATTAGTCTCTTCACCTTCTGGGATACCAATTATTTTGATTTTTGGATGTTTCATGGTATCTAGTATTTCTCGTATATTAGTCTCATTTTGGGGGGCTATTTTCTCAGTCTTCATGGTGGATTTTTCTTGGTCAGTGATTCTGTCTTCTACATCTGACATTAGATTTTCCATATGGTGTTGTCAGCTTTTAATACTTTCAAGGGAGGTTTTGACTTCCTTTGTTATAGCCTTCATCTCTAACAGTTCCATTTGATTCTTTTTTATGTTGTATATTTCCTCTTTAAGATCTCAAAAGAACTTCCTCACCTCCTGGAATGTGTCATCTCCTTTCTTCTGCCTCTTCTGGAGTTCATTATCTCTCTTCTCTTGCATCTCTGTTAGCTTTATCACTATGAATATTCTAAATTCTTTATCAGACATTTCCGCGAGTCCTGTTGTACTCTCTTTAGATGAAGAGGAGTTATTCTTTTCCCTTGGGGGAGAGGTATTTTCTTGGTTTCTTATATTTCTTGTGCTGTTGCAGTGATTTCTAGTAATCTGATGGGTTATTCATTTCTTCCTAATTTCTAGAAGTTTAATCTGAGCGATCAGAGGTGTGCAGAAGGAGGTGATCTGTAAACTGTTTGCCATTCCATTTTCCTCCCTTTGTGTGGCAGATTCGGTGGGAATTGAGGAGTATGTTGACCTTAATAGTATTTGGATGTTTGGTTATGGTTCCTTAGACCTGTCTTGACACTCATTGCATAGAGGCTGAGCAGCAAAGTGATGAGGTAAAAGAAAAAGGATAAGAAAACAGAGAAAGAGAGAGAAAAAAAAAAGACAAGAAAAAAATAGAAAAAAAAAAAACAACAAAAACCTTTTAACCTATTCATTTATTGTAAAAACCAAAACATGAAAACCACAGGGCACACTTGCACACTGCGTGAAAGCACTACTTCTCAGCTCTCGTGGTAGGCTCAGTCTTCTTCTGAAGGCCTGCCCTTTTTACCACTCCTAAATAGGAGGAGGAAAGGAGTTTATTAGCAAGATAAAGGATGACCTGAGAGACAAAAGAATACTTTACCTTAAAAAATTTTTAAAAAAGGAAAAATTTAATAAATGAAAAGACAGAGACAGAGAAGGATTTTCATTTTCCTTATTCCCTGAAAGCACTACTTCTCAGCTCTAATGAATGACTCAGTCTTCGTCTGAAGGCCTGCCCTTTTTGCCTCTCCAGGTTCAATTCTCAGCAGAACATCTTCATTTCCCTTATTTCCTGAAAGCACTACTCAGCTCTTATGGGTGACTCAGTCTTCTTCCAAAGGCCTGCTCTTTTTGCCTCTCTGGGGTCAGTTCTCAGCAGATTTTAATTTCCCTTATTCTCTGCAAGCACTGCTTCTCAGCTCTCATGGCAGACTCTGGTAACTGTTTCTTGACTAGAGATTTTTGAAGATAGGATGTTTTCCGGTAGTAATTTCCACCATTGTGATGAGAAGGGACCTTGGCAACTGGGGAAAAAGATGAGGAAACCCTGACTCAATCTCAGTTTTACGGAGCCTTCTAAGAAAAGGGAAGGCTTTGGCAGCCTCCATCATCACAGAGCATCTGTGAGGTTAGAGAAAATGCAGTGCTGATATTATCCAGGGACTCCTTGGCTTTTGTGGGAAGCCACACTGAGAAAGAGATGGGCTGTCTGGATAGCTAACTGTTCCTCTGTGGAGGGTATTTTAGTGATTGAAGAGACTGGAATAAAGTTGAATACCAACCCAGGGAAACCAACCCTTTTGCAGACTCTCATCGGTTAGGGCATTTTCATCAGCTAGTTAATCCCTAGTGAAACCAGGAGTGGCATCCTTCCCACTGACAGGTGACCAGATATATGTGAGATAAACATGTTGGTGTTATCTCTTGGTACTTTCTCGCAACTCTCAGAAACTACACCTAGAACAGGAAGGAGGTGGGATGAGGATCACGTACTTGTTGAATGTGGGCTAAGAATGTGTTCCCCCAGAGACATTTTTCTTTTCCTCCTGCCATCTGTCTTGTGGGTACCAAAGCTTGGGACTACTTCATTGTTGTTTAAATGAATAGACAATTTTTTAAGTAGTATGTATGCTTACATATGTATTGCAAATTCAGGACAAAGCATGAAAAATAGTACAAAAAAATAAAAAAATAAAAAGAAAAAAGAAAAAGTATAATTCATATGCTAAGAAAAGGGAGAAAATGGGACCAGCAGTTGGCATAATAGCTATGTTGCTGGACTCCCATGTAGACAATCATGGTTTGAGTCTCGGACCCAGTGGCTTAAACTCACACCAAGCGTGTGTGCATGCATACCCCAGATCCTGAGAGGAAAATGAAGAAGAAGGGATTGTGGTGTGGCCACCACCCCCCACCGGGGGGGGGGGGTGATTTCCCATTTTCTGTCTCTATTTTTTTTCTGTCTTTCTGGCGAGCACATGTGCCCTATAGCAAAAATCTCTCAAAAAAAAAAAAAAAAAAAAAAAAAAAAAAAGGGAGGAAATGTAATAATATGAAATACATATGGAAAACAAAGATAGGAATAAAGATTAAGGGAAACAAATAGAAAACAGTAACAAGTATGGTGAATGTGAATCCATCTATTTCAATAATCATTTTAGATGTCAATAGTCCAAATACATCAATTAAAAGACAGATTATCAGAGTAGATCAAAAAACAAGACCCAAGTATTTGTAGTCTGCAAGAAACCCAGTGTATTTGTCAATTCCTTGGCAACCTCAACAGCACCTTTGTGCCGCAATTCACTCCAGCCTCAGTCAATAGGTTGGCTCTAGTAAAACTCCAATAAGTTAGGTTCTGGTAAAATAGTTCCTCCTCAGGTCATGTTTGTTGAGAACCGAGAGCTCTGATGCACTTCAGAATGGTTACTTTTCCCACACCCTGAGGTTTGATTTTCACCCTGCAGAAAGCAAGAGGGGATTTAGGGGCCTGGTTGGGTTCCTGAAGGCAAAAACCCAAAGGTGTGGAACCTCCTTACCCTTCCATGATAGGGCACAGGACTACTTTTTATTTGAGTAAATTTCTAAACTGAAGCTAAATTATTTGAAGATAGGAGAAAAAGAAGTGGAGAATTCGATGATAATGGAGTGTTTCCATTTGGGTAACAAGCAGATTAATACAGCTCTTAAAAGAAATACAGGGTCATGTGAGGAAGCTGGTTTTTTGGCAGTTATGATTCTTAATGTGGAAGGTATTAAGATCAATAGTCTTTCTCTTCTTCAGAATCAAAAATAATTCATCTAAGTGTGTTCAGACAGATCCAAAAAAGCAAAAGAAAACAAGCAAAAAAATCCCTCCAGCGAAAATAATTCTTCAAGTAGACGGTCTACAAACCTTGCCCTTGATTAGATACACTCATTGTCTCTCAGGAGAGCTTCTTGGCTGTTACTCCTGGCACTGGGGCTACTTTTAGCAGTGGCTAGTGGGTTTCCAGAGCAGCAACTTCCAGTAGCTAAACCCCTGTGAGCCTGGGTCCTCACCAACAGCAAAACCTGCTGGTGAATGCTGCTCCAAGGAATTACTAGCGGCTCCAAGGAATTACGAGTGGCTCCTGACTTCTATGCCCTGGAATCTCATGAAATTCTAAAAGGTCCAACTTTAAGAGCCCTCAATCCCAAATATCTCACAAAAGCTTCTGGATTTCCTCTAGGCCAGCTCTCAACAGGCTCCCCTGAGGTCCTTTGTGGACACTTACAATGTCATGCTATTCTTGCAAAGTCCTTTGGATCTCCACCAGCTGCTCTCCACACCTCTGGTAGAAAATTTCCATGGACGGAGATGCTAGGCATCGGGCTTGGAAAATGAGTGTTTTCTCGTTAGTTAGCTGATGCATTTAGCTCATGTATATGAGAGGTCCCTAAACAATGACATTTGGAACCATGCAACAGAAAGACTGACACATGGATAGAAAATTGACAAAGGCTCACACCAAAAGGGAGGACAGTCACCAAAACGGGCATGAGTGATCTATGGGTGTGTGTAATGTTACTTGAGATCCTGTTTCTACTTGCCTTTCTCTTCTGGTGTTCTGGCAGGGCTACTCTCCTCCCTAGAATTGAGGGTCAAGTTTAAAAATAAATAAGTAAATAAAATGGGAGGGGGCAGGCAATATTATGTGGTAGAAAATATTTCCTAAGCCCTTGGATTTAATGTCATTTTCAGTACTTAATAATACCACCCTAGAGAGAGTATAACAAACGCGGAACAGGGATGACCCAGATCAGAAAGAATTTGGCTAGGGTGGAATACAGATTGAGGGAAAAATAAGGAGCTGGACCTAGTCTCATTAAAGAAAAATCCCTCTGGAATGACATAAAAGACTATTTTTAAAAAGACGAAAAGAATAACAGTTTGTTTTTTTTATATTTTTAATGTGTGCTAAGGATTTCAATTTTAAAGGATTTGAATCTCAAACATAAAATAAATCAGGGAAAATTAGATTGGAAAATGGAGAACAGTCAGTGTTGTTAGAAGTGACTGAAGATTTGTAAGGTCAAAAATGTGGATCAGAGTTTCCCAATTCAAGTTGCTTTTCTGGGTCTTGGATGACATATGGTTAGTGTTAAATTTGCCTGCATTTCTGAAATGTGAACTTCTTTGTATAGCCTCCATCACATCTGCAATTAAATTGGGATATTTTACATATTCTTGTATATTATTTTTATAATGGTGATGATAGCCTGGAAGTCACTTGAAAGCGCAAGATAATGAATACAAGATAGTCCCCAACAAATTGGATTTATGCATTTTATTATTCCCTTTGTCTTTATTACATCTTGAACAAAATAGGAATCACTGCTGTATTTACGTATAGCCCAGCTTCTGCAGAAAAAGGACCCAAATACCCTACTGAAATCCATCAATCCTGGTGTCTTGTGTGAAAGCAAGTTTATTCAAAATAACTCTAAAATTTTTTTTAATTTAATTTTTTAAATTACTCAGACAGGTGGATTTGGTTTGCAGTATTTATTTATTCATATGTGAATAAAAAGGAATGCAAGTATCATCTTTCATTGCCTCCTCCCACACAGCCCCAGGATACTTAGTGTCTACACTTTTAAATTTTGCTACTTTTTATACTTGATTTTTAAATTTTTTTCTAAGAAATTATTTATTTTATTGGAGCTAGCAGGTGGCGTGGTGGTTGAGGGCACTGGACTCCCACATGGCTGACCTCAGTTTGAGTCCTGGACCTGGTGGCTTGCTTTTCACTTTCCCTCTCTCTCACTTTGTCCTCTGGTCACATAAAAAAAAAAAAAAATAATAATTAAATTAAGTAAATTTTTTTTAAAAAAAGAAGAGGGGAAATAGGTCCACCTCTTAAAAAAAGAATCATTTATTGTATTTATTATTATTTTAATTTGATTAGAGAGATACTGAGAGAGAGAAAGGGAAAGTGAGAAAACAAACCACCAAGTTCAGGACTCAAACCACAATCAGCCATGTGAGAATCCAGCACCTTAACCACCTGCCAGCCCCTTGTATTTGTTTTTAATTAGGTAAAGGCAAATTATATAAGAAACAGTTTTTGTTTTTCATAAAATCATTCTTTTTTTCTGTGTCAATATCTTGTCGAAATGCACACACTCGTAATGTGTTGACTACCCTTTCTGCTGAAGCAGAACATATAGAACTTATTTTCACATGGAAGTCTAGAAAACTTAAAATCTAGTTGTGTTTTATAACTAAATGATGTCTAGTGAGTCCACTTAAATATACATAAACTACATAATCTCATAGTTTCTACTTTTTTTAAGAGAAGTTTTTGCTATAGGGTGTGTGTACTCACTGAGAGACAGAGAGAGATACAGACAGAAAGTGAGAAATCATCCCCCCCACCAGGAGGGGATGGCCATGCCGCAATCCCTTCTCCTCCAGTCTCCCCTCAGAATTTTGGGCATGCATGCACACATGCCTGCTCTGAGTTTTAAGCCACCAGGTCTGGGACTTGAGCCATGGTCAACTACGTGGGAGTCCAGCAACATAACCATTACGCCATCTACTTGTCCCTTTGTAGCTTCTATTTATTAGTTTCCTTTTGGAATTGTGTTTTAATGAATGGGCCTGCTAAGTTAATTTTTTAAATGTTTTGGAAGAGATCAATCTATCCTTTGAGATTTAAAAACAAAATTGGCATGAATGCATTTGATATTAAAAAGGAAATGAAATGTCTCCCTAAGATATATTTTTGCATTTTGGGAGACTCTTCTTATAGGTAGATACTTCTGGATTTAAGTTTCTTCTATTATGAAATCATCCATTTCATTTCCCACACTGATGGTGCTATAGCAGTTTATTAGGCAATGAGACTTCATGTGCAAGTGGGTTATATATTATTTCAACATCTGAAATATTAAAAATAAGCTTGTTTTTCTGATTATAAAGTAATTACTAGTTCTTGTAAATCATCTGGAAAACACAGACCACTATAAAGATGGAAAAAATTATCTCTAGATAATCTCTTTTACTGTTTTGACAATTTATCTTTTTAATGCTTAAATGTGTTTATCTAATTTTTAAACTTTTAAATCTAAGTATAATGTACACTTGACAATGTGTGCCAAATTTTCTCATGCCTTCACCTCCAAAGGAACCACTATTCTGATTTCTGTTGGTTAATTTGGCCCATTCTTTAATCTCATATAGATGAAGTCATTCAGCACGAACACATTTGTGCCTGATTTCTTTCATGCAACATAATAGTAGTTCCATTTATTGATATATAATATCCCATTGCATAAATATTCTATATCCATTCTCCTTTTTAAAAATATGTATATATTTATTTATATTGCCAGAGGATGTATGTGCTTATCAGAGAGACAGAGATGAGAGAGAGAGAGAGAGACAGTCAGAGAGAAGAAACATCTTCCAATGGTGTGTGGTCATACCACAATCATTTTTCCTCAATTTCTCTATCTTGCCAGGATTTGGGATACACTTGCACACTCAGCATGTTTTGCAAGCCACCAGGGCTGGATATGAAATTGTGAATAACCATATGGGATCTGGCTCCCAATGTACAGAGCTTAACCACTGTGCTACAGAGCCAGCCCTATCCATTTTCCTTTTGATAGACATTTAAATTGTTTACAGTTTTTGGATGGATAAAACAGCTTTGAGAATTTTGCATGTCTTTTGTTCACTTTGCTTGGATATTTAGCTAGAAGTTTGCTGTGCCTGACGTTGTTGTTGTTTAGCTTTAGTAGATACTGCCATACAGTTTGCCACAGTCAAAGTATTTATCTAAATTATACATGCTAACTATACTGACAATTGTCTTAGAATTTGTTGACTAAATGCAAACCTTACATATTTTATGTTCTCCACGTGCAAATTCTAATTAATCAGTAATATTCTACATTTCTTACTAACTCTTCTTTGACTGTCTTTTAAACATCTCATGTATGTATAAGATAGGTCCACGGGTCTATCCAGATCCTATCTTTAGATTTGGAATCTGACTTAGTATTTTAAGAATATGTTTTATTCTGTTTACTTTATTCTTAGTCTTAGTGACAGTCTATAAATAATCAGTAAGATTCATGAGGTAAAGTATAGTTATAAACTTACAAAGGAAAATTTTCCACAATTTTATTTATGACCTGGGGAACTGGGATAAGAGAACACTGGATATACAATGAACACAGGGGTTCTGTAGAGGTTGTACATATATTACACATACTCCTAGGCACATTGTTAATTAAGATATAGTGGGTTGGGGCTGACCTTGTAGTATGGCAGTTAAGCACCACGGTGGATCTCACATGGCCAACTGCAGTTTGAATTACGGCCCTGGTTGCTTGAAAAACATGCTGGGTATGTTTGTGTGCATGTCCCAAATCCTGATGGGATGGAGAAATGGAGGAAAAAGGATTGGTGCATGACTATGACCCATTGCGGGATGCTTTCTCTCCCTGTCTCTCTCTCTCTCTCACACATATGCCCTCTGGCAATAAAAAGAAATGTAAAATTAAACTAACCTTCTTAAACTAAATGCTATTGGCTAAAATACTTATTTATTTATTTATTTATTTACTTAGTAGGTGATATCTGAGATTGGTACAGATTGGGCCAATCTTTTCTGAGGAAATTGTGAGATACGTGGTGTACCGAAAAGCATTGATACTAAAATCGTCACAGAAAAAAATATATTTTGGGTATGCTGAATTAGTTTCCTATCATACTCAGAAACTTACCAGTTAGTTTTATTTTTGTTTTTGTTTTGTTTTGTTTTGCTTCTAGAGAGATTTTTTTGCTACAGGGTGCATGCACTCACCAAAAAGAGACAGAAAACAAAAAATCGTTCCCCGTAGGGATGGCTATGGTGCAATCCTTTCTCCATTCTTGTCTAGGGATTTTCAGCATGTACATACAGACACCTGGCATGAGTTAAGCCGCGGGGTCCAGGACTTGAACCATGGTCAGCTACGTGGGAGATAAGTGATGCAACCATTATGTCATCTGCTGGTCCCAACCAGTTAGGTTTTTTATCTTTATTATTATGAACTAATGAATGTAAGCATAGTTGATAGGCTTAATGCATTGCAATTTTTATTCTTATTGAAGTTCAATCGTCTCATATTTAATAGAACTTTCTTCAACTTGTCTGAATACTTTTGATATAATTTGAATGGCACTTGTTAACTTCCTTATTTTCCAATATGAAAAGATTCTTTAGATAGACATAAATATATTTATCTCACACATTTCTTGTTCCAGACTTGGGATCAGTCATTGTCTAAGAAGTCCTAGTTTTTTTAGTGGGAAGCACTATTTTAAGAATGCATCTGGTGCCTAGGGATGTTCACTGCTCTTGAGTTGTCAGTCTAGCCTCTTCAGTGAACAGATGTAGGAAACAAATCTGTGTGTGTTTATGTGTCTGATAAGACACAATTTTTCATGAGTTTATGCTGATATTTCCAATTCAAATATTGGACTACAGAACTTTACATACCACTTTTATAATAGGTATGTATTTTCTGATTTCCTCACTAGGAATCCTAGTACTCATGAACACTGAGGATAGAATTAGAATATCCATGATGGCCATTTGTTTTATCTTCTGCTATATGCCCAACTGTCTCAGAATAAAAATATTAATACCATCACCACAAACAAAAACAGTTGAATGTATTTTTTGGAGAGTGGCATGTTATCTCTATTTTCTCCTTCACTTTTTATGGTTGTACTCTGTGCCATCAGGATATGCAGCTACTATATGGTATACTTTCCCCTTTTATTCTTCATCTAGTCTTCGTTTTAAGGATAAGTTATATTCAATGCTCATTTACCAGTCCTGATGTTAATCTCTCAGATGTTTTTGTTTGAGTTTGTTTGCTAAAGGTCTCTTAGAAATGGCTCACAGAAAGAGTTCTGTGAGTTCTTTTAAGTCTGGAGCAATTTTTCTGTGTCCTTTATTCTTGATAGTCATAATATCCCCAATATTTTGGGAATAAAAATTCTTTGACTCACTTTTTTTCTGTTGAATATAATAATAATTTTTTTAAGCACAAACACATTTATTTACTAACCAAAGGGATGATCCTAATTAAATCAACACTTGGAAATAGTTGTATGTAAAGTGTTTGCGATAAAGGTAATTGAACACAGTAATGAAAAAAAAGGTAGTATGGAGATTTGCTCATTGAACTGAGCTTGTTCATTCTCGCAGCTAATTCCTGTCTGAATTGATGATGGAATTTTTATTCTACTTTCTCATAGACTCGAGTACAGGTGACATTATTCATGGTACAGTCCACCACTAATTTTCCATCTTGCAATTTTCTTGTTATTGTGCTTTCTTTCCCATCCCATTCTTGATGTTGAACCAACACATCATCCTTAAAGTCACAGATAGTCTGAGTTTTTCTGCTATCAGCTCTAGTTTTTTCAAATTTTCTCCCAGGGTACAAGAAAACTGTGTTGTTTTTTATGTTCTCTCAGTTTTTACGGTGAGGTTCTTCCCATCACAAGTGATAATACAATCTGGTTTGGCCACTGCACCTATTTTTTTTTTTTTTTTTTGGAGAGGTTTTCGCTATAGGGCGCGTGCGCTTGCCAGACAGACAGAGAGAGACATAGAGACAGAAAGTGAGAAATCACCCCCCAGGGGGGATGGTCACGCCGCAATCCCTTCTCCTCCATTCTCCTCTCGGGATCTTGGGCACGCACGCACATGCGCCCGGCGTGAGTTTTAAGCCACCGGGTCCAGGACATGAACCGTGGTTGACTACGTGGGAGTCCAGCGACATAGCCATTACACTAACTGCCGGTTCCCTGCACCCATTTTTCACAGAGCCATTCCCACACCTAGTTCCTTCATGTACTCATCAAAGCCTTTGCTGTCCACCGGGCGCCATCTTCCTTGCAGCTGCTGAATGTCGGCCATGGTGGGCGCCGGTGGCAGGCAAGCACAGCAGACAGTAGGGACCCAGGCGAGGAGCTCGCAGTCATAATAATAATTTTTTTTTTTTTTTTTTTTTTTTTTTTTTTTTTTTGAGAAAACAGACAGAGAGAGACAGAGAGACAGAAAGCGAGAAATCACCCCCCAGGGGGGATTTTTCTCCTCCATTCTCTCTCGGGATCTTGGGCATGTGTAAGCACTCACTATACGAAACATTTTAACTTGAGATTTTTACAAACTCACTTAGAAATTTTCTTGTCTTAAGTATGTTATTTCATTTTTTTTTCTCCTTGGTGTAAAGTATTATCAAACTATCTGATAGTGGGCTTATTTTTATTTTACATAAGGCTCATATTCTTTTTTGCCTTTATGTTCAAATGGTTTTTCATTTTTCTTTAAATTCCAGCAATTTTACCAAAGTGTGTGTTCATTTATTTCATTAGGTACATGGTGTGGTCTTTGAACATATGCTTTCAAATACTTTTTTTTTTTTTTCTTTTTTTTTTTTTTTCTTGGAGAGGTGTATAGGGCGCGTGCGCTCGCCAGTAGAGACAAGCGAGAAATTTTGATCTACAGCACACGCGCCCGGCGTTTGTAAGCCACCGGGTCCGAGACGCGAACCGCGGTTGACTACGTGGGAGTCCAGCGACATAGCCATTTTTTTTTTTTTTTTTTATGTCAGTCAAGTCTACAGTCACTCAAGAACTTCTATTATCCATATGTTGAATCTTCTTTGCCAAACTATCATATTTATTATTATTATTGTTGTTGTTACTATTTAATTTGACCAGAGAGAGAAGAGGAAAGCAAGAAAGTAAGTCGCCAGGTCTGGAACTCAAACTGTAGTTGACCTTGTGTGAATCCAGCACCTTTACCATCACACCACCTGCCAGCCTCCATTTCTTCTTTTTTAATTTAAAATTTTTTCTTCTTATCTTTTGTACTTTTTCACTCAGTGTTCCTCCTGGCTTGATATGCTTCCTTTATTTCTTATTCCTCCTGAAGAACTTTCACCCTATTTATAACTTTTTCTAATACTGATTTATATTGTTACTTTATGTCATTGTTTTCTTATTATTTATATCTAATATCATTTAAAAATGTTCTTTTAAAGGGCTGGCAGGTGATGTGGTGGTTAAGGCACTGAACTCCCAAATAGTCAACCACGGTTCAAACCCTGGACCTGGTGGCTTGCTTTCTCTCTCTCTCTCTCTCTCTCTCTCTCTCTCTCTCTTTGGTCAGCCTGAAGAAGAAGAATAAATACAATTAAATAAATAATTCCTTAAAAAGTGTTCTTATAGATAGCAGGTTATAGCTTTGATGTGTTTTATGGTTGTATATTTCCTGCATGCTTTTATTATCTGTGGAGATGTTACTTTTAGTCTTTGTTTTCTCATTCTATTAATATATAGTAACTTTGTATGGGATTTGGCTTTGAAAACTTTCATATTTTTTTATTCCTAATTTGTAAGAAATTGGTTGTCCTGAACTTTGTTCAAGAAGGAGGCTTGGTTTAGATTATTTTTGTAAATTCTCAAAGCTATTCCCTTGGCTGTTTTCATGCAATATTAAAACAATGGTAGTTTATCTTCTTAGATTTTTAAAAATACTTTTATTTATTCATTGATTTTTACTATAGGGCACATGCACTCACCAGAGAGAAATGAGAAAGCAAGTGGCTAGGTCTGAGACTCAAACCATGGTCAATCATGTGGAAGTCCAGTTCCTTAACCACCATGTCACTTGCTGGGCCCTCCTCCCTAGATTTTTTTTTTTTTTTTTTTTTTTTTGGAGAGATTTTTTGCTATAGGGCGTTTGCACTCGCCAGAAAGACAGAGAGACAGAAAGCGAGAAATCACCCTCTGGGGGTATGGCCACGCCTCAATCCTTTCTCCATTCTCCTCTAGGGATCTTGGGCATGCACACACACCTACCTACCTGGCATGAATTTAAGCCACTGGGTCTGGGACTCGAACTGCAGTCAACTACATAGGAGTCCAGCGACATAGCCATTACACCAATTGCTGATTCCTAGATTTTTAAAATCTCTGTTCTCCTCATTTTTATTTGGATCTTGTCTTTAGTGGCTCTGTTGTCCTTGAGTGGCTCAATTTTTATTCCACTCGTAAAAGTATGAGAGTTCTTTCTTGGATAAGTGCCCTAAGATCGGGGAGGAGGCAAAACCCCTATCCAGAGCAGCTGTTCTCAAACTGGTCTCTCCTATTTCTAGCGAATACTTGCTGCCTGCTTTGGAACTCTCCTGTTCTTAGAAGCATCAGATACCCTGTTGTGTCTCTCTGCTCACTCACACACACATGCTGACACAGTGTGGGTCTGGTGGTGGTTGATGATTTGCCCCCACTCATATTGGTGTGGAGGGGTAGGTCAGAGAATGCCTTGTTAAATATTACTTATGGAGTTTTGATTTTGCAATCTAATTACCCAGTTTTTTATGTGGGGATTTGGAAAATCTGAACTCTACATCCACTACTACTTCTTTCTATGATAGAATTCTCCAGTTCTTTTTAGAACAGTATGCTCATTTACCATGGCCCTTCAACTTCGCAGCTAGGCGTCAATTGATGAGAAGGAAATCTGAACTAGAAATTACTCTGTGTTGTGATTGTGATTGTGTGTGTGTGTGTGTGTACATTGTGTGTGTGTGTGTGTGTGTGTGTGTATACATACGCATTTATTTAGGGGATGTGGGGCTGCTACCGACAGCACTGCTATATTTCTATGTGGGTGTATCCTAAAAACACAATGTTTTGCCCAGAAGGATTTTTTCACATTTTGAACACAGGAAGTTTTTCCTCTGGTTTGTGGTATGGGCACTGTTTGTAGAACTGGTCTTTGTTTTCAGGTATATTTTTGTCTCTCAGAATGACACTGGCACTTCATCACTAATTACCCTCGGACAGGTTAGCCTGTCTGCAACTTTTTCCCTCCTAGAATCCACAGCTATTCTCATCCGGAAAAATTTTAGCTTCCCGTTGCCCTTAGAATGTTTCTTTTGTTTGTTATTCACTCCAGTTCACTTTCCAGTAAGGTGGGGACAATGTCAGTGTTGTTTCCACAGGATTCTTGAACGATTCCATTTTATTACATATAAACCACTTGTGAGGTAAGACCCATTGATCTTGAGGTCTTACAAAGCCAAAGACTTTAGGAAAATGGAGGGATTACTTTTAAGATGAATTTCTATTAATATTGATAAATGGAGGATTCGTTTATCCTCTTTTTTCATTGATCCCATCATCTATTTATAATTGGTTCTCATGGTAACCAAAAACAATTATACAAAATAAGACTTATTAAATTATTCTACTTTAATGTAAATTTCATTTCATACTCTTCTGATTTAACAGCTAAGATACTGAAGCTCAGGCCAGTAGGTGGCATGGTGGTTAAGGTGCAGGATTCCCATATGGCCGACTGCCGTTCAAGTCCCAGACCTGGCGACTTGAATAGCAGAACAATAAATGTGTGTGTGTGTGTTTTTAAATTTTTTTAGATACTGAAGTTTAAAAAGAGGCCTGTAATGGAGTATACAAATTTAAAAATTAAACATTTTTTTCATCTGCAAGGCACATACACTAGTTATGATGTGAGGGATTGAAAATTAACCCACATTGGCCAGAAAGGTATTAAACTTAAAAAGGACCAAGTGTAATCAACAGGGATTAGTGAAGATAAAGAAAAATGAATTTAAAGTGTTCATAAAATACAGTAAATATTTTTAAAAATGCCTATGTCCTCAAATATGGTGGATATGTCTACAAGTCTGTAATACTTAATTCAGTGTAAAGTATGTTTATAGAAAAATTCTATTGATTGCCTCATTTATTAATATATGTGATAAAAGATATTTAAGAAATTATTGGTGAATTACCTTAGATAACAAAGATAAACAAAACTATCCATTTGTGTTCAAGAGAACTCAGAAATGTTTAGAAGAATAAGCAATCGAAGCCCTTTATAGAAAAAATATATACTTTATTTTCAACTAGAAAGGTGCAAACATGTAACTTTTGGTCACACTCTCAACAAATAAACTGTCCAAAAAACAGTCATAGTCAAGTAGAAACAAATGCTTTCAGGTGGAAAAACTGATCAGTTATCTAAAGCTACTCATTGTTTAATAAAGTTTGTTCATTAAAAGTGAGGCTACCACATTTTCTATCTAGAAATGAGACTCCAAGAACATTGGTGCTTCCCCTTTAGCAAATAATCTGTTTTAATGAACTATCATTCTAACTGACCAGAATTTCCAGTTGAGTATCCATTTCATGCTTTGAATTATCAGACAAGCTTTACGTTCTACTTACAGTATTCAGAAACTGAGGCTAACATTTGAAATATCAAAGCATTGAAAACAAAAACGAAAAAGGCACAAACGACTTTAAATTAACTTAGATAACTGTACAAATATATATATATATATACACACGCGCAGGCACACACACACACACACACACACAATATTTACAATATCAATAAAAAAAAAAATCTGGCTTGTTACAGGCAAATTAACTTGCCACAAGCTGTCCAGTCTAATAGACAGGATTCTGATTCCTGAATACTGTCACTTGAATCAGAATGTCAGAGCTGAATCTGCTGTTCTGATTTAAAGAACAACTTGACTCAGCCTCATGCTGGTTGGAGAAGGCACATTCTAGCTTTTGCTGGCATCCCAGGCGGGTCAGTAAGCATGCTAAAATCTCCCTTCCCAATGACACTCCAAAGAGCAGGCACATTGCTACTCTAAAATGACATCTGATGGCACTAGCCTTCCCACTGCTCCTAAGGCAGGACCTTAGGATACATTCTGGCACTGGGCACTAATAAGAGTTCCACTGTTAAGTCTTAAATTTCTTCAAACCAGTGTCTGGGGTTGATAGACTATTTGTTTTGACATGGCACAATGAACTTGGTGGGCTATTTTTACCTCAGTTAGAAAAACAGATTTAAATATCTCATGGTACTGAAGTCATTTTTACATGAAAATGAGATGTAAATCAGTTCAAGTCATAGAGTAAGGAGTTAATGTCTCTCACTCTCGGGCTTCATGCCGTGTATGTCTCCGTACATCTTCCTGTAGTACAGGGACTCAAAGATGTCATTGTCTCTGGGGCAGTTGTAATGGCAGGCACAGGTCTTGATGAACATCATGCTCTTCTTCATGACTTCGCCGTCGGGACACTTGAACTCCACGGGCAGGGTGGTGGTTCTGTGGGGTGTGCAGCATCGGCCGTCGGTACACACTCCGCAGAACTTAGCTCGGTATGTCTTTACACTGGTGCAGCCAGAGAGCTCGAACTTGACAGGCTTGGAGATTTTGGGAGTGCGGATGCACTTTTTTCCCTTCTAAGGAAGATCAGGGAGAAGAGAAAAGCCAATTACTCTACAAGAGGAATGACTTTCTTCAACCCTCTGTGTTCTAGTCTCACGCTGTCTGACTTGTGTTTATATTTTGAGGAGAGGAAGTTTGAGTCTCCCTTGCCAGTTTTCCAAAAATAGACATGGCCTCTGTTGGAATGTCTTGAATTAGCTAACACCATGGAGGATTTTTTTTAGTGGAAAACTGGTAGTTCCTATTACACAATCTCTCATTCCAGCAAAGTAGCTCAATGGTTAGATATATTTAGAGTTAGTGGGCCAAGAATAACCAGGACGGCAAGACACCTAACTTTGGTCCTTTCCACTATCATTCCATGAAAATTCGTTAAGAGGAGCAGAATATGTACCTTAATGTTCTCTTCCAGGTCTGCTTCACAAGGCCTGACCATGCACAGGCGGCTCTGCTTCTCCAGCCTGCAGAAGGCATTGTCGTTGGTAACCCGGGTGGAGATGCCCATCCCGCAGGTCTTAGAACAGGCGCTCCACTCTGTAGTCTGAACCAGGCAGTTGGCTCGAATCATAGTTGGGTCTGGGCCAAATGTGTCTTCCAGTCGGTAGGCTGTGAAGGCAGAGCGTACACCAGTAGGTAAGACAGCAGCATAAGATGCTTCCCCCTGCCCCTCGCCTGCTGAGGACTCAGCCTCCCAGAGCATCACAACACTGAAAGGAGGAAGATCAGCCCACCTGCAAGGGCATGGCCAACCACGGTGTCACGGTCCTTGGGCTCATCACACACCCATTCTTCGCAGCATTTCCCAGGCAGCTTGACCCTCCTCGGGAAGGGGCAGTCAGGGCTGGGCAGGCGAACGTCTATGCTGCACAGGGGCACGCAGCCCACTGCCCCGTCCAGGCAAGTGCACTGGTATTTGCAGCTGCTCTGGAAGGACTCTCCGCTCCGGTACACCGTCCCACCGAAGACGCAGGGGGCACCATCTTTAGCTAAAGGAGAAGATGGGGAAAGAGGAGTGCAGCGGTCAGTCTTGGGTTCCCCTGGCTCTTAACATAAGGGCGTCAGGGATGCAAGTTGGGCTTGGGACTGCAGGAGGCAGGCTGGGAGCAGCTGGGGAAAGAGACTCAGTTGGAGCGGTTTCTTTTTCTAGCAGGTGGGTGGGCGTCAGGGAGGAGGCAACCGGACACCAAGTGGTGGCGTCGCAGGCCGAGGGGCTTACCGGTGCACACGCCAATTTTCCGGTTGGCCGGGGAGCCAAAGTCACAGAAGAGGCCCTTGTGCGGATCGCAGGGGTCGCGTTCGGTGCACAGCTCGCCCAGCTGCTTGGCGCAGACTCGGCAGCAGCCACAGCCGTCCAGCACCAGGCTCACACCCGCCGGGCAGCGAGGCGCCGACTCCGCTGGGCACTGGCACTGCCCGCTGCAGTCCTGGCCGGCAGCCGGCTGCAAGGAGGAAGGGGCGGTCAGCCTACGCTCGGTCGGTGCGCACGCCCTCCGGCGCCGCCCGCCCTCCTCCGCCGGCCGGAGTCCCTCCCCGGCCGCCGCTAGCTAGGGCAGGGGCTCCCGGCTCTTACCTGGCTGCAGAAGGCGAGGAGGAACACGAAGGCGAAGCGGACGGTACCCACGCCGGCGGCAGACATGGTCGGGGCGCAGCTGGCGAGTGCGCGGCGACGGCGAGATGGGCGCGGAGCGGTCGGTCGGCTGGGCCGGCGGACTAGCTCGAGGTGGGTGCCTGGTCGCGTCGGGCTGGAGGCGGTCGGTCGCCTGGGATTGGAAAGCTCTGCTGCAGCCTCCTCTCAGCGGGAAGAGTGGTTGTGTGCAGCTGGGGCGGGCGGCCGCGCTTTTATAGCGCCGGGCGGCCGCGGCTCGCCAATGGGCTGAATGGAGTCCCACACAAACAGGGACATTCCTCGCATTCCTCCCCACCTTCCTGCCTCATCAACTCACACCGGATTGATCCTGACCCCTTGACACTCAGCATTCCTCCGTCTGAAAAAGCTGGCACACTCCAGCTCACCGAAAAAAAAAAAAAAAAAAAAAAAAAAAAAAAAAAAAAAAAGGCACAGTATTTCCAGCACCGAAAAGTTTTTTTTTTTTTTTCCGTTCCTCTTTTCCTCTTCGCACCGTCCCTCATTTATAACATTTAGAAACATACTGGCAATGATTATTTTCCATACCATTTCCTTTCTAATAGCTTTGCCTTGTTCTGTCCATTGACAGAAATACTTTTTAATACTTTTTAAGAGGTGGGCAACTGAAGAAGCAAACAGCGGGGATTCTTTAAAAATTTGAAAGTTTTGGTTTTTTTTTTTTTTTTTTTTTTTTTTTTTTTTTAGTTTCGCATGATTTTTGTTGTAGAGGCTGTATACACTTTTGAAAGTTTTAAGAGAGCAGGAAAGGTGCGAGTAGTGTTTAACATGTGAAATCCCCCAAACGCCCCCCCTGAAAAACCCTGAGTTCTATATCTAAAATGTAGGAATTTGAACCTTTGTCATGTGAGATAACGGTTTGGCTGCCCATTGCTAGACAAGAAGGAGGACAAAGCTGGGGGTATAGTTTCCTGGGGCAGCTTTGCATGTTTTCTGTGTTTTCTCTTAACACTAGAAATTTCCTTGTGGGGGATAGGGGCTGGGGGATGGATGAGTGACCATCAAGTTTTGAAGAAAAACAGTCTATTGTTAGGTCAGAGGAAATGATTCTGCCTTGGGTAGGTGGAGGCTGTGGGTGGGGATGGGAGCACAGGGGTGGGAAGAGGGGGGTACCCCAAGAAGTGTCTGGCTTACTTGGGGCATTTTAAACACAGCTGCACTGGGGTCTTTGAAAAGCCAGGGACTTCTCTTATACTAAAACCTATGCTCTTCAAATGTGGCTTGGAAGTGATTTGTTTTGAAGTAAAATTTTTTGATTATGAAACAACAGTGTACCCCATTGTATCTGGTTGTAAGCTAAGAGTATCAGTAAATCATATTTATATTTTCAGTGACTCCTCCCACATCTATAAATAGCGATGGTGACTTATTATCCAAGAAGCATGCAGTCTAAGGAGTGCAGTCCACTCAGAAAGAACAGGTTTTACTCTCTTGCTTCTGAGCAGATGTAAAATATAAGCAGTAAGAGGCCAGCAGGTGGCATGGTGGTTAAGGTGCTGAACTCCCACGTAGCTGACCACAGTTCTAGTCCTGGATCTGGTGGCTTGCTTTCTCACTCCCCCCCCCCCACACACTCTTTCCTTTATATTTCTCTGGTGAACACGTATGCCTTGTAGCATTTTTTAAAAAATTAATTAATTAAATTAAATAAATGATTCTTTAAAAAAATGTAGCCAATAAGCTTAAGCATATTCCCAGTTCTTAATATTGCTACTTAGCTTTATTAAGAACCCAGTTAATTAACTGTGTTTCATTTATTAAAATCTACGTTGTTAGTGGCTTTATCGTTAACTTCAGTTATCACTATATATAAAGAGAATAATTCTAGGCCATGTCATTTCTGCCTTCCGTAGTGCCACATTATTTGACACTGGTGTTATCTATGAGTACATAACTTCCAGTTGTAGATGCTTTCAAATATAGGCTTAAGATAAACATATCTCTTTCTAAAGACATGCTTTACAAACAACACACTATAGGTTTATAATTTGAAAATAGCCTTGTTTAAACTAGCCAGATTTTTGAAAGTTACAATTTGTTCTACTGAAAAACAGCCAAGAAAAAAAAATATCCACTCCAACTTCAGGAGAGACCACATCACCTGTGCACAATTACCTCATTAAGTAAGCCACACGGCGTACAGTGTAGTTGCATGTCCACAGTATGAATGACCAGCAAAAGGAGCCTCTGAAGCTCGGGAAAAATTTTCATCATTATTATTTAATGTTCTTTCCAAGCACTCCTCAAAGAGAAGAGGCTTAAGAGTTCCTATTTAAAGAAGGAACATTCCAAGTTATGTTAATAGCCACATGTGTATTAAAGGCAGCTTGGTCCCCATCTTTTCTTCCCTTGTGGATGATTTTGAAAGTCCAAAATATGTGGGAAGCCACAATGAAATCTTTCAAGACCTAAACTCCCAATTACCCCTACCGCTAATGGTTGGAAAGGTGGAATCCACTGGAAGGGGAGGGCTGTGAAATGTGAACCTCACCTAAGGCTGGATGTGGGCTTGGTGGTAAGTCCTTGTCGTTTGCAGCATGAGGGAACCGGGAGAACTGTAGGGGAATTTTTAAATCCTCAGGACAGTCTGAGAACCACCAGCAGCAGCTTCGTGCACACAGGGAAGAGACTGAGTCATGGAGGGGACAAATGACTAGACTGGGTTATGGTCGGGAGTTCTGGGTCATATTCTTGGAATTGCCATTCACAGATCGCAGAGAAGTCGCAAAGAGAGCATATTGCCATGTTTCCATTTATAAAATCAAGGTTATAATAATTTTTAAAATTATTTCATAGAGTTCAGTGAATGTTAAATAGATGAAAAATTTTTAAGCAATTATTTATTTTTATTTACTATTATTATTTGTCATTTGCTGTAGGGCATAGGGCATGTGTGTTCACCAAAGAAAGACAGAGAGAGAGAAAGAGAAAGTGAGAAATCAAGCCTCCAGGTCTGGGACTCAAACCGCAGCTGACCATGTGAGAGTCCAGCACCCCAAGCATGATGCCATCTGCTGGCCCAATAGACAAAAATTCTTAAAAGGAGTCAATACTTTTTTTTTTAATCTTTCTTGATTTTTCCTTTCTCTTATATAACAAGTATATTGCTGTTCTACTCTACTGTTTTTTTTCTTTTTTTGGAGAGGTTTTTTTTGCTATAGGGCGCATGCACTCGCCAGACAGACAGAGAGAGACAGAGAGATAGAAAGCGAGAAATCACCCCCCAGGGGGGATGGCCACGCAGCAATCCCTTCTCCTCCATTCTCCTCTCGGGATCTTGGGCACGCACGCACACGCGCCCGGCGTGAGTTTAAGCCACCGGGTCCGGGACTCGAACTGCGGTCGACTACATGGAAGTCCAGCGACATAGCCATTACACTAACTGCTGGTCCCATCTACTCTACTGTTAACAATGACAAAACAGGCCCAGTCAGGTAGTGTGGTGGTTAAGGCAGCTGGGCCCCATATAACAGACTGCACCGTTTGAGTCCTGGACCCAGCAACTTGAAAAATATGCCAGTACATGTGTGTCCATGCCCAATATTCCAAGAGGAGAATGGAGGAGAAGGGATTATGGCATCGCCATATCTCCTGGGGACAATTTCTCATTTTCCCTTTCTCTCTCTCTCTTTCTCTTTCCAGAGAGCACACATGCTCTACAGCAATTTTTTTTTTTTTACATAACAAGACATATTATGAAAAGAATGGTTTACTGTAAAATTCACAGTCCTTCAAAGTTTCAACAAATCTATAGTCAGATACAAATAAATAGTTTTAATATTGGCTAAAAGAAATGAAACATTCTCAAGAACCAGCAGTTAGCGTAATGGCTATGTCACTGGACTCCCACGTAGTCGACTGCGGTTCGCATCCCGGACCCGGTGGCTTAAAACTCACGCCGAGCGAGTGTGTGTGCGTGCCCAAGATCCCGAGAGGAGAATGGAGGAGAAGGGATTGCGGCGTGACCATCCCCCCAGGGGGTGATTTCTCGCTTTGTGTCTCTAATGTCTCTCTCTGTCTGCCTGGTGAGCGCACGCGCCATATAGTGAAAATCTCTCAAAAAAAAAAAAAAAAAAAAAAAAAAAGAAATGAAACATTCTGAAAGGTACAGAACACATAAAATCTCAGAATAAAACAAAATTCTGTGCATTATAAGGTTAGTTCCAGGCTTTATACTCAGAACTCTTTTTAAGGGATTAATATAAAAGATTATTAAGAGAGTGGCATAGAAGGTTGGCTCTGTGATGTAGTGGGAATGTTTAATTGAAGCTGGAGCCATGTGGAAGATAGCAGGTTCAGTCCCCAGTCCACTTGAACATGCCAGGCCCACATAGCAACGATCCCAGCTGGCTGGGCTGGCTGAGGCGGTCATGATGTGGTACCCTGTTGAGGGTACTGGTCTCTCTCTTTTTTTTTGAGAGAGAGAGAGAGGCACAAAGAAACAGAATCAGACACACACATACACATACACACATACCAAGAGAGAGAGTGAGAGAAGACACCCAAGACATTCATAGACTCAGAAGTATGTTTTTATTGTGATATGGACCATTTAGTGCCAGGAAATTCAAAGGGAAAGGCTGACACTGTCCTGAATTCTGGAATCTGAATTCTTACACTAATATAAATGACTCAGCAAATGTTTGTGTGTGCCTGGGCGGTAAAGGGGAAATAGTAGCTTCTTACAACTTCATCCAACTCTGACTTATCCCAGCCCTTTTGATTGACACAGCAGGTCAGCACTGGGAGAAAAAGGTCTTTGAATTTCTGTGCGAAATAGTTAAGATGCACTAATTTTGACTTGTAAGCAAGTGTTTATCTAGCAAATGCTTTTTAGAGAGTATCCCCCACCTTTCCCCCACCCGTAAAATGTGGAATTCATTAGACTGGCCACTGGGTCCTGTTTACCCAGCTATATAAGGTATGTGTGTGTCTACTAGGGCATCATTTGTTCAGGCCGTTTGTTTAAGTCTTGTAAGATGTTCAGCTGTGAATATACCACATTCCTTCCCTTATGGGTTTTTTTTTCCCCCCTAAAAAAAGTTAGTTGATCAGGTATCAGACATAGAGAAAATCTGGCAGGACTACAGGAAAGTGGCCAGACTTGGAGTGTTTGTGTACTTAAAGAAGGAATCTTGCACATTTTCAACTTTTAGTTGTAGACATTTTCTTATAAGAGCAAGTTGGAGTCAGTGCCAGCCCTCAAAGCGGAAATCAAAGCTCCCAGGGAAACATAGCAGAGGAATGTGACTCAGAGCCAAGCCCCGTGTGCAATGCACACACGGAGCTGTCAGACTTATAGGAAGTCTGGCCATTTATGGGCATCTGGACAGCGAACGATTTGTCCTTATTTATGGTGGGCTGAGCACTGGCTTCTAATGCTTCCCGTGTGCCTCCAATTCAATCATGTAAATGAGTTCCATTAAAAAAAAAGAGATATGCCTGAGGCCTTTTGAAAAATAGTAATAAATATTATTCTAAAATCTTCAGGGACCCTGGATTGGTTTACATGACTCTCTGTTTGCATAAGATGAAGGTGAAGGAGCGGGCGTTCTAGCTGTGAGTTCAGAGGTGGGGAAAAAGTGCGGATGTTTACTGTCTCAATTACCTTCATTACCTGTGTGCTTTTTCCTCCTTATAATTAGTTCTCTGACTTTCCTAGGATATTTTCTGATGCGAAGGAATTTGTCAGAAGACAGTCAAGGCTGTTCCGTGTGGTTTGCATTGAGATTTGTTTATTTCCTCACTTGTAGATGGAGTTGGGAGGTGCAAGGGTGAGAAGGAGGGGAATAGGTTTGTTTATTAAGATATCCTCTTAAGTTCACCATTTGTTTCCCTTATCTTGTTAGTTGAACCCTTGCTTTATTAGTTTACTTAGAATCCTGTGTTGCAGGTGGTGCCAGACTTCAGGGTGTCACTAGGGATGAACTAAGGGTCTCTAACACTTTCCCTGCCTGCCCTGAAACTCATATTCATTACAATGGAGCCACTAGGAATACTTAGCCCTTTGTTTTATTGACCAGAATGTGAAGAGCCCCATAGGTGATACTTAAAGTAATACTTAAGGTGATATTGAAGTGAATGAGAATGAAAGCGGGGGGAGGGGGGGGGGGGATGAAGGGCTTAACACTATTCATTAAAATGTGTGCCTTGGGGAGACCAAATCCATAGGTTGAGGAGGAGGAGAGAATTGAGACTAGCTAACTCATAGCAAAGAATGGGAGTAAATGAAAGGATAAATATTTGAAAAGACTGAGATAAAATGCACATGATATATCCCTGGGGATTTTGCTGGGGTATGGAGAACTGAGGCAAAGTAAGCCAGGCCTATCAATTCATTTCTGGAAATGCTCTCCCACCGCTGGCCAAGAGGCCTGACGCCCCTTCTCACAACTTCAGGATTCTCTGGAGTACTTTTTTTTTTTTTTTAAAGAATTATTTAATTTTATTTATTTTAATTTGACCAGCAATAGATACAGAGGGGAAGAGAGAGAGGGAAAGTGAGAAAGCAAGCCACCAGGTCCAGGACTTGAACCATGGTTGGCCATGTGGGACTGTCCAGCAACTTAACTACCATGCCACCTGCTGGCCCCCTCTGGAGTACTTTTTGAAAATCATTAGAGAAGACCTGCAGGGAGGCCCAAATGTGGATTCCATACCTGCCTTTTACCAGCAACATGACTCAGGAAAGACACTTTCCATCTTCTAAAATCCACCCCTCTCTCCCCACACACATGCAGTTAAAGTGCAGCCCAAGGAGGCAATCTTTATGAAAACGCTTTTATGTTAGGTATCAGGGATTTTTTTTGTTGTTGTTTTGTTTTGTTTTGTTTTTTTAGGTTTTTGCCTTAGGATGTGTGCACTCACTGGAGAGAGAGGCAATATGACAAATCATCTCTGGGGCGGGGGATGGCCATACTGCAAATCCCTTACCCTCCATTTTCCTCCTGGGATTTTGAGCATACACACATTCATGCCCAGGGTGATTTTCAAGCCACTCGGTCCAGGACTCGAACCACCGTTGGCCATGTATGGATAGAATGCCTTAACTGCCACACCACCTGCTGGTTCCAAGGTATTAGGGTTTTAAAAATTATCCTTCTCTTTCATTCTTTTCTGTCTCTTCCTTGCCCTAAGACTAAGTCAATTATAAACAAACCCATCACAGTTTAACTTCATAACCCTATCCAGGGTTGCAGAAATTTTGGTGTTAAAACTAGTGAAAGCCCACAGAAAATAAAATCTCAATTTATTTTTAGATAAGATGTTCAGAAATTGATTGAGACACTTAAAAAGTGAAACTCTTTTTTTAGTCCTTTGTCTCTTATATCCCTTGTCATCTGTATGGCAGGAAGATGACAATGCAGTTTGGGTTTTATCATAGTGTTCAGGATATATAAGGAATCCTATACCCAGCTAATTTTCATCACCTGATAACATCTACTGCCTTCATTTTTATTATCTCGTTTTTCATTCTTTTCAAGGGTAGAGAATGTAAGGATTCCAAAATGTCCTCCTTTCGTCAGTGAAACATTTCTTCAGAACCACCACTAGTAAGAATATGATTCGTAAATAATAAACAAACTAAAAATGTATTATTGTTTTTGTGCATGATGTTTTCTTTAGATTTTATATATATATATTTTTTTTTTGAGAGGTTTTCACTATAGGGCGTGTGCGCTCGCCAGACAGACAGAGAGAGACATAGAGACAGAAAGCGAGAAATCACCCCCCAGGGGGGATGGTCACACCGCAATCCCTTCTCCTCCATTCTCCTCTCGGGATCTTGGGCACGCACGCACACACGCCCGGCGTGAGTTTTGAGCCACCGTGTCCGGGACGCGAACCGCGGTCGACTACGTGGGAGTCCAGCGACATAGCCATTACGCTAACTGCTGGTTCCCTAGATTTTATATTTTTCAGAAGCTGAGGAGATATCCTTTTGCTTAGTAGGATGTCACAGACCTTTACACTCTCTAAATATTTGGGTTCAGTTTTCTTCCATTTCAAAATGTAAATGATTACGTAAACCCGTGATGTTGACAAGTAAGTTTTCAAATTAAAGGCAGACTGGGAGCCAGAATGTTATAGAATGCGGAAAATGGAGTTGTTCAAATTGTTCAGAGTTTCTATTTTGCTGTGTATGAATTTGTAAATAACTACACCTATGAGAATCATATGTTAAACTATGAACACGTGGAGAAAACTTTTTGAGACACAGTATCTTCTAAAGTCAGAATTTTTACCATATGTGAAGAAGAAAATCGGATTCTACTTAAATTCTTGATATCAGATTTGAAGTAAAAGTGAACTAATGTAGCATTTAAAATGCATGATGCCAGTTTTGTCTAATCAATTTAGCAGGCATGTTTCTTAGTGCTCTGGGTATATGAAATGGAGATCCAATTTTGGCTGTATTACTTGTTGCTCATGTAGAAAGCCCTTTCAGATATACTACCTCACTTTAGTTTTAGTTTTATAACAGCTCCATGAGGCATTATCCTGCTCCTTTGCAGGTATGAAAATTGAGGTCCAAGGTTGCTAACACAGACCTGGTTAGAGGTTGAAGAGGGATGCGTGACTTTGAATTCAGTTCTTCTCAAGAAACTGAAGTAGACCTCCATTTTGAACTCCTCTCTATATTGGAAACTTGCTTTCTCCTTTTGCCTAGACTAAACAGAGTGATTAACTCTCCTAGTGTCTTTGGTAAATAACCCAAAATTCTCTACCCTAAGGTGTTCCTTAGTGATGTCATCATCAGTGGCCAGACCCCTTGTCCTGAGCCATGAAGACCATTAAGATTCCATTTTGTTTAGGTAGGGATGGAACATACTCTAAGGAATGATTAACCTACTTGTTTTGCTTCTGTAAACCCACTGTTCTTTGTTCTTGTAATTGCCACGTCAATCCGGAAAAGAGTGTGACTTTTGCCTTTATAAGGATCCCTCACCTTGCAGTCAGAGCTTCGGGGTTTTGAGACACATGAGTCTCCCCGCATGCTGCCAGCTTAATCAATAAACTCCAATAAATTTGGCTGTGTTTGGAAGTCCTATTACTTCTCACTGAGTAGACTATAACATCTGGAGGCCCCAGCAAGATTAGTACCTGCCAGGTACTTGTGTGAAGCATCACTTGGTTTGGCTGCCAATTACCTGGAGAGTGCTCTAGGGAAGGTGCCACCTGAGATTTCTTCAGGGTCCCAGAGCTATCTCTTGGGATTGTTGACAGCTGGCAAGGGATGCTGACTGCTTCTCCAAAAGGTTTGTGGAGTTCTAGTGTAAGACCTGTGGAGGCATTTCTTTGGATGTTCCTGTCCTGTTCTTTGGAAGACAAGCCTATGAGTACAGGGTTGGCAAGGGAAAGCCACCTGAAATCGGACCTGCTGGGCCAGGGGTTTGAGTCCTTCCTCAGGCAGTTGGATTCCGGGCTGACTGGATGCAGTTATAGAACCCCTACTTCGATTCCACTAGATGTGCTAGAATCTGGGAGCTAGATGGTAAGGGGTTTGAGTCCTCACCCCCACCCCCAGCACTTAGACAGTTCGTGGATAATCAGGGTTTGAGTCTCGGGGTATTTGGGGATATTTTTGTGAGTTTCTTTTGTTTTTACTGTCACTTTAATTATTTTCTCCGTACCCTCCTGGAAAATATTCCTTGATTCTATCCCCCTTCTTCCTTGGATGAGGATATTGAGCAATGGATTATTGACCTCACATTTCAAGAACTGGTTTTCCATTCAGTCACAGCACTATCTTTGGGAATTGCCCTGTGACCATAGGAGGTATGGGTGGAGGCAAGACACTTCTGGAGTGCCCCAGGGTACATCCAGGGGTTCTTCAGAATGGATGATCCCCACAGTCACAGCACTATCGCTGGGAATTGCCTTGTGATCAGGGTGAGGCAAGACACTTCCGGAAGGCCCCAGGGTACATTCTGACCAAAGAGTATACTTGCTTTTTTAGAAGTCATGGAAGGCCAGAACAGTTCCTTTAAAAGTCCCTTAGAATGCATGCTCAAGCATTTCAATGAGGCATTTGTGGAAAGTTGTGATTATGGTATCAAACTCTCCATTCAAAAACTGAGAGGGACTTTTCAAAACACCACACTTAAAAGGGGTAAAAATATCATGAAGGGAACCAGCAGTTAGCGTAATGGCTATGTCGCTGGACTCCCATGTGGTTGACCGCAGTTCGAGTCCCAGACCCCATGGCTTAAACTCACGCCGGGCGCGTGTGCGTGCATGCCCAAGATCCCGGGAGGAGAATGGAGGAGAAGGGATTGCGGTGTGACCATCCCCTCTGGGGGGTGATTTCTCACTTTCTATCTCTCTGTCTCTCTCTGTCTGTCTGGCGAGCGCATGCGCCCTATAGCAAAAACCTCTCCAAAAAAAAAGAAAAAAAAAGAGAAAGAAAAGAAATATCATGAATATTTGTGTTGTAAAAATTCTAATGGTATAGGCAACAAAAAGTTAAAACCCACCATCCTCAAGCGTATAATTAAAAATTTCTAGAAAGGGGGTTACTCTAAAGAGTATTAATATCAAAGTAACCCCAGGGAAATGGCTCTTGTAATCTTGATGTGTGTATGAATCCATACATGTAATATGTCATGCCACATACTACATATTGTATGTCTGTGTGAAAAAAGTCCTTAAAGAATTCTATTCAATTTGGTTTATAAAAAGAGCACTCATCCAAAATAGTTTAAATGCTTTTCAAGTTCATATGATTTTAGTGAATTAACTGGCTTCAAATGTAATAAAAAAATGATTAATAAGTGAAAGACTTCACAATTTCCAACATATATTTTGTCTAGGTTTTTATTAATTACGTAACATCATGTTCATCTTAATATGATTGGTTTAATGAAACAGCTAGTATTTATGTGTTGTGCATTGCATTTTACATAATGGATATCTAACAAGGAAGTGAATTCATGACTAGCATGTTTTGGTTTTAGTTTTAGTGACAACAGAGGATCTTTGACATCAAAGTCACTCTTGGATGTTTACAGAGGGCCCCTGAAACATCCAAAAGGGAGATGTTACACCAATCAGGATCATTGTTTATATGTTGGATAAAAATGAAAAGCAGTGTCAAATTAAGTAATTCTAATTTTCTTGCCATCATGTTTGAGTTTTATATATATAAATATGTTATGTACTTGTATGTCTCTAGATGTATTGTGTCCCAAAATAATTTGAGATTCCTGGGAATTTATGGTAGGCTATTATGTTAAACTGGTATATATAGCCAAATTTCCTTGTCAGTTATGAATGTTTCTTGGAGCATTAACCATGGCTCTAATCCTAATGTTATGTCCGTTAGGAAATTTGCAAAATACATTTACAAGTACAGGTTTCTAAAAAATCTAATCATTTAACTGGGTAAAATCCTCATTTTCTATGTAAACGGATTGTTTTTTTAAACTGTTAAGCCAAAATTAACCAAAGAAAAGTAAGAAAATGTTTGACAAAATTGCATGCTAAGTAGCCAACACAATGTACCTGAGTTAAAGAGGTAAAACTGGTATAAAGGGATATAAATCCAATGTTAAACATGAACTCATGGAAACATTATGCCTGGTTCCCTCTGAGTTTTCCTTATAATTCTTGTTAAATTATCATGCTGGGGCCAGCAGATGGTTATGGTGGTTAAGGTGCTGGACACTCTCACATGGCCAAACATGGTTTGAGTCCTGGACCTGATGGCTTGGCTTCTCACTTTCCTTCTCTCTGTGTGTCTGCCTTTCTCTAGTCAAATGAAAATAAATGAATGAACAAATAAAAATTGAATAGAAATAAATAAATAAACATCTTGTTAAAAAATTAACATGCTTTAGTTATTCCTAAAAAACTTTACATTTTAAATTTTATAAGAAATATTGAGAGGGTCTATTAGTAAGATTGTTCAGGTTTACAAAGTTGTTAAACAAATTCTGTTATTGTTTGTACATGTTCATAAACTGCTGGTGTATCCTTGAAGTTAGGGCTGCCAAAAATAAAAAATATATATATACATCCATAATAGATGTATAAAATTCTATTTTTTACAAATTTAATAGCTCCTCTAAAAACATCAAATTTCAAGGTGGAAGAGGAAAAGATAAGCATGGGCAGTTACTAAAAATTGGGTCTATTTATCCGGGACAAAAGCTAGAAAACTCCTATCTAACAACTTAATAGAGTAAGAGTCTCAAGGAATGGGATGGGTGGGTCAAGTTAAGGCTAGAGCTTCAGGCTGCCTTCTCCCAGACCCCATGCCTTCTTGTACTCCTTTGTTTCCTTTACTTAGGCCTCTTCCCCACTGGACTCTCTCTTTAAATGATCAAGAGCTCTAGCTAGAAAAACAAGAATTTAGACTTAAGACTGCATTCTCCAGCTAGGAGTTTTGTACAGGCAATAAGGCAGATGCCTTGTAAAACGTGTAAACTGGGCTTCGTCCTCCTTGCAGTACTCAGCCACTCCTTGCAGGATCTATTGAAACGTAGATTCACTTCTCAGTGTAGGGACAATTCAGAACAGGTATCAGGAATGTTCCCAGATAATTCAGAAAATGTTATAACAAAATTGACAAGGCACTTTAACCTTTGATTTAACTCTCACTTGAATGGCGCCCAGTAGTGATTCGTGGTAATCCTGAAGGCTGGGGACTTCTCTGAGGGCAGGATCTGGAAAAAGCCCAGATCAGAGCCTCTGCCTCAGAAGAAACTGTTTCCAATGAGGGCAGCCAGGGCACTGAACAATACCGACGACTGGTATCCTCATGTCCCCATCCGAGGGCTTTGTCTCCAGTGTGATATTGATCACTAGAGACAGAGTGCACTGAGCTCTGAAGGGAGTTTGGGACTTCTGGAGTCTATACTGGCCTTTGAAATTGAGGGTTGATGGGGCCTGAGACCTCAACGGCTTTCCTTGGACATCTGACAATCTCACTGGACAAGCCTCTGGTAATCCTTAAAGTGATTTAAGATTAATTTCTGTCTAAGCCAGAGGTTAAAGTTGTTTCCAAGAGTGCACTCATTAAAAAAATAAAATAAATTAATTAAAAAAAAAAAAGAAAAGAAAAGAGAAAGAAAATAGTAATAAACAGGTTGGGTGACCATGTGACCAGAGAGAAAATGATAAGACCTAGCCAGAGGGGAGACATCTCTATCAGCAACTAAAAGTTCTTGTAGCCGCCCTGATTTCTGTCCTCCCTTTCTCCCCCTCCTACACTCAGGAGGAGGAAAAATTTGGCCCACAAACAGTAGGTTACTGAGAGATCTGAAGAATGGTTGCCATTACTGGATGGCAGGCCAATAGTCCCCAAGGCCCTTGAGCGAGTCACCATAGATCAGGTACACCAGATTATCCACCTGGGAAAAACAAAGCTTGCTAAACTGGTTAAGAGAAAAATACTTTGTGCCTACTCTACAGAGCCTTATTAATGGTTTTTATCTCAAATTGTGTTGCTTACACAAAGGTAAATCCTGAACCCCCAGGCAAGGCTCTCTTAGGAATCAAATCTCATAGGAAAAGAAAATCTTGGGAGACATTGGGAAAATCTATGGTGTCTAATAGTTCAGTCTCTAGATGAAATGAGGCCAGGTAATGTAAGACTAGCCTGGCTTTAGTTTCTTAAAAGAAAAACACCTTGAATAAATAGCTTTGTTTCTATAAATAACTTAAAACAATAGTTAGATAAAAATTAGGTAAATGTGAATCCAGTAAATGTTTATAATTGAACTTGCCTGATAAGTTAAGGTAATTTTTAAGATTAAACTTGTAAAGATAAAAACAGAATAAGATAAAGAATAAAAGAAGAGTTATGGCTGAAAAATGTATTTCTAGTAAAAAAGGTTAAAAGAAAAGGCCTTTATACAGAAGGAATTTTATGTAGTAAAGTTGTTGTCTTAAGATAGAATGGCTATCTCAGAGACCAGCAGGTGGCGTGGTGGCTAAGGTGCTGGACACTCCCACATGGCTGACACGGTTTGAGTCTTGGACCTGGTGGCTTGCTTTCTCAGTTTCTCTCTCTCTCTCTTTCTCTGTGTGTGTGTGTGTGTCTTTCTCTGCTCAAATTAAGAATAAATGAATAAATAAATAAAATTAAATTAAAAAGTAATTTTAAAAAAGAGAATGGCTATCTCAGAACAGAAGAAAAAATGGTATAAAAACAAAGGTCTAAAGCATGCTGTTGAAGGTTTGAGTTATGAGTCTAAGAAACAGTTGCAAAAATTAATCAAGTTAATGTTCTAAAGCTAATTGTACTATCTTTAAATGTTATACACAGTAAAACGAATAAAAGAGAGAAGCCACTCCAACTAGTCTAGATGGGGCCTCACATAGTTGTACTGGTTACTCCTACCACCATTAAAGTTAGCCTGTAGGTCTGTCACATCGAAGCCAAGAGGACTGCTTCCACGGACTCACCAGGGCATTGGTCCATAAAATAAGCCAGGAAGGGGACCAGCAGTTAGCATAATGGCTATGTTGCTGGACTCCCATGTAGTCGACCGAAGTTCAAGTCCTGGACCTGGTGACTTAAACTCATGCCGGGCGCGTGTGCGTGCATGCCCAAGATCCCGAGAAGAGAATGGAGGAGAAGGGATTGTGGTATGGCCATCCCCCCTGGGGGGTGATTTCTCACCTTCTATCTCTCTGTCTCTCCCTGTCTTCCTGGCGAGCACACACGCCCTATAGCAAAAACCTCTCAAAAAAAAAAAAACAAAGCAACAACAACAAAAAACCGAAAAAACAAAACAAAAAAAAAGCCAGGAAGGTCCTTTTGGATAACACTTTAGAGATAAGAGAGCAACAGCCCTACTTTAGTCACTCCAGAGGCTGACTATGCTAAATAAGGCATTGTCAGGAAAATGGCCCAATAGTTCCATGACCAGATGATCAGAGAAAGGACAGGCTGCTGCTGACTCACAGGACAGTTAGAGTGACCTCTGGTAGTAGGCTCCTTGGTCCATGTCCCTATTAAGTCCTCTATTAACCATGCTTCTAATTTTGACTTTCGGCTCTAGTTCACTCAATTTTCTTACCTGATCCATCTCCTACAGGATGAAAGCTATTGTATATTAAATGCTAGTTACCTCTGGACCCAGAGCCCAAATATCCCAGGCACTGCACTTCCAGGGAGACTCTAAAAGAGAAAATGATATGGTTTCTGTTTTGTGAGAAATTTTGTTATTTCCATAAGTACCTGCCAAACGCTGTTCTGCTTCCATGAACTGCTTGCATTGTCTTAGGAAGTGCTGTATCACGACCTCCCTATAAGTAACTGAACCAACAGGCTGCATACTGTGAATATCAGCCCAAGCCAGTCCAATCAGACACTCCTGCGCGTGAGCAACCGTGCCCAGCAACTGGAGACCATGCAGCCCAAGTCGGTTCAAATTGGACTTTAAATTCAGTGAAACGTCTTATCTACCCTCTAGCTGATACTGAGGAATCAATGATTTGATTCTCATAAAAGAGAAGTGGGGAATGAAGTAGACCTCCATTTTGAACTCCTCTCTATATTGGAAACTTGCTTTCTCCTTTTACCTAGAGTAAACAACGTGATTAACACTCCTACTGTCTTTGCTAAATAACCCAAAATTTCCTACCCTAAGGTGTTCCTTAGTGATGTAACCATCAGTCACATGAGAGACATGGGTTCCTTGGTATGCTTCCAGCTTAATCAATGAACTCCGATAAATTTGGCTGCATCTGGATGTCCTTTTACTTCTCGCTGAGTAGACTATAACATCCTGTATAAATAGATGTGGTGCTTCTTATCCACTATTGAATTGATGCAGCTAAAAAAGGAAAAATGAATCAAGATGAGGGGTATGCTGTGGTAGGCTTATTATCAGGGCGTATGCTCCGGTGACGGCAGCTTCAGGCCACACTGAAAATGTTCAGTTTGTAAAACTGTGAGGTCTTGTTTAGACCAAGACGAGACCAACCACAGGCATCATAAAAGTCTTGAATAATTGCATCACTCACTGATAAGCTGCCCTTATGAATAAATACCATAACAGAGTCTGAGACAGATCATCGGCACTGAAGCAGTATCTCCTATAAATATAGGTTTTTCTTGAGTATACCATAATAAACACATCTCAGCATGTTATTGACGTAGTGTTTATTTTACGAAATTGTTTTTACTGAAAATACATTTTTCTCAAACTGGATACACATTATACTTCAGGCTTAAAACTTTCTCCCTCTTTCTTTTAGCCATGGAATCGTTTGCTTTGAATCATTACTAGTTTCATGTTGTTATGGAATGTGATCTCTGTCATAAGTAACATGGCAGAGAGGAATGTGTTGTTGTGGAATGGCAGGTTTACGATGAGGGAATATTCCTACTGATTGACCCATACTGTGTAGGAGAGTTAATAACTATAGGATAATCTTTCATAAAGCTGTGGACTTCTATATGCCTGGAAATACTTCACTGTAAACCTATTTCTCACTTAGAGATGATGGAGGCTTGTTTTGTCCAAATGAACCTTTTCATCATTTCTAATGTCTCTGTGCTAGCTCTGTTTGGTCATGATTTGCCCTGCAGTTTCTGTATTTGACTTATTCCTGAGGTTCCCACTGCTTGCTTTCAGCTCAACCGGTAAGCAAGCAAGCTTCCAGCTTTGGGTAGACTTTGAATCAATCTTACTTTGGGCACTGCTACAGCCAAATGGACCCCTCGGATTTGCCCACTTTGTAGGCAGGCCCCTTCCTCACTGGTGAAGCAGACTTTCCTTGGCAGCTCTTAAAGTAGATATCAGAGGTGGAAACCTACAGCATGGCGGTAGCTTCTGTGTTTCATAAGTTCTCATTTTACTCATCCAAGTATGGCCATAATCTAAAGAGGACTCCAGACTTCTAGATTTCTGTAGTTCCCAAGAAGGGAAAATGACCTTATATTGAGCAGAAATAGTCATCTGGAAGCTGTTTTGTCTGTGCAAAGAGCCAAGGCTAGGGGCATTCCCAGCCTCGGTGGAGGCGAGGAGACCACGGTGGGCAGCAGTGCATTGACAGCCGTACCAGTTGACGTCCTTTACAGAAGTGATGCTAGGTTCATCTTTTTTTTTTCTTTTGATTTTTTTATTACTCAAAAGCGTCATTTTTAATTTAGCTTTCTGACTCTGTGCTTGTGCCTTCAAGACTTTCACGACGATTTTCTGCTCCTCTATAAGGAAAGCACGCTTGCTCCGGTCGCGGATGCATTTCGTGCACATGGAGCCGCCGTAGGCCCTGCTGAAGTACTTGTTTGTTTTAGACAGTCTCATGAGAACTTCCGGTTTCACAGCACGAACCCCTTGGAGTCGGTCTGGGCACACGACCATGCAGATTTGGGCGCTTTCCCAACCTTCTTGGTATAAAGGTAAACGACCCTATTACCAGGGGTTTGAGACAGCCTAGTCTTGTTGGAGGCTGTGTTGTAGGAAAGCCTACGCCGGTAGGTCAGACGCTGGACCATCCTGAGTGCCTCTAGACACGTCCCTGGAAGAGCCATGCTAGGTTCATCTTGATTGGGGTTCCTCACCTTTCTTGGCAGCAATGGTGGCAGGGAAATACTACAGTTTTATTACTGTTTCAGGTAGCCCAATATTCAACCAAGCTAAGCCTAGAAAATTGAAGTAGGTTTGGGGACATGGGGACAGTGGGAGGAGAGAAGACACCAATGGATCATTAAAAGCAAAACAAAACTTTGGAGTTTGTATTTTGTTTTTAAAATCTTAAGAATAAAGCCTGGTGAAACTTGATTCTTATTTACTTGAAACAGACTTTCAACAAGTCTAATTTGACATTCTAGTACAAAATATTTTTGCTGAAAATATGTTAATTCTGTAGTTTCAAGTATCTCAAAAAATTAGCCACTATTTGGATTTAGAAAGGCCATTTTTTTCCCTTATTTATTTTTTTTTTTTTGAGAGGTTTGTGCTATAGGGTGTGTGCACTTGCCAGAAAGACAGAGAGACACAAGACGGGAAATCTTGTTTTCTGGCTTCTCCTTCCGGGAGGAGAAGGGATGGCAGTGTGGCCATCCCTTCTCCTCCATTCTCCTCTTGGGATCTTGGGCATGCAAGCACACGTGCCCAGCGTGAGTTTAAGCCACTGGGTCCGGGACTTGAACCGCTGTTGACTACATGGGAGTCCAGTGACAGAGCCATTACGCCAACTGCTGGTCCCAAGACCATTTTTTTTTTTTATCTTGATTTCAAATGTTCTGTAAATAAAGGCAATAATACAGAATTGAGGCCCAGCAGGTGACATAGTGGTTAAGGTGCTGGACTCCCAAATGACCGACCGTAGGTTGAGTCTCAGACCTGGTGGTGTGCTTTCTCGCTTTCTCTCTCTCTCTCTCTGGTGATCACACGTTCCTTAAAGCAAATTAATAAAAATAATAGAAATAAAATTAAATAATAATTTTTTAAAAAAACAGAATTGATCTGAATATAAAATTTGCTGGACCTCATATCTCTCTTTCTCATTATTTCAAGAGAGAGTTCTTTTTTTAAAAAATTTCACTATGTAGCCATATATTCAAATACATGACATTAAGTAGACTACTTAATCTTTATAAGCCTCCATTAGCTTTTCTTAGAGATAATCTACTTCATAAAATTTATAAAAGAGTTGTGACAGTCTATAAAGACGACATAACTAAAATCTTGTGAAACAGCTAGTACAATGGTTGTCATAAACACTTGGTAAATGCTCATTAAAGTGAAATAAAATCTCTCTCAGTTCATCTCTAAATATTTCCAGATAGTAACTCTCGGCCTTAGCGTATTTGCTCAGTGTAGTAGGTTTCAGTGTTCACAGAAGGTTGCTTTTACTGAAAGAAAAGGATCCTGACAGTTTGTTGACAGTTTTTTTCTAGTAAGACACATACCATTGTTGTCTAATTGTGATTGATGTTTAAATTGTGCTTGTCTTCAGGATACCCCCATTTCTTTCCCCCATTTTTGTTTCTTTGGTCATCAAATTGCCTCAGGGAGGAGTATAAATTCTATAAAGCCTACAGAATTAGGAATTTGGTACCAATTATTATTAAAAATGCCTATATTTAAAGCATGTGAGGGGCCAGCAGGTGGCGTAGTGGTTAAGGCACTGGACTCCCACCTAGTTGATCGCTGTTCCAGTCTAGACCCTGCAGCTTGAAGCCCATGCAGGTGCATGTGCATGTGTTCCCAGAATCCTGAGTGGAGAAAGGAGGAGAAGGGATTGTGGCATGGCTGTTCATCCTAGGGGGTGATTTCTTGCTTTCTGTCTCTCTGTCTCTCCAGTGAACACATATGCTCTATAGCAAAAAATCTCAAAAAAAAAAAAAAAAAAGTATTTGAATAGTGAGTGCCCATTGCATTCAGGAAAGTCTGCAAATGTGAACCCTGAACCTGCCCATGGATCAGCATCACAGAGTGTCACATTTTACCACTGCAAATCATCTAGCCCCTACACCGAATAAACTTTGATTGTAGTATGAAGCTTGTTCTATGTTTGATTCAGTATAGATACATTCATACACATCAGTGACACGAACATGATATTGAAAGAATGTTTATTGTTACTGTGCACGAAACCCTTTGTATTTTAAAATCTATTTCATTCCGTGAAAAAAAACCAAAAAACAAAAAACTACTGGTCTTCATCCTTCATCTCCAAATTTATTTTAATGTCTGATTGAACCCATATATTAGAAATAAGATATATGGGAGGGTACTTCAAAAAGCATGTGGAAAAATGGAATTGAAGTATAAAATTATTTTGGTGCAAACAGTTTTGAAGTCCATGTATTATTCTTTTCATCATATACATTTTTGATGAACTTTTTGAAGACCCCCCCATGTGTAACTCCAAGTTATCAGGATAGGCTACCTGTATGAGCAGTAGTGAGAGTTGGTGTGAGGATGTGAAGTTTGGGGAGGCACTTGGGTATTTTGGGAGTATCTGTAGTTGCTGGGAGATCAAGGTGTGGAGTTAAAGGATGAAGATCCCAGAGTGAAACACAGAACAGCAATGCAGAGTTCCCAGTAGCAGGTAAAGCCTTGCTGAAGTTAGCCCCTCCTCTCAACTTGTCCAGTTTCATGAGACCAAGTGTCTCCAACCCTGGTGTTGATTGACTGATTGATTGACTTACTTAAGGTTTTTAGCATAGGGTGTGTGCGTTCATTGGAAAGAGACAATAAGAAGGACAGTGAGAAATCAACCCCCCCCCCCCCCGCCCCCCAGGGGATTGCCACACTGTAATCCCTTCTCCATTTTTCTGAGATTTTGGGCACACATACTCATGCGCCTAGAGTGATTTTCAAATCACCAAGTCCAAGACTCAAACTAAGGTCAGCCATGTGGGAGGCCAGTGCCTTTAAACACTGCGTCACCTGATGGCAATGCCTCCATCCATTTTTAAAATTAGCTTCAGAGTATCGTACCACAAACTATCTGGCTGATAGTTCACCAGTGTGAGAAAGAGAGATACAGTTTTACCTTTACATTACTATTTTCTGATGTAATTACTTACTGCATTTTCCAATTCTATCATAGTATTAGGATACAGCAGTCCCTCCCAGCCTTTTAAGAAAACAATAGAGTATATAGAAAATAACAGTTTTATTGCATTTTTAAGGCACAGACTTTTTAAAAACTCTAAAATTCTGGGAGGGATAGAAATTCCTTTGGTTTGGGGCCAGCAAATGGTGTGGTAGTTATGTTACTAGACTACCACATAGTCAACTGCTGTTCAAGTCCTGGACCCAGTGGCTTGAAACTCCCTCAGGGAGCATGCTCATGCATGCCCCCAAAATCCTGGGAGGAGAATGGAGGAGAAGGGATTGCAATGTGGCCATACCCCTGAGGGTTGATTTCCTATTTCTCTCTCACTGTGTCTGTTTCTCTCTCCTCCACCACCTAGGGAGCACATGTGTCCTAAGGCAAACACCTCTTAAAAAAAAAGAAATTCCTTTGGTTTAAAGATATAGACAATCATGAGAGAGCTGACTGGCAAATTGCTACCTTTTTCATTCTTTTTTTAAAATTTAAGACATTTCTTGGAAGTTGACTTCTGAGTATTTGTGAATAACTGCTCACATAGAATCAAGTACAAACATATCCATGATTGAATGAATTCCTTATGTAAAGTTTGGGAACTAGCTCAAACTTTAAAATACTCTATAAATATTCTATATTTAGCTAAACTGCATAACTGCTTAAGATTTTAGGAACTGTGATGAATTAGAATATAATTCTATAAATTCATAGGTATTTTGTATTTATTAACTATAGAAATAAAACTTCTGAGGCTTACGAATTCATATCAGGTAAGTATATTTTTCAAAATGCTGGAGAATACAGTGTTTATTTTATTTAAGCCATAATTTACTGAAGTAAATAATTCTCTAGAAAACTGGATAGTAATACTAGTAGGTGTTTAGAAAAAGTTGCTGATGGATTGACTGGCCGATGCAATTTTTAAAAAATGTCAAATTTGTCAAACTTTATGCATAAGGAGACCTAAGGGTGAAATTCATCCAGACTAATAAATACATTCAAATATTCTCAAATAAAAGTTCATCAGGGGACCAGCAGATGACATAATGGTTACGTTGCTGGACTCCCACATGGTCAACCATGGTTTCAGTCCCAGACCTGGCCCTGGTCCTGGCCCCAATGGCTTCAAACTCATGCCAGGCACATGTGCGTGCATGCCCAAAATCTCAGGAAGAGACTGGAGGAGAAGGGATTATGGCATGGCCATCCCCCCGGGGAGTGATTTCTTGCTGCCTCCCTGTTTCTCTGACTCTCTGGTGAGTGATGTGCCCTATAGCAAAAATCTCTCTAAAAAAAAGAAAAGTTTATCAGTCATTTATTGTGGTTTCCCTTTCAATGAAAGAAATAATTCACAAATACTTTTAAATATTTGTCATATTTCTTTCTTTCTTTCTTTTTTTCTTTTAGTTTTTGGTGTAGGGCATGTGTGCTCCCCCTGAAAGTTATGAAGAGAGAGAGAGAGAGTGAGAGCGAGAGCGAGAGAGAGAGAGAGAGAGAGAGAGAGAAGGAAAATAAGAAATCACCCCCTCAGGGGAGATAGCCTTTCCTCCATTTTGTTTGTGGGATTTTGCACAAACATACACATGCACTACCTTTTGGCCCCCATTTGGTGCATTTCTAACACTGTGTTTGACAGAGTGGAATGTAAAAGTACACCTGAAGGTACACAGGTAGCCCCACTACTCGGGAAACTGGAAGCTGCATGGGAGGCCTGGGTTCAATTCCTGGGTTTGATTGTGCCTGACACTAATTTTAAGTAATTGAGGGACTGGGGCAGGAAGATCGTGACTCATTGAAATCCTGCGAAAAATATCCATCTCTGTCTTCCTCATTTTCCTTCTTGCTCACTCTCTTCCTCTCTCTCCTAATAGAAAAATAAAAAAAAAAGATATATGATTCTTACAGGGACATTACAATCTATTTGCAGAAGAAAGACATGTATGGACTAAAATTCAAACCAATGATTTTTATAGTTGTATGACTTGGGAACCACAGAACACTGAAAATGCTGAAGGATTGATATAAATGGAATACGTTAAAGCCTTGAAATGAGACTTTTGAGGTGTTGAGGCATGGATTATGATAGCGCTACATGCTCTGAGGCTTGAGAGCTCTTGTTGAGAGTCAGTAGGAAGTCAGTGAGTGGTCATGGAGGGGTGAGGAAGTCCATGAGTGAACAGGAAGACCAGCCTGGAAAAACCCAGCCTGACATCTTTTTATGGACGCAAGCTAGGCTAAAGGATAAGAAAGAGAAGGGTGGCATGGGCATTCCAGTCCTTAGAAATTGTAGTGAATGGTCTTGACTTTGGGGATGCTATGATATGTATGAAACAGAATAGATGGGCTGTTCTAACTTGAGCCAACTTGGTAATGGAAAAGATTAAGGAAGAGACAGCAGTGTAGGAGTCTGATCCTAATTTCAATCCTAATTTATTTTTCTGATGTTGAATACATCATTTTCTTCTCAGTCCTCTAGCTTTTTAGAATATTTTATATATAGCTTAATACTAGTTATCAGGGCTTAGAGAATGTTAATTTACCTCTTATTTTAATAAAGAATATGTATTTTTTTTTCTGCAACCTGCAAACTGTCTGGCACATGGAATAAAACACCAAACACAACAAATGTGTTGAATTAATGTGTCTTTCTTGAGGATAGAGATTACATTTCTTCCCTTTTTTATGATTCTACTTAACTTCTACTATGATCTTTTATACATAGTGGACATAACTATGAAGTATTAAAAATATTTACAGTGTTGAGGATAAACTTGGCTAAGCTCTCTCACAAATTCATTCATTCACTCAGTCAAGGGTGTATTCACTGGATACTGCTAATATGAGACCGTGAGTCTAATGGTGATTTTAACTAGTTTCCTATCTTTATGTGGCCAATTCTTAGCCGTTCTGCAACTTTCAAGTCCCACGTCACTTACATCTTATGGCTTTTTGGACAGGATTAGGTGCTTATTCATTCACAGCCTTTCTTTAACTGTATGATGATTTGTCTATATGCTTTACCAGATCCAGCCCTATAAGGACAGAATCGAGTCATTCATCTCTGTATTTCCAGGATCAAACCCAATAGCTCATTTATAGATGTCACATGATGGCATTTGTTAGGTAAGCATTTATAAAACAAATATACTCTTTAATGAAGGTACTGTCAGATATCTGGTTTTCAATTTGCAATTTGATGTTTATGTAGTCCATTCAGAACATTAAATTTAGAAAACTCCCAGAATTTTAACAATTTGGTGCTAAAAGATGGGATAAAAAGAAAGGGAAATGGGAAAGTCACAAAAATGCAATGTAAAAATGAGATGGAGTGCATGTTCTCATTAAGCAACTATTCCTATTGTGTGGGTATATACATTTTCTATTGTGGTAAACTTTCCTTGTGTGTCTAGTATTTTTCTTGAAACTTTATAGGCCACCTTTTCCATATGTCCTGGCAGGGACCCTAGAGATCATTTGGCGCAAATACTGGTTAATTGAAGAATTAAAGCTACTCACTTTTATTTATTTATTTATTTATTTATTTATTTATTTATTTTTTTTTTTTTTGAGAGGTTTTCACTATAGGGCGCGTGCGCTCGCCAGACAGACAGAGAGAGACATAGAGACAGAAAGCGAGAAATCACCCCCCAGGGGGGATGGTCACGCCGCAATCCCTTCTCCTCCATTCTCCTCTCGGGATCTTGGGCACGCACGCACACGCGCCCGGCGTGAGTTTTAAGCCACCGGGTCCGGGACACGAACCGCGGTTGACTACGTGGGAGTCCAGCGACATAGCCATTACGCTAACTGCTGGTTCCCCAAAGCTACTTACTTTTAGAGAGCACAAAGGCAGGTGGACTTCAACAATAACATCTAGCTTGTGCTGCAGTGGGTTGAGAATCCCGTCTGACCACTAGTCTTTCCACCTTACCATGTCACTTTCTCAGCAGTCCCTACTGTGTGGTCCGAGAATCAGGTGTGGCGGTCTCTGTGGATGGTCTCTCTCTTCATACACTCTATTTCCCCTTGAATATCCATGTGCTGGGGAGGAGGAGAGGAGTTGTCATGGCGTACATTTCTCATGGCCTACAAAGGTGATCTTCATATACACAAATAACATTAGTGGCTACCATCCATTGATGACTTATACTAGACTGATTATGTAGGTTAAGTCAGATCTCTGTACAGCCTGCAAGTTTGAAAAATTTACTTCTTTTTTAAAGATAGTGGGGGACAAGAGTTGAGGAGATTATTTATGTATTGTGTTCATGTCACAGAGCCAATACAAGGTGACACCAGGCCTACTAGGCCTCCCTAACTCCCAAATTCCACAGGCTTTTTTCAACTATCATATCAACCTTTATAAAATAAAGAGGCTATCAATATTTGTTGGGTAGGGACCAGATGATGGCACCATGGTAATGTGTGAGACTGCATCATGGACTCACGTGGGAAGAATCCAGGTTCAAGTGATTGAAGTCTGGAGGACTTCCTGAGTATGCCAGCCTCAGGTGTGCCCTTGATCCAGGGCAGGTAGACGTTAGGGATGGATCATGAGGACAAGAACCTGTTGAGGGTGCTATGTCTCCCTCTCTTTCCATCTCTCTGATTTTTTTGATCATGAGAGAAATTTTAAAATTTGTTTGCAATATGACATATCAAGAAAAACAAAGTATAATGCTTTGTGAAGCATTTAAATGCCTATTGTTGCATAAATGAATACATGAATGAGTATGTGATTCTTGAAAAAAATCCTGATAAAACTTAAATTTAAGAGCATTACAGTAAGTTAGAATTTTATAAAAAAATAAATGGAAAGGCTAAATGCAGAATTATTTTTTTTTCTTTTTAGTAACAATTGTATCACTAGGGCATATACTTTTCTGTTTGGCTGTGTAATAAGAAAGACTTGTAATTTTTCCTGATGAAGCATACTCACAAAATTATGGGAGTTGTGTAACGTATGTAATACTTTCCTTTAAATCAGTTTAAATTTTAACACCTCATTATTTTTTCAATAATTATTTATTTAATTTTATTTATTATTATTATTATTTTTTAAAATTTGCTATAGGGCACATACACTAACCAGAGAGAGACAGAGATAGAGAAAATGAGAAAGTAAACCACAAGGTCTGGGACTCGAACTGCAGTCAACCATGTAAGAACCCAGCTCATTAACTACCATGCCACCTCCTGAGCCCACCACCTCATTATTATTATGAAGCTATTTAAATACATCTAAATTTGGGACCAGCAGTTAGCGTAATGGCTATGTCGCTGGACTCCCATGTAGTCGACCGCGGTTCGAGTCCCGGACCCGGTGGCTTAAACTCATGCTGGGCGCGTGTGCGTGCGTGCCCAAGATCCCGAGAGGAGAATGGAGGAGAAGGGATTGCGGCGTGGCCATCCCCCCTGGGGGGTGATTTCCTGCTTTCTATCTCTCTGTCTGTCTCTGTCTGTCTGGCGAGCGCACGCGCCCTATAGCAAAAACCTCTCCAAAAAAAAAAAATAAATAAAATAAATAAATAAATAAATACATCTAAATTTAAAAAGCCTGATTAAAAATGATTATGTTAATGAAGGCATGATGCTTTTTTTAAAGTTCTGATTAATAAAGCACTATTTAAATTCCCAACTTAACTAACACTCAAAAATTTTTTTGACCCTCCCAGAAAGAAATAAGTTATGTTTATGTTTAGGTTAGAAATATTTTAAAAATATTTTTCATAAACTTAGGAATGTTGTCTCTAGCAAATACAATGGAATGTACTACAACATCCTTATTTACTTGATGGTGAGTTTTCAATCCCTATTAGAACTTTTTTACATTTCTTTCTTTTTTTGTTTTTGAAGAAAGGAAGGCTTCATTGACACAGATAACGTGCTGCTCAAGAGAAGCTGGATACCATGATGACGCCCTCAGTTGGAACCCCTGTCCAGCTCAGCGTTAAACATGCCAGGCATGTGAGTGCCCAGGATCCAATAGGCTCGAGATTTGGAGGAAGAGGATCAAGATATGACCAGATCACCTCTCTCTCTCTGTCTTGCATGCACATATGCTCTATCAGGAATAAATAGAAATTAAAAATTTTAAAAAATTTAATGGCCACATAATAATTGTATGCATTTATGGGTACAGTGTAATATGCTGATGCAGGTTTATAATAAATAACCATCAAATCAGGGTATTTACCATAGCTATCACTTCAAACGTTGATTATTTCTTTGTGTTGAAAGCATTCAAAGTCCTCTCTTCTAGCTGTTTTGAGATATAGAAGATGTAATATATAAAGCAAAAGTATTGGGTTGTCTGGAAAGTTATGACTCATTTTTGCATGGGAAAACAATGCATCATGATTTTCCTGACAACCTAATAATTACTCTGGACAAGTGCTAGAACGCTCTTGGAGGCTAGTGACTATTCACATGTGATTGGGCGATAGCAATGGTGTCATCCGATCTTTAGAATGCTGTTTGGAAGAGAAGTTAGATACAAATGAGAGGGGAAACTCCTTACTCTTAGCACAGGTGGGTGGGTATTCATTTTCCAAGGAGATTTCATGAGGTGCCTTATTTTCCCTAGTCCATAGGCCTAGTTTGTGCTTGTCTTTATTTTCCCCATATTTCTAGTAGAGCTTTTTGCATATTAGTAAGTATGAATTGAGTTTAATTGAATTAGTTGGATCAGGCTGCTCTTAAGTGAACCAGCACTCCAAAGGCATGGAGATATAACATTTTTTTCTCTCAGATGTTTCTCTACTCCATGTAATTCTTGAAAAAAATCTTTCAGATTGTCACAAAGGATGAAAAGTGACTGAAAGCAGGAGTTTGTACTAAGGTGCCCTAGTCAGATTTATTTTTCTTTGCCCTGATTTAGAATATCAAGCATAGAGACCAGCAGATGGAATAGTGGTTATGTTATTGGACTCCCACATGACCGAATACAGTTCAACTCTCAAAACCAGTGGCTTCAAACTCATGCCTGATGTGTGTGCATGCGTGCCCAAGATCCCAGGAGGAGAATGGAGGAGATGGGACTGTGGCATGGCCATCCCCCCTGGGGGGTGATTTCTCACTTTCCTTCTCACTGTGTTTGTCTCTCTCTCTCTCTCCAGGGAGCACACATGCCCTAAGTCAAAAAATGTCAAAAAAAAAAAAAAAAGCATAAATCTAAACTCTGAGTTACATTGCTCTTAAATTCTACAGAATCATTACAGTAAATAGCTTGTCTTTAAAGTAATTTTTTAAATAATTAATTTTTTAAAAATTATTCATTTAATTTTATTCATTTATTCATTTATTTTAATTTGGCCAGAGAGAGACAGAGAGGGAAGGTGAGAAAGGAAGCCACCAGATCCAGGACTTGAACCGTGGTAGCCATGTGGGAGTGTCCAGAGCCTTCACCACCAGGCCACCTGCTGGTTCCAGGTCATGTGTTTTTATATGGAAGGAGGTAGTGTGGTCACTTTAACAGAGAACATCACAAGGTAGATAATTCTACAACTGCCCAAATGTGACAAAGGGGATGTTGGTTGTTACCAGCCAAGCAAGAGAGCCAACAATTGAACTGATAGATGAATTGATAAAACAATATAGAGTTAGAGTTAATTCTTTGTGCTTCTTTGAAAATGTTTCTTCAAAAAAAAAAAAAGACTTAGGACGTTAGAGCAAAAGTAAGCCAAACTGAAAATTTATTGAAATTGGTGACCCTTTTTCTTTTGAATTTATACTCACTTGATATGTGCACTTATGCTTAGATTTAACTGATAATTAAAAAGCAGATGCAAAATAACATTAAATTTCCTCCTTCTCCCCATCCAGGGTTGATTTATTAAAATGGAATTGACCTAAATGGTTATAAAAGTTCTACACATGGAGATGTTAGCAGGTGCTATCTGTGCAGGTCTTGATCAGAAGGGAAATGGAATTTCCAATTTGAACATACAACAAGCCAATTTAGGAGTAAGAATGTGATTTGTAGCTTGTGGTGAAAGTAACATCAGGTACTTGGGCCTCAGGGAGTAGAATGAAAATGTCACTGACAGCACCTGACTTCTTGACCTGAAAAAGCTCAGGTACTAAAGGAGCATTTTCTACAGAAATCCAGTGTGACAAAATACTGACAAAGTCTTACTACCTATTATTTCCACTTGTAAGCTAATTCTTTTACTGGACATAAATATAGCAAGAATATGTGTTTTTAAAATATGTTTCCTTTTTCTTAAAAGCCCAAGCCAAGACATCTGTCCTCTAAGATGAATAAACTTTAGGTGGTGTTCGCTGCTTACTGTGTCTTCTACATTTGGTCTCTAGAGTTTACATGGTGTGTGCACCTTCAGGAAGCTGAAGAGTAATGAAGGGGAAAGGTTACATAGGAAATACTGACAGCTTTACTTACCTGCGGCGAGTTCATGAAACAGAGTTCAAAGGAAACCGTTTCTGAACCATCTGCTTCATCTTCCTCTTTCAAAAACTCAGTTTAGGATGGTATAGTAGAAATTAAGGTAAAACTTTTATTTGCAGTTATCCCTTTAATAATAATCATAGCAGTATTTGGTGACTAATAATATAATTGACATAATTCCCTAAAACTCTTACACTTTTTCTTTTCTTTTCTTTTCTTTTCTTTTCTTTTTTTTCCTTCCTTCCTTCCTTCCTTCCTTCCTTCCTTCCTTCCTTCCTTCCTTCCTTCCTTCCTTCCTTCCTTCCTTTCTTTCTTTTTTTTTTTTTCTTTTCTTTCTTTCTTTCTTTTTTTTTTTTTAGAGAGATTTTTCTATAGAGCACATGTACTTGCCGGAGAGACAGAGAGACAGAAAGCAAGAAATCACTCCCCAGGGGAATGGTCCCACCTCAATCCCTTCTCCATTCTCCTCTTGGAATTTTAGGCACACATGCACTCGTGCCTGATGTGTTTTAAGCTACTGGGTCTGGGACTTGAACCGCCGTCGACTACATGGGAGTCCAGTGACATAAGCATTACACCATCTACTGGTCCCTTATGTATTTTAGAATCTATATTTGAGACTTGGAATCTGTATTTAAAGACTTCTCTGAAGTCATATAACTGAGAAGGTTTATGTGTGACTAGTGTGCTGGGCATTTGCTTTTCAACAATTTGAGTAATTGATATGTAAATATTTTCTCAAAAATATTTAAAACCATACTGTTTCTGCTGTTACAGAGTCACAAACAGAATTATACAAAATTATAAGAAGTATTTTGAACATTATTTTTAAAATTCAGTATTTTGAAATTTTGAAAGTTGCTTATTAACTGTCAAGAACTATGGAGTATTAGGAAAACTTTTTTGATATGTAAAGTAAATGTTTGTGGAAAAACATAAAAATAAATAAATAAAAATGAATAAAAAAATAAAAGTCATAAACTGTTTAGTGACAGACTAGTGTTAAGTATGGGTCTTGACTTTAGCTGTCTCTCGCTTTTTAATTTTTTTTCATTTTCTTTAGTTTCCTTTCCTTTTGTTTATTTTCCATGAGCTGAAGAAACATTTATTTTTTCTAAATTACCAGTCTAGCCCGGTATTCAGTTATAGCAATAGAAAAAAAAAATGGACTAAAAAAAATGGACCTGAAAGCCTGACTCATTCTCTAAGCATTCTTTGTGATAAAGTTTGTATTGAAGACTTTACTTGTATTGGACAAACACTTCTGCAGTAGGCCATTATGGAAAGCAGGACAGAAGATCTAAGATAATAGGCTGGGGAGCAGCCAACATAGTTAGGAATATAAACATGATGCTTGAGAGAAAAAAGAAGCCCATGGGCTGAGCTTAAATTCTCTCTGTCTTCCACTATTTTCTACACCACAGCACAAGTAAATGCAGTATACAGAGAAAGTGGCATTCTTACAGATTCAGGAGGAAGATGTGAGAATTTGGGGACAACCAAACTGACTAAGATAGATGGTCTATATTCTAGAGAAAGGAAAGGCACAGAAAAATAGCCCAAATATCTGCATGTAAATTATGCTCAAGTCATTTGACTAATCTGCACAGAAGCAGAGCAAGATCCCCAAGAAACCCAGCACAAAGGAGTATCTGGATATCAAATAGCTGATGTGAGATTTTTTTGCAGCTACATGGTATTCAGGAGAGAATCGGGATTTAATTACTGCCAAGGTACAGAGGTGTCAGTAAACAACCGCAGGCTTGTAGATGAGACTCTGTCTGCCAAGCCCAAGGAGTAGGGACCATTCCCTAAGGAAACTGACACAGACAAGCCCTAACAGAACTTTAAGGCAGACCTAGACAGGATCAAGATGATCCACCAGTATTTGTTTTCTAACTGCCCAAAGAAAATTTAATCCTCTTTGAAGGTAAATATCATTTAGAACCTCACAATTTTTCATCCATAATATTTAGCATTTGACAAAAAATTGTGAAGCATGCTGTAAAACAAGAAGAAATGACCAAAAATTCAGTAGAAAAAAAGGAGAATAAGCGTATTGATGATTTAGATATTACAGTTACAAGACAGATACTTTAAATATTATGAATAATATGATCAAGAAAATAGAATGGGGGCCAGCAGGTGGCCAGCAGGTGGTAAGTGAGATTCTGGGCTCCCACATGGCCTACTGCAATTCGAGTCCTGGATCCAGTGTCTCGAAACTCAGGCTGAGTGTGTGTACATGCATGCCAAAAATCCCAGGAGGAGAATGAAGAAGGGATTGTGGCATGGCCACCCATCTAGGGGGTGATTTCTTACTTTAGCTTCCACTGTCTCTGTCTCTTTAGCGAGTGCATGTGCCCATGGCAAAAGGTTAAATAAATAAATAGAAAGAAAAGAAAATAGAATGATGGGCAAAATAGATGAAAATATGGAGAAATTCAACATAGAAATTAAATCTATAGAAGATAATCAAATGGACAATCTGGAACTAGGATATAGAATATGTAGATTTATGATGTATAATGTTAAAAATTTGGGGTGTTTTGAACAGCTGTGTGAACTCATTGGAGCAGAGGCTTAGTGAGCTGGAAGATAGGTCAACATGAAGCAAGGAAAGAAAAAGGATGGAAAAACAGAATAGAGCACTAAAGGCACATGATACAGAAACTGACTTCTGGACTCACTCTTTTCATAGAGACTTCATTCCTAGCTCTACGAATCACTCTCTTCTAGACCAGTCAATGCTATTAGAAACATACTTAGACAAATCTAATTTCAGTGCTGATTCAAAGTGTTTGCATTTTCAGGGGTACTTTGGGAATTGAGAGAATTTTTAAGCTTTAATTTAATGGAAAAATTTGTTTCCTTTAAGTAGTATCTTTGCCAAAATTTGACAACTTCTGAAAAGAGAACTGAGTACAAGATTCTAGTGAGTAGGAACAATCTGGATCAAGTTTTCTTCCTAAAGGAAATAGTACAGTGTCATAAGACTATATTAGTATTTCCATGTTTTAGTTCTTTTTATTCTTATTCTGGTTTTCATTTCAAAACTATGTGGCTCAGCGGCAGATCCCTGCCCCTCACTTTCTCCTATTTTCTTTACTTCCAGTTTTGTTCTGTTAGTGCATGTGCTCTTTGCCCTTTTACTATATTAAAAGTCTATAAGGTTTTCCACTGCTGGAAAGTTAGGCAGAAGTCAGAATTTCTGGTCCAAGTCTTTGTAAATGGCAACATGAGAACTGTTTCACCAGCTGCAGTACATCTTTTCTGAGTCTTAAACTGTTTTTCACTTTTTTTTCCCCCCCCCCCCCCAAGACTTTGTGCATTGCTGATAGACCCATCCTTACCCCGTTAGGGAAAAATAATACACTCTGATTCTATAGTATAATTTGTTTCATAGGAAAAAGATAAAATGTGGAAGGCATATTTATGAAGACACTAATGAAAAGTGAGTAGTGTATTTTATGTATTTCCTGTTCATTGGTTTCCAACTGAACATTAACAAAAAGCCAATGTTTGATATTGTAAACCCTTAGCCTCTTTATAGATCCAAAATGGTTTCTGACCTACAGATAACATTGTGGTTCCCCCTCCCCTCCTATGCTTTTCACTTCACAGCTTTCCCACAAATTTTTGGTGGTGAAGAAGTATCCAGTGGACACCCAAAACCACATGACTTTGATCTCAAGTGAGTACCCACAGCTCTACTCACTGCAGTTTCTGAGGGTAAAAAAAAGACTAGATTTGGTCTGTAAGTGGCCGACTACAGGCATCCATGAAGTCACAAACCATCTACAGGAAATACTAATTAGCGTATGAAAGCATGAAATGCTTTCCCAGAAATGTCATTTGACTTTCTCAAAAATTGTGTGCAGTAGGAAGAGTGGACATTATCATCCCCATTTCACAATGAGGAGACTTAGGTAGAGGAAGAAGTAACTCATGGAGGTAATAGCTAGTAAGCATTATAGCTAGGATTCATGCCTTCATTGCTATTCAGAGTTAAGGTGCTTGCTTAAGATGCATGGGACTTAAGATGTATGGGGGCCAGCAGGTGGTGTGGTGGTTAAGGTGTTTGATCCTACATGGCAGACTGCACAGTTTGACTCCCAGACCTGGAGGCTTGAAAAACATGTAGGGTGTGTGTGCATGCATGCCATAAATCTGAAGAGGAGAATGGAGAAGTGAATATGTTGTGGCCATCTCTCTTGGGGGTTAATTTCTCACTTTCCCTCTCTTTCTGGCAAGTGCATGTGCTTTATGGGTGTGTGTGTAGGGGGGGGTGAGTGTGGGTGACCTGGTAGGGGATGCAGGAGCTTTATTGAAATGTTTTCATAGTCTATAGTAAAACTATGCCTGCTTTAAACCCATAATAGGTATAGACTCTAGTCTATACTCTTAGCCATAATAGAAGAGAGATATTCTACTAGGCAGAAGCTTTTTCCAGTGTGAATCCCCAAATCTTTCTGAGAAATAATGGAAGGCAAAAGTTTCAGAAATGTGTGCTGATCTTAAAAACAAAGAAATGAATATCTGTAGGTGATTTAAGAAGCTCCGGAAAATGTTCTTGAGAATGAGCATGATGATGTGCCCAGGTTGGAGGATATCCTGAATTAGAAAGAGTTTTGTAGATCTAGTCATTTAAACTGCCTACCAACATGATGTCAGGCACATAAGAATGTTCTGTGTGAGAGCTCTTAGTGTCAAGGTCACACTTGTAGACAGTTCTCTATGGGTTTCTCACACTTCTGCATGTCTTATGAACTAAGGAACTAACTAACTTCAGTTCATTCTACCACTTCAGGAATGTTTGTACAGTGGACAGCCTTGGAAGATGGAGATAGTGTCTCCCTCCAGAGCAAAGGGTAGGCATGCTTACTGTCCACTGTAAAATATGCAGGTCTCTGAGCTAAGCTCTGGGTTGCTCTCCTATAATTCTTCAGGTTACAGGTGCTTCCTGACTCTCTTTATGTTACCCTTTGGGAATTGGCACTCCAGAAACTGATGCAAGAAAATGCCAAGAGTCTGGCTACTTCGATTGCTAAAGGTAATAAAGACAGTTGTCTCACTCAGGAATGTGATGCCTTTTCCAGCAGCTGTAGAATTTTTAGCTTGCACATAACCTTGCCCTTTTTGGTAGATCACAGGGCATCTCCTCTTCTCATCCCAACTATAACCTAGTGGGGGGAAAGAAAAAAGAAAAGAAAAAGATCAGAAGACATTGAGGAAATAAGCACATGCAGTTTTCTGAGTCTTTTGCATTTCTAGCAAGATGATGGGACATTTTACAGTGAACTATTGTAGAGACCGGATACAAAGCAAATAATGACACTGCTAACAGTTTGCGCACTTTCTGATAATTCACTACTGATTATGCACTGCTGACTTCAGTCCCTTTAAGGTCAGCCGTGAGCACTCTGGGATACAAGTCTTCATTCAGTCTGAGAAGCTGGTTTTATGAGGAATCCTCAAAAAGTTCATGGAAAATACAAATCATGAGAAAAACTATGCATGGATTTCAAAACTTTTTGGAACCAAAATAAACATGTTTCCTAATTCCTTTTTTCCACAGCATTTTTAAGTCCCTTTATACTTTCCTATTTTACTGGGCAGCCCATTTGGGGATTACCCTCGCTGTTCCTCACTGGGCTGGATTTTAGTAACTAACTCAGTGTTACATTCCAGTTTTGAATAGGCCTCCAGTTCATGTGTGTATGATAATTCTTGTCATCGCAACTGTGTTCTGTCTCTTAATTTTCTAACACGAGGAACTAATAGCACAACAAACGATCTCTGATGTGATTTATGCTCATTCAAAACTGTATGTTTTTCTCAGCATTCTAGGTTAAACAGGGCCCAGTTATGGGTAGGAAAGTTCTTCAAGCTTGGGCTCACCTGTTGAAGGGCAATGTAGTTTTCTAAGACTTAATACTGTTCAGTGACCCTAACACTCATTTCTGCACCTGACCCCTTGAGACTTTGTAACTTAGGTTTACTCTCCTTGGGCTTTGGGCCTTAGCTTGGTCCCATTCATATGTGCTTCTCTTGTTCTACTGCCTCCCTTCTAAGCTTCCAGTAAGTCGCCTATTTAAATCGAGGAGCTGACTAACCCTGATACCCTGAAGAAACATCGATAAATATTGGGATCGGCAGATGGCGCAATTGTTACATTACTGAACTCCCACACAGTGAAATACAATTCAAGTCCTAGACCTGGCAGCTTAAAACTTATGCCAGGGGCATGAAAGGAGAATGGAGGAGAAAGGATTGTGGCGGGGCCATCCCCCCAGTGGGTGATTTCTTGTTTTCTGTTTCTCTGTGTCTCTCTGGCAAGCACACACACCCTATAACAAAAATCTCCCTCTAAAAAAAGGAAAAAAGAAAGGAATAAACCTATATATACATATAAAATAAAGATAAAAGAAAACAACCCCATTGCTCACCAATCCTCCTGTACTTTGGTATTTATAGTTAGAATCGAACAGTAGTTGTCTTTTCTTACTCCTAAGGGACGGAGAACCTCGTACAGAACTAAACAAGTTGAACTCAATGACACTGATGATATTCAGCAGTTTTTAGCCATTAGTCAAGAAATCCTTTAGTTTCACTTTAATGGACTATTTTTTTCCCCAATAAAACAAGTGAAATGCCTATAAAAAAATAAAGATTTCTCCACAAACATTTCCATCATATACTCCAGAAAGGAGACTAACTTGTGGCCATATGAATGACATTTGTATTTTTCCATTGCCTCACTAAAACCCTTCCTAACTGGGTGTCCTGCATCATAAAAATACTGCTTCCCCAGCTCCCACTATTATGTGAGTGTTAGTTGGATAACTTATTTCATATTCTTTCAGGCCTTGTGAGTATTATTAGAAGGAGAGGAAACCATAGAAATTATAGGTTCTTGGTTCACTACTTTAACAAATATTTACCAAGTGCCAAGAAAAACAGTATTTACCGAAAAGCATAAAGACAGAGTCCTTGCCATTTCAGAATTTATTGTTTATGGTTTGTATTGTTTATATTGAAGAACTTTATAAACATTTGTAAATTTAATCCTATGATAAATGCTTCGAAGATGAACGTGTAAAAGTTAAAGTAGGAGTATCAGGAAAAATTGATCCAGCGGGGGAGTTCAAGGAGGGTCTTTTTGAGGATGGATGGCCAGGCCAAGGTTAAGTGCAGCTGTTAACAGAATGAAAGAGGTCAGCGGGGTTGGGGGGATATGAAGCAACACGGTTCAATTCAGTTCAGTCAATGTTTATGAACGCCTACTATATGCCAGACATGGTGCTTCGATGCTGGAAATAAAAAATGAGTAAGACATGATCTTTGCCCCCTGCAAATAACTCGCTAGAAGAGGTTTCATTGTCATGTTATTTATATATTGGAGAACCACTCTTTCTCTATTTATTTTGCTTCTATGTAGTTTGAGTTTCATTGTCTCAGGATTAATTCAGCTAGACAAGTCCTCCTTAAAACATCAAAAACAATCATTTTGTCATGGCGTCAAAGTTTAGCAAACAAATAGACATTGTTTGCTAGATTAAAGTCCAGCAACAGTATTCTAGGCCATATCCATTCATTGTGTTCCCATAGCAAGAGTTGAGACTTAGGTTGGTATCTGCCAACCGTTTGGCTCCAGGAAGGAAGTCTGGCAGCCATCAAACAAAAGATGCATTATGATGTTATTCTTTTTTCCCTTAACTTTTAACTAAAATGTCTAAATGATTAACCTAGTCATAAGAGCCAATTACAAACCTATTGTATGTGCACGTGATCAATTTGTTTTCATGTTAAGTATTATTCAGACCTAGAGTGCAAACTCCTGGGAGCACACGGTAACCTACATAGGAAGAATTGAGTATTTAAACAAAGAGGAGAGGCAGCAACTGTGGTAAGATGGAGGTGACCAAAACAACAACAGCAAAATCACAAAACTGGAGCATATGTCCCAGGACTACATTTTTGCCCCAGCCTGTAGGGCCGGTCCTCACTCATGGCACCCACTTAAAGCACATTCTAGACCCTGTCATTATTACTCACTACAGAGATCTAGGCTTTCTTGTTATGCTCTTTCTGGTTCTGGTGCTGCTTGCTTATTCTAGAATTTACTGAATCTTTTTCTGCTTGGCTTCATGCCCTGGCCTGGGTAGTAAACTTGTCCTGGGCTAGTTTGTATTTATTTATGTGTTTGTTTCTGTATTTATTTATTTAAAAGTTTATTTATTTCTTCCGTGAAAGAGAGAGAGAGAGACAAAGAGATAGGTACCTCCAGCAGGGTCTTTCACACCATGATCTACTCCCTACCTCAGCCTGTCTAGATCATGAGCAAGCACACCTCTTGTATGCTCAGGGAGACCCTGGGATAGAAACCTAAGATATCTCCCATGGGGGGTCCAGTTGGGTTACCACTGCGCTACCACCTGGCCCTGCTCCAAGCTAGTTCTGAGTGATGCACCCACTGCTCTTCTCATTTGTCTTGTGTGGGTCAGTGTGTGTACCTCCAAGTCCTGCTCTGACCTCCAAGCTGCCTGTTCCTTTTGCTGGTACTGAAAGACCTCTACAAATGGGGGTTTGGGAAGGTGAGTGACACCTAAATCTGTGTCTCGCTCTTGCTGTCTTAGTTTATTATTTCTTTTCATTCGTCCTTGCAGAAACTCACATATTTTCTCTATAGGTTAGTGTTAATATAGTACGTGATGAAGGCTCCTTTATCCTGAGAGCAAATTTTAAATACTTGTTTTCTTTTTCCTCTTGTGTTATTATTTCTTTGTTTTATTCATTTTTGTGGGGGAGGGCACACAGGTTATAGAAGAGGATGCTTCCATATTATGTCATTCCGTGACTTGTCCAGATTGACTTCTTACTGTTTATTATGGTGCAATCAAGTAGGAAAAAGTAGCTGACATTATCTCATGGTGGCAATGTGTGTGATAATATCTTTAAAACTGAACTAATATATAGTATATTCATGCTGGGAAAATTCATTTTACATGCCATAAGGTATACAGTGATTGAATATAAATAAATAAATAAACTATGAAAAAGAATCACATCTTAAAAATACCTTCAGACCAATATCTGGACCACTTTTGGACTAAACAACTGGGCACCATATTCTAGTGAAGTGGACACACACAAAATTAGCCATGATAGGCCTCGTATTATAAATAAATATGAGATGGTAGTTTGAAATAAAAAGTATTGACAATGGAAAAAAAAAAAAAAAACTAGCTCCCAAGTTTGCTTCTTGATTGAGTATGTATAATGTTATACTGATCCCACACACACACACACACACACACACACACACATTTATTTATTTATTTATTTATGTATGTATGTATGTATGTATGTATTTATTTTGCCATAGGGCCTGTATGCTCACCAGAGAGACAGAGAGGGAAAGTGATCACCCCCCAGAGGACTTGATCTTGATCATGCCACAGTCCCTTCTCATCCATCCACCTCCCATAATCTCATGCACGTATGCACATGTGCCTGGCTTGATTTTCAAGCTACCTGGTCCAGGTCTTGAATTGTGGTCAGCCATGTGGGAATCCAGAGGTTTAACCACCATGCCATCTGCTGGCCCCTCTATAAAATCTATTAACTAAATGGCTGAGTATTAGTGATTTTGAGTTCATCGGTTAAGCAGCTGTAAAGACTATTTTAGGAAATTAAGTTAGAGACAGCCTGAAGTGGCCTTTTGGATAATGCAAAATATACCCTTGTATTCACAATCTGTAAAACTTTTGAGAACATACTTTTGAGAATTCATTGGGTGTTCTGTTTTTAACAATTCCACACTCTTTTTGTGAGGAGATTTTTATCAACCCTGTTGATGGTAGCTGTGATTTTTGCCTAAAATTTCTAAGTGAATGTGTTGAATAACATTATCAGACTAGCTGTCTAGCAAGTTGTTTGTGCTATCTCATTTCCAGATTATTCTGCAAAAAGGAATTTATATGAGTACCATTTTACCCAATAAGTAACCATTTCTGCTTAATTTTCTTTTGAAATATTATTAACAATCTAGTCCAATAATGATGTAGCCCAAAATGTTCTTGTGTTATTTTGGAGCATGCTGCTACTGAGTCACAGCCCTCGGGTGTCCAAGCTATGGTTAACTGTGGTCAAGTTAGGAAATTCTGTTCCCATTAATTCTCCCTTCCTCAGCCCAGAACACCACTCCACTCAACAGTTTTTTTTCTTTTGATTCATCACACTCAGTCTCTGCTTGTTGTTTTCAGACCAAAAGTAGAAGCAATGACATGTCACATGAAGTTTCATTCTTGTTGCATTTCCAGCTTAGCTAAAAACAGAAAGTATAAGTCTTTTCATGGAAAAGCTAATTTTTGTGATATTTCCAACTCAAAAGGTTTGGATCAACTTTGGTCAAGTCTCTGAACTTTTGGCTTCTATTTACAGTAAACTTTCTAACTTCAGAATTCTAGCACAATTTCTACTTCTAAGAAGATGCCAACTATGTTTATATTATGCTGATACAGGGATGAGTTTACCTTTCTTTTTTTAGAATTATTTTATTTTAACTTTATTTATTTACTTATCTTAATTTGACAAGAGAGACAAAGAGGGATAGAAAGAGAGAGAGGGAAAGTGAGAAAGCAAGCCACTAGGTCTGACACTCTAACCACAGTCAACTATGTGGACATTCAGCACCTTAACTACCATACCACCTGCTGGCCCTGGGATTCGTTGACTTTTAACATTTTTTTTTTTTTTACTTAATATTAGGATGTACTTGTAGCCAAGAAAGGTACATAAGAAAATTATGTGAGTAGTATGATATAAAACCTATTAGTGAAAACACCATCATTTTCATAGTTCTGAACTTTATTTCTTTATTGAATAGTTTAGTTTAAATGTCTTTAAGGCTTCACTTACTACATGAATTTGTGATGAAGAAATTTACTGTTTAAAGTAACCCAGATGCAAAAATATGGGTTGAGTGAAATAGTCTGATGATCATTTTGGTAGGGAATATCAGGACCACTCTTCAGGCCCTACTAGCAAATAAATCTGGATTACCTTGCAATCCAATAATCATTTAACTGAGTTTAGTAATCCTAGGAGGTATAGGATATTTAAAAGTTGGAACTTCAGGACCAACAGATGGCGTAATAGTTACGTTGCTGGACTCCCACATAATTGAAAATGGTTTAGATCCCAGGCCAGGTGGCTTAAACTCATGTTGGCACGTATGCATACATGCCCAAGATCCCAAAAGGAAAATGGAGGAAAAAGGATTGTGGCGTGGCCATCCCCCTGAGGGGGTGATTTCTTGCTTTGTTTCTGTCTCTCTGGTGAGTGCACATGCCCTATAGCAAAAAATCTCTCTCAAAAAAAAAAAAAAAAAAAAAAAGTTGGAACTTCATGTAGAATCTTTTTTTTCTTTTTTAGTTCTTTCCCCCCCACCCCCGTAAGATGTGTGTGCTTGCAGGAGAGAGACAGAGAAAGACAGAGAGAGGGAAAGTGAGAAATCATCCTCTGAAGGGATGGCCACACCATAATCCCTTCTCCTCCATTCTTCTCTCTGGATTTTGGACACTCACACACATGCGCCTAGTGTGATTTTCAAGCCACCAGGTTTGGGACTTCAACCACATTTGACTGTGTGGGAATCCAGTGCCTCAAGCACCATGACACCTCCTAGCCCCAGACTCTATCTTTTTTTAAGATCCACTGAAGTAAAAGTCTAAATGAATAGATTAGCAAAAGAAGCTAGATAAGATTACATTCTTTTAATTCTAGGCAGGTAGTGTGGCTTTGCAAAATTCATTAATTCCGGTGTCAGTGAGAGTCTTTATCTTTCTTGGCCTCTTCCATGTTTTTGTGACTATGTACATTGGCTATAATGAACTGAATGGATTACATTGTTTCATTTGTTGTCTTTTGATTAAGCCATCTAAAATAATCTTGCACATTGTTTATTGTGGGTTTTGAACATGATAAATGACAAAGTGAGCTATAATTCCAGATTGAGTTGTTAAATAAATTGATCTTCCTTGCTTTTATAAAATAATGATTTAATAAATTTATGTATTTTTTTTAACCTTTGACTTTGTATTAAAGGGAAGTCATCTCAAGGAAGGAAGGTGAAAAAAAAAAAAAAAACAATCTCAAGGAGTAGAGAATGCAGAAATAAGGAAAACATATTCAGAGGAATTGGAGCCATTTAGCTTTAACCCTTACTGAAAAAGCAGTTTAGCTCAGTATTTGTTGATGTTCTGAAATGACTGAGTAATTCTTTTTAGTCCATGTTTTCTTGCTTCCATTTAGATGGAATGTACTGGACAGGGTTAGAAATGACTATTCTTTCAGGTTTTTTTTTTTTTTTTTTTCTTTTTTTATGGTTTAGACTAAAAGTGAATTGCCAGAGTTCTTAAAAGTAATCTCTCTTTATGAGATTCCAAGCTTTTGTGCAGACTCAGAAAGTGGAGACATCTAGATTTTTAAAAGAGTTTATCAAACTGTATATAACATGCTCAACTTTACAAACTTTGCTCATGGTTAGTTGACAATACAACCTTCCATTTCAGGTCAACTTCCCTCCCCTAATCCTTCCTCCAAAGCAAGAAAAACAAAGCACAAGACAGCTAATACCTGTTAAAAAGCTGCATAAGCCAAACATTTTTCTTTTGTGTCTGAATCACATGCTATCTATTTTCCTCCTTAATTCTTGGAATAATATCAGTCACAATCTAAGATGTTACATTTCAGATTTTTTTTAGCTTTAGCTGAATAATACTGGATGAGTTAGAAAGTCCTAACAGTGAATTTATAAAAGAATGTTGACAGACCTTGGATTCTCATCGTGCTGGTGGGTACTGTGATTAGAATAATGGTTTCCTTTAGAACTCTCCCATTAAATGTTCCAAACAGTGGAATTTGTAGTTTTTCCTTTGGTCCCAAGATCAAAAACATGAACAATTTTACATTTCTAAGGTTGGATAGCATCTGTGTTTCCACAATTTCTGTGGGAAAGCAGTCCACCCTTTCTCAGTTTTATTGAAAACCACTCTCTTGGCTCCAGTGTGTGCCATTACAAGCACTTTCATTATGTCTCGTATCTCCTTTTAGGAAGTAGGAGTCAGTCCATTTTTTCTTTTTTCAACTTTTCCTTTTTTTTTCTTTTTTCCTTAGTGGCTCTTAAAGACTACATACAGTAAATGAAGAGTGGCTTCAAAAAACTAAAGAGAAGATAGTAAAGTGGTTAGAAGGGTAAACCTGGGAGATTGCGTTCAAGCCCTCACTCTGCTATTTAGTAACCGAGTGACTTACACAGGTTTTGTAGCTCTAACCCTCCGTGTGTCCACCTGTGAAATGCAGGTACTAGCAGGATCTGCCTCAGAGGGCTCTTGAAGAGATGAAATAAGCTTACAAATGTAAGTGACTGTACCATGGTAAACTCCCAACAATTGGTGTCATTATCAGATGTTTTATTTGATCATATTTATTTTAAAAATTAGTTCATTTACTTCAAAAGAAAGAGAAAGAGGGACCTTCAACAGGGTCTTCCCATATTGCAATCGTTCCCTTCAGTGTCCTAGCCCCCCAGGGTCGTAGGTGTGCCGGTGGGTGCTCTTGGTATGTTCAGGTCTGAACTCGGGCCTGCCCATATGATTCCAGTACTGTGCAATGGCAGCCTACAGCCTGTGCCTGTTTTATTTGCTTATTTATTTAAAAATTGTTTTTCATTGCCAGAGGGCACATGCAATGGCCAGAGATGGGGTGGGAGGTAGCAGTCGGGTAGGGAATAATGCGCTTCCCAAATGGGATGTAATTATGCTGTAATCACAATTTAGAAATATTTTCTAGTAGCAATTATTATTTATAATCATTTAATTTTGTAACAGGCATGGTTAAGTATTTCTATTTTTAAATAAATTATTTGTAGGAAAACTTTCTTTTAAATTTTTTTTTAATTGCTGCTAGGGTATATGGGCTCACTAGAGAGGGACAGAAAGAGACAAAGGGAGAAAGCATCCCCCCAACAAGGTGTGACCATGCTGCAGTCCCTTCTCCTCCATCTGTTTCTCCTTTTGGAATGAAACATACCTGGTGAGTCTTTCAAGCTGCTGGGTCTAGGATTCAAACTATTGTTGGCCATGTGGGATCCAGCACGCTTAATCAGTAGGTTACAGGGCTGGCGCTCAAGTTATCTTTCGGTGCATCATTTTATATTCCCACTAGCAGTGTATAGTAATTGTCATTGACCCATGCCTTGGTTTTGTTAGTTGTCTTAATTTTTGTCAATAATGGATGCAATGTGATTTATGATTACTCTCTTTTTTAAGAGAGTTTTTTGCTATAAGGCACATGTACTCACTGGAGAAACAGAAAGACACAGAAAGTGAGAAATCATCCCCCCGCCCCCAGGGTGATGGCCATGCTGCAATCCCTTCTCCTCCAGTTTTCTCTTGGGATTTTGGGCATATACACACATATGTTCCTGGCATGAGTTTCAAGTTGCTGGGTCTGGGACTCAAACCATGGTCAACTACATGGGAGTCCAGTGATGTAACCATTATGCCACCTGCTGATCCTTGGTTTATCATTGTCATCTTAAAGTTACTTGACTATTAATAGAGTAGATCACCTTTTTTCCATAAAGCATGTATACTCCCTGGAGTGAGACAGAGACATTGAGAGGGAAAATGAGACATCATCCCCCAGGGGAGATGGCCATGCCAAATCCCTTTTCTTCCATTCTCCTGGGATTTGGGGCACACACCCATGCACACACTGCCATCATGATTTTCAAGCTGCCTGGTCTGGGACTAAAACTATGGTTGGCCATGTGGGAGTCCAACACCTTAACCACCATGCCACCTGCTGATTCTAAGAGTTGATTATCTTTTTTTTTTTTTCTTGAGAGGATTTTTTTGCTATAGGGCGCGTGTGCTCGCCAGACAGACAGAGACAGAGAGACAGAAAGCGAGAGATCACCCCCTAGGGGGGATGGCCACGCCGCAATCTCTTCTCCTCCATTCTCCTCTTGGGATCTTGGGCACGCATGTACATGCGCCCGGCGTGAGTTTAAGCCACTGGGTCCAGGATTCGAACCACGGTCTACTACTTGGGAGTCCAGCGACATAGCCATTACGCTAACTGCTGGTTCCTCAAGTTGATTATCTTTTTAAAATGTTTATTATCTGATTGACTTTCTCTCCTATGAAATGCTTCTTCTTCTTCTTTTTTGCTTACTTATCTATTGGGTTTTTTGGTTGTCTCTTATATGTTTTATTTTTAGTCCAGGCTTTGTACTTTTAGTCTACTTGCCACATTATCACCAGAATTATTGTTATAAGAGCAATGCTTTTCAGACTGAAAACTAATTATGACTTTATAAATAAAGAACAACCTAGAATGACCTTCACAAGATGACCAATCTGTAGCCCTGGCAGCAATACCCAGTGTAAACCCCATACACGGTGCATCTCGCCCTGTTAGACCATGTATCTTACGAGGAGGAAACTACATTGTACCCTCTCTAGTGCAAGAGTTATTCCTCTTTATTATCACTCTGTCATTGGAGAGACAGACAGACAGACAGAGACAGGCAGAGACGGAGGGAACAAGAAAGGGAGAAAATTTCTGTGCCTGCATCCCCAAACTTCCACTAGTCTCCTTCTGGAAGTTTGCGCATGCAGGCACAGAAACCCAGTGTGTTTCTCAAGTCACCTAATCAGGACTCAGACTACACAGTTGGCCATGTGGGGTCCAGTCACCTTAACTCCTGTACCACAGGTTGACCCTTTATTTCTATTTCTCTTTCCTCCCTCCCTTCCTTCCTTCCTTCCTTCCTTCCTTCCTTCCTTCCTTCCTTCCTTCTTTCTTTCTTTTTAATTTGCTAGAGGGCACATGCACTTGCTGCAGGGAGATGGAGAGAAGGAAAGTGAGAAAGCACCCCCGTCCCTAGGGGTTTGGCCACACTTGCATCCCTTCTCCTCCATTCTCCTCAGGATTTTGGCCATACATGCTCACGTGTCCAGTGTGTTTTTTAAACCTCCAGATTCAGGACTTGAACCATGAGATATAGCTACCTTAATCACCATGTCCCCAGATGGCCTGACATATGCTTCTGTTACAAAGGAAGCTCTGAGAAATGATCTACTTAAAAGTTTAAAAAGTACATACGTAAGAATATATATGTATACTAATCTTATTATTAAACATGTTAAATAAGTGACAATTAATGAACCATATCCTGTTCTTCCTTTCTAATTGAAAATTTTTCCCTCAAAATGTTACTATGAAACATTTTAAATATACAGAAAACATCCATGTACCTACTAATGTTTAGTGAATAAAATGATGAAAAATTAGTGTGTTCTTGTTGTCTGTAAATCCCTGAATTAGAAGATCTGTTAATCTGTCCTGATCTGAGGCCAAGGAAGTAGGAGAAATGCATGAAACTAAAAATAATATCATATAACTGTGTGTCAATGCTAGGCTATTATACAATGTATTCATTTGTAATATTTTTAAATTAATTTTTTTAATTATTAGGAATTTTCCTTTCTTTCTTTCTTTCTTTTCTCTCTCTCTCTCTCTCTCTCTCTCTCTCTCTCTCTTTTTTTTTTTTTTTTTTTTTTTGTTTGCTATAGGGTGGATGTGCTCACCAAAGAGAAATAGAAAGAGAAAGAAAGAGAAAAAAAATGATGCTGCAATCCCTTCTCTTCCATTCTCCTCTCAGGATTTTGGGCACACATGCACATGTACCTGGCACATTTTTCAAGCAGCTAGGTCTGGACATGAACTAACTACAAAGTTGGCCATGTGGGATATAACTGCCTTAACCGCTATGCCACCATCTGGCCCTCAAACTAGGAATTTTCTGTAAATCCATATGGATACAGATTTTACTATGTAAAGTAATCTCTGGATTCAAATTCAAGACCTGAGTAAAGTTTTAGCCACTTATATACTAAATTAGTGCTAGACTTTGGATTTAATGCCTTAATTTTGTATGGGATACAGATCAAGTCAACTCTATGGCTGCCAAGCTCCAGAGTTAATTTCACAGCTCAGTAATCCTGGGGGCTGATCATGATTCATATTCATTTAATGACATGGTACATAACTGCAAAATGACTCACTGGATCTTCCTTTTTATTTTCCTGTAAGGGTAGCCTTTAACCTTTGTAAGAGTTTTTTTTTAAATTTTTTTAATTTTTGGCTTATAGTAACTTTCCAAGTATTTATTGAAACCCTACTGTATAATGGGCATAATATTAGATAGACAGAAGTAAATCAAATAGAGGTCCAATGTTTGTAAAGTTAAAATCTGGTAAAGTAAGCAGAATGGATATAAATAAATTTTACTAGTTACTGAACAAAGAATTTTTTTATGATTTACTTATCATGATAAGCATGTGATGTATTGCAATTGTGAAAAATTCCATCAGCTGTCTATCGCGAGTTGCCATCCAGGATCAGCGTGAGCATAAACATATCCTAAGACTAGAACTAACCTCTACCTGTGGTACTTTCACCTACATGTTTAACATGGCGAGATTCTAACTGAGTTTGAGCTGGCTGCTTAAAAACCATAGTAAAATCTGATTTTCTTTTGTTCTTTTTAATTTAGAGAAAGACTCAGTTTTTGTTGCTCCTTTATAGATTTTATATTAAAAGAAAAGGTAGAAATCTGTCAACTTTTTATTTCTGCACTGCTTGGTAACAGTTTTAACTCTGCCTTTTGGTGCATTGTGCATTTCTTTCTTTTTTAAAGAATCACTTATTTAATTTTTATTTATTATCATTTTTTTTTACCTTGCTATAGGGCACATGTACCCACCTGAGAGAGACAGAGAGAGGGAGGTGGGAGAGAGAGAAAGTGAGAAAGCATGTTTCAAGTCTGGGACTCAAACTGTGCTTGACCATGTGGGAGTCCAGTGCCTCAACCACCATGCCACCTGCTGGCCCTCTGGTGGATTTCTTTTGACTACCTCAGGACAATAGCTTGCTCCTAATTCCTCCTTGCTGGTAAACATCTTAAACTCCCCAGTACCCTTATGTATGCATACCTGTATACGCTTCTGAGAACTGTTCAGCTAAGTCTGAGCAGTGTCTGGGAGAGAGTTTCCTGAGAGATTCAGGTGTACAGGAATGTAATGTAGGATGGGATTGTCCTACCAGTTCATCACTTCTGATGGATCATCACTTCTGACTATGGGTTTCTTCCTTCTTAAGCTGGAACTCTTAGATAGTTTGTAATGGGGAGGTCAGGACTATTGAGAAGTCAGAAGTTTTTACAGATGCTTGTAGAATTTTGTCTTCCTAGCTCCTGGAATCCTGCCCTTTCATCATTCTGTATATATTTCATTAAGATATAAGGGACACTGGGGCCAACAGGTGGCATGGTGACTGAGACACTGGATTCTTATATGGCTGACTGCAGTTCGAGTCCCAAACCTGGCAGCTTACTTTCTCACTTTTCTCCCTCCCTCCCTTCCCCCTCCCTCCCTCCCTTCCTTCCTTCCTTCCTTCCTTCCTTCCTTCCTTCCTTCCTTCCTTCCTATCTTTCTTCTTTGTTTCTTTTTATTTATTTTTTTCTTTCTTTCTTCTTTCTTTCTTTTTATTTTCCTTCCTTTCTTTCCTTTTCTTCCTTTTTTCTTTCTTTTTTTCTTTATTTTTTCTCCTTATTTTTCTTTCTTTTTTCATTCTTTTCTTTATTTTTTCTCCTTCTTTCCTTCTCTCCTTTCTCTGTCTGGTGAGCACATGTATCTTGTAACAAATTAAGGAATAGTAATAGTGATAAATAAAATTAAATATATATGTATTAGGCATACTAGACCAGAGACAGTTATTGAGTCAGGGGGATACAGTATTTTGCCTTTAGTTATCGATAAGCCAACTGTTAAGAGTTGATTTGTGTCCCCCCAAATATATAAATGTCTTAGTCTATTGTGTTGCTAAATAGAAACTTCTGAGACTGGGTGACGGATAATGAATAGAGATTTATTTGGCTCATGATTCTTGTAGCTGGAGAGTCCAAATGTATGGGGCCAGCATCAGTCCAGCCTCTCGTGCTACAAGACAACCTGGATGACAGAAGCATAGAGAAGCAGGCACTGTTAAGAGAGAGGAAACAGAATTATCCACTTCTGTTTGTCCCTCCTATGCCCCCAGCTGATTGGATGATACCCTTCTATTAGGTGTCATGTCTTAAAGGTTTTAGCACCTTCTAAGACTATCACACTGGGGACCAAGCTTCCAGAACATGCACCTGTGGGAAACAAATCATTATCCAAACCATGGAATTCCAGAGCAGCCCCCAAAGTTTATGCCTTTATCATGAATCAAATACAATTGTCCCATTCCACTAGTCCCAGAAAGTCTTAACTTGTTCCAACTTCAACCTAAAAGTCTAAGTCTAAAGTCTCATCTGAGACTTCAGGCAAATTCCTTCTAGTCCTGAACCTGTAAAACCAAAAAAACACATTAGCTACTTCCCAGATACAATGATAAGATATACATAAGATTGGAATTCCCATACCACAGGAGGAAAGGAGTAGGCCCCAGGCAAGTCTGAGATCCAAGAGGGAAGACATTAGATCTTAAGCCTGAGAATAATCTCCTTTACCTCCATGGCTTGTACCGTTCAGTGAAGGTTAAAAGGTAAGGCCTGGTGGTACTATCCACTCAGCTGGGGCATGGGAGAGACAGAACGTGAATTCTGTTTCCTCTCTCTTTGTGTGAACCTGCCTCTCTCTGTACTTCTTTCAGCCATGTTGTAATGCAGCACAAGAGGTCAGCCTGATGCTAGCCTTACACCTTTGGACTTTTTAGCTCCCAGAATCATGAGCCAAATAAACCTCTATTCTTTCTCAATCATGCAGTTCCAGTATTTGTAAGTACTAAGACTAAGTATTTTGGAGTAATCTTGCACTTGAGATATATACACACATAATACTTATAGGGTATGCATGTGTGTATACACAACACAATAACAGACTAAGGAAATTGACACAACAAGCAGGGTTTAATTGCTATTGCAGGTATCTGAAAATGTGGAGGTGACTTTTGAACTGGGTAATGGGAAGAAGTTGGAAGAAATAGGAGAAGCAGGCTAGAAAACCTCTAGATTCTTATGGAAGCTCAGAAGATCAATTTAGAAATAAAGTTGAACATTTTATAGATTATTTAATTGCCTGTGACCACACTTAGGATAAATCTATGGACAATAAAGGCTACTGTTAAGAGGTGCCAGATGGAAATGAGGAGCTTATTGGAGCTGGAAGAAAGGCTATCCTTGTTAGGAAATAGCCAAGAATTTGGCTTCGTTTTGTCCATGCCCTAAAGTGTTGTGTAAGTCCAGACTTAAGAATAGTGATCTCAGTTCTCTAGCAGAAGAAATTTCCAAAGCACAAAGTACTCAGGCTGCTGCTTGGTTGCTTGTAACTGTATTCATGAAAAGAAAGAGGAATAAGATAACTTGAAGATAGAATTGATAATTAAAAGGGAAACAGAGCAGAAATTTTTGGAAAATTCACAGCCTGACCATGTAATGATTATGCTTTGTGTCCCACTCCTGCTGCCCGCATATTTGTCTGCTCCATCCTTCCTCTGTAACCTGGCTCTGTGTTTGCTTCCCCACAGTGCATGGCCTCCACACCAGAAAAACTTTCAGATTTTGGAGTCACACCAGCAGCTGCCCAAGGGCTCTTTATCCTGCAGTCTCCTAAGGGCCCTCAAGCCTTTGACCTTGGTCTTAGAGCTGCACTTCTTGTTCAGTGTTTCAGAATCTTCCAGCTGTTTCTCCAGCTTGTAGCCAGTGTATTATATTTCTCCATACTTTGTGATGATGTGGGCTAATTTCTATAATAATTCCTTTCTCTTATATGTATTTATGCTGTTTGTTCTATACCTCTAAAGAACTCTGACCAATACAGAAGGCAAGTTCAGAAAGTTTATGGAAAATAGGAATTAATGTACAAGTTTATTTTGGTGCAAAAAGTTTTGAAATCCATACATAATTTTCCGTAGTACACATTTTTCTATGAATCTCTTAAAGACTTTTAATTTTGAAATTCTCATTCCCCAAATCTGTGAATGTGATCTTACTTAGAAATAAGCTATTTGCAGATTTAATCAAGGTAAGGTGAAGTCATATTGGATTAGTATGTCCTAATCTAATGACTGATTTCCTTTAAGAGACAAATTTGGATACAAACACAGGTATACATAGGAGAGAGTTCACATGAAGACAGAGGCAGTTTGGAGTGAGATGAACAATCCATGAATACCTAGCCTAGCTAGCAATCACAAGAAGCTGGAAGAGGCAAGGAAGGACTCTTCCTTTTAGCACCTTCAGAAGAGCAGGGACCTGCCAACACTTTGATGTTGAAGTCTGTCCTCTCAAACTGTTAAAAAACATATTTCTATTGTTTTAAATCACCCCATTTGTTACAACAGTCTTAAGGAACTTATACCACAACCAGTAGAAAAATTATCCAACTTGCTAGCTTGCAGACAGGAAACCTTTCTGCTCCCAGCTATTCTTTTTTTTTTAAAATTATTCCTTTATTTAATTTTATTTGTTACTATTATTTATTTTTTTAGTGTGACCAATGATACAGAGAGAGAGAAGGGGAAAGTGAGAAAGCAAGCCACCAGGTGCAAGACTCAAACCACAGTTGGCCATGTGGGAGTCCAGCACCTTACCTACCACACCAGCTGCTGGCCCCTATTTTTTAAAAATTATTCCTTTATTTAATTTTATTTGTTATTATTATTATTTTAGTTGTCTTCTCCCAGTTCTTCTAAACAGGAGCTGTCTCCTAGCCTTTAGGATGGGTAGCATTTCTTTCTTTCTTTTTTTAAGAATTATTTATTTATTTAATTCCATTTGTTATTATTAATATTATTTTTAATTTGAGCAGACAGAGACAGAGAGAGAGAGAGGGAAAACAAGAAAGCAAACCACCAGGTCCAGGACTCAAACCATGGTTGACCATGTGGGAATCCAGTGCCCTCATTCACCACACCACCTGCCAGCCCCAGGCTGGGAAGCATTTCAATCTCCCAGTATTGCCCTTCCTATGCAAGTGCTGGAGAACAAACTAGGGGTCCACAGTGGGATGTAGGGAGGCAGTTTCCAAACTTCCTTGAGGATCTCCTGGGAAAGATATTCTCCCAGTGATGTAGAGTCAGTAGTCCAGCCCCCCCCCCCCCCCGCCCCCCCATAGACCTGTGCCCTGGCCTAACGTAGACTAGACACAGTGCCGACATCAGCAGAGCATCGTGTACACCTTAGCTCTGCTAGCTTGCCCTGGGCAGCCAGGCAGTCATGTCCCCATAATGTTCTATTACTGCCTAATAACCAGAAAGAGTTGAGGCTCCATATCCAATGTGAGAGTCAATTATTATTGACCACCTGCGAAGAAAGTATCTTGGACTAATCTTGAACTCGAGATACATACACACATAATCTGTATGCACATGTGCATACCTGTAAGTATGTCTATTTTACTCCTCTGTCAAAATATCTTTGTTGGTTCCCTGTTCCTTGGTGAGTAATATCTAAAATAAGCTCTTAGCCTACCCTTTGAAACTGGTTACTCAGGGCTGGCAGGTGGTGTGGTGGTTGGGGGTGCTGGACTCCCACATAGCCGACCGCGGTTTGAATCCTGGACCTGGTTGCTTGCTTTCTCATTTCTTTCTCTCTCTCTCTCTCTCTCACTCTGTCCCTCCCCAGTCAAATTAAAAATAAATAAAGTTAAATAAAGTAATTCTTTTTTTTTTTAATAAAGTAATTCTTAAAAATAAATGGTTACTCTTTGGCCTTTAGGTACTTTGTAATCTAGCTGACCTCTGCACTGAGCCACTTGCTTTCTGTCTTTCAAACCCAGCTCAAGTATGAACTCCCACAAGAAGATAGTCTTTCCGCATTTCTACACTCTATTTTGAGTAACCATAATACTTTGCCTCTCTAATCACATGACACATTGTGTTGTAGGTTTTTGTATATTTTTCTAATCCTTTTTCCTTGGCATAACACTTTAAAAATACGCTTTCTACTACAAGTAGAATTTGGGGAATGCTTCAAATGGTCAGGGGTCTTCATTAACATTGATGTCAGTGTTGTAGCTAACACTTAGTTAGGGCATATTTTCTGCCAGGCAATGAGCTAAGCATGCTACATAAATTATTCTCAGCTTTTTCTACTCATGCAGCCTGATAATCCTATTTCTTCATGTCCAACATGGTCCCTGGCAAAGGCATAGATGCTAAGTAAGAATTTGCTGGGAGGTGAATATAAGACACAGGTATACATTTTTTCTTTTGAATTTTCTATGGGGTTATGCACTTGCTGGAGAGACAGAGAAAGAGAATCAAAGAGAAAATGAGAAAGCACCCCCCACCACCAGGAGGGATGGACATGCTGCAGTCCTTCCTCCTCCATTCTCTTGGGATTTTGGGTGCACACACATGCCCTGTGTATTTTTTAAGTTGCTGGATCCAGAAGTCAAATTTCGCAGTCAGCCATGTCAGGTCCAGACACCTTAACCACCACACCACTGGCTAGCCCTGCCTGTATACTTTTTAATAACCTTTTTTTTTCTCCCTATCAGAGTCTACCACTATGTGCCCAGTCACTAGTGACTATACAGAGTTCAACATAGCTCAGAAGATGTCCCCTCCCCCCAAAACCAGGCCACCTTGTGGAATTAGCATCAACTTCAGACAGCTTTGAAAAGCAGTTCAGGTCTTCTGTTTTTTCTTTCTTACTTTGTATTTCTTTCCATAAGAGAGCTGAGTCTGACCTATTTTTAGAATTTGGCCCACAGAACCATTGAACTTGGTGGTTTTAGTTTTACTGTTTTTTTTTTTTTTTTTTTTTTTTTTTGTTTTTTTTTTTTCTTTTAGGTAAAAAAATAAAGCACAGGAGTCCTGGCTGTCAGAGCTAGAAAAACATTAGTGATTTCTTCTTTTAATCATACACTCAAAGATGCACTAGGGTAAGTGCATGCTTTGTATGTCCTGGAAATCATGGATTTTCGGTTCCCCTAAGCCCATCTAACCTTTTTCTTTAAATATCCTGCTGAGTTCTAATGGCCCTTAAAGAATGACATCATCAAAACACCCTAAAATTAATCCACCTGATTATTAGTTTCTATTTTGCTTGTGGCAGTTTTTCACCATAGAAATTCTCTTATTTTCCTTGGTATTATTCCCCATCCTACCCTTTGTCTATTGTTTGAAGCCCTCTATTTTCCTTTAGCTGTGGAAGATCGACATAACCACCCTCTCCACTCCCAAGAGCTTGAAGTGAACTAGAGAAAAATTATTTGACATTGAGATTATTTCATCAAAACATTATGACCCTTATTCCCTTTACACACTCTCCTGAGTCCCTTGTGAGTTATTAGAAGAGCTGTTAGAGGAAATAAAAGTTAATTATCAATGCTTCCATAACTAAATCACCAAATATTATACAGGTAGCCTTAAACTTGTTTTCAGGTTCGGCAGAGTTTGAATGCCCCTCTATGCTCCATGGCCTTAGGCAGATATAAGAATTCAGTTCTGGGACCAGCAGTTAGCATAATGGCTACGTCGCTGGACTCCCACGTAGTTGACTGTGGTTTGCGTCCCGGACCCGGTGGCTTAAAACTCACGCTGAGCGCATGTGCGTGTGCACCCAAGATCCCGAGAGGAGAATGGAGGAGAAGGGATTGCAGCGTGGCCATCCCCCCTGGGGGGTGATTTCTCGCTTTCTATCTCTCTGTCTCTCTCTGTCTGTCTGGCTAGCACACACACCCTGGTAGCAAAAACCTCTGGGGGGGAAAAAAAAAGAATTCAGTTCTGAGAATCAGGATTACAGGGACCAGCAGTTAGCGTAATGGCTATGTTGCTGGACTCCCATGTAGTCAACCGCGGTTTGAGTCCCAGACCGGGCGGCTTAAACTCAAGCCGGGCGTATGTGCATTTGTGCCCAAGATCCCGAGAGGAGAATGGAGGAGAAGGGATTGCGCCGTGGCCATCCCACCTGGGGGGTGATTTCTCGCTTTCTGTCTCTCTGTGTCTCTCTTTCTGGTGAGTGCACACGCCCTATTAGGAAAAACCTCTCCAAAAAAAAGAATTAGGATTACAAAAACTGGAAAGATGTGTTAAGCAATTAAAATGTTAATAATCAAAATTCTAGAAACAGGGCAGATTTACTATCTCAGCTGATGGAAGAACTACAAGCTGATGACCACAAATGTAGCTACCATCATTTTTACTTCAGTTTGTTTTAGAGATTCAGCAGCATCCACTGAACTTTTCCCCTGACTATCTTAACACTTTTATCTTTGAGAATCTGGCTAGGATGGGAAACGGAGGTGTAAAAGAATTGTGAGAGTGGCTGTTTTTGCAGTATTTCGGCTAGACATAAAATAGGCAGAAAATTCTAAGATGTCTTCAGAAAGTTTGTTCACAAGAAAATTCTAGCATTAATTATTTTTTAAAGAGATCTAGACAGATTAATATTCAAATAAGAATGGGAACTTTTCTGATTAACAGCATTAATTGTAACTACTGAACTCTAAACATCATCATGTCTATATAATACTTTCTAGGTTTTTTTTTTATGTTCTTTTATACTTTTTATTCTCTGGTGGCTACAGACACTGTAGAAGGCATTAACATTTGGTGGTGTGGGGCCAATAGACGGCATGGTGGTTAAGGTGCTGGGCTCCTACATGGCCAACTACAGTCTGAGTCCCAGACCCGGCAGCTTGAAAATCATACTGGGTGCATGTACATACATGCCTGAAATCCCAAGATGAGAATGGAAAAGAAGGGATTGTAGCATGGCCATCCCCTGAGGGGTGATTTCTCACTTTCCTTCGCTTTCTCTCTGTCTCTTTCTGTCTGTTGAGCATAATGCACCCTATGAGAAAAACCTCTAAAAAAAATTTGGTGGTGTTACTCCATTTTACAAATGAACTGGGAGCTGGCAGGTGGCATGGTGGTTAAGGGTACTGGACTCCCATGTGGCCAGTACCAGTTCAAGTCCCAGACCTGGCAGCTTGCTTTCTCACTTTCTCTCTCTCTCTTGCTCTCTCCGTCTCCAGTCAAATTAAGAATAAATAAATAAGTAAATGAAGTTAAATAAAGTAATTGTTTTTTAAAAACATGTGAAAACCAAAACACAATTTTCACAACAAAATTTATTTTACTGCTTTGCCAAGGGCAGTAGCTTTACCTGGTAAGCATGTGCACATTCTTTAAATTTCTTCATCTAGTTGTAGATCAAGGTTATTCTGAATCATAGTAGTTTCGAGATCTATGTCCAGTACATTTGCAAGTACAAATGCAACTGCTCACTTTATGAATAATAATAATAATAATAATAATGAAAGATAAAGAGAGAGGTGCTAAATGCTTTGCTATCCATGTTGCTACTCTAAGTCTTTACAGTTTCCTACATTAAGGTCTTCACTAGGTTGTTCTGCAATTTCAGACTTTGTAAGACGTTATAGTCTCATGTTGATTTAAAAGTATAGAAGCTATTGGGGCTGGCAGGTGGTATGGTGGCTAAGGGCATTGGACTCCACATGGCCAACTGTGGTTCGAGTCCTGGACCTGACGGCTTGCTTTCTCACTTTCTTTCTCTCTCTCCGTCTTGCTCTCTCACTCTGGCCAGATTAAAATGAACAAACAAATAAAGTAAAATAAAAGAATTCTTTAAAAAAATGAAAGTGTAGAAGCTATCAAAATTCCAATTCCTAGAAAAGTGATTCATTTATTATTAGAATGAAGACATCTTTAATTTCTAGCAATTATGGTGTTGTGGATGCCTATACATGGCAGATAGAGGCAAACAGGAATGAATACATTGTTATTCAGAGTTTGATTGGACTTGTTAGCTTAACATCTGGTCTTTAGGAGCTCTCTCATTCATTTTTAATGTGATAAAGTTCCAAAGGTATTGTTATTTATTTCCTTATGTTATGGGAACTTTGTTCAAATCAATCTGATGATTTAAAAAATTTTTAATAGAGTCCTTTATAAATATATACATTTGTAACACAACTTTTATTTACATATTCTTATATATTTTATTTATTTATTTATTTTGAATGTTTTTTTTTCTTTTCTTTTCTTTTTTTGAGAAGTTTTTGCTATAGGGCACGTGCGCTCACCAAAAAGACAGAAAGAGACAGAGAGACAGAAAGCGAGAAATCACCGCCCCCAGGGGGGATGGCCACCCACAATCCCTTCTCCTCCATTCTCCTCTTGGGATCTTGGGCATGCATGTACACAAGCCCGGTGTGACTTTAAGCCACCGAGTCCGGGACTCAAACTGCGTCTACTACATGGGACTCCAGCAACATAGTCATTACGCCAACTGCTTGACCCATATTTTGGAGAGGTTTTTGCTATAGGGCACGTGCGCTCACCAGAAAGGCAGAGAAAGAGAGAGACAGAAAGCAAGAAATCACTCCCCAGGAAGGGATGGCCACGCCACAATCCCTTCTCCTCCATTCTCCTCTTGGGATCTTGGGCATGCACACACATGTGCCCAGCGTAAATTTAATCCACTGGGTTCAGGACTAGAAACCGTGGTTGACTACATGGGACTCCAGCGACATAGCCATTATGCCAACTGCTGGTCCTATATTCTTTCTGTTTTGTTTTGTTTTGTTGAGAGGTTTTTTGCTATAGGGCACATGTGTTCACCAGAAATAGAGACAGGAAGTGAGAAATTACCCCCAGGGTGGATGACCACGCAACAATGCCTTCTCTTCCATCCCCTTCTCAGGATTTTGGGCACACATGCACATGAGCCTGGCATGAATTTAAGCCACTGGGTCCAGGACTCAAACCATGGTCGACTACATGGGTTAGTCCAGTGACATAGCCATTATGCTAACTGCTGGCCCCTGGTCCCATATTCTTAAAGTATATCTCTACAAAATCCACATGAGTGTGCAGACATTTATATAAACATAATAGACATAAGTAAGTTTCAGAACATCTGGATGATTTTTATGATTGGTGGTATAAAGCTTAATGTAAAAAGTATAATATATAGGCATATAAGATGCAGTTCAAACTGCATAACTCGAGAAATGTCCTTACTCTTCAACTACAGCAAGATACAAAAGTTATATTGCTTCTATATACTAAATTTTTTTAAGAATTATTTTATTTAACTTTATTTATTTATTTATTTAAATTTGATCAGAGAGTGGGGAGAGAGAGAGAGAGAGAGAAATCAAGCCACCAGGTCTGGGACTTTAACCATGGTTGGCCATTTGGGAATCCAGCATCCTTAACCACCATGCAACCTGCTGTCCCTGTATATACGTAATTTAAATGCTCAATAAGGAAGTTGTTAAATTCAATATAATAATCCTAATATAGAGATATAGTTACATAGACTATTCAGTTTTCATGATCTATCTGTGAAAATTTTAGAGTGATAATGTGATGGTTAATTTTACACGTCAATTTGTCTGCTAGGGAAGGCGCAGATTAAACATTATTTCTGGGTGTATTTAAAGGTGTTCTGGGTAAGATTAGTACTTGATTTAGTTAAGTGGATTGGGGAGTGCATCATCAATCTTTTAAGGATCTGAACAGAACAAAAAGGTTGAAGAAGGAGGCATTTGTCTCTTACTGCCTATGTGCTTCAGCTGGGATGGCTCATTTTCTCTTGCCCTTGGACTGGGATTTATACCTTTAGATGTGGATTGGAAGTATGCCACTAGCTTTCCTGAGTCCCTAGATTACAGACAGCAGACTATCAGATTTCCCGGCTTCCATAATATGTGAGCCAATTCCTCATAATGTCATAATGTATTTTATATATATATATAAACATTTATTTTATATATAACCTGTTCTGTTTCTCTGGAGAACCCTGGCTAATACAGATATATTTCAATTTAGTGCAAGGAAGAGCCTACTGTTGAAAATAGCTGTTGGAAGTTTGACCGTGTGTTGCCTTGCGAGGTAGTAAATTTACTATCAGTGGAAATGGTAAAGCAGATGTTGAAGTGGGCATTCCAGCATTGGATGGGCTTAGTTAAACTATTTGGAAAATCCCTATGAGTCACAGAGCCGATGGAGGATATCATCTTCAAAACCTTCAGAAACTGCTTAATCCCACTCCTTTGCTTTTCAGAGTTGAAAAATGAGCCCCAGAAGATCCAACTGTGTCATCCAAGGTCAACTAGCTAATATGCTTTAGGGGATTTGTTTGACAGGATGTTATGCTTTTGGTTTTATTAGAGCCTAGTAAAATATAATGCAAACTCTCTCTGCTCATGTTATGTAGGAAGACCTGAACACTGCTGAATGCCAAAAGTCTTTTATTTCAGGTTTATCAACTTTTATGTGACAGGTGTTACTCTCAGAGAACCTGTTTTATACATAAAAATGAGAGTTAACTTGAAGCTTCTATTCATGTTGTAACATTCATGTGCATTTGTAGCAATGGGAACGTGACTATAAGCTTTATAGTGAAAGTACGTTCCAGTAAGAGCAAAGGTCAGCATTAGATTGCAAAGGAGAGATAAGTACTAAGAGTTCCAAATTCATTTCCCTTTGTCATCAGCTGTTCATTACAGGACACAAGGCAAGATTAGCAGGGCTGCTGTTCAGATGGCAAGCTCCAGGATAGCCATTTGACTTGGTAAAGGACTGAAGTATTCTCGTGGTAATTGGTAATTAGCCATTGCTCTGAGCCTCTGAGTGCCTCTGCCCTGGCTGTGCTGGCCCCTTCACACATACATTCTTCCTGATATTGCAGCAATGGAAAGGTTAACACTTTTTTTTAGTTGATGGGATACTGAGAATTAATTTCTAGCCAATATGATATGACTTTTACTCAACAAACTTATTTCAGGCTATTTGAGACAATCTCCAGAATTTATTTTTCAATGAGTCAGATTATTTGGTAATGAGCATGAAGGGGTGGGAATATAATTTCTGTTTTACTTCTGCCATAAAGAAAAAAAAAATGTTTACGTTTTATTATTTATTTCTTGCACGGGTGGAAGAGAGAGGGAGAGTGAGAGACAAACAGACCAATAGGGTCTTTTTTTTTTTTTTTTTTTTTTTTTTTGAGAGGTTTTTGCACTAGCCAGCAAGACAGAGAGACACAGAGAGACAGAAAGCAAGAAATAACCCCCCAGGAGGGATGGCCATGCCACTATCCCTTCTCCTCCATTCTCCTCTCGGGATCTCGGGCACGCACACACACACGCCTGGCGTGAGTTTAAGCCACTGGGTTTGGGACTCGAACCACAGTTGACTACATAGGAGTCTAGCAACATAACCATTACGTTATATGCTGGTCCCAACAGACCAATAGGGTTTTAATACTGCAATCTACCCTCAGCTTTGGACACACACATGCTCATTGTGCTCAGGGACGGCTGCAGATGTGAACTAGGAACCTCTGCCCTGGCTCAGTCTCACAGAGCATTGCGCTTTGTCTGTGCACCACCATCAGCCCTCAGAAGAAATGTTTATGAAGACCTTCAATTAAGTCTTTAAAGACTTTCTACTATATATATTTCAAAAAAAATGGAGGGACCAGTAGATGGTGTAATTGTTATGTCACTGGACTCCCATGTAATTGACTGTGGTTTGAGTCCCAGACCAGGCGGCTTAAAAATTACACTGAGTGTGTGTGTGTGCATGCCCAAAATCCCAAGAGAAGAATGGAGGAGAAGGGATTGCTGTGTGGTCAATCCCTTGGGTGGTGATTTTTTGCTCTCTGTCTCTGTCTCTCTGGTGAATGCATACACCCTAGAGAAAAAAATCTCTCTAAAAATTTTTTTTGAGTATTCTTCAGATGTGTTCATAATGAAGTCATTCAGATAATGACAGAGTTATTTTTTAGCTGTGGTTGTGGGTTTTTAACATTTTTTGTCTGTTTGAAAGGATTGATGAAGGTAAAAGATTTTCTCTTAGAACCTTCATATGAGGCACTAAGATAAAACAACTGCTGTTTATGGAGCACATACTGTGTGCCCAATACTGTTGAGTCCTTTACCTGAATCGTCTCATTTAATTCCTACAATAATGCTATGTAATAAGGCTTTTATTATACTCATATTATAGCTGCAGAAACTAGAGGTTCAGGGCAGTGAAATGAGATATAAATAACGTCACCAGCTCACAAGCAGGAGAACAAGGATGCAAACTTCAGTTTGTCTAGTGCCCTTGGGCAGTGTAAAGAAATCAGAAGTTGGACCTCTGGTACTTTGGGGTAGCACAGTGATAACACAATTGGACTCATAAGGAACGGTCCTGGGCTCATGTCCTGGACTCTCCCTCTACACACTGGTGGTGAGTGTGCACACTCCCACGATCCAAGCTGGCTTTAGCAAGGGGTAGATCTTGGTGTGACGGCCCCGTTAAGGGGATTTCTCTATCATGTAAGAAATAAATAAAGCTTAAACAGAACAAAACAAAAAAGTAAAAAGAAGCTGGGTTCCATCCCCATCTTCTAAGGATACATGGGGCCTGGATTCTGTCATAGGCTGTAGCTTTTTTTTTTTTTTTTTTTTTTGAGAGATTTTTGCTATAGGGCGTGTGTACTCACTAAAAAGACAGAGAGAGACAGAGAGACAGAAAGTGAGAAATCACCTACCAAAGGGGATGGCCACGCTGCAATCCCTTCTCCTCCATTCTCCCCTCGGGATCTTGGGCACGCACGCATGCACACGCGCCCAGCATGAGTTTAAGCCACTGGGTCTGGGACTCGAACCATAGTTGACTACATGGAAGTCCAGCAACATAGACATTACGCTAACTGCTGGTCCCAACACAGGCTGTAGCTTAACCCAGGTGCTCTCCAGCCCCCGGCCCAGGGCTGTTCTTGTCACTTGAATCTGTGCCTAGGATCCCTAGCCCTGTAAACTCAGCCTTGGTCCAGGGAACTTCAAGATTGGAGTACAGTTCAGTAGCCATGTACATCGGCAGTATATGCCTAGAAACTTAATGCTGGTGTGTTTAGGAATGATAAAAATTATATATATAAAATTTATTTTTTATAATTTTAAGAGGAAATAGGTCATGGTGTGATAGTGATGTTCAGAGAACTCTTTGGAAGTTTTTTTTTTTTCTGATTGGAGATGAAAGATTCAAGAATACTTTCTAAATCCATTTCTGTTGCAAGTAAAAGGGAGAAAATGAAACTTAACTTTGATTTAAAGAATAAAGAAAGGTTCTTATTCACCAAACAACTGCATTCCAGATCATTTCAATTTACATTTAAGAACTCATTTCTTAGTTCTGGGAAGCGTTAACTTACTTCTGTCACGCTGTGGTATTCACTGAGTAAGACAGATGAAAGGCAGCGTTTCTCGGTGCTGTGCAGTGTGTTTATTTTACATGCGCTCCTGCCAGACATCTGGAGGATATGTCTTTGATAGGACCATGTGCCAGATACCTCTGAGGGCACATTTCTACTAGTGTTTTACTTAAGATTTCTCCATCCTGTTAACAATTACCGCCATAATAAACTCCCAAATCCTAATGGGTAAACCCAGTAAAAGTGTATTTCTTTGTCACATCAGATCTGAAGTGAATGTTTCTATCTTCTGGTCCATCAGGGATCCAGGCTTATTCAAGTCCAACCAGAAAATGAGAGAACAGAGAGAAATCATACAAGAGGTTTTGTAATGCTTCAGCTTACACAATGAGACAGAGTCATACAAGAGGGTCTAGTCTATGGCCCCACTCTAGTGTAAAGGAATAGGCAATGACATCGAGGTGTGTGCTCAGGAGGCAGAAGAAAAGGGTTTTGGTAGACGCATAGCAGTCTCAAACCCAAGGCGGTCTGGAAGCCACCAGCCAAAGCTTGTTGTTTCGATAGTTAGCTTGAACAGCACTTTACTTTAAGACCAGAATCAGGACCAACCTGTGGCATGTTGGTTAAGGCAGCTGGATCCCACATGACTGCGCAGTTTGACTCTCAGACCTGGTAGCTTAAGAATGTCACCAGGCGCATGTGCATGCATGTCCAAAATCCTGACAGGAGAGAGAGATGGAGGAGAAAGGATTGCAGCATGATCATTCCCCATAGGGGGTGCTTTTCACTTTATCTCTCTGGCAAGTGCATACACCCACTGGCAAAATGTAAAAATAAATGTTTATTTTAAAAGACCTCAGGGACCAGCAGATGGCATAGCAGTTATGTCGCTGGATTCACATGTAGTCAACCATGGTTTGAGTCCCGGACCCTGTGGCCTAAAACTCACGCCAGATATGTGTGCATGCATACCCAAAATCCCAAGAGGAGAAGGGAATGTGGCCGTTCCCCCTGGGGGGTGATTTCTCACTTTTTGTCTCTCTGTCTCTCTGGCAAGTGAACGTGCCCTATAGCAAAACTCTCTCTCTCTAAAAAAAAAAAAAAAAAAAAAAAAAAAAAAATCAGAAAAAAATCAGAAAAATCAAAATCAGAAAAAAAAGAGCAGCTCATTAAATAATATTTTGCTATTAGATCTCTAAAATTTCTTCCACTTTTGTCATAAATAATTTTTCCTTCAGATTTTGAAAAGTGAATCAAGTCTACAGGATGTATTGAACTCTCCCCAGAGGAATATGGCAGGTAGTTTTTGCCAAGAAGTTCACAAAATGTAGGAATCCAGTGCCAAAAATAAGATAAAAGTCTGAATTCTACACACTGAAAAAATAAGAAAGTTGCATTATTGTGTGTGATCACAGAGTAGCTCTTTGACTTAATTTCAAATAAGGTGGAGGGCTTGTTGTTGCTTTCTTCTATCGAGTTCTCTTAGGAAACATACTTTCAAGCAAAGACGCTCTGCTTTACACTGTCAAGCAGGTCTCTGAGGGTATCAGCGACAAGGGGCCTTACCCTGGCACATGTATGGGATATAAATCTAATACTGAAAAAAGATTTCACTTGATCTGTTTTCTGGAATGTTTTTCAGACATATCCAAATGGGCAATTCTGACTTCAGAGAAATCATGTGATTAGAAGAGTGAGACAGTGCCATACCCAGCAACTGGTACTCTTCCTGACAGTTAGTAAGCGAACTGCTTTCATTCATTCAACACAGGTATTAAACGCTGCATCCCAGGCACTAATTCAAATTGTGGGGTTGAAGCGATGAAAAAATAGACAAATATCTCTGTCTTCATGGAAATTAACATTGTACCTACTATAAAACGTATTATGTGATAATAAACGTTGTGGAGAAAAGCTGATAAGAGATTGGAGAGTTCGTAGGGTTGCCCTTTTAAATAAGGGATGGTGTCACTGAGTGAAGACTTGAGGTGAGGTGGTGAGCCATGTTTTCATCTTAGATAAGGAGTGTGGTGGGCCGGCCCCATAACACAGTGATTAAGGAAAACTTGGTTTGGATCCCAGCTGCAGCTGATTGAAAAACATGTTGGGTACATGTGCATGTGTGCCCCAAATCCCAGCAGGATGGAAAAATGGAGGAGAAGGCATTGCAGTATGACTACACCTCACTGGGAGGAGCGTGTTCTCCTTCTCAGTCTCTATTTCTCTGTGGCGAACACCTATGCCCATGGACAATTATAAATATACATGTATATATATTCCTAAAAGAAACCAGTGCAAAGGCTCTGAGGTGAGAGCAAGCCTGGCTTCTTTCAGAAATAACAGGTAACCCTAAGTGGATGAAGCAGAGTCATGGTAAAGTGGTAAGAGAGGAAGTGAGGGAGGAAACTTGAATGGTAAAAAGTGAGGGCAGAGAAGATGTTCTTGGAAATCACATTAACCGCTTCGTCCTTCACTAAATGACATAGGAAATCAATTCAAGGTTTTGAGCAGAGAAGTGACATGGTGCAACATGTTTTAAAAGGATCAGTCGGTCAGCTGTATTGAAAGTAGGGTGAGTGAATGGACCACGGTGGAATTAAGTCTGGTTAGGCATTTGTTGCGATAATACAAATGAAAGTGACAGTAATGTGGACCAGGGTAAGAGCAGTGGAGGTAGCAAACATTGGGCATATTCTGGATATATTTTGAAACTACAGCCAACAGGGGTTTCTGCTGAATTAAAAATACACAGTGTGAGACGAAGGTAAAGGAAAAATAGTCAAGGATGACTCCAGGATTTATTGGCCCAAGCTGTCAGATGGATGGAGTTGGTATCTACTATAGTGGAAAAGACTATGGGAGGAGCTATTTTTAGCGGGTAGGAAGAGCTCAGTTTATACCAGTTAAATTTGTGATACCTGTCAGATATCCCACTGGAGGTGTTGAGTTTACAGCTGGTATTGAAGCCTGAAAGTCAATCGAAGAGGTCAGGCTGGAAATATAAATTTAGGAGAACTCAGCAAACAGATGATATGTATTTATTCATTTATTTTAAAAAATAGTTATTTAATTTTATTATTATCATTATTTAATTTATGATAGGGCATGTGTACTCATGAGAGAAAACAGAGGGAAAGGGAAAGTGAGAAAGCAAGCTGTCAGGCCTGGGACTCGAACCACAGTCTACCATGTGGGAATCAAGGGCCGCAACTACCACGCCACGTGCTGGCCCTAATGGATGGTATTTAAAGCCATAAGCCTGGATGAAATCACCAAGAGGATGAATCAGCTTAAAGAAGACCAAGGGCTGAGTCTTGGAGAATTGCTAGTTGGGAGAGATGATAGAACCAGAACGGGAGACAGAAATGTGAACAGTTATACAGAAAGAAAAGCAGAAAACTCGGCCTGTCGTAGGGCTACTTTTAATGAGAAAAAGAGTTTTCAGGTGGAAGCAGTGATTGACTGTTTCAAATGTTGACAGCTGATGGATTAAATGAAGATTAAGGAATAGCCATTGCATTTAGCAATGTGGAGGTTCTTGGTTCTCTTGACTAAAGCAGCTTCTGTAGAGTGGTGAGGGAAAACTTCTTTGAAATGCAATGGAGAGAGGGTGGGGGGAATGAATCAGAGGAGGTAAGTGTGGACAGCACTTCGCAGAATCTCGTTACAGAGAAGGAAGAAATAAGGCAGTACCTCCTGGAGAGATCAGTGGTGTCAAGAGAGGGTTTTGAACGATGAGAGTATGAATAGCATGTTAGCTTTTGAATAATAGCACTTACAATGGAAAAGAAAACAGACCACATAGGAAAGAGAAGGAAGAATTCAAGGTGGACTCCCACATAGTCTACTGTGGTTCGCATCCTGGACCCAGTGGCTTAAACCTTATACTGGGCACATGTATGTGAGTGCTCAAGATCCCAAGAGGAGAATGGAGGAGAAGGAATTGAAGTGTGGCCATTCCCTCTGGGGCGGGGGGTGGGGGGCTGGTGGTTTCTCACTTTCTGTCTCTCTGTCTCTCTTGCAAGCACACACTCCCTGGAGCAAAAATATCTCTCAAAAAAAAAAAAAAAAAAAAAAAAAAAAAAAAGAAAGAAAGAAAAAGAAAAATGGAGAAGATCTGAAATAGTCCTGGCACCAGCAGATGGCCTAATGGTTGTTACCAGACTCTCACGTAATTGAATGTGGTTCAAGTCCCAACCTGGCAGCTTGTGTGTGCATTAGTGCCCAAAGTCCTAAGAGGAGAATGGATGAGAAGGGATTGCGGTGTGGCCAGTCCCCTGGGGAGGGGTGATTTCTCACCTTCTGTCTCTCTGTCTCTCCAGCAAGCATGCATGCCCTATAGCAAAAATCTCTCTCTCTCTAAAAAGAAGAAGAAGAAGAAGAAGAAGAAGAAGAAGAAGAAGAAGAAGAAGAAGAAGAAGAAGAAGAAGAAGAAGAAAAGAAATAATCCTGTAGGAGAGAGAGAGCAGGGGTATGTAAATATTAAGGCAATGTCATGCCTTGATTCTAGTGTGGTCAAAGGATTCTTGAAGTCAGATATCTTGAGGGAGTAAACTGAAAATAAAATGTTCATAAGTGTTTATAAATGATGACAATTAGTCTGTTTCCAACTGAGTTGTGAAGAAAAAGGATATTGAACATTTTCTTGAAGTTTAAAGGTGTCATGAGACATTTTTGGGAACTCTTGGTTTGTGCATTTAGTAGGTGCATGTATCCTTATCCAGGAAGGCCAGATTAACAGTGACACAGACTTCCGCACAGTATGTGGCAAGACTGAATGGTCTTGGCTAGTAGATTTTGCACTTAAAATACGAGCCAGTGAAAGAGGTGGGACTCGTTGGATAAAATATAGCCCCTAGGGAAGGCTGGAGCGAGAGACCTGTGCATTATGCCTTCCAGACCTGAAACAGGAAGTCGAATTTTAATAGCTTTGACTTACAAAATTAATACCCTCCAAAGAAAATTCACCTGTTGCCAAATCTAATGCCAGGCTTTGAATGCTCACAGTTCCTTCAAGTCTCTTATTTGTTTTTCTTTCTTTCTTTTTTTCTTCTCCTTCTTGCCAGTGTCTTCTAACCTTTTAGGCATGAATACTAAAGAGCTTGCAAGCTATCTTCTTGATGAATTGTTTTATCAGAAGGCAATGATGAAGAAGAGAAAGTAAAAGAGAGACTTTAAATATTTTGGTTTAAAATACATTAATTCTGGCTATGGATTTCCCTAAATTCTTTGTGTACATATAAATACACTGTTTATGTCTCACAATGTGGCCCACATATTTTGAAATCCAACTCTTCAAACATTGTTTTTTTTCATTAGGTCAGCCTATAAAGCAGTTCTGTCAGAAGTTCTATAGACCTGGGTGCCAAAGACTCCTTATTTTTCTTCCTTATACCTTCATTTTTTCTAATTAGATACCCCAAAGCTGCTCAACTTAATCTACCACAGTCAGATGTAATCATTTAGCAAATACTGCTGTCACTAATGGTTTTTACACTTGTATTGTTTCACAAGGATTACTTTCAAATCTTGTGAATTAAAGTTTCCATTCAGTATCACCAGAGATAATACACAAATATTCATTACCACATATATATTTAGGCATAATTTTCTCATAAAGGTAATATACAAATATTCATTATCATATATATATATTTGAGGGGTGTTGGTAGCTACTGTTAAGAGGAAATATATTGGGGCCAGCAGGTGGTTGTACTCCTAGCATTTTTAACCACTGACTGTGGTTCAAGTCCCAGACCTGGCAGCTTGCTTTCTCACTTTCCTTTCTCTCTCTTACTCTATCCTTCTCTGGTCAAATTTTAAAAATTAAATAAATAAATAAATAAAGTTACATAAAATAATTCTTAAAAAAAAAAAAGAGGAAATATATTGGGTCCAGCAGGTGGCATGGTGGCTAAAGATGTTGAACTCCCACATGGCTGACTATGGTTCAAGTCTTGAAACTGGCAGCTTGCTCCCTCACTTTCTCTCTCTCTGTCTCTGTCTTTCTCTGGTCAAATTAAAACAAATAATAATAATAAATAAATTTAAATAAAGTAATTCTTTAAATAAAAGATAAAATGTATTTAAAGATCACTCTTTTATTAAAAGGATTATTTAATCTTATTTATTATCATTATTATTCTTTTTATTCAGAGAGACAGAGAGAGAAAGAGGGGAAGTGAGAAAACAAGCTACCAGCTCTGGGACTTGAACCATAGTTGGCCTTGTGGGAATCCAGCACCTTAACCACCACACCACCTGTCAGCCCCTTAAAGATCACTCTTTAGCTGAAAAAGATGACAAGGAATTTACATGAAGGAATGTTCAGATATATTCTATTTTGTCTTCACTGGATGTACTTAAAGAAGATATATTCTTTTCAATTTATTCCATACTGCTTTAAGTTTGCGCTTAAGAATGGACTAAGTAAGGTGTATTCTTTTTTTTTTTTTTTGATGGAGAGTAGTTTTGTACATTTAGTCCTAATCATAAATATAATACAATCGCTTGTTTTAAAACAGTTCATAAATAAGAAAATATATAAACCAGAAAAAACAAGTCCTCTCAATAATCCTACCTCCCAGAGATAACCAAACTTAGCAACTTAGTGTGAATCCTCTCAGGTTTATTTCTGTGGGTGTGTATATCAGTGTGTGTTTATCTTTAGTTTTTTTTTTTTTTTCTAGAGGTTTTTTGCTATAGGGCGTGTGTGCTCGCCGGACAGAGAGAGAGAGACAGAGAGATAGAAAGCGAGAAATCGCCCCCCAGGGGGGATGGCCATGCCGCAATCCCTTCTCCTCCATTCTCCTCTTGGGATCTTGGGCACGCACACACACGCGAGCCACCAGGTCCAGGATGCAAACCGCGGTTGACTACGTGGGAGTCCAGCGACATAGCCATTACACTAACTGCTGGTCCCATAGTTTTTAAAACTATGATAAGTTCTTAGATAATCATGATAGCCTATATGTTTTTAATCTTGTAAATGAATTATTAACTATTTCAATATATTTATTTAACACATTCATTTTATTGTATGAATGAGTGAATATTTTTTTCAGCATGGGAATTATCTAGATTTCTAATTTTTATTATGATAAATAATGCTGCTATTAACATTCTATTCAAAGGGCTGACATAACCTGTTGCATAGATTTGTTGGAACAAATATTGGGTCATCAGAAAAGCCATGACATATTTTTGTATAGAAAAACATGGAAAAACATGTCATGACTTTCCTGACAACCTAATAAATAAATAAATACATGAATACATACAAGTTGTCTAGAAGAACACAGTAACACACTACTTCAAAAAGTTACATGTTTTTTTCATGACTAACTCCTAGAGATGAAGTTATTTTGTTAAATAATACCGAATTGCCCTCCAAAAAGGGTCTACCAAGTTATACTCCATTAGCAAATAAAGAATATTTGTATTCCCAAGCTATTTAAACTAATCTTTTCATCAGAAGTGTCACCAACCTATAGAGAAGTGCATACATGTTGTAGGTATTGGTCCAAACAACATGAACCTGAATGTATAACCAACACCCAGATCGAGACAGTGTACATTTTCAACACCCTAGAAGCGTCCCTTGAGTTCCAACCAGTCCTTATTTGCTTCCCTACCCCAAAGTTAAGCCCTCGCCTCCTTCTTGCACACATAGATCAGTTTTATACACTTTTATGTTTGGCTTCTTTTAGCCAGTACTGCATTTGTATTAGATGATTATAACCATGTATGTTGTTGCAGAGAACAAAAATAGTTCATTCATCTATATAATGTCCTACTGTAGGAATCTAGGAATAACTGTAAACTATTCATTGTGCTGTTAAGGGCATTTTATGTGTTTGTTTGATATGTTTAGCAGTTACAAATAACACTATTCTGGTTCTTTACATGCCTTTTGCTGTGTATGTGTACACATTTCTATTGAACATTTACTTCAGAGGAGCATTGCTAGCTTATAGGGCAGGTGTTCATTCAGTTTTAAAAGATCCTGCCAGTTCTCCAAAGTCATCGTGCCAGTTTATCACAATGTCAGCAATGTAGGCTACTACCAGTTGTACATTCTTGCCAATTCTTGGTTTTATTCATTGTTTTAAAATTTGGTCATTCTGGTGGATGTGTGGAGTATATCGTGTGCTTTCCTTTGTGTTTTCCTGAGAACAAGTGAAGTTAAACACCTTTTCATGTGAGTACTGATCATTTGGATGGCCTTTTAAATGAAGTACATACCATTTCCAGTCTTTTGCCCATGTAAATAATTGGATTGCCTTTTTCTTACTGATTCATAAGAATTCTTTTTTTTCTGGGTACATTCCTGGATACGTATGTGTCTGTGTACACACATGTGTCATTTATACAGCTGCATACACAGTACTACATGCATTCCTATATAATATTTCTTAATATATATAATTAAAGATACTTTTGTATTGATCATGTCTTTAAACAAATAAGCTCTTAATTTTAATGAAGTTTGCTTTTTCAACCTTTTTCTTTATAATTAGTACCTTGTGTGCCTTGCTTAAGAAACCTTGGCTTTGGGACCTGCAGATGGTGTATTGGTTATGTTGCTGCACTCCCACATGGTTAACTTTGGTTCGAGTTTCTGACCCGGTGGCTTGAAAATTATGCCAGGAAAGTGTGTGTACGTGCCCAAGACCCGGGAAGAGAAAAGAGGAGAGATGATTCTGGTGTGGCCATCCCATCCCCCTGAGGGGTGATTCCTCAGTTTTTCTCTCACTATGTCTGTACAAATGCCCTCAGGCTAAAACCTCTCCAAAAAAAAGAAGTCCTGGTGTACCCAAGGTCATGAAGACATTGTCTTGTGTGTTTTCTATCAGAAGTTTTATTGTTTTTCCACCTTTTAACTTGATCTGTACTCTTGAATTGATCTACCTTAAATTGATTTTATGTGGAATGAGAAAGCAGTTAATACTGAATTTCCCTTATTAGATATCCAATTAACTCTGCTCTCTTTATGGAAAGGTGTGACAGTGGCACCTTTGCTGTAAATCAGATGACTATAAATGTTTTTCTATACTATCCTTTTCTGTTGGTCTTTTTATTTATCTTTTTGTCAAAACTACGTACTTTGTAACAAGTCCTCATATCTGATAGTGAAGGTTTTGTACTTTTTTCTTTAAAACGTTGTCTTGCAATCCTGGGCACCTTGCATTTCTCTAAACTTTTATCACAATTTGAAAGCATTACCTCTTCATTGTTGCTAATTTCATACACTCTCCCCACATATTTTGTCTTCATTACTTTCATGGTAGTCATCATTTTGGTTGAAGGTAACTCCACCCCTTAAGTCATTTAGTTGGTTCAGGTGTGGTTATCCGAGTAGCGTTGTATCAATGAGTTCCTTTGTTAGGCTTTTAGGATTTGGAATCAGAAAGAATTTGAAGTTCTGAGTATAAAATTCAGGGACTATTTGACATCTATGCTTTCTACTATGTGGACAAAAGCTGTCTTTAGTAAAGATAAATGAAACCAGAATGAACAAAAATGCAATGGCAATATATGGAAAGGAACCTGGTCATGTTGACGTTCTCTATCCCAGGTATTCAGTAATCCCAGACTTATTCAATTTATCCTATGGATTCTTTTTTAATTGAGGGAAATTATATACAACATGAAACTGGTTATTTTCTTTCTTTTTTATTTTTTTAAAAAAAGGATTATTTCACTTAACTTTATTTATTTTTTTATTTATTTTAATGTGACCAGAGGGTGGGGGGCAGGGAAGAGAGAGAGAGAGAGAGAGAGAGAGAGAGAGAGAGAGAGAGAGCCTCCAGGTCTGGGACGTGAACCACAGTTGGCCATGTGGGAGTCAGTCCAGCACCCTTAACCTGTCAGCCTGAAATTGGTCATTTTCACCATTCCTAAGGATACAGTTCAGTGGTCAGCACATTCACATTATTGTGCATCCATTACCAACATCCATCTCCAAAACTTTTCATCTTCCCAAACTAAAATTCTGTAACCATTGAACAATAATTCCCTATTGTCCCCTGCCTACAGCCTCTGACAACCACCATTCAACTTTCTGTCTTTCAGAATTTGACTACTCTAGGCACCTTATGAGAGTGGAATTACAGTATTCATCCTTTTGTTACTGAATTATTTCCCTTAGCATAATGTTTTTAAGGTTGATTCATGTCGCAACGGGTGTATCAGAATCTTCTTCATTTTGGGACCAGCGGCTGAAGTAATGGCTATATTGTTGGACTCCTATGTAGTCCAACCTGGTTCAAGTCCCAGACCCAGTGTCTTAAACTAATGCAGAGCGTGTGTGTGTGTGTGTGTGTGTGTGTGCATGTGTGTGCGTGCGTGCCCAAGATCCTGAGAGGAGGGTGGAGGAGAAGGGACTGCGGCGTAGCCATCCCCCCGGGGGATGATTTCTCGCTTTCTCGTTCTCTGTCTCTGTCTTTCTGGCGAGTGCACGTGCCCTATAGCAAAAACCTGTCCAGTAAATAAATAAATAAATAAATAAATAAATTCCTTCATTTTTAAGGTTGAACAATATTCCATTGCATATATGTATCGTATTTTGTTTACACATTCATCTGTCAGGGGTACTTGGGCTCCATTTACCTTTTGCTGGTGTGAATAATGCTGCAGGAACATGAATGCATATAGACTGGGTTTAAAATTTTTTTTTTCTTTGATACATTTTTGTTCTATTTTGTTTGGCTTAAGCAAATTAGAGTGCAAACTAAAGGGGTCCCAACTAATAGGCCTGGGTCAGTTTTCAGACTCCCCTTTCTAGTCCTTTGATCTTCCTGCCTTTTGCTGTACTAACCCCACATTGTCTTAACTATTTTCACTTTATAGTATATGTTTTTGGTCTAGTAAACAGGCCTTTCCTCATTATACTTTTATAAAAATACATTGGCTACATTTTAGCATTTTAGCTCCAGATGATCAACTGTCAAATTCTAAAAAGAAAACCAATGCAATTTTGTTGAATATTGCACTGCACTTACAGTTAATTTGGAAAAAATCAACATTATACCTTTTGGAAGAATTATATATATGTACGTATATGTGTGTGTGTGTGTGTGTGTGTGTGTGTGTATGCTGGTCTCCCTGTTATGTAATTCTTGAAACATACTTTTTCCCACATTTCCCTAAGAAGCTACCATAAGAACAAATTTCTTGGTTTAAAGATGTGAATATTTAGGACCAGCAGGTGGCATGGGGGTTAAAGGTGTTGAATTCCCACATTGTCGACTACAGTTCGCATCCTGGACCTGGCATCTTTTCTCTTGCTTTCCCTCTCTTTCTGTTCCTCTCTGGTCAAGTTAGAATAAAGTTAAATAAAATATTTTTTTAAAAAAGATGTGAGCATTTGAACATACAAGCTGTTAACAAATTATCTTCCAGAAAGGTCAATACCAATTTACACTCCTAAGAGGCAAACATAGACATTTTCCTACCTCCTTGCAAACATAGGAAGATTATATTTAAAACTTCTGCTCATTTGAAGAGAAAAAAAGAAATCTCATGAATATTTTTAATTTTTATTTAATTAATAGTAATAATATGGTTTAACAGTGCTAGTTATTCACTTGGTGATTCGTATTTCCATGACTGTGAAAAGCCAATTATTATTTGCTTATTGTTCTATGGGGTCATTGGAAAAGTCATAATGCATTTTTGCACAGAAAAATATAGAAAAATATGTCATGACTTTTCTGATGACCCAATATTTTTATCATTTGTTTGTTTGTTTGTTTCTTTCTCTAACCAATTTGGCCATTTGGTCCAGATGATCTGTTTGTGGTGAATTTTGAAAATTAATATTTTGTTTATAATATATATATTTAAAGTATTTTCCGTATGCTGTCAACAATCCTTTAGCATGGTAGGGGATATCTTTTGCCATACATAGTTTTATGTATGATTTACCATAGTTTTATGGTTGATACAGTCAAATTGACCAGTCTTTTAATTTTTTACATATATCTTATTTCGATTGCTTTAAAAAAAAGGTTTGTGGGACCAGCAGTTAGCGTAATGGCTATGTCGCTGGACTCCCACGTAGTCGACCACGGTTCGCGTCCCGGACCCGGTGGCTTAAACTCATGCCGGGCGCATGTGCGTGCATGCCCAAGATCCCGAGAGGAGAATTGAGGAGAAGGGATTGCGGCGTGGCCATCCCCCCTGGGGGGTGATTTCTCGCTTTCTGTCTCTATGTCTCTCTCTGTCTGTCTGGCGAGCACACACACCCTATAGCAAAAAACCTCTCCAAAAAAAAAAAAAAAAGGTTTGTTTCTTCTATGAGAGAGACAAAGACAGAGAGAGAGAGAAAAAAATACCTCCAGCAGGGTCTTGATGCCACAGTCCACCCCAGCCTCAGTCAGGCAGGATCACAGGCACACACGCATTACCAGGAGGCCTTAGAATGGGACCTGGACATTCCCAGGTGGGCCACTATCTGTTATCCATTTTTGTTTTGTTTTGTTTTGCCATAGGGCGTGTGTGCTCACTAGAGAGAGAGAGCTCTAGAGAGAGAGAGAGACAGTGAGATAGAAAGTGAGAAATCACCTCCCGGGGGATTGACCTCATCGCAATCCCTTCTCCTTTACTCTCCTCCTAGGATTTGGGGCATGGAAGCACATATGCCCGGAGTGACCTTTAAGCCACCAGGTCTGGGACTCAGACCACTATTCAGTCATGTGGGAGGCCAGTTTCCCAATCACCACACTGCCTCTAGTCCCTGTTCCCTGTTTTTTAATATATATCTTACGTAAGAAGGTTTCCCTACCATAAAGCTCTAAGTACATTTATATTCTTTGCCTCTCTCTCTCTGGCAAGCATACCTGTCCTGACAATAAAATAAATAAGTAAATAAATAAATAGGCACAGTATGCCCTTAAGGAAGGGTGGACACTGAGAATGCTGTAAGAAAAATGAGCAAAATTCCTGAAGGCGAAAGAAAGGGCTTTATTATTATTATCATTTTATATATTCCATTAAAGGTCGATTTTACTGCTTTTAAGCAAATTGAAATGATTTTAGGTGACTTTGTTACAAAGGTGTGTGTGTGTGTGTTTGTATATACCAGCAAGACGCTTCTCTTTTTAACAGGAAAGATATTTCTATGCTCATTTAACCTGAGACTTCTCATTTCCTGAACTTGCTGTCCAACTGGGGAGTTTCTTTTTTCCATGTATCCCCAGACACAGGAGAAGGCTGAGGGAGAGTGACGCAGGCAAGGGCCTGCAGGCTGGTTTCTCCCCCTTCACTGCCTGTCTTCTGGGGCCTGGTGTGTGGCTGCTGTTTATACCTGCTGAAGTGCTTTCTGTGTTTGAGTTGGCGCTGCCAGCTTACATGGTTGAGCCCCAAGCTGTTCATGAGGTCTGTCCCAGAGCTTTGAAACCTATGAGTTGGCGGCTGGGGCGAGAGAATGTCTCTCTCAGTTTTTGGGTGAACTCCATGTTTTTTCCAAGAGGTTAGATCACTGTCCACAATCCAGGCTTGCTAGACAGAATGTAACAGTTACTGTTTGAGACATCCTGAACTTTTAAAGGCAGAGGCAGAGAGGGAAGGGAGAGAAAAAGCTCAGAGTCAACTTAACAGCTTCAACATGAGATTTTTTTACATCTGGTAAACAAAGATTTTTATTCAACTGGAAAGTTTTATCAAGGAAGACAAAAACGTCACCTCTTGATATGGCAAGAGAACAGATTGTTACAGACTTCTGGTTGTATGCCAAGTCATTTGCAGACTAGCCCAGATTAATCAGTGGTTGTGTCATTAGGAGTGATTTAATTTTTATAAACCTTTACCTGACCAGCTCCCTCATCCTTTCATTAATCCATAAAGATTTTTAGAAGACTGTTTTTTGTTATTTTCTTACAAGTGGCAAACTTAGAAAAACTCTGACACCTGGTTTGCCCCTCACAGAGCTCTTCACTTCCTTCCTGTTACCCTTTTAGTTTGCCATATTAGAAGTATCATCTGTTTCCCTGAGAAGCCTTGGTTCATAGGGAAATTTGTAAAAAAAAGAATGATTTTAGTTAGCTTTATTTATTCATTTATTTTAATTTGATTAGAGAGGGACAGAATGAGAGAGAGAGAAAAAATGAGAAAGCAAGCCACCAGGTCCGGGATTCAAACCATGGTTGGCCATGTGGGATTCCGGTGCCCTTAACCACCATGCTACCTGTTGGCCCATTTATTTTGGTCATCTAAGGTTGAGTGAGACTAGAATGATCTAATTTTCTCCTGTCTCTGTGTGTGTATGAATGAACATGACATAGATATGTAAAAGACATCATACAGAAACATTAGTAAATTACTAAAAAGTTTCATAACAATGGAACTAACGGGTGGTGTAATGGTTATATCGCTGGACTCCCACAAGGCTGATGGTGATTTGAGTCCCAGACTCGGCAGCTTAAAACTCATGCCGGATGGGTGCATCTGTGTGCATGCCCAAAATCCCAAGTAGAGAATGAAGGAGAAAGGATTGCAGCCTAGCATCCCCCTGGGAGGTGATTTCTTGCTTTCTGTCTCTCTTTCTCTCCCTGTCTCTCTGGCGAGTAAATGTGGCCCATAGCAAAAATCTCTCTTAATTAAAAAAAAAAAAGTTACATAACAAAGTATAATAACATCCAAATAAAGGAAGTAGACAGACTGAAGACTGAAGTTTAAAGGTGAATATGACTGACTTCCAAGTTTATAGCAACTCTGTGTATAGGAAAACATAATGGAGTCCTTGTTATATGTTTCCCCTTTGCCACCCTCAATCAAATACAAAGTCCATGTGCTTATAAATATGTGAAGAATTTCATCTGTAGTATTTATTTATGAAGAACATAAAAATGTCTTTGAATGGGGTGAGTGCCAGTCTTATTTCAGCAGGGGGAGGGAAAAAGTCCCTTCTCTTGGGTTACCACCCACGGATGCAGTGAGAAGTGAATAGCTTCTCCACAACTCTTAAGGCAATGTATTTATTCAGACTCAGTGGACTTCCATTTTGCAGTGAAGGCCTCTTTCTGTCTTCATCTGCATACCTCTTTCTCCATTCTGTTTCATGGAGTTTGCCTGATAAGGCTGAGGGATGGGTATATTGAACATTTAATTTGACCTTCTGTGGAAGTAAAGCCATTAGAGACGGACTGATGTCGTATGAACTCTGAGGTGACGTAGAGGTCCCAACGTATGGGATGGCTTTGTTTATCATTTGGGAGGCTTATTTTTGAATGTGCAGTCCCTGGGCCTCTTCATGAAAATTGTTTATACCTGTGGGTATTTCCAGATGGCAGTGAAAGACTCACATTCATGAGAGCACAGTGGCATTCAGCAATTCATGGTTGCCAAGGTATGCAGCGAAGGCATGCCCTCTGCCACTCCATTGCCTCGTAAAGAAACAGTCTCTAAGGTAACAGACTAGCACCCTTGAGGCCAGAGACCCCTAGTGTTTTAGACTTGGGAGAGGGCAGAGAAACAAGATGAAATAATACCAAGAAAAGCATTGTTTGTTATTGTTCTGGCAATTTAAAAAGGGGAGAGGATTGGTAGAGGGGAGGGAGTTCAGAGTTTTTCAGTTTGGGTCTGAATAGAAATTTGATCCAGGTCTGCCCCGTGAATTGTGAGTATAATGCCCCTTTCATAGGTTAATTTCAGGAACATGGGCCACTAAAGGTCCAAGGCAGGACCAAAAAGACAGGCTCTGGGCTCCCAGGCTGTGATTGTCAGGGTGTGAATAGGCAGGCACTCTGATTCTCTTGGAATTTGTGGCATTCTTGGGATTGCTTTCTCTGTATTATATCCCCTTCATGCTATCACTGGAATGGTAAAATGTCACCTGAACATGGCTGTTCTCAAGGAGGTATTGCTGACCCTGATTAGCAATCTTGATGTGAAGGGTTTTTTACTGGGCCACTTCCAAGTGTAGAAAAATCTCAGGTGACAGCCTCTAGCTATTGCAGCCAACTGGAGTGTAGATTGTGAAGCCAGTAAGTAATATAGAAGGATATCATGCCTTTTACAGGGTTTGGCACTTTGCTGCCACATAATATGTGATATATGAGGGGTGGGGGATGGCTTTTTCCATAGATAAAGAAAGCACCTTTAAAAATGAGAGATATTCTCAAATTAAAAGAGGGGATTGGTTTCTGATAACTAAGCTTGCATTTGCTTAATTCTGGTGTTATTGGAGAAAATGAAGAGTTTGTAAACAACATAGTGGGAACCTGGGTGACACAAACATAATAGGCTGCTTTTTTGCTAACTGTCCTCTTGTTAGTTCTGTTCAGTTATTATTGAAATGGCATGTCAGGGACTGGTATGTATGTGACTTTCTAAACTTAAATAGACTGTAATTTACATCTCTAGTTGGAATGACCCGTTCTTAACTAGAACAGACTAGCAAAATGTCGGTCTGGGTTGGCAGAACTTCCACTTGTTCAAGTTCATTCCCTTTAGGTTACTTGCAATCCAAGCAATGTATTGGATATTGTGAAAAACACAAGTGAATCGATGGACTCTTTGACACCGTGATGTGTTAGGCAGAGGGTCAGTGGAAGGGTCAATGCAGCCTCCTACATACTCAGTAGGTCACAAGGGCAACAAAACTGCCCTTGTTTCATGAACTCCTTTGAGTGAGGTTAACACAGACTTCTACCTTATGTACTAATGGCTGGGGAAGGGCTGTTAACACTCATAAAATGTGGGCCATATCAGGGATTGTTTGCTATACTCCATTTAACATGCTACGGTGGTTTCCTTCTCACTGCCATATAGCTAGAGTAGGCCTGGCCTTGACCCACCACGGCAATATTATATAAACCGCAAGAGGCACTGGAAACCATCAGTCCTTTCCTGTATTGAAATGCTATCCATTTCCTGAAAAATCACATTAGGTATAAGGGGTGCACTGAAGCAAAAACTTCATGGGGCCTCCAACAGGGAGGGTTATAAAGATACCATCTTAAGAGCCTGATCTTTAATATATGTATTGAAATGGTATAATAGGGCTCAATTAATTAATATGATTCACTTAATTAATATCAGCCTTTAAGCTGGTGAGTTTTAAGTCATCCAGAAAAGAGAGGTAGCTATTTCTTTCTTAATATTTCCAGAAGAAAATTCTACATAAAGTCCCTGAAAGTTAATTCTATGCCTTCACCCCCAAAGATGTCTTATGTCAAATTAAAAGCTTAGTAAATAAAACTAATTTCTTACTATTTCTTAGTTGTACATGTACTTGATTGCATGTTTCCGTGTGCCAAATATAGTTCTAAGTACATAATGTGTATTAATTCACTCTTGCCTCTTAATAACCACATTAAGAAAGTATCATCTTTCAAAGGTTATTAAAAATTATGCTACAAGAAGATGAAATAACTTTTCCAAGGTCACACTGGTAGCAAATAAAAAGAATCAAACGGAACCTAGTTTGAGAGTATATGCAGGTGTACTGCCACTAGGCGAAAATTGAATTAAAATTTTCCCCTTTATTCATGATAGAGTGTGTGTGCACAGATAAGAGAGAAAGAAAGAGAAAGAGAAAGATGAGAACCCTTCACAGGGACTGGATATATTGTGAGCTTCTTCAGTCCTCTAGTTCAAGGGTCCCCAACTCGTGGGCCACAGACCAGTGTTGTTCCACGGTCAGTCACCACCTCCTCACCCCCCTGACCTGGTCACACAATTGCAGGTGGGTGGCAGGCAAGCAGGTGAAGCTTCCTTGGTATTTGCAGCCACTTCCCATTACTCACATTGCCACCAGGGTTCCATCTCCTGTTGGATCAACTATGGTATAGAATTCTAATAGGAGCACAGACCCTATTGTGTGGCTGTTTCATTGTATGTTGTACTATGGTAGTGGCTGAAATGGGGTGCATGGTGGATATGGTATGCTTGGGTCATCCTAGGGCCACTCCCCTGCTGGCTTCCCTTCACACCCCCCCACCCCATTTTTAGGGAAATTGTTTCCGTAAGGCTGATTCCTGGTGCCAGGAAGATTGGGGACCACCACTTCAGTTCATTAGATCTTGGGTATTTACACACATGCTAATAATGAATTTACTCATTAGCCTCTCAGGCATCCCATTCTGAGTGTGGACTGCCAAAGATATATTTTTCCTCAACAATAACCCTACCTTTTGCCCTCTCTATTTTGACACTCATATGTTCAGAAATTCCTTTTTTTCTTCTCATTTTCATTCTAAAGACATTAGTTATAATGCTTTTAATTTCAATGCTTTTATGTTCCACTTAAAAGTAAGGTGCAAGACACCAGGTGTGCATGTAAATACCTGTGGTCTGGACTGGTTGAGACTGAGGGTGGACCGTGGCATGAAGACTCTGTTGTGAGTTCCTGTCTCGCACCCTGTTTCCTTGAAGAAATAAATATAATAAATTAATTTTCAATTATTAATTTAATTATTTATTCTCATAGGTCTCCTTTAAAGGTCTGTGTGACCTGAAAGATATGAAAGTAAGATGCTTTTATATACTCCTACTCCCTTTACAGTCTTCTATAAAAGGGAGGAGAATTGTTTTTAATTATTGTAGTAAATTTTTTCCTTCTTATTATTTTTATTTATTTATTTACTATCATCATAATCTTCTTTATGTTACATTGAATCACATATAACTCAACAGTGTATTACATTTCTCTTTCTAGAAGGAATACCATGCATACCAGTCAATACAGACATTAAAATCCCCATTTCATCCTCCAATAGCTTTTCATTATTTTTCCTGATTATTATTCCAATTATTTTCTTAAACAGTCAATCACTATTTATCATTTTGCTTGTAAAAAAACTTTACCCATCATAAAATACTTCTCAGACCAATCCAGTTGAGAATACGATACATGTCATCAACAGGTAATAAAACATATCTGTGTCCCACTAATGTCATGCCTCTCTATTTGTTCCCTTTTTATTATTTTTTAAATTTTAATTTATTTTATACATTCTATCAGTATACATCACTTAGCTTATAAAGTGAATTTACCCAACACGAATACACTTTATGCTAGTCCGGTTCAGGATACTATACACATTGTCATCAACAGATGATAATCCTTTTCTGTGTCCCGTAAATGGTTTTCGTCTTTATCTTTCGCCTTAATTTTTTTCCCTTATACTCAACCCCTTCTCTTCTCACACTATCTTCAGTATCTCTCACCATTTTCCATGCTTCTAAATCCTTTGGTCTTTCAGTTTCTGCCACTACAATATAAATAGTTGGTCTCTCTTTCATAGCCTGGCTAGCTTCACTCAGCAGTAAATCTTCCACGTTTGTCCACTTTTTATCAAATGTCAAAATCTTGTTTTTTAGAGGTTTTTGCTATAGGGAGTGAGCACTTGCCAGAAAGACAGAGACAGAGAGACAGAAAGTGAGAAATCACCCCTCAGTGGGGATGGCCATACTGCAATCCCTTCTCCTCCATTCTCCTCTCAGGATCTTGGACACACACGCACATGTGCCTGGAGTAAGTTTAAGCCACCAGGTCCAGGACTTGAACCGTGGTCGGCTACATGGGAGTCCAGCGACATAGCCATTAGGCCAACTGCTGGTACCTTTTTTTTTTTTTTTTTAATGAGATAGTGATCATTGTATCATTAATGATGATTACCAGTACTATCATAGCATTTATTGCCATTATTTTGAATTTTTACCTTAAATAGATCAAGTGGACACTTTCATAATAAAAATAGGTTGATTTATGCTGATAAGCAAAATTTTTTTGGAGAATTCCTCAAAAATTGAGCTCTTTATTTAGTTTGCATAAAAATCAAAGACTATGCTCCTTTCATCCCATTTGAGTGCTTATTTAGCTGAAAAGTCTTTCCCCTCTTGGGAATGTCCTATGCACTATTAGGATAGTATTTTTACATGTAAAAAGAAGCACATTGTAGCTCATTTTGAAAGTATACAGTTTTGTTGGTGTTTTGTCCTAGGAGGAAGAATCCAGATAAAAACATATGACCTCTTATACCCAAATGAATTAAGGAAAAGACTGCAGTGAAAGTTGTCTATCAAAAAAGGAAGTAGAGCCTTCTAAATGCAGAAAAGATAATTGAGCAGCTGAGTTTTTGAGATCCTACTTCTGTAAAGCAGATTCTAAAATCTAAGGCACCATATAATCTTTTGTTAAACATAAAACATCTGTCTAGTTTCTTCAAAATGAAGATAATTTATTGTAGAAAAATCCTTTTAAAAACCTATTAGAGAGTCTGCTATGTTCATTAATACTATACACTCAAAGGCTCTGTCTATATGATGAAGAATAGAGTGAAAACATGAAAAGTTCCTTCTGAATAGTTAAAATATACTCTTTTATCCTCCTAGCTTTCATCATCAAATTTATGGTCATTTGCTATTTATTAAGACTTTTGCCATAGGGCAGGCACACTTGCCAGACAGACACAGAGAGAGGGAAAGTGAGAAATTACTCCTCAAGGGGGTTGGTCACATGCAATCCCTGCTCCTCTATTCTCCTCAGGATTTTAGGTGTGCTTGCACACATGCCCAGGTGATTTTCAAGTCACTGAGTCTGGTACTTGAACTGTCGTCGGCCATGTAAGAGTCCAGGGCCTTAACCACTATGCCACCTCTGGCTCTGGTCATTCACATTTTTTTGTGTGGTAAGATGTACTTAACATCATAAAATTTACCATTTTAGCCACTTTAAATGTATAGTTTAGTGGCATTAAGTATATTCACATTATTGTGCAACCATCATCACTGACCAGTTCTAGAACTTTCTCATCATTCTAAACTGAAATTCTGTGTTTGTTGAATAACAGCTTCCCTCCCCTAGTCTTTGGTACCATTGTTCTACTTTCTATTTCTATGTATTTAGTTATTTTAGGTATCTCATATAAGTGGAATCATACACTAATTGACCTTTTATGTATGGCTTATTTCACGTAATATAATGTTTTAAGATTCATCCACTTTGTGGCATGTATCAGAATTTCATTCTCTTTGAGAGGTGAATATTCCATTGTATAATGGCACAGATCCAGTGGCTTGATGACAGTGCAATTTTCTACAATGCTAGAGGTCGTATGCAAGACTGGGGTTCAGTTCTCAGGTTGACCTGCAAACACAGGATGTTCATGCATGCCCATGATCCTGGCTGACTGGCAAGGCTACAGGGGACCCTGCTGAAGGTCTTGTATCTCTCTCTCACCAACGATATAAATAAACATTATAAAATATTCCATTGTGTGTATATCTGAAATTTTCTTTTGTCCATTTATCCATTGATGGGCAGTTTGGGTTGTTTTCACCATTTGGTTACTGTGAATAATGCTACTAGGAACATCAGTACACAATTACCTGTTCAAGTCCCTGATCTCAGTTCTTTTGTGTACATATCCAGAATTTGCATTGCTGGACCCTATGGCGATGCTGTGTTTAGTTTTTTTCAAAACCACCATACTGTTTTCAACAGAAGTGATATCATTTTATACTCCTACCTACAAGGTGGGATTTTATAATTCCACATTTCCTTATTATTTATTGATGTTGAGCATCTTTTCATATGTTTGTTGGTCACATGCTTATCTTCTGTAGAGAAATATCTGTTCAACTCCTTTGCTTTTTTTTTTTTTTTTTGAGAGATTTTTGCTATAAGGCATGTGTGCTAGCCAGAGACAGAAAGTGAGATATCATCCCCCTGGGGAGATGACCACACCACAAGCCCTTCTCCTCCATTCTCTTCTTGGGATTTTGGGCATGCATGCACATGTGCCCAGTGTTGAGTCTTCAGCCTCCCGGTCCAGGACTTGAACCATGGCTGATTGTGTGGGAGTCCAGCAATGTAACTCTAACACCATATGCTGGTTCCTCTTTCCTCATTTTTGAGTTGTATTGTTTGTTTTGTGGTTGAGTGCTTATACTTTTTCACATTAGATAAATGATCAAAGTGACATTTGTAATAGGAAAATTAAAATCACAGGATTATTGCGAGGCTCATGTAGCCTGACAGATATTAAGTATTTAGAACAGTACCTGCCATACCGTGGAGTTCAGTAAATGATTAGAATTACTTTTGTTATATGCAACTGGTGGAAGTGAGGGAAGCATGTACCAGGGGAAAAGGCACATGTTCATAGGCAGAGTGAGGCAGGAAACTCTCTGGGATACCCTCATACTCATGTAGGTATAAACTACACCTGCAATACATTAATTTGAGAAAGAAGTGAAAAGTCAGACTATGGAAGGTATTTTAGAGGTAGTTTGAAATTTATTACCTACGGGATAGGGAAACCATTGAAATTTGGAGGTGGAGGAAGGAAGTGGAGGAATTAGATCTGTGCTCACAGTACAACTGGACTCATCTCCCCACGCCATCTTTCCCTCATTGATTTGCCTTCCTAGTTCTTTTCAGGTGGGGAGGAAAGAAACATGAAGTCACTGTCTGTATTCCCGATCAGGTGAAGTTAAAATTAGCATTGTTCTTTCTGTTTGGCTTCTGGGCACACTAAAGGCCATCGTTGGCTAACTCAGTTATTGACACTTGTAGTCTTCCTTGGTGGTCCAATCACGTCTGGGTCCCCACGGGCCCACTCCTGTGTTTAGTTGGTTGATGGATTAAAAACTCTAGTGCAGTGATTCAGGGGCTAGAGAGGGGTTTTTAAGGAAAGTGGGGTTTGACAAGGACAAAAAGAGCTCCTGGAAAAAAATAAATAAACAATTTGCATTCAGGATATATAAAACAAAATTCCCTTGAGTAGAATGAGAAGATCATTCTAGCATTGCCAGCACTGTATTGCAGATCATTTAGCCAGACCCCAAATAGCAATCTGCCTTAACCATAATTCCTGCATTCATTTACTTGTGCATTGCTTTTGATTCCTCGTGGTCAGCTTTTAGCCTTTGAAACTCTGTGGTATGTGAATAGTTTCAATACTTCAGTTTTTTTTTTTCATAAATAATAATTTGACTTTATTTTGACAGCCTCCTAATGGCCTAGGGATTTGCATCTTTATTACCTCAAAGGAATATGAGGATAAAGTGAGATAATATACGTGAAAGTGTGTTCACTTTATAGAGAAGTGGCTTATATGTATAACTGTACATGTTTCATCTGTCTCCAATAGTTTTAGGCTTCAAAGAAAAACAGGTTCTATGCAGTAAGATTTTTCAATTGGTTTAGAAGCCCAAGCTGGATCTAAATTCCATGGGACAAACTGAAGAGGTATGTTTGCTTTTCAAACATGGGAATAGATTATAATTGAAGGAAGCATAGCAAAGGCTAGAGACAGGTTTTTGTTTTTGTTTGTTTGTTTGTTTGTTTGTTTGTTTTGCCATGGGTGTATGTGCTCACTGGAGAGAGACAGAGAGGGTGAGAAACACCCCAATGGGGCCTGGCCAAGCTGCAATCCTTGTTCAATCTTTCCCTTTTCCTCCAATTCTGCATTGCATCAGGATGCTGGGTTTGTGAGCTCTGTGTGTTTTTCATGACTTCAGGGCCAGAACTTGAACCCTGGTTGGCCATGTGGTATCTAACGTCCTTCGTGGAGTGCTTAACCACTGTGCTCTGGGGCTGCCCCCTAAATGCTATTTTTGAACCATGTATTACGTCCTCTTCTGGCATGTTAATTTTTGCTTCTGTATACTACATTGCTTTAATATTGTAACTTTCTATGGTAGATTTTAATATATCTGTTCTTACAATGTTACTTCTCCTTTGAGTCAGAAACTATACCTGCAAAGTCCTCAGATCTTCCCCGACTTCCTTTTTCTATACCTGCCTCTACTGTATACGCTGGGAAGTCTATCAATAGTTCTCACTGTTCCAGCATCTCTTGACACCTCTGTGTTATCTTTTGTCTACCTTTAGGCTCATCTACAGAAACCTACAGGTGATTTTCTTAGAAAGCTCTTTGGGACATCATAGTTTTGTTTTGTCATAGATTGTAGTCTCCCATAGGAGCAAGGCTAGAAATCCTATTGTCATTCTTTTTTCGTACTTGGGTGATAAGAAGTATGAGACATTGGGACCAGTAGTTAGCGTAATGGCTATGTTGCTGGACTCCCACGTAGTCGACTGCAGTTCGAGTATCAGACCCGGTGGCTTAAACTCAGGCCGGGTGCATGTGCGTGTGTGCCCAGGATCCTGAGAGGAGAATGGAGGAGAAGGGATTGCGGCGTGGCCATCCCCCCTGGGGAGTGATTTCTCGCTTTCTATCTCTCTGTCTCTCTCTGTCTGTCTGGTGAGCGCACGCGCCCTATAGCAAAAACCTCTCCAAGAAAAAAAAAAAAAGAAGTATGAGACATTTTAGGCACCATTTCCTGTGGCAATGTTTCCACTATAATGTTCTTCAGGTGTTCCTAGGGATTTGCTGAAGAAAAGAGTTCATTGTCATCTGGAAGCAGCATCTTATACCCTTGGAGAAACAATTTGCACTTTAGCTTATAGAAGCATCTGCTCATCAGCAGTTCAGTGTTGCTTAAGTTAGCATTCGAGATTTACACCTGGAAAAAAGTAGGTCAAATGACTGCCCACTGTGGGAGATGGTCATTGGCTAGACTCGCCATAGGAACTAACTAGAAATGTCTGCCCCATAGATATTGTTGCCTTCCATTTTAAATATCTGAGTGAAGATAATGATTTATTAGATGTCTGAGGAAGTATGTGATGAAGAGAGCCATAGATGAGATAAATTTAAGGATTCATTACAAGGAATATGCAACAATAAATACATATCATTTGTATTGGTTGAAGGCTAAAAAAGGCAGATGTTTTACAAATTAAGTGCTGCAAGAATTAGTGGGGGCCAGCTAGTGGTGTGGTGGTAAAGCGATTGGATCCCCTATGGCTGACTGCCTGGTTCAAGCCCTGGACATGGCAGCCTTAGAAACACATTGGGCATATGTGCATGCATGACCCAAATCCCAAAAGGAGTGAGGAACTGAAAAGAAGGGATTGCAGCATAACAATCCCCTATGGGGAGGTGTGCTTTCTTACTCCTCGCTCCACATCATCTCTCTCTGGCAAGCACAGTACCTTCTGAAAAGTTTAAAAAGAAAATAAAAAAGAATACAATGGTGTACAAGATAGGATCTCTGCTGAGATCCTATTCTCTTTGCTGAGAAATATATCATAAATGAATAAGTAAACAATATAAATAGCAAATAAGGATAATATTAGTACATAGAGGATTAAAATAATGTAAAGAATAGAAAGTGACTGAATGGCTATTTAAATACAGTGCTTAGAGAAGGCCTTTCTATAGTGGTGTCATTTAAGCCAAGATCTAATGACCGAAAAGGGAGATTTGGGGAAGAATACTGCAGGTAGAGGAGAACAAAGCCTCCAGTGGAGACCAGAAGCTTAATCTGAAGATCAGAAAGAAAGTTAGGCAGGGGACAGATCTTGCAGGACTTTGTCTGCTTGAGTATTTTATTCCTGTTTGTGGGAAAACACTGGAAAGAGTAAACAAATTTGGATTTTATGACCTGATTGGATGAAGGTTGTGAAATGGTCACTCCCACTGCAGTGTGTTGCAGAGGGACAAGAGAAAAGGCATTCAATAATCTGACTATGAAGTGGTATGTTTGGATGAAGAACATCAGCAACAGTGATCATAGTTGACATTTATTTTGTACAATTGTGTAGAGATACCATGTGAGCCATCACATGCATTATCTAAGTCAGATATAGGCTAGTTTTCTTCCTTCCTTCCTTCCTTCCTTCCTTCCTTCCTTCCTTCCTTCCTTTCTTTCTTTCTTTCTTTCTTTCTTTCTTTCTTTCTTTCTTTCTTTCTTTCTTTTTTCTCTCTTTCTCTCTTTCTTACTTTCTTTCTTTCATGTTTTTCTATTTTTTAACCAAATTTGGGAATGTTTAATCCATTAAGTTTTAAAACTTCTGTAAACTTAATGTTGGTATTGTATGTTTACATGTCAGATAGAAGGTGAAATTTACATAAAGTTTTATACTTACTAATTTTTGCAAAGACATGTACACAAAGATACATAGTAACTGGGAAAGTGTGCAACTGTAGATCTATACTTTCAGGTTTGTTCAATCACGGTACTTCTGGTAAGGATCATCAGCATACCAGTTTAGCCTTTTGCAGAAAGATGTTATTTATTTATTTTTGAGAGGTTTTTGCTATAGGGCATGTGTCTTCTCCAGAAAGACAGAGACAGAGAGACAGAAAGCAAGAAATCACACCCAAGGGGAAATGGCCACGCTGTATTCCCTTCTCCTCCATTCTCCTCTTGGGATCTTGGGCACACACACACACACACACACACACACACACACACACACACACACATGCTCAGTGTGAGCTCCATTGGGTCCAGGACTCGAAACACGGTCAACTATATGGGAGCCCAGTGACATGGCCATTATGCCAACTGCTAGTCCCCAGAAAGATCTTATTTTATCTAAGAGTTTTCTCTGGATTTTATTGCAGAACACAAATTTACTCAAGTGACTTTTTCTTAGGTTTTTCTTTTTCCATGTTTTTTTCCTAATAACCAGTTTTCTCTTTAGCCAAAGACCACAACGAAGCCAAAGAAACCTAGAGATGACAGCCTTCAGTCTTCCTCGTGTCCTTCCGTGGACTGATGTATGTTACAGTTCTGACTGGGGGCAGCTTTAGGAAGCAAGGGTGCCACTCTGTTACGGATTGTTGCAGTGTGCCCACATGTCAGATCTCTAACAGCCGTGAGAAATCTAGGAGCAGAGGGAACAACTGGTGTCTGAATATGACTAAAATGTCTTGTGGGCAGAGCTGAAGTACAACAGGCATTCTTGGCACAATTTCAATAGACTGAAGAAGCCAAAATGTTCAGAGGCCGTAAGATTCCTGAAGCTGCTAAACAGCTCCAGCAAAGGTGAAGATATAGGTTATTTTCTTGCCACCCTCCAGATATAGGTTATTTTTCAAATGTGTGAGAGGCTTTGTGATCCAAAATTTAATTATAAATTAGTTTTAAAAGTCTCCTAATTAAGGACCAGCAGTTAGCGTAATGGCTATGTCGTTGGACTCCCATGTAGTCGACTGTGGATCACATCCCAGACCCGGTGGCTTAAAACTCATGCCGGGCGTGTGTGTGCGCGTGCCCAAGATCCTGAGAGGAGAACGGAGGAGAAAGGATTATGGCATGGCCATCTCCTCTGAGGAGTGATTTCTTGTTTTCTGTCTCTCTGTCTCTCTCTGTCTGGCGAGCGCACGTGCCTTACAGCAAAAAACAAAAAAAACCCAAAAACAACAACAACAACAACAACAAAACAAAACAAAAACAAAAACAAAAAAACTCCAAAAAAGAAAGAGAGAAAAAAAAAGTCTCCTAATTATGTTCATTTTGGTTACCCAATAAAAATATTTATCATCAGAAAAGTCATGACACATTTTTGCATCGGAAAATATGCCATGACTTTTCTAACAATGCAATATATATTAAAATTACATTTACACTTGGAAGGGTTTGAGAAATTTCTTGATCTGAAATGACCTTTGCATTTGAAAATACTGAGCGTGAATATTTTAAGTAGAGAATAGTTTTTCCTACTTAGTGAACCTCTCAGAAGGGCCACACTGCATTGTGGAAATGAAGAGGAGGATGAAGGGACAAAGCTTAGTAGGAGGAAGAAATGAAAACATGACAAACTGTAGATCCTTCTCCCTGAACAAAGGCACTGCAGCTGTAAAGATCAAAAGTCAGGGTGGTAGCAAAAATGCCAAGCCAGCCTAAGCAAGCACCGACCTCTGGGGTTAGGGGTACTTGTCTAAGGAGGAGAACTGGAAACAGGGCTTTAGGGGACTGTTTTAGTGACTGAAGTCTGAGTCAAGTGTGGTTGGAGTAGTTAATCAGAGAATGTGGTCTGAGGGGAATTGGAGTTAGATTTTAACACTAGGAGGCGAGAGTATAGTAGAAGTTAAGGAAGAAGGTAGGCTCCAAAGCAGTCATCTCTGAAGGATGTCAGAGCATAGGGAGGGATATCCCCTTCTGACACACTCTGTTAGGTTTGGGGGTGTGTCGTTTGAGTGGTGTGTTGGGTTTGACTTGTACCTGTGTTTTGTGACACCATCAAGTTGGTATCTTGAAACTGACCAGGATGGAACCATTTTTGCCATAGAAATCAGCAAAGACTACAATCAGCCTCTTAACCTGAGCGCTGGTTTACCAATATGCCACTGATTGCACCATTCACGATTACTGGACGTGTTTCTGCAATGGTACATATTCCAGGAGATAAAATTTTATGGTGAAAGTTACTTCCGGGAGTTTTATAGCAGCAGTCTTAATTCTCATGATGATGATTATAGATGGCTAGCACACAGAAGAGCTGTGCAGTAGAACTCATCACCCATTCTAGTTTTCCTTGACATTATATCAGAAATCTACTTTCATATCTCCTTTCTTTTTTTTTTTTGTTAAGAGGTTTTTGCCATAGGGCATGTGTGCTTGCTGGGAAGAGAGAGAGAGAGAGAATGAAAAGGAAAGTGAGAAATCACCCTCCCCAGCCCCCCAGGAGGATGGCCACACCACAATCCCTTCTTTCCTCCATTCTCCTCTGGGAATTTTGGGTATATACAAATATCTAGCCTGAGTTTCGAGCTACCAGGTCCAGGACTTGAACTGTGGTCTGCCATGTGGGAGTCTAGGGATGTAACCACTATGACATCTGCTGACCCCTTTATCACCTTCCTTAAAAGAAGCCTTGGGGGCTGGACAGTGGCTCAGCAGTAACAAGGGTGACCCACATGGGAAGGTTCTGGGTCCACATATGAAGACCTCCCTGATATTGTTGGGCGTGTGTGTGCTCATGAGTGCTGTCTAGGGGTGGATCATTGCATCAAGACTGTTGGGGTGTCCTCTCTCTGTCTCTGTGTCTTTCTCTTATGGGGAAAATAAGAGAAAGAAAAACTTAAAAAAAATAGGAAGCAATGGTTAAAATATGTTACAGGGATAGGACTAAGTGATGCAGTCTTAAATAGAACTGTGCTGTGTTGAAAACGATGTGCACCCATGACAATACAGCATTTGTAGGCTAATAGAAAGTCTTTCTTTTCAAATTCAAAGTATAAATTGAAGTTATCACATATATTGCTTATAAACTTTGAAAATTGGTTTAAGAACAAATAAAAACCCTGTATTACTGTATGGTTGAGTATTTCCTCAGCAGTGCAAAGGTGGTTTGCTGTCTTGCCTTTCTCAACATCAAGCAAAACTGTAAATAACCTCGTTACCTTCATATTGAAGCACTGTAAAGCCAATGGTGATAGGTAAAATTTCACAGGATGATATTCCACTGAGGATGTTGAACTGATGTGAAATTTAAATTGTAACAGGGGCCAGACAGTGGCACAGCAGTGAAATGTGATGATTTGTGAGTCTGGCCAAAATGGGAAGGTTCCAAGTTCAAGACCAGAGGCTTCTCTGAGTATACCAGGCACACATGATCCCAGCTTGACTTAGGTGGGGGGTGGGTCACAGCATTGAAACCCTGTTTGGGGTGTTGTCCCTTTTGCTCACAGAACAAATAAACATATTTAAAAAACCCCACAATTGTTACCCAACTTTAAGAGGCGGTGTTGAAATACTTATTTGAGTTCAGGTATTTACAGGTTTTTCTCCCTTCTTTTGATGTATTTAAAACAAACTGCTCAGTTATAAAAATCTTCCTATGACAGGTTTCCATAGAGTGCGGTTGGTTTTCTGGGAAATTAGATTGAGTTCAAAAATTTCAAAATATGAACTTCAGACTTGCTGGACTTCCTTTGGTCTCAGATTCTCTTTCAATGTGTGTTTGACTGCACATTGACTCAGCATTCTCAAGCAAGCACAGTACAATAATAAGAGTAACGGGTATACTATGTTAAGGTACACCCATCTGGAACTCGTTTTATTCTAAAAGAACGTACCTTCAACATTAAACTTAAACCCATTATAAAGCACTCCAACATTGTTCATAATGTTTTGTAATATCTTTTACTTGAATTATTACTTTTAATTATTTGGACTTTTCTTTTTTTTTTTTTTTTTTTTTTTTCTTTTTGCTCTCCAAAAAAATTGTAAAATTTTTCTTCACGACCGTTTCTTTGCCATGTAATTGGATTCCGGTATCTCCAGTCACTCAGTTGATACTCTGAAAATTCTTTTTCTTCCTCTTCTGTTCAGCCTTCCTTTCACCCTTTTTGACTGCATAGGACTGAATGCACACATTTTGAAAGCTCGGGCCAGCCCCTGCTCCACAGCCCCTTCCCTTGATATCAATACCACAGCAAGCGTTTCCCCACCCAGATTCCTTTCTAGCCACAAGTAACCACAAGAGTTTAACATCCCTCTTTACCTTTCTCTCTTTCTTTGGTCTTCAAGCCAGGTATGAGCTATAAATTGAGGTAGAATGTACAGCTGGGTCAATAAAGGGTGGGGAGTAAAATGAAATAGGTTTCCTATCATTTTACACCAGGTTTGGAAAACAGAATTGGCAAGGAGGAAAAAAATAAAACAGGAAGCAGGATTGCACATATAAATTAAATATTTTTACCCCAATCCTTTTTAGATAGCCCAGGGTATTAAGAGTGTGTATGTTTTGGATAGGTTCGGCAAGCATTCCAACAGTAAATGGCTTCCTGTTCAGTGTGTTCGAAGTCAAGCTGTCTTTTGGGGTTGGTTTAAAAATATGTGTGAAATATGTACTTTTATTTGAAGCCAAGTCAAATGTTTTCAATCATCCCCCCTCACTTGCTTCTCTTCTCTTCCCATCCTGTCATTTCTTGCCCCCCAGACAGTAAAATATACCCCCAAATGTGTTTTTTTTCCCCAAAAGGAAGTTTAGTGATTAATTATGAGTTACATGTAAACATATATTATTGCCCTCAAAGGTATTCACCAAGGACCTGGCCAGTGTCATTCCTGGCTGGCATTTTTGAATATTAGATCTTGGTGAGTAGAAGTTAGAGAAGCATGTAAAGAAACCAAGTATTTGGATTAAGTACAACAGAGAACCAGTGGATAATTGAGGGTGAGAAATGGCCTATAACTTTTCACCCCAGTGGTGATGAACCTATAATTCCCAAATTGTTTGTGTAATTTTCTATTTCTACCACATCAGTAACAAATATTATTTTGTACTGTGTGTTCCTTGTGGATTTTTTTTTTTTTCATCAGCAAAGTCCAATTAGGATGCCCAAAAGAAAAATAACATACCTAGGGCCATCATACCTAGCAAGAAATACCACAGATGTACCCAGGAGGAAAAATATAGATTTCTGATGGAAGCCACAGCGTCCTTTTGCAAAATGCTACTGTGATGCTGATAGACTTTAAAAATATATGTCATGTGATCCAATGAGAGGAAATACTCAGCTATTCAAATTTGACATCGAGCTGTCGAGGAACCTTTTATATTTGGCGTAGGCTATTGAGGTTGCAAATTCTCCTCTGCAGAAGGCCTCAGACAGAGGTCTTCTTACTGTCCCACTTAACTGAGCTTGTTTCAATTCCAAAGTGTCCTTAAACAACTACTGTGTTTACTGGTAGTTGTTAGGTATCAGAGTTAACTCTTTGCATATTTAAAAATTTTTGTAATGTAAGAGGTCATTTCTTTTTTCTTTTTAAACTCTTATATGAGTTCTATGGCTTGGGTGGGAGGAAAAATATGCTAACCTTTCCCAATAAATCTCCTTGGATAATTTATTCAAAGAATGTGTCTTGACATGTGATTCCAGGTTTTTGGTGTTTGCTGTTTTCAATTGGTTTAACTGAGCAAACACTTATTATATTTGGACTGTGAGAAGCTCAATGCTAGGTTCTATTTACAAGATGTTAATGATCTGCAAGTAATTCACCTTGACAAAGTCCAACTCCCTTTTATTCCAAAAACTTTCAGAAAAATAGGAATGTAAGGGAACTTCTTCAACATGGTAAAGGATGCTTTTTCTTTTTTTTTTTAAATAAACAAATAAACAAAAACATAACTAACCTCATTCAATGGTAAAAGACTGAAAATATTCCCTATAAAATCAGGAATAGGACAGGACCTTCCACTACTATTGAATGATGTCTAGGAGTTATAGCCAGAGCAATTAGATAAGAAAAAGAAATAAAAGGATCTCAGTTGGAAAGGAAGAAGAAAGGCTAACTCTGTTTATAGATGACATGATTCTATAAAGATATAGAAATTTCTGAAGAATCCACAGCAAAACTGTGAAAGCTAATAGACGAATTCAATAAGGTTGCATCGCTTTCTTTTTAAAGTTGATTTATTTCTTCCACAAGAAAGTGGTGAGAGGGCACCCCCAATAGGCTCTTCATTGCCACAGTCTACTCTTAGACTCAGTCAGTCAGGATCACGGGTGCCCAGTGTGTATAAAGAGACCACAGGATGGATGCACATCTGGAACCTTCTCATAGAGCTTCAATGACATAGAACATTGCATTATTGCTGCACCACTGTGGCTGGTCACTTTGCTTCATTTTGGTCATTGTTCAGCATTTTAGTATCCTTACTAAATAAGTCTAATGACTTGTCCTCCCAGCAGCATTCAATGTTTTAAAATGTTAGCATAGTTGGTCTCCCTGGTATAGAAAAAAATGATGTCATTTTCTGTCTCCATATTTCATTTAATGTATGAAATTCTCAAGAGACTATTTCTACAGTAGGTAAAATTTTGATTAGATTGCAAATACTTATCAAACTAGTAGCATATTAAGGCTTGTTATGCTTTGAAATAGATTCATTCGTTAGGTTGGTTATCTCCTGAGAGAGGATGATACTAAGTGAAAAAATGAGGAAGATGACTGGGCATTACCTGCAAAGAAGGTTCTGGAAAGAGGAACAGAGGCAGGAGAGAGGCTTTAAAACCATGGCAGAGTAATCTAATCAGACATCGTTTGGAAAACAAAGGAAGAGGGATCAGAAGAATCAAAAAACAAAGAATACTGATGGATCTTAGCTGCTCAGTGTAGTGGCCATAAGCCATATCTGACTATTTGGATTTAAGTTAATGAAAATGAAGTAAAACAAAAAGTAAAGCTATGTAGTTCTGCCAGCCATGTTTTGAACATTTGGTTACCACATGTGGCTAATGACCATTGTGTGGGACCTCACAGAAATTGAACTTTTCCCGGGTTTGGCAGGTGGCGTGGTGATTAGGGATGCTGGACTCCCACATGGCTAACCATGGTTCAAGTCCTGGACCTGGCAGCTTGCTTTCTCACCTTCCCTTTCTCTCTCTGTCTTGCTTTCACTCTGTTCCTTTCTGATCAAATTTAAATGAATAAATAAATAAATAAATAAATAAAGTTAAAAAGAAAAAATACTTTTTAAAAAAAAGAAAGAAATTGAACTTTTCCCTATTGCAGAAAGTCTATTACTGTGCTGCTGCAGGTAGTATTTTTTCCTTATTTCCCTGTATTAACTATTTTTCTAATTATCTATTTTTTCTCATCAGACATTATCTAAAATACATTTTTAATGATTAATGATGTTTGATTAGATTATTCACCATAATTTTAAAAAGTCAATCAGTTTTTCCAGAAGTAGCTTTTTGTATCAATGTGACTGTGATAACAACAACAAAAACCTTTGTAGCAGAATTTTTAGATTCATCTTAAATGATTTAAAATAATTCTTAGAAATAAGATGACTGGATACAAAAAAATGCCTGGATCCAATGTTATTAATATTTTTAAAGGCTTTTTTTGGATAGATTTTTGCTATAGGGTGCCTGTGCTCACCAGAGAGAGACAGAGAGAAAGTGAGAGATGACCACATTGCAAATCCCTTCTCCTCCATTCTCCTCTTGGGATTTTGGACCCACATGCACAAACATATGCCCAGCATATGATTCAAGTCCCAAGTCCAGGACTCAAACTGCAGTCAGCCACATGGGAGTCCAGCGCCCAACCACTACGCCACCTGCTGAACTTTTAAAGGCTTTTGATATGTATGTATAAAATTTTGTCCAGAAAATTTGCTCATGACCTAACCTAAGAAAGAGGAGAGTCATTAAGTCTTGAAAGAAAAAGAACTATACCCTAAAGAGCAAAAGAAAAGCAAAACAGCATGGTAGCTGTGAGGATCTAAGCTGCAAAACAACAAGTAATTAACACTCACCATATTAATATGCCTATGTGATAGGACTTTAGGCTTTTTATGTATTAGCTGAATCTTTACCATAGCCTTGTGGGTTGGGAACTTCTTTCTTATTGTCATTTCCATCACACAGATGAGTAAAATGGCCACCTGTAAGGAACGCTTGCAGTCACACATCTAAGCAGTAAAGATAGGATTTGAATTCATCTGGCTTCATCCAGGATGATGAGTTCAAGAATCCATTGCTTTAACCACTATGCTTCATTACTCTTCAATTATTTTGTTCAGATCCCCATGAAACCAACTGTCAAAAGTTGGACTATGCCCTCTCTCAATATGTTGAAGTCCTAACTCTAGTCCCCAGGATATGACTTTGTTTGGAAATAGTCTTCACAGATGTAACTAGCTAGAAGAACATCAAACTTAGGTAAGGTGGGCTTCTATTCCGGTATGACCAGTGTTTTATAAGAAGATGTCCAGGGGTCAGCACATAGCATAGTAGTTAAGGTGCTAGATTCCCACATGGCCAACCACAGTTCAAGTTCCAGACCCAGAGGCTCGAAATTCATGCTGGGCCTGTGTGCATGTGTGCCCAAGGTCCCGAGAGGACAGGAGGAGAAAAGGGGTTGCGGTGTGGCCATCCCCTGTGGGGGGTAATTTCTCACTTTCTGTCTTTCTGGTGAGTGCATGAACCCTCTGGCAAAAATCTCTTTAAAAAAATTAGCCATGCAGACACACAGGGAACATGCCAAGTTAGGACAAAGGGAGAAACTGGAGTTCTGCAGCTGCAAGCCACCTGAAGCTACGAGTGACAGGGAAAATTTCCCTGCAGGTCTCAGAGGGAACATAGCCCAGCCTAAACTATGGTTTTGGACTTTATAAACGTCCCAACTTTAGCAGCTAAAGTTATAATAGAATAAATTTCTATTTAGTCACTGCGTTTACAGTATTTTGTTATGTCAGCTCTAGGAGACTAATATACCAAGTCAGTTAGATAGACATGTCAGTGTCCGATCATGTGCGTAGTGAGCCCCTGAGCACACCTCACCTAGGTATTGTTTTGCCCCCCTTGCATTTGTCAGGTCCCGACAAAGTGCTCAGTCCCATGGGCTGGAGGCCAGTGACAATATGTTAGCAATTGCTTCTGTATGTCTTGGAAGTATCAAAGAACACTCTGACTGACTCACTAAGTGAATATGTTATTGAATGTGCCAACATTGTATTCAGTTTCTGGGAAGCTAATAATTGTATATTTTTGTTATTTTGGAAGGGGCAGTGATTCACTAAGACAGTATGAACTAGGCTGGTATCATGTAGCCACATTTAGATTTGTCTGCCTTGTAGGAAAGCTGTCATGGTTTAAAATCCCCGTCAATTATCCATGAATTTGTCCCTTTGTCCTGATTTTCATTTCCATGTTTAGTTAGATCATAATTTCTCCAATTTTAGAAAAATCAGTAGCCCTTGACTTAAAAAAAAACAACAACATGTAAGCCCAATTTATAATTTATTTCAAATCCTGATAGGATAATAAGTATTCATACTTAAAATAACTGGAAATGGTCTTATTTTGATGAACACTGACATATGCTTTCTTAAAACATCACCAATTTATCATCTTACAGCTTTGTAAACCAAAAGTCTAACACAGCTCTCCCTGGACCAAAATCAAGGTATCACCAGGACCACGAGCCTTTCTGGAGGCTTTAGGGAAGGATCATTTTTCTTACCTTTTCTGGATTCTACCAGTTGCCTGCACTCCTTGGTTAATAGTCCTTTCCTCTGTCTTCAAATCCAGCAGCAGCAGATGAACCTTTCTCACATCACACCACCCTGACCACTGTCTTCTGACTCTCTCTTAGACCTTTAAGGACTCTTGTTATTACACTGGGATTGTCCAAATAAGCCAGGGCAATCTTACTTTAAGATAAGTCCGTTAGCAACTTTAGTTCCACCTGCAATTTTCATTGCCCTTTGCCATGTGAGGTAACATAGTCTTAGGTTTCAGGGGTTAGGATGTGGCTATCTTTTTAGGCGGATCGTCATTATGGTAATATTGTTGGTACAGACTTGACCTCTCTACTGGTTTCTTTGCAGTATAGGATGGATGATGCAAACTTATCCATCCATTCCAATCAACATTCTCAACTCTGTTTTTAGATGACCTCTGTTAACAAAAGGGAGGCTTAATCTTCAAGTCTGTACTCTTTGGAATGACAATGACTTGTGGCTGGGCCAAATTTCCACTTTTCCACTAGTGAATAATATTCTTTTCTTTCCCATGTGTGTGTGAGAGAGAGATGAAAAGTGGGAAGATATAGAAGGAGAGGTGGGTGTTTTGTTTTTGTTTTTGAAGTCTATTTCATTTATATTTTGAGAGAGAGAGAGAAAGAGAGAGACCTTTGGCAGGGTCTTGCCCAACCATGATCCTCCCCCCCAGCCTCCCGGGTAGCCAGGATCAGGGGCACACGAACATGCTTGGTGTACTCAGGTCAACCCAGGATCTGAAAAGAAGCTTCACATAGGGTGCCAGCGTCACACAGTTGTGCCCTACTGCTTGGGCTACACTGAGACAGGGATTTCTGACAAGATCTCAGCATTTCGATTCCCTGACCCAGCCTCCCAGCCACCACGCCACATGTTCAGGTTGGCCTCTCACGTGATCTCACCCTCTTGCAGCAGCGCCATGTGCTACTGTCATTGGGCCTAAGTAAAATTTCTGCCAACCTCTCAAGTCATTTAATCATACTTGTAGTTCCCTTTTAAGTGGATTTGCTCTTTCGGATGCCAATGGTTTACAAGCTGGTATAGATTGCATGGTCAACTTTTGGAGGAATTAGTTTTATTCAAGGGAAAGACCTTGATGTGCCTCACAATGTAAATTCTCCGTTTCAACTGTGAAAAAGAAGAGAAAAAAAGTCAATAGAGCTTTCGGTTAGACTTAGTATTTTAGCCACTTGCGTAAAACCTCAGAGAAACTGGGACTCTTTAAAAAGTTTCAAATGGAAAGTAGGAACTGCGTGAAATAATTTTTAATGGAAGCAAACGAAGTTTTTGCCTTGCAATGTTTCACTATGATCCCAAGATTTCCATTTCAAGTATTTGCTAAGGTAGCTATGAAAGAGCAGTAGGTCGACATCATCAGTTTGGTGTCGGTCTCATAAAACAGGACTTGTCTGCCTATTAATGGCTTCATACTGTAATCGTTCCACCAGGTGTGCGCGGGAGTATGTGTGGTATGAGCTTTTCCATGCCTACAAAATTTATTACTAACAATCCTGAAACTGTAAATTGATAAACAAAGGTAATTACTTGGCAACCTAACAAGATTTGCACATTCAAACTGGAAATTTAAGGCACCTGCTAATAATTTCCAGTATGACAGCAGTAGATCAGGGAAATATATTAAGAACAAGTAAATAAGTCACATCATTGAAATTTCTTGTTTTATTTTGCTTTTATTACTTTTTTAAAAAAATATTTATTTATTTATTTAATTCTATTTATTTTTATTATTTTTTAAATTTGACCAGAGAGAGAGAAAGGAAAAGTGAGAATGCAAGCTGCCGGATCTGGAACTCGAACTACAGTCAGTCATGTGGGAATCCAGTGCCTTTAACCACCATGCCACCTGCCGGCCCCTTATTTTGCTTTCTTTTTTTCTTAAAATATTTTTAACTTTGTCATTTTGCAATTTTCTGTCTGAGAAAGATATATAACAATTTATTTTGTCTTTATTTTTCTTTTCCCCATAGAGAGCAGAATGAGTCTGGAGTTAACTATGATTTGGAGATTCTTGCAAATGAAGCTAAATTTTGAGGTATACTTGTTTCTTAATTTCATTGCCGTTATGTTTGATTTGGAATCATGGACTAGATATTGGCCTAAGGAAGACATCATGAAGTGTTTTGAGCTACACATTAGATAAGGGCTTCTTTTATTTTTTATTTCTTTTATTTTTCCATGACAGATTTTTTAAAAAGAATTATTTATTTAATTTTATTTATGCATAAAATTAATTAATTAATTTTAATTTGAACAGAAAGACAGAGAGAGAGTGAGAGAGGGAAAGTGAGAAAGCAAGCCACCAGGTCCAAGACTCGAACCGTGGTCGGCCATGTGGAAGTCCAGCGCCCTTATCCACCACGCCACCTGCCAGCCCCTCCCATGACAGATTGAGAGAGAGAGAGAGGCACTCCCAGCAGGGTTTTTCACACCATGATCTACCCTTAGCCTCAGCCATTGCTGGATCATGGGCACATGTGTACCTGGCATTCGCAGGGAGGTCTCTGAATGTGAACCCAGAACCTCATGTGGGTCAGTCTCCAGAGTATCATATTATTGCTGCTCCACCGTCTACCCTTAATAAGCACTTTTTATTTTCGGATGTGACTAATCATATATGATAATTGGACAATCGCAATTTCTACTGCAACACTGAAAATGACTTTACTGCTTACCAGCAATTAAAAACGGAAACATTTCACCTTTTCAGCTCTTATGAGAACTGGGGAGCTCAAAATAAAATGTGCTTACTGTGTTACTTGGCTAGCTCTACTTATTGTTATTAACTAGAACCAGACTGAGAGGTTTTCATGTCAGCCTGTGTGTGTGTCTGTGTGTGATGTGTGTCCACACATGCAGGTGCACAAATCTGCACTGAGACCTCTTGGAGAAGGAAGTTAGAAGAGACACATTACAGAAAATAATGTACTATGTGTGGCAAAAGGTCAGCATGCTTCACTGGGTTTTGTAAAGTGTTTTTATCTCGACTATTAAGAGAATATTGATTCTCTTTAATTAATCTAAAAAATGCAAATAACCAGATATATAAGACAAATGGTGTGATGGGAAGAAAAAACACATTTATTGAACACCTATTATGTGTGCACTTCCATTGACATCATTGTAATGACAAGGACAGGTACTATATTTACAGCAAATGGATAAAGAACCAGTTTAGAAAAATTAAACGACCTTATGTTTCAGAGCTAGAATTCAAACTCAAGCGTGATTCCAAATAGTGTTTCATGACCACTGTACCATGCGTCCTCACACAGGAGTTCATGGTCCAGGCCAGTATGATGTTCATGAACGTGTACTCATGGGCTTTCACTGTGATGTCAAAGATTTTATGTACAGTTGTCTGAAATGATGAAAGAAAAACATGAAGTTAAAAATGTCTATGGAATTCATAGTTACAGACAAATTTACATCAAAGGAGGCTCCTAATTATGTTTTTTAAAAGAATTATTTCATTTAATTTATTATTTTTTAAAATTTGGCCTGAGAGAGAGAGAAAGGGAAAGTGAGAAGGCAAGCTACCAGGTCCAGGAATCAAACCACAGTCAGCCATGTGGGAATCCAGCGCCCTAGCCACTATGCTGTCTGCTGGCCCCCTCATTATATTTTAAAAGATCTATACTTGCTTCTTGTGGTTATGAGGTCTGGACTAGCTGAACATAGCAGAGATAAAGAGATCATTTAAGGATCAGCCATGGTGCAGTGGCATCAGTGTGCCACCTTATGATGCTAGAGCCATATGAAAGATCAGGTTCCTGGATTAACTTGTACATGCCAGGTGCATATGTGCCCAGGATCCTGGCTGACTGGAAAGGTTGGGTAGAAGATCATGGCATGAGACCCTATGGAGACTGCCCCCCCTTTCAGATATGCATGATATGACTACGGAACAACAATGATTTCTTGGAAAATCTGTTTTATGACCAAGAAACAGAAAAGCACAGTGTTTATGAGCTCTTGATTTCGTGTCATAAAGAAATGGGTTCTGAGGTAGCCACAGTGGCACAGTAGTAACACAGGTTCCGTGATTCTGGACCCACATGGGAAGGTTCAAGTCCCAAGGTCTCCCATACATGCCAGGTGTGTGCAATCTGGGCTGGCAGAGGCTGGGGGTGGATCACAGCACAAGTATCCTATTGGGAGTGCCTGTCTCGCCATCTCTCTCTCTCTCTGTCATTCTCTAACTCATAGGAGAAATAAGTAAACTAAAAATAAATTAAAATATGGATTATTATCCATTTTGTCCCATTAATCAACTATGTTTGTTTTCCAGTCAGTAAAATGTACATAATGCTCTTGGAACAAATTGTACAAATTAAATAATGGATATATATATATATATATATATATATATATATATATATAAAACCCTTGACATGGTATCTAGAATAAAGTAAGTCATCAAACAGTAGATATTATTAGTGTTGTCACAGGATGCAGTGTTCTGCTGTTTGAGTTTTTGCAAAAGGAAACTAATATCCAAATGTGTCTCATGTAAGTATTGGTCCCATGTATTAACCCATGTGGACTCACTAGCAAAACCAGATGGGAGAAAAAACAGTCTGCCTTGCAGGTCCAGAGGACCGGAATTTAGGTTTGGGTTGTTGTCTTTGCTCCGTTTTTTTTTTTTTTTTTTTTTTTTGAGAGGTTTTTGCTATAGGGCGCGTGCGCTCACCAGACAGACAGAGAGAGACAGAGAGATAGAAAGCAGGAAATCACCCCCCAGGGGGGATGGCCACGCTGCAATCCCTTCTCCTCCATTCTCCTCTCAGGATCTTGGGCACGCACGCACACGCGCCCGGCGTGAGTTTAAGCCGCCGGGTCCGGGACTCGAACCACGGTCGACTACGTGGGAGTCCAGCGACATAGCCATTATGCTAACTGCTGGTCCCTTTGCTCCGTTTTAATCGGACCAACCTGATACTTCACAGCATAAAACTACTCTCTCCCAAGGTTTCATTTGCAGAAACAAGAAGATCCTTGAGGCCAATAACTGGTTATTTATTTCCAAATGTTTTAAAATAAAAATAATGGTCTGTGGCTTTCGTTTGAGCTTTCTTTCTGAAATGACCCTTGACAGGAACTGGAAATAGTTCTTGTCAATGCAGCCATTATCTCTTGTGACCAAACGGGATGTGGGAGGGAGGTTGGAATCTCTGAGTTCTTTGTACATAGGAATAAAATGTCTGTCATTTAGTTCAAATAAATTATTGATTTTTAAATCAAATCAAAATATTGAGTCAAACAAATGGGTACTGTACTTGAATCTCCCCTTATTTGTAAGAACTGTGTTTCAGTATTTTATGACTAGTGGGGGGGAATAAGGGGTTATAAATACCAAAAACATGTTTTGGGCTTCATGAAACCTAGGAGGCAACTATGAGACAGTCTGAACAAATAAAAAATAAAAAGGTTAAATTACCGTCACCTCCCGGGATACTTTTGCTTACCTTATCAGGTAAGCAAATTGACAAAATGCTTTGAAAACAATTTTAGAATACTTAGGTCCCCTTTCCACTAGAAGCCTGTGCATAAGCCCAAGTAATTCTCTCCACATCCTGGAGCTTTCTCCTCTTCCTGCAAAGTGTCTCTGCATTATTCAGGTCCTCTACTGGTAAACTCCTAAGAGCAAGACACATGACTTGTCTTTCTGGAAGGAACAGGATGATAGCTGGCCATGAATTTAAGAGAGAGAATGAACAGATGGCTTTACCAGATCAAGTGTTGATTTCCTTAAGAGAATAAGAGATGACGTAATTTGGGTTACAGTATTGTTGCTGTAAGATCTGCAAAACTGAAGAAAGTAAAATATTTAGTTTCTTTAAAAAAATAATTATTTAATCTCATTTGTTATTATTATTTTTAATGTGGTCACACAGAAACAGAGAGAGAGATAAAGGGAAAGTGGGAAAGCAAACCTCCAGGTCCAGGACTTGACTGGCCAAGGGGCATGGGAGAATCCAGTGCCTTTAACCATCATACCACCTGCCAGCCCCAAGAATTAGTTTCTTTTTCTTTTTAAAGTTCCATTTGTTTTGGTAATAAATGCCTGCTCCTCAGCATGAGAATTGGAGGGTTTCTTTCTTTCTTTCTTTCTTTCTTTCTTTCTTTCTTTCTTTCTTTCTTTCTTTCTTTCTTCCTTCCTTCCTTCCTTCCTTCCTTCCTTCCTTCCTTCCTTCCTTCCTTCCTTCCTTTCTCTCTCTCTCTCTCTCTCTCTCTCTTTCTTTCTTTCTTTCTTTCTTTCTTTCTTTTTTTTTTGAGAGGTTTTTGCTATAGGGAGCTTGCACTCACCAGAAAGACAGAGAGGGACAGAGAGACAGGAAGTGAGAAATCACCCCCCAGGGGGGATGGCCATGCCACAATCCCTTCTCCTCCATTCTCCTCTTGGGATCTTGGGCAGGCATGCACATGCGCCTGGTGTGAGTTTAAGCCACCGGGTCCGGGACTCGAACCACGGTTGACTACATGGGAGTCCAGCAACATAGCCATTACACCAACTGCTGGTCCCAAGAATTGGAGGATTTCAACATGCTCTGGACCATATGTGTTTTATCCCGTTTCTTTGGTGGTCATTCTCTCCTTGCACATAGGTTTTCAGCCATGCTATTTCTATTTGTATTTCAGAAATAGAATACCCCTGGGACCAGCAGTTAGCGTAATGGCTATGTCACTGGACTCCCATGTAGTCGACCGCAGTTCGCGTTCCTGACCCGGTGGCTTAAAACTCACGCCGGGGGAACCAGCAGTTAGTGTAATGGCTATGTCGCTGGACTCCCACGTAGTAGACCACAGTTCACGTCCTGGACCCGGTGGCTTAAAACTCACGCCAGGCGCATGTGTGTGCGTGCCCAAGATCCTGAGAGGAGAATGGAGGAGAAGGGATTGCGGCGTGGCCATCCCCCCTGGGGGGTGATTTCTCGCTTTCTGTCTCTCTGTCTCTCTCTGTTTGTCTGGTGAGTGCACGCACCCTATAGCGAAAACCTCTCCAAAAAAAAAAAAAAAAGAAGAAATAGAAACCCCAGTATGCTATTTCAGATTTGAGCCTCTCTGCCTTTGAATTTTGTACTCCTTTTATCCATAATGCTCAGCTCCCCTATTTCTTAGGTTAACTGGTAAAATATAAAATCACCATATAAAATATACTACTCTGGATCAGCAGATGGTGTGATGGTTATGTTGCTGGACCCCCACATGGCCTAATGCAGTTCAAGTCTTGTACCCCCAGTGGCTTCAAAATTACGCTGGGTGATTATACATTGTGCTCAAGATCCTGGGAGGAGAATGGAGAAGGAATTGTGGCCTGGCCACCATCCGGGTGTATGATTTCTCACTTTCCCTCTCACTGTGCCTGTCTCTCCCTACTCCCTCCCCACAAGTACATGTGCCCTAGGTCAAAGAAAAGAACTCTTGGGAACCAGCAGTTAGCATAATGGCTATGTCACTGGACTCCCACGTAGTCGACCGCAGTTCACGTCCTGGACCCAGTGGCTTAAAACTCACCCCGGGTGCGTGTGCATGCGTGCCCAAGATCCCGAGAGGAGAATGGAAGAGAAAGGATTGCGGCGTGGCCATCCCCCCTGGGGGGTGATTTCTTGCTTTCTGTCTCTCTGTCTCTCTCTGTCTGTCTGGCAAGCGCACGCGCCCTATAGCAAAAACCTCTCAAAAAAAAAAAAAAAAACAGAAAAGAACTCTTAAAAAAATTTATATATATATATATATATATATATATATATATATATATATACTACTCTGTCCTGAATCTGGATTGTATGTATCATCAAAAATAAAAATGTCTCATTTTTCTCAAGCATTACTTCATCACACCGTATTGTAATTCTCAGACTCTTTGTGTACATTTACCTACAAGCCAGTGACTTCAATTTAATTGGTATGAGGTGGATCCTAGCCAGAGGTCCTTTTTTTTGTTTTTTTTCAGAGAGATTTTTGTGCTCGCCAGAAAGAGAAAGAGACAGAAAGATAGAAAGCAAGAAATCACCCCCAAGGAGGATGGCCACACTGCAATCCCTTCTCCATTCTCCTCTTGGGATCTTGGGTACACACACACACACACACATACACACACACATACATGCACGTGCCCCGCATGAGTTTAAGCCACTGGGTCCAAAACTCAAACTATGGTTGACTACGTGGATGTCCAGCGATGTAACCATCACACCATCTGCTGGTTCCCATTGGTCCATTTTTAAAGCTCCGTGATAATTCTGTTTTACAGCAAGGATTCAGACTCACCGGACTAGACCCAAAGTTCTATGAAGATCAGACAGTTGACTGTCTAGTTCATGGTCGTGTCCCATTTTCTAGCTCAGAGCCAGAAGAAATGTTTGTGGATCAAATGTCTCTATCTCCAGCACAATTGTTTGCTGAATGAATAATTGAGCTAATACATTGAATTCAACAGGGATTACACACTTGAGTACATTACAATTTTTGTTTTCAAAAGTTGTAGTTGGATAGGAGTGAGAAGAATTGGAGAAACACGCTAAAAAATTACCTATATAATCTCTCATCCATAGCAGTGATAAAAATATTTTCAGCCATTATAATGATTTCATATGGAAACTGTCATGGCTAGGATAGGATCTTCTTTCTCAGGGCAGAAAATTTCCAAGTGGTGTGGCAAATGTTCAGTTGATTGAAGATTTGAACAAATTCTGTTTAAGTTCTTTGGAAAACTGCTTAAATCTTCCAAGGTCATTCCAGACCATTGGCCTTTCTTTGTTATGTACTGAGGCAGGAAATATTTTCTCCTTTTTGAAATGAGCAATTCAAGGGGCTGGTAAAGAATGCTGGGGTGCAACATGCTATCAGCTCCCTCCAGCTGTTTACCATGGTCTTTTTCATTCTTAACGGGGACATCAAGTTCTTTTGGATACTAGTTATGGTTTTATACATAAGACAAAATAAACACTTCCTGTAGAGCTTCAGAGGGTAATTTCACTTAAGCCTTATCTTTTATTTTTCTTCGACCCAAAGAGGAAAAAATAAGATTTGAGAGAAGACTGCTATTCAATATTTATCAGGTTATGCTGTAGTCCGTTGGTACTTAAAAAAAAAAAAAAAAGTATTTTGATCCTCAAAGCAGTAAAACCTCTCATCTTAACTTCCTCTGTCTTGTATCACTTAATTTTTTTGTACTCATGAGTGGTCATGGCCCCCACCCAAGGTCCTCTGAGAACAATAGTACCTTAGTCACTGACATTCTGAAGGCCTTGTTTAGAGGGGGCTGTTTGGAGCTGCTCTGGTCTGACCTGAGTCATCGCAGACTGTGCCAGGGAGACTAAAGGACTGGGCTTCTCCCAGAGGAACAATTGTTATTGCAGAGAATCTCCAGGATGAAACACACGGTTAGTGCTAAGTGCACATGCACTCTGTCTCGGATTTATGCCTGAACAAAGACGGATCAAGACCTTTTAATCAGGACAGACTTAGACTGAATTATTTTTGTACAAAACAGATTTTCTTCTGGTAGAATTTGCCAGAGAGACCACCCTGTAGGAAGGTGTGATAGTTTAGTGGGAAGTCTATGGGATTTGGAGACAGACAGATGCAGGTTTAAATGTAATTTAAACCTGCGTGAATTGGGTATGACATGCAACTTCTTTGAGACTCAGGTTTCTCATCTCTAACCTGTAATAAACTACTCACGGTGCTGCTGTGAACATCAAAGGAGTGAAGATATGTTATATTCTTGCCCTGGATGGCACTGAACAGGCCTATTTCTTTTCTCATTTTCTTTGCTTAAAAATTTGTTAATGAGTTTCATTGGCAATCTATAGAAATATTCCTTTACTTATCTGAAAGAAATGTAATACCACTGATTTATGTCAGATACATACTTCAGTTTAAAATTTAGCTATAATTACGCTATGTGCTATACAAAAGAAACAAGTAACATGTCCTCCTACTTAACCAATACTGATAGAGAGAAATTTTAGAGAGTTATTTCAATAAGGTAGAACAGAAGAGTATCATTGACAAGGGACTTTGGAACCTGAAGACCTGATCCTAATTTCAACTCTTAACTATGCAGTGTGAGGCTCACTGATAAAACAGAATAACACTTATCTTAGTGGCATTATTTAGAAAACCAAATGAGACTATGTTTGTATTGAATCTGTCTTGGATGTGTTACATAGCACAATACTCATGTTAATTACTAAGAACAGGTTGTATTTCTTCTCCTTGTTATCAAAAATGAAGTATTTTAAAGTAAGATAAAGTATTTTAAAAGTGGGGAATGATACATAATTGGAGAAGGGGCGTTTTTTTTCATAAGCCAGAAAGGAGGTTGATGGGTTTAGTTACATACAGTATGCTGAAGGTAATTTTTCATTCTTAGCTGCCCCTTAGGAGCAGGGCTAGATTTCATGTAGGCAAGTCCAGGTGTTTGCTCAGTGGTGTGATTGGGTGGGGCTGGGGTGCAGACCTGCCCTAAAATAGAATAATCTTCCAAAGATCTTATGTGGTATGCTTGTGAAAAGAACTGTGGTGTGTTAAACTATGGACAGCAAGACTGAGGACTTAAAGAAAATAGAGGTGCGAACGGCAATAAAAATGGTATGTGTGTTTGTTTATTTAAAAATCACAGTTCATAAAAGTTCTCGAAGGCATCCACTACTAAAACAAACTAAATTTATTGGTATTAAAAAGTTGCTCCAGTAAGTAATCATTTTCCTGACTGTCTTTCTTAATTGTTTTGGAAATCTTCCGAAACAGATTCTTTCATGTGTTATATGTTTTGCAAACTCATTTTAAAGCTTTTGGGCTCTACTCACTTGGGGTTTAATAGTGTTTGCACGTATATTATCAGTGGTTCACTTCCTCAAGTATTGGCAAAATCTTTGTGTAACCATCTCCCTGTCCCTGGTCATCCTCTCAGATACGGTGAATGTGAAGCCTAAATAAATCTCCCCTCCTCACTATATGGTCCTGCTCTTTGGGGAAAAAGGAGGAAAAATAATAATGGTCTTTAGGCTCTTTTATTTAAAAGGAGTGAGTTAGAAAAACCGTAGGTAAAAATAAAGAAGACATATGAGTAGCCAAAAAATATGAAAATGAAAAAATATGCTCAACATCCCTCATCATAAGGGAGATGCAAAATCACAATGAGATAGGTAAAAATAAAGAAGACATATGAGTAGCCAAAAAACATGAAAATGAAAAAATATGCTCAACATCCCTCATCATAAGGGAGATGCAAAATCACAATGAGATAGGTAAAAATAAAGAAGACATATGAGTAGCCAAAAAACATGAAAATGAAAAAATATGCTCAACATCCCTCATCATAAGGGAGATGCAAAATCACAATGAGATACCACCTAATCCTAGTCAGAATCACTGAGATTAAAAAAACAAAAAATGGCAAATGCTGATGAGGCTGTGGTGAAAAGGGAACTCTCCTACCCTCTTAGTGGGAATGTAAATTGGTCCGGCCACTGTGGAAAACAACATGCAGGTTTCTCAAAGACCTACTGGTAGAGCTACTATATGACCCATCAATTCCAGGCCTACATATTTTCCCAAAGGGTAGGAGAATAGTCAGAAAAATGCTTGTACATCTATGTTTATTGTGACAGTATTCACAGTTGCTAAGACATGGAATCAACCCAAATGTCCATGAACAGATGAATGGGGACCAGTAGTTAGCGTAATGGCTACGTCGCTGGACTCCCACGTAGTCAACCGCGGTTCGAGTCCCGGACCCGGTGGCTTAAACTCACGCCGGGTGCATGTGCGTGTGTGCCCAAGATCCCGAGAGGAGAATGGAGGAGAAGGGATTGCGGCGTGGCCATCCCCCCTGGGGGGTGATTTCTCGCTTTCTATCTCTCTGTCTCTCTCTCTCTGTCTGGCGAGTGCACGCGCCCTATAGCAAACAAACAAACAAACAAACAAAAAACCTCTTCATGAACAGATGAATGGATTAAAAAAACGTGGTACATATACACTACTCAGCCGTAAAATATAAGACCCTGCCTTTTTTTTTTGGGGGGGGGGAGGTTTTTGTTATAGGGTGTGTGCGCTCGCCAGAAAGACAGAGAGAGACAGAAAGTGAGAAATCACCCCCCAGGGGGGATGGCCACACCGCAATCCCTTCTCCTCCATTCTCGTCTCGGGATCTTGGGCACGCACGTGCATGCGCCTGGCGTGAGTTCAAGCCACCGGGTCCAGGACTCGAGCCACGGTCAACTACGTGGGAATCCAGCGACATAGCCATTACGCTAACTGCTGGTCCCAAGACCCTGCCATTTGATAGAAAATGTATGAATATGGAAGATTTACAGCAGAGTGAAGGAAGCCAGGTTATGAAAGAGACATAGTATATCTCTACTTAATATATACCAAATGTCTACCCTCTATGGAGGAAACTGAAAGATTAGAGGATATAGAAGCATGCAAAATGCTTACAGATACTGGAGACAGTGTGAGAAGAGGCTGGGAGATGGGGGAGAGTGAGAGGAAAGAAATCAAGGAGAAAAATAGAGAGCAAGACATTTAAGGGACACAGAAATGGAGGATTGTCTGTTGATGATAATGTGTATGATTTCTTCAACTAGACTGGTGTGAAGTGTATTCATGTTCGGTAAATTCCTTTTATAAGCACTAGTGATGTACAGTGATTAAATGTATAAAATAAATTAAAATAGTAATTAAAACGTTGTAGACTTTAAATTGTTATATCACTCTAAAACTGTATATTATTTTAATTGTAATTTGAAGTTCACATCCAATGAGTCACTTATTTGGGTGCTATCTTGGGAATTGGTATGTTGCGTTGTTTTAAGTAGATAAAACATTAAATTCAATATTTATAAGCACTCACCTGAAGTTAATTTATCAAATTAGCAAACAAATTGCTCGGGGAGTAGTTCTGAGAGGTGCAATGAGAATAGGGATAATGTAGGGAAATTTGAGGGAAGTGGAAACCTGTCTAGGTGTGATTATATTCAGGTGGCAGTTCTTTCTAGTGGGAGTTCCTCCTAGTGGGAGTTCCTCGTAGTGTATATAAGATATATATATAGCCTAAGTGATTTATTTCCAAGAATAGCTTAACAAAAGTTGCTTAAGCAGCTCACAGATATGATAAACCCCAAAAGTATATATTCCTGGAAAGTTTCTGAACAAATGAAACCCCAAAATAATAGGTCATCCTTGAGAAATGACTTCTTACGATGGTGACTGGTCACCAGCTCTCGTCTTTTTCCTTCCTGTGTCTTCTCCCTCCTCAGAATATTTTGCAGGCCTGTTTTTGGGAGCTTGTCCTGAGCCTGCACCTTTCTGTCCGATAAGAGAGGGAAGGGTACAGCAAATACTTTCTAAGGGAATAATGCATCTTAGGCAACGTTAGGGAAGATTGTATACCCCATAGTATTCTGCCAGTGAGGAATTGGGGGAGACTCGCACACTAGAGAATAAATTCCTTGTTGTAACCATTTTGGGTGTGCCTGCCTATCAGATATCCGATCCTGCAAGACTTCCATTAAAGTTAAGAAGAAAGTTAGCTGCCCTATCTCCGTCTCCATGTCCATTCTTTGGCATTGGATGGGTGAGTGCATTTCTCACAGTGTGAGAGCACGGTGAAGGGTTGGATGGGGGAGGAGACACAGGCAGAAATGGTCACTAAAGGCCATTATTTTGACCACTTTTATTTTTGTCTAGAACCAACCTTGTTTAGAAATAAGGCTTTAATATTGCTGCATTTGCTGTGGTGAAGAGTTCAGTTGAAAATGGTAGGTAGAACAGCGTTAATTGTGACAACAGTAATAGACTTCTTTATACAATCCCATCAACATGCATCTTCACATATAAGAAGAAAAGGGTAGCCCAAGCTTTTATTTGTAGATACTTCAGTCATTGAATTCTTGCTCAGCCCCTTAGAGCTTCTGTTTTCCAGTCAAATTTATTCTTTGTTCCCCTTAAACATGCACAAAAACCTAGATGAGCGGTGAGAACAAAGGGTTATGGGAGGATTGTTTTATTTTTTTTAAAGAATGATTTTATTTAACTTTATTTATTTATTTATTTATTTATTTATTTATTTATTTATTTTTATAGACCACAGATTAGTTTATTTTTAAAACCCATCATGCCATGAATTCATAGGGAATAGGTTCCAGTAGCTCAGGCTCCTTTCCATTGGTTCTCACAAAGTGTGCTTCTCTGGGTGGAGCAGGCTGGCGCTTTAGTTGAACCCAGGTCCCTTTCTCTTTGGCTTCTTTCTTTTTCTGGTCATTTTCCTTCACACGTTTTAGGAAGCTATCTCTGCTCTTAGAATGTTTAATATGCTCAATACGCACATTGATTCTCTTGGCAAGAATCTTGCCCTTAACTTGTTTGTTCACAACAATGCCAACAGCATGCTGGGTAACATTGTAGACTCTTCCAGTTTTGCCATGGTAACACTTGTGAGGCATTCCTTTTTGAACAGTACCCATTCCCTTAATGTCTACAATATCACCTTTCTTGTAGATTCGCATATATGTCGCCAAAGGAACAACTCCATGTTTTCTAAAAGGCCTAGAGAACATGTATCGGGTGCCTCTCCTCTTTCCCTTTGTGTTCGTCATTTTGATTAATTACTGGAAGATGGCGGTTCCGGCCAAAAGGAGATTTGTTTTTAATTTGACCAGAGAGGGACAGAGTGAGAGAGAGAAAGATAGAAGAAAAGTGAGAAATAAGCTGCCAGGTCCAGGACTTGAACCACGGTCAGCTTTGTGGGAGTCCAGTACCCCTAACCCCATGCCACCAGCTGGCCCCAGACTAAGGGAGTTTTAAGAAGGGAAAATAAGTTTAGATTTGGTTTTAGAGAGTAGGGGTCAGAGATTAAGAGCTTGTTGAGATGAAATACCTGAGATAAACGTTGAAAAAAGTGAAATTTATGAGAAGACTGATCTAGACAGAGGGAATAGATGGGCAAAGGCTTGGAGGTAGAGGAGCTTGTTGGGTTACACATGTGGTGTAGCAGGGAGGGTTAGATTACAAAGATGATGATAGTAGCTACTGTCATGTTGAATATTTCTTCCCAAATTTAGAGGGAAAAATTGGGCTAAATCACATATTAATTAAAAAAAAATCGTGTCTTATTTATACATGTTACTACTGTGGAAGATATGGAAAAGAATGATGTAAAAATTCCAAAAAATAGCAATTATTTCTCTTCAAATACTGTTCTTTGATTTTTAACTTCTTTTGCCTTGCAAAGTATTATGTTCCACACTATCTAATCCTACTTTAGAAGTATTTTTATTGGATATTTTTCTATTTTGTGATAATATTCAATTTCATATTAATATTACTAATGAAATTTATAAATATACATATTTTTAAAAGCAGAATTATGGAATCAAAAGAATATTGTATTGGAACAAGGATTTGTAAATTGTGAGTTTCTCTTTGTCTAGTTACACATTCACAATTAGAAAAGAAACATTTCTCTGACCAAATTGTAGAAAGGAATCAAAAATGATCAAACCAGGAACATTTTTAAATTTCAGCAATTCATTTCACTAAGCTACTCTCTCCTGGTCTTCTCTGAGATGTCCACACTCTGCAGAGATGTTTGTTCCCTGCCAGAGGTACCTCTGTAGCTGTTCAGTAGTATTTGTATCTACAGATAGGTAATTTAGAGTATATGTGAGATAGTTGACTATTTCATACTTGTATGTTTGAGTTTTGTGTTTGTGTGTGTTTTCTTCCTTTATGTACCATCTAGGTTACATATAAGGTTAACAACATGTTACTTAAGAGTAGAAGCACTTAAGATTGGTAGGTGGTATTTTTACAATTTCATCCCAAGACAACTATATTTAGTGAAACAAGAGATTTAAAAAGTTATTTCAGCAACAGTTAAATCTCATGACAGACTTCAGAAGAAACAGAAACAACAATAAAACTATCACGATTTGTTTGCACTTGATGAGACAGTAGCCTGTTTGAAATCAGACATTTTTAATAATATAGCTTATTTGATCCAAAATGTATATTGCATTGCATTTTTTGTAGGATTTCAAGAGAAATTTATTCAGCCTACTTTTTACTTTTGCATTAAAAATAAATTTGTGGGTTTTTTTTTTTTCCTGCATACAAAATCATTTGGTGTAAACTTAGAAATACTGAGAAAAAAATTTTTCCCCACAGTGTGTGTGTACTTGTTAGGGAGACAGAGAGAGATAGAAAGACAAAAAATTAGAACTCCCTTCCCCCCAGTGGGGATGGCCATGCCACAATCCCTTCTCCTCCATTCTTTTGGGATTTTGGGCATGCTTGCACATGTACCTGGCATGAGTTTAAGACACCAGGTCTGGGACTCAAAACACAGTTGACTACGTGGGAGTTCATTACGCCTGATCTGCTGATTCTCAAAATTTTAAAGTTGAGAACAAAAAGCAATTAGGGTTTTGAGGTATAATTTTGAGTTTAGATAAAAACCCATAATATTCCTGATTGGAAACCTTAATTTCCAAACATCTTCGAATCTTGGAAAATAAAAAGAAGGCACTTGTTTTATTTACAATAAAATTTTCTTAGTACATTATGCTATGTTATTAAGAAGACGAAAAGTATAGGTGTAAGGCAAGCATGATCTTGAATTATTAACAGTGGAGAAGAACATGGAAACCTTCCAGTACAAAATAGTCTCTGACCCAGTGGCTAAGGGTACTGCACAGCTGTTAGGACTTTTCAAAGATCTTGCTATCTTTATAATGCACAGTTTTAGCTTTCTTGTTGCATTGGGCATATCTATGGTTATTCATACTGAATAGAGAACAGTTTATGTATGTTTATTTCTAGCATCTAAGCAACTTTACTGATGCTATTTTTTATCTTCACTTTCTGTTTGCTCAAATGTTTACAAGCCCATTTGCTTGAAAAGGTGGAAAATGGTCATTCATTCTGTATTGACTAGAGAGAGATGACATAGACATTCATAATTATTTATTAAGTTTAAAAGTCCTAATGATGAGTACAATCTCTAAAGAGGTGTATGAGAACCAAGACTACACAGCTTTACCTTCCATTAGATGGCCGTCTTCCTAACAAACATGTCTTTTTATGTGGCCTGGTATTTGTCTTCTCAGTTCTACATTATCAAGATGTTCTAAACCTTACACAACTAATAAATAGAGTACATATTATTTCAAGTTTTCATCTATAAATGTCAGTTTCCTATATATTTAACTCTTTTTTTTCACTTTTAGCTCTGATAAAAAATCAATTTTCTGGGACCAGCAGATGGCGTAATCATTATGTCGCTGGACTCCCACATGGCCAACTGCAGTTCAAGTGTCCTGGACCTACAGGCTTAAAATTCATGCTGGGTGCTTGTGCGTGCCCGCCCAAAATCCTGAGAGAAGAATAGAGGAAAAGGGATTGTGGCATGGTCATCCTCTGGGGGCATGATTTCTAGCTTTCTGTCTTTCTGTCTCTCCCTCTCTCTTCTGCGAATACATGCACCCTATAGCAAAAATCTCTCTAAAAAAAAAAAAAAAGGAAAAAAATAAGTTTTCCATGTATTATTTAAAAACTTAATACACAATAGTTGCCACTTACAGATATTAAAGATTTATATACTAATAATTAGAATGTGAGGCTGGCAGGTGGTGTGGTGGTTAGGTGTTGGATTCCCACATGCACGACCTTGGTTTGAGTCCCAGACCTGGTGGCTTGCTTTCTTGCTTTTTCTTTTTCTCCCTCTATGTCTCTCTCTGGTCAAATTAAAAGATAATATCAACAAGTGAATTAAATAAATAAATAATTCTAAAAAATAATTAGAATATATTCATTAAATTTAGACTTGAAGGGGAACCAGCAGTTAGCGTAATGACTATGTCGCTGGACTCCCATGTAGTCGACTGCGGTTCGTGTCCCAGACCTGGTGGCTTAAAACTCACGCCGGGCACATGTGCGTGCATGCCCAAGATCCCGAGAGGAGAATGGACGAGAAGGGATTGCGACGTGACCATCCCCCCTGGGGGGTGATTTCTCACTTTCTGTCTCTATGTCTCTCTCTGTCTGCCTGGTGAGCGCACGTGCCCTATAGCGAAAACCTCTCCCCCCCAAAAAAAAATTTAGACTTGAATTTTCTTCATTTATAGTTAATTCTCAGTGGAAAGATAATATTAAACATTTGACAGCTTTTTTTCTTATGTGTTTTTTTAAGAATTATTTAATTTTATTTATTATTATTTCTTTAAAATTTGTTCTAGAGTACTTGCACTCACCAGACACAAAGAGAGAGGGAGAGAGAGAGAAAGAGGGAAAGTGAGAAAATTAGCTGCCAGGTCCTGGACTTGCACCATGGTTGACCATGTAGGAGTCTAGTGCCTTAACCACCATGCTACCTGCTGGTCCCTCTTGTATAATTTTTAAAATTTCTGTATTTTGATCTAATTTTTGTTAATTTTTTTTTTTTTTTTTTTTTGGAGAGGTTTTTGCTATAGGATGCATGCGTTTGCCAGAAAGACAGAGAGAGACAGAGAGACAGAAAGTGAGAAATCATCCCCCAGGGGGGATGGTCACGCCGCAATCCCTTCTCCTCCATTCCCCTCTCGGGATCTTGGGCACGCACGCACACGCGCCTGGCGTAAGTTTAAGCCATCGGGTCCTGGACTCAAACCATGGTCAACTACATGGGAGTTCAGCAACATAGCCATTACGCTAACTGCTGGTCCCTATTTTGAACTAATTTTTAAAATATGGTCTGTGATACTTTTGTGATATCTGAATTAGAGTGTGTGCCTACAGATAGATTGCTCACTTCAACCAAGAATCCTGGAACATTATTTATCTAGTGATTCTCTAATTCCTTCTGTTAAGTTTTCTCAGATCCCACCAATGATTTTAATACAGAACTCCAGTCATGCAGTATTAAGTTTATTTCCCTAAAGGCCAGGTAAAGATTAAGACGTTTGCTTTACACTTCTCTTTTACAAGAGATATTTTCAATACCGTCTTCTGCCTTCTGACCCAAAGGATCCAACTTTTTGACCAGAATCTCTTTTAAACTCACCATCTTCTAAATGTCTAAGTGAAAACTCATTGCTGTGTAGATTCCTGCGATCTACAAATACTTTCAGGCAGATTTAATTTCAACCTTCACTTAACCCTTCATTAACTTCTTCCTCTTTTTTTTGGGGCCCTGGAACTTTCCTTTTTACTTCCTTGTTCAGGAATGATTTTTCATTTGTAAAATACTTACTGAAATATAATATACATCCAGAAAAACACACAAATTAGATGTGTCCAATTCTGCGAGCTGTTGCAAATTAAACATGTGTGTGTACTTACTGCCTGAATGAATGCACAGAAAATGAGAAGAGCCTCAGCAACTCCCTTGTGTTCTCTTTTGGCAATTCCAAACTCTACCAGGGTAGCTGTTCTCCTGACTTTTATCCATGTAGATTAGCTTTGTTGTTTTTGAATTTTTGATAAATAGAATTATGAAATATATATGCTTTATCTATGGACCTTTTTTGTACCTTATCATATTTATGAAAATTACTCAGATTTAGGGCCAGCAGATGGTGTAGTGGTTATGTTGCTTGACTCTCACATGGTCAACTGTGGTTCGAGTCCTGGACCCAGTGGCTTGAAAATCATGCTGGGTGCATTTGCATGTGTGCTCAAGATCCTGGGAGGAGAATGGAGGAGAAGGGATTGCAGCGTGGCCATTCCTCCAGGGGGTGATATCTCACTTTCTCTCTCACTGTGTCTGTGTCTCTCTCTGGTGAACACACACGCCCTAAGGCCAAAACCTCTTAATAAAAGAAAAAAGAAAATTATCCAGGTTTTTGTGTGTAGTAGTAGTTATTTTTTTTTAATTTATTTCTTCCATGACTGAGAGAGAGATACAGCATCCAAAAGGATCTTTAAAAAAATAATTACCAGAGGTGCATGTGCTCACTGTTTTTGCAGTTTTTGCCAGCATATGTGAATACAAATAATTTTTTGTATCTAGCAATTTCTTTGAAGAACTTATTAAGAAAATTGACGTATTGTAAATATTTAGATTTTTCTACAGTCACAAACATATTTTATAGTTGTCATATATTTTATTCTTTTTCCTTTCATTATTTAACAGGATAGTGAATATATTTGGTTTGAGCAAACACTTTAATTTTGTTTCCAAATCTAGGGTACGCTTTTAATACTTAACCAATAAATGTTACCTTTACTGTAGGTTTTTGTAGTTACTTATTTAAAAGGGTTTAAGGAACCCCTTGTCTATTGCTAGTTTGCTAAAAGTTTTTATAATGGATTACTATTACAGGTTATCAACATTCCTCAATTGTTTTTGTCTACTGTATCTTTATTGTACATTTTCTCCATAAGGTAAAACTTTAATCCTGTGCTAGAATAAAGCAAAGGCAGTTATCTGTCTGGTTAGCACTAGGTGGTTGTAACTATCTCTTTGATTGAATTTAATCTTCCTACTTCTAATCCTCCTACTACTCCCCCAACCCCATATATTCCCTTCACCCCGCTCCGGGAGGACCCGATGCATTTAAACACTTTTAGTTTCATATTCTGTGTCAGGAATCAGCTGTCTTACTTTTTGACTTCTTTATTCTTCTCTCCTCTCTTTACCCAACTCTGTCAACACTTGGTATTTACTTTTCTTTAACCTGCTAAATTATTTACCATTGTTCCTTCTGCTTTCCAGCCTCCTGAAGTCTTATCCATTTATTTGATAAAGATTTCCAAGTAAGGATTGCCAGATTTAACAAATAAAATTACATGACACCTCATTAGATTTGAATTCCAGACAAAATCCCTGCTCTTAGGAATGTAGATAACTCTCTGTCTCTCCAGCAAGCCCATGAAACCTATAGCAAAAATCTCTCTTAAAAAGAAAAAGAGTGCAAACTATTCAATATTATTATCTGCATTTATTTTAATACAAAAATGTTTTGCATTACTTACTTTTTTTTCCAAAAAATCTTCAAGTAAAGATGCTGTAGGAAAATGCAAAAGAGAAAAAAGAAAAAGAGTGTAGATAAGACAGACAGTATATATAAGTAAATTATATAGTAAATTGGAGGGTAATAAATTTTATAAAAAAGAAAAAAGTTAGCTAATAGATATCAGGTATATACAGAGTGGAATTTCATTTTTGGTGTTCTGTAAAGGGGTGTCAAAAATGAAAGCACTTGAGTTCTGTAAATGGGAGCAGAAAACGGTGCTGCAGGGTGTCCAGGCAGAAAGAGTTGCATATGTAACCAGAAGCAGGGGTGCAGCTAGTGTGCTCAGGGCAGGAGTGCAGTTAGTAACTCAGGTGGCTTAGCAAGGGCAAGGTTGGTAGGATGAATTCAGGGTGAGAACAGGAGTCCATGCAAGATAAAGCAATGCAGGCCATTGTGGAATTTAGGCCTCTATGAATGAGGCAAGAGTGGGGAGGAGTATTAAATAAAACTGACATTCCTAAGGACGACATTGTTAAAGGAAGCAATCTGGCTGCTTTGCTGAGACTGTCCAGTAGTGGGCCTGTAGAGGTAAAGGAAGAGATTAGTGCAATAATGTCGGCCAGAGATGATGGTGACCATGACTTTTGACTTAGTGGTGAGAAATGGCTAAATTCCCAGTATACTTTGGCTTTTGGCTATCAATCAAATGGAGCGTCCTGATGGAGTAAACGAGTGGCATTTTGGATAATGCTGTGGTTTTGTTTGTTTTCATTTTTGTTTTAGTTATTTTTTTTTCTTTTCTATAGGGCACATGTGCTTACCAGAGAGAGACAGAAGGAGAAAGATAACAAGAAACCACCCCCAGGGGGGAGGGCCATGCCACAATCCTTTTCCTCCAGTCTCATCTCAGAATTTTGGACGTGTGCACCCACGCACGTGCACACGCACACACACAGACACACGTGCCTGGCACGATTTTCAAGCTCCTGGGTCTGCAACTGGAACCATGCAGTGGGTCATGTGGGATCCAGCACCTTAGCCTCCCTGCCTCCTGCTGGCCCAGTGCTGAGGTTTTTGATTTGATAACTTGGAAGAACAGTTCAGTTCTGCATGCCTCTGATCTATTTTAATCCCTTTCTCCTTTTCTTTTTATCCTTATTACTTTACACTTTTAATATTCCTTCACTGATAATGTAGAGAAGGATTTTGGTTGGAGTAATGACAAACTTATGTGTTCAATTAAAAATATTTATCCAGACGTCTATATAGTTTTTGTGACAAATAAATTTCACTTGATTTTGGTTTGCAGTGAAAAAGCACCTTTGAAATTTCACTGTAATATATTTTTACAAAAGTGACAGAGAATAAATGTCTGTAACCAAAACAGTGTGGTTTCACATCCATGTAACACAAGTGATCCAATTAGACTTTCCTTATTTTATTTGGTTTCTGTGAAGAGAGATTAATTTTGATTTTTATGCCACTGCCAACATATTATCCATGAATTAACTCTTCTTTCATATTAAACAAATTATTCCTATGTATTTGATTTTATGCTCTTATAAATGTTTCTGTTTTTAAGTTTTTAAAATTTATTCTCCCGTGAGTTAGAGAGACAGAGAGAGAGAGAGATAGAAAGAGAACACCCCCAGTAGGGTCTTGATGTGGTCGACTACCCCAATCTCTGCCAGCCCCAGACCATAGGCATGTGTGTGCCCCATGTACTCAGGAATTTCTCGGACACAACCAGGAACTTTCCCATGGCAGTCAGTCTCGCGAAGCAGCCCATTTCATCATTGTGTCTGGCCCCTAGATTTTATGGTTTTTTTAAAATTATGCTTTCCAAATGTTTTTGCTAGCATATGTAAATACAAATGCTTTTTATATCCAAATAAATGCTATTTACTCATTTATTTTAGAGAGATTTTTGCTATGGGGCACATATGCTCACTGGAGAGACAGAGACAAAAAGCAAGAAATCCTCCCCCCGGCGGGGATGGCCATGCCATAATCCCTTCTCCTTCATTCTCCTCTTGGAATTTTAGGATGCATGTACACATGCCCAGAGTGTTTTAAACCTCCAGGTCTGGGATGCAAACTGCAGTCAACCACCTGGGAGTCCAGTGATGTAACGATTACATCATCTGCTGATCTCCCAAATACTTTTTTTTTTTTTGGAGAGGTTTTTTCGCTATAGGGCGTGTGCGCTTGCCAGACAGACAGAGACAGAGAGACAGAAAGCGAGAAATCACCCCCCCAAGGGGTGATGGTCACACCGCAATCCCTTCTCCTCCATTCTCCTCTCAGGATCTTGGGCACGCACGCACATGCGCCTGGAGTGAGTTTTAAGCCACCGGGTCCAGGACGCGAACTGCGGTCGACTAAGTGGGAGTCCGGCGACATAGCCATTACGCTAACTGCTGATCCTCCAAATACTTTTTATATTCAAGTTATCCATGAATTAAACCAGTCCATGTTTGTAACTGGGAATGACTAGTGATAATCATCCAAGTATGTGTATGTGTCCAGAGGGAGATAACCGTATGCCCTGGATAATTCCACAAGCAATTGGAAAATATCTAACAAATTGGGGCAAGTAGTTAAAGCTTTTCATTGAAAGCTGGATAAATGCAACATTGTGAAATTTGTTCTTTAATAATTAGCTATTTTACCTGTGTAAGCGTGGCAAGTTAGAATTTTATGCTATTTACTATTAGCTTGTCACTGTTCTGTTTATGTTGTGTAGAGGGATGTCAAACCTGAAGTGGATTTGTATATTTCTTTTACGTACTGACCATATCTCCTTGTCTTTTCCATGGCCATGGTCAAAAGTGATCAATTGTAAATACTTAAAAAGAAATAAGTTGCCATACATTTAAAAACCACATAGTGTAAAAAATGTTCTTTATACAAAACTGGACAACTTTACTAACAACAGCTTGGGCAACCTGAGGTGTTAATCAGCATGATGACTTTATGTTGAGAATCAACTATATCTTCTGAGTAAATTTTAAAAATTAAAATCCTCAAAAGTTATTCCATTGCATTTTAATTTTTCTAAATTGTTGTTGCACATGAAAATGAACAGAGACCAGAATATGCAAGTTTGGTCCTTCTTGTGCCTGTTTGATTTTACAGCTGTGTGTTAAATCATTTATGTGACCTCCAGTGGCCCGGTGCTAACTGAAATTCTGTTTACATTTCCTGTTGTGCTTCTCACATTGGAGTACCCGAATCCCCAGGAACCTGTGCCAGGTAGCCAGTAGTTGATTCTCTAGGAAGAACAAGGGGAAAGTTCCTAGAACATCCATTTTGTTCGATTTTTTTAATGAAGGCTTTCTAAATTTAAGCCAATCTGTGCAGAGGAGACTTAAATGAAAGTTTCCCTTGCCACATGCCCCTTTGGGCTCCACCTCAACGCAAGACCTTAGGTGTTCCATCTCCTGTACTCTTGGGGGTACTTTTATATAAACATTTTTTTAATTGCCAAAGAGTTGGTGTGCCTGCGAGAGAGAGAGAGAGAGAGAGAGAGAGAGAGAGAGAGAGAGAGAACACCTGCCCCATGGAATTGGTCATGCCACCATCCCCTTTCTTCCATTTCTCCTTCTTGTCACAATTTTGGGCTTGCACACATATGCTCCTGGTGTGTTTTTCAGTCCCCTAGGGCCAATATCTATATTTCTTTGCACAGCACTTACCACTCTGTGCTGCAGGGCCCCTCCCTTTACGTAAATATTTAAAAAGTGTTTTCTAGGGGAGGCTCCAAGGCTTGGTGGGTAAGGTAGTTGGACTGTGATTGGATCTTGGTGATTGCATCACAGAGGCAATACCCTTGTGAATAGATTAATGATGTCTTGTGAGACCCAGTGAGTTCTATGTTTCCTGAGAAGAGGTTAGTTCTTGCAAGAGCTGTTTGCTATAAGAATAAGAGTTATTTGCAGTTGGCTCTCTCTCAGCACACGCCCGTGTTTCTGTTGGTTTTACTACAGGCCTATACCTTCGGATTTTCCATCTACCGGAATAAAGCATTTTGCAAGTAAAAATTCTCTTAAATTCAGACAGGCTCAGATATTTCTCTTAGCAACACTGTAACAGACTAAGACTCTTAGGTACTGAAGGAACTGAATTCCAAGGCTTCTGTAAAAGTGCAAAATGTTTTACGATAGCCTGAAGACCGTGATGTGAATGTGTAATTATTCTAAGTTGCTCAGTCTTCTTTTTACCACAGTATGCCTAATTTTGGCTCAGATATGTCAATCTGAGTAACTTTGGATGATGTTTTTAGTCATCAAAATAATTTGTTTATTTATTTCTCCATAAGAAAGAGCACCCCCAACAGGGTCCTCACATCATGATCAACCCCCATCCTCAGCCAGCCCAGATCACAGGGATCTGTGCATGCCCAGTTTGTATGGGCATACCTTAGGATTCAAACCTGGGATCTTCTCATATGGGTCCCGCATCACAGAGGGTTGCATTGCTACCACGTCACTGGCTGGCCATGCAGATAATTATAACTGGTAAACTTAGAGTTTTCTATGTGTAATGAGCCCCTCCTGTATTGTCTCTCCCTTTTTTTATTTTATAAGAGAATGAGAGAGGGAGCAAGAGATAGAGAGAAGCAGAGAGAGAAACAGAGATAGATATGACAGGGTCTCACCATGCTGCAATCCTCCTGCCCCAACCTTCCAATTAGCTAGGATTATGGGTACATACGCCTTACCCAGCATGGTCAGGTTGGCTGGGAACCAAACCCAGGCCTCCCTTATGGCTTCTAGACTCCAAAGTGGGTGCACTATTTGTGAGTCAGTGTAGCTAGGCTCTGTGTTGTCTCTTGTATGTATCAAAGCAACCTTATCAGTTAGGTATTATAATATTTTTTAATATATGACAAGAAATTTGATTATTATTATTTTATTACATAACCTATTAGTAAATGTACCACATGGGATTTTATTAAATGACAAGTGAGACACATTTCTGATCCCTCTGAGAAACTCGATGTCATCTGTCATTTGGAGGATCCAGTTTCTTATGGCATCTTTAATACTGCTTGTGAGGATACCAATGGCGCTTGACTGTTAACACTTTGCTAAGTTGTTCTACATCGAGTCCTTGCCCACGGCGTTCACTTTTTTCTTATAATCTGGATTTTGGCACTTGATCATGTGTTTCTTCATTATTATGTGCAAGATCTGGTCTAGGGTTAGGTTTTGTGTGTTCATATGGAATGTCCACAGACGGGTGGTAGCATAGTATTGCCCCTCCATCAGATGTCAAAGCAAACTCCGTGTTGCAATTATAGTCATCTGGAAGAGAAAAATATGTAGATGTATGACAAACACAATATAAAGCTCCATTTTGGGTTGGAAAGAAATGTCTCAAGATGTCTTTGATATCACCCATTTTATCACTACTCCTGCCATGCTGTATCAAGATGGTTTATAGGTGGTACAAAACAAGTCGTTCTGAAGAGAAATTGCTTTTAAAATCTGCTTTTGACAAACTACTTTTCAACCCTTGACAGATCAACACTGCGAGCCCATCATCTTGTCTCAATCAGGTATTATTCTTATCCCATTTTTAGATGAAAGTTCTGAGTACTTAAACTATGTCCTCAAGATCACAGAGCCTAAATGAGGAGAATCCAGGATTTGAATCCAGTGATCCTCCTTGGGAGGTACTAACTTTAAACATTATTCTTCATCTGGAAAGAATCTTGAGGGACAACACTGTTTGGTTAAAAGGGAAAATAAAAAAATTTTAATCATGGACAGCAGGTTTGATTTTGCTCATATGACCTGGTCCTTATTACCAGGTGAGACTCCAACTGCACACAGTGAGCTTCCACAGACAGCATCAACTTACACAAGCTTGGAGTTATACTGCCAGTCCAAACCAATATGTGAAGCTGATGAATTTGTATTCGTTTTCACAACCCTCAGCTTCTACATTCTTGACCTTTCTTGCCATACTACCCTCCACTGCGTTTTAACCTTCCCTTCTTGTATAAATAGAAGGGAAATTGAAACTGTCCTTTGTAGTAAGGTTGATGGATTCTACTTTAAGTTGGCATGAATGAATTTCAGTCATGCACATTATCTCAACTAAGAATCTTCATTCAAGGCTTTAGTTTTATCTCTAATAGACAAGTTTAAATCCATTAAAATGTCAGTGTTCAGTAACCATGTGGTCAGATAATTTGAGAGTGGGCGGCCCTTGAGTAACTCCATATCTTCATACATTACTCTATTTACTAAGACTGAGAAAGGGTAAGATGACAAAAGAATAACACTGAAGGGTCAGGTGGTGGCATGGTGGTTACAGTGGCTGGATTCCACATAGCTGACTGCCCAGTTCAAGTCCTGGACCCAGTAAGTTGAAAAACACATGGGTATGTGTGCATGTGTGTGTGTGCCAGAAGTTATAAAAAGAGAGAGAAATGGATGAGAAGTGATTGTGGCATGACCGTCCCTCATGGGGGATATATGGGAGTTGCTTTCTCACTTTCTCTCTCTCTCCAGTGAGCGCACTTGCCATCTGGCAAGAAAAATAGAAGGAAAAGATAACACTGCAAAGCTTCTTTCCTTCTTTAAATTTACTCTCCCCTGGTGTAATTAAGGCTGACAGTGGTCTATCAGTTACTGAAGCAGACATTCCCAAAGAGCATAAGAGTACATATCTCATTGTTATCCTTTTCTTTCAAGACCAAAACAGGTATCTGGGGCACAATTATGCCCTGCAGGCATTCTGCCCACCACGGCTGCCTGTACAGAGGCTTCCAGATCAAATAACTCAAACCTCTGGGCATCTTGATATTGTGACATTTGGGTAACCAGTACTGAGTAGTTGATTTATGGACTCTTGTGACATTCTCCTACATGTTTTTAATTTCTTTTTTATTTTTTTCTTTATGGGCTGGGGTGGGGAGAGACAGAGATAAATATTTTTGACAAGGTCTCACTGTGTTGTGATCCTCCTGCCCCAGCATCCTGATTAACTAGGATTACAGGCATGTGGAGTGATTCCTAGTGTGTTCAGGTTGGCCCAGAACCAAATCTGGACTTCCCACGTGATCCTCAGCCTCCCAAGCAATGGTGCTCTCTGCGTACTGCCACAACTGGGCCAGATTCATTTTAATTTAATCTCTATAAGAAGTTATTGAAAATAAAATCATCCTCCTTATTAAAAGAGGTGTTGCAGTAAACGTCTATAACACTCAGGTTTTTATATGTTTATTTGTTTATCATGGACTAATCAGTGGCATGGTCGTTAAGGCAGCTAGAACCCACATGGCCAACGGTGTGGATCAAGTTCCAGCCCCAGTGGCTTGAAAATCACACCAGGCATGCGTGCGTGTGTGCCCCAAATCCACAGACGAGAATGGAGGAGAAGGGATTGCAACTTGACTGTCCCCCATGGGGGGATATTCCCCCCCCCCCCCCATTTTCTCTAGCAAGCATATGTGGACCCTGGCAAGTTACAAAAATTTGTTTATCACTGTCACTGGATTCATTGAAGTCATGGATTGCTGCTTCCCTCTTTGTACCCTCAGTATTTAATAGAGTGCTTGATACAGACAATAAATGTGGAATGAATGAATTAATGAGTGAGGGAGTGAAGAAGTACGTCCATGTTGAGTCGATAGCCTATATAAGAGTATATATAGAATAATTCTCTTGCAGATTGTATGGAACACCTCTAAGTTTCCTATGGTATTAGGTAGCATAATTTATGCTACTAGAATATGATACTGGTTTAGGAAAACATCATCTCATTTATTAACACAAATTTAGAATTTAAGTTGTAAGTAAATACTGACTTTAGAACATGTTCCAGAACAAGCCCCTATTTGAGTAACATTTTAAATGTCCTGAAAAAAATTTCCGTAAGAATTCTTATTCAGGCTGAAGTTGTATTAATGAAAGCACAATAGCCCTTCTTGCTTATCACACAGGTTTACTGTCCTCTTTGGAGTAGATGTAGCTCCACTCTAGCCTTCCAGTCTAATAGATATCCTTTCATCTCTGAGCATGCTGTTTCTCCATGCACACCAGTATCCTCAACAAATCCGTCTTACCAACATGTTGGGCTCTCTATACCTTTTGTGCATTCTAGTCCTTTCTGATGCCCCTCCCCAAGCCTTCCTCAATCTGACTCAGTCAGTTTCTACCTACGTTCAGGGTTTGACTTGAGTTTTTCCTCCACCATGAATTTTTTCCAACATTTCTTTTTTTTTTTGGAGAGGTTTTTGCTATAGGGCATATGCGCTCACCAGAAAGACAGAGAGAGACAGAGAGACAGAAAGCGAGAAATCACCCCCCAGGGGGGATGGCCACGTTACAATCCCTTCTCCTCCATTCTTTTCTCAGGATCTTGGGCCCGCACACATACGCGCCCGGCATGACTTTAAGCCACCGGGTCCGGGACTCGAACCGTGGTCGACTACAAGGGAGTTTAGCGACATAGCCATTATGCTAACTGCTGCTCCCTCCAACATCTCTTGACTTCCTGTTCTTTTTTATTTTTTTTTGAACTCTTAATACACATTCCATTTGTACCACAATCATGACTTTATTTTATTTCTACTCACTTTGTATTTATTAATTTTCTCCCAACATGTAAACTCTTTCAGGGTAATGATTGTGTCAAAACCCTCAGAATCCCTGATCATCCCAAGTAAAATGCTAAGCCCATAAAAAGGTTCTCAGCTATATCACCTATCACCTATTTGGTAGCAGAGTAGAGGTTTTTGTTTTGGTTTTGGTTTGTTTCATCTTTTTACTAACTCACTGACCTTTTTACTGATTTACACTCCTTTTCTCTTACTTGGTCTTCTCCAAAAATTGAAATCATTTGTCGAAATTATTTTTTTATGACCTGTCAGATCTTAACACTATGTCTTAACCAAATGATATCCAAAATTGTTCAAAAAAATGTTGTTTTCCTTTGTGAAACCTTATTCCACATTCTGTCCACCAGACATCAATGCTTCTTTTGGAAACACGTTTTGTATGGTTTCCCCATTCTCAGCATGCCAAAAGCAGTCTGTAGTTTAAAGACCTTCCCAAGTTTAACAATGTGGGGAGACTTAAATCGAGGAAACTATGTGGCAACACTGAAATTGATAAACAAGGAGTATATTGATGATATTCTAACTGGAGAAACTATTCCCTTAACTTTTCATGTAAAGCTATAAAGTGAAATGAGTAAAACCCGAGGGTAACCTGTAAGTCTGAAACAGCAGTTTTCCAGGTGCTAGAGAGGATGTCAAATTGCTGACTTTGGTTTTTAAAAGTTTAAATTATAAAGAAAAGGGAAATAGTAACTGAGATGGTGGTTTGTAACTGAAACTAAGATCAAAGCTTCTCATTTTCAAGTATAGAGTAAGCAGAGATGTTGGGATTGCACTAATTCTAACAAGACGTTTTCAAATTTCTGTTCACTTTTTACTTGCTCGTGCCCCTGTCTGTAGTTACAGTGATCAGAAGTGTTTGCATCTGTGGGGGAAAACATTTTTCATGGCTTTTGAAAACTTGGTAATATAGTTAATAACAGTGATGTCTGTTGGTTTAGCAGCTGAACTGTTCTTTTTTTTCTTTTTTAAAATTTATTTTTATTTATTTACATTTAATCACATATCTTTACAGTGTATATTTCTTTTTCTAGCACAAATACCATGGATGTCAGTCAAGACAAAGATACTACTATATACATTATCACCAATAAATAGCTTCTTATTCTTTGCCAATAAAAACCATTTTATTGGGGCCAGCAGGTGGCATGGTGGTTAAGGTGGCTGGAATCCCACATGGCTGACCACAGTTCGAGTCCTGGACCTGGCAGCTTGCTTTCTCACTTTCCTTCTCTCTCTTTGTCTCTCTCTGGTCAAATTCAAAATAAAATAAAATAAAATAAATGAATAAAATTTTTAAAAAAATAAGATACTGCTACAAAGTACTTTAAAAAAAAACATTTTATTTGTTTTTTCCTTTCCTCTTTCCCCTCCCTCCCTTCCATAGTATTTTTTTTCACATTTTATTGATTCACAAAAGATCTTAAACTAAAAATATGGATGAAGCTAGAATCTAGTGACAAGTGCACTGTAATTTTACTTTGAAACATTTTTTTTCTCCATTCCCATTTTATTAAAGAGAGGTATAAACTAACTTACTTGCAAATGAAAAATAGGTTCATCTCAATTTGGTCTGTTATTTGCACAAAACCCAATACGAATTCAAATTCTGACTCAAGGCAACAGATAATATTGTATTATTGAACTTATGCAAATAACCATTCTGCCACAAAATAAGAATGCTCACAAATATTTTCCAATTGCAAAGGGGTTAGGAAGGGAGAAAAGTTTCTGTTTATATTAAAAAATATTTTTAAACTAATTGCTGAACCTATCAAACAAACCAAAATCCTTAAATCTGAAGATAAAGCATAGAAGGAAATCAGTAATGGTCTAGACAAAAGCCATAGAATTATATTTCACCAGGTCAGTTTCATGTCATCTCTCTTTTGTTGAATTTGCAGTGTTACTGTGGTCTGATCTTTCTGTTAAATTACCGGAAGTTCCATTCAACAGTATTATTGATATTTACGAACTTGTCCCTACCGTTAAGTTGGCCTTTTTCTTGGTCATTTTTTTTGTTGTTGTTCTGTTATTTCCGTCTGTGTGTCTGTAGTTTTCCTCGTATAGCACTCCATTCAGAACTTCTTGGAGAACTGGTCTGGTGTTGGTAAATTCTTTCAGGTTTTGTTTATCTGAGAATGTTTCAGGCTTTTCTTTCCATATGAAGGATAATCTTGCTGGGTACAGTATTCTTGGATGAAATTGTTTTTCACTTAACACTTTGAATATATTTTCCCATTCTTTCCTTGCTTACATTGTTTTTGATCAGAGGTCTGATGTTAGCCAGATGGAATATCCTTTGAAAGTAACTTGATGTTTCTCTCTTGCCAGTTTTAGTATCTTGTCTCTGTCTGTAGTTTTTGTCACCCTGACTATGATGTGCCTTGGAGAAGATCTTCTTAGGTTGATTCCTTGTGGGGTTCTTTGTATTTATTGGGTCTGACTATTTGAATGCCTCCCTAGGTTTGAAAAGTTTTCTTGCAGGATTTAATGGAATAGATTATCAATGCCCTTATCAGTTCCTTCACCTTCTGGGATACTGATTATCTTGAAATTAGGGCATCTAATGGTATCTAGTATTACTCATATATTATTCTTATTTTGGGGGGTTATTTTCTCAGCATTTTTGGTGAATTTTTCTAGGTCAGAGGTTCATTCTTCTACACTTAGATTCAATCTTCTACATGATCTAATTTGCTTTTAATACTTTCAAGAGAGGTTTTGATTTCCTGTATTACAGCCTTCATCTCCAACAGTTCCGTTTGCTTCTTTTACTTTTTCTTTTTTTTTTTAAAGGTTTTTGCCATAGGGTGTGTGTGCTCGCCAGAAAGATAGAGACAGACAGAGAGACAGAAAGCGAGAAATCATCCCCCAGGGGGGATGGCCATGCCGTAATCCCTTCTCCTCCATTCTCCTCTCGGGATGTTGAGCACGCACGCACATGTGCCCAGCATGAGTTTAAGCCACCAGGTCCGAGACTTGAACCACAGTCGACTACATGGAAGTCCAGCAACATAGCCATTACTCCAACTGCTGGTACTCCATTTGATTTTTTTTTATGGTGTTTACTTTCACTTTTAGATTGTGTGAGAACTTCCTTACCTCCTGGAACTCATTGTCTCTTCTACATCTTCTGGAGTTCATTGTCTCTCTTCTCTTGTATCTCTGTTAGCTTTGTCACTATAAATATTCTAAATTTTTTTTTCTACTAAAAATTTTATTCTCTTCTCTTTGCAACTGTGGAGCCTATTCTTTTATTTTATTTATTTATTTATTTATTTATTTATTTATTTATTTTATATATATACATTAAATCACATTGTTTAGCTTACAATGTGAGCATTTCAATATGTGAATATTTCTCCCCAGTCCTGTTGATCAAAGTATCTTCAACCGATGGTACTGGCACAGAAATAGACACGTGGACCAATGGAACAGAATAGAGTCCCCAGAAATAAATGCCCAAACATACAGTCAACTGATCTTTGACAAGGGATACCAGTTAATCCAGTGGGAAAAGGAAAGCCTCTTCAGCAGGTGGTGCTGGAAAAACTGGATTTCCACTTGCAGAAAGATGAATCTGAACCTCTACCTTTCACCGTTGACAAAAATCAAGTCAAGGTGGATCAAGGATCTAAATCTAAGACCTCAAACTATAAAGCTGCTCCTGGAAAACACTGGGGAAACTCTGGGAGACATTGGTGTAGGGAAAGACTTCTTAAATAAGACCCTCAAAGCACAGTCGATCATCCCCAAAATAGACAAGTGGGATTACATCAGAATATTCTAAATTCTTTATCTGACATTTCCATGAGTTCCATTGTACTGTCTGTGGATGATGAAGGGTTGTTCTTTCCCGCTGAAGGAGAGATTTTCATGGTTTCCCATACCTCTTATGCCTCTTGGTTTCTGGTCTATGACAGATTATACATTATGTCCTACTTTCTTGGAGTTAATATTAGTGCTAGAGCTGTGCAGGAGGAGATGGCCTGGAATATTTCTGCAGTTCTGTTTCTCTGATCCTCACCAAGCAACCTACACTTTTGTTGATGGAACTGGATATTACAAAGGCCTCACAGTTTCTAGGGAATAGGTGCACCTGGGCTGGGTATGGAGTTTCAACTAAGAATTCAGAGGTGTGTGGGAGGAGATGAGCCATGCTCATTGCAGCTCTATATTTCTCCCTGCTGCTCACTTTGCAGTCTCTCTTCTTTGATTTTTAGTCATTTGGTGTTTTATTCATGTATGACTTATTCATTGAAGATTTCGTATGCTTCACTTTACTATGAGGTACTTCAATACCTATTTCTCCTCTACTACTATGTTTTGCAATGTGGTATCCACAGAAAGAGATTTCAATTCAAACTTACGAAGATGAGTTTCTCACTTTCTCTAGCAGTTCAGTAAGGGTTGAGGTTTTCTATGACCCAAAAAGGATTCATATGTTTTGGTACTGTGTACCTAGACCTGTCTAGACAGTCAGTGTGTGGAAGGTGAGAAAGTCAGGTAAAGGAAAAGGGAAAAAAAAAAAGCAGGGCAAAACAAAACAAAAGCAATGAAAAGGGGAAAATTTTTTTTTTAAAGGCAAGAAAAGAGGGGGGCAGGGTTGGGCTCACCTCAAATGGCCATGGATTCTGAAATTAGCAAAAGAAAGGAGAGATCAAGAGACAAGAGACAGTACTTACAGATTTTTAAAAAGTATATATGTATGTATGTATATATATATATGTACATATATATATGTACATATATATATAAGAAAAATTTTGAGAGAGACAGAGACAGAAAGAAGACAGAAACCCCCCCCGCAATACCTTGCTTCACTAGGTGTTGGGCCGGAAGGAGAGGTCTGGGGCAGGCAGAGGCTTTCTGGTTAAAGGGGCAGGGCTGGACCTACCTCAGATGCACATGGATTCTCGCTTCGCTAGGTGTTGGGCCCAGGGGCTGAACTGCTTTAGTGCTAATTAGAAAGATCGGTATATTACTCAGATCCCCAAGTATATTGACACGTTGCATCTTCTATTATACCTTGCTGTATTTGTCATCTGTTGGGTTGTTGGAAAAGTCATGATACATTTTTACAGTAAAAAGCCAGGAAAATACATCATGACTTTTCCAGTGACATTAATATTATAGGTGTGTCTAGTTTCTTGATATAAAACCTAGAAGAACTGTCAAGACTGTAAGCAACCTATGCCTACTTTGACAAGGAACAACGGAATAGAGATATCTCTTTCTGTTTTTCCTAAGTATATGGAAATGATGAAGGTGGACAGAGCCTGAAGTACGTTTGTGCGCTGCTTCAGAACCTTGCCTTCACTCATTTTTTCTTTTCTATCCTGTCTGTTTCTTGAATGCCTTTGTACTTTCTGGAAACAAATGGGTCAAGATAACTTAAGTTCTACTTTTTAGATTTGAACTTTATAGACACATGAGGTAACATCATGAGTACCATGATTTATTACACTCTAGTAATTATCAAAGTTTTCATTCTATCTAGGTATATTGGTGACAGATGACATAGCCTTGATGTGTGATTAACTGACCAGGAGCAAAGCGGCCTAATCTTAGGATTAAAGTAATCAGGGTCATGGGAAATTCCCCAAATGCCAAGAAGCTGAAATGAGCACCTCAATAACAATTATTTGAAGAATATATTGAGATTAGTACAAATGTGGTCAGTCACAGATATATGCTTTTTATAGGGGCAGAGTCAACTTAATAAATATTTTAGTAGCTACTTGGCATATCTGCTAAATTTTGGTGAGGCTGAGAATTAACAAAGATGCTTTCATTGAAATGGGAGAGGGAAGCAAAAGCATTTTAGAAGATGCAATTTAAAAACAATTTTATGTAGACACTCTATGAACTTAAAGATGTTAAGTCCCTGAAATAAGGCCTTTGTGTGTAAAATTCATTATGGTTTGATTTATAGTCAAGCTTTAAACTAGCAAAAAAGACTTAGTGAATTATTTTTAGAATGGTTCATGACTCTAGCAGTACGAATGTACTTATTTTTCCTTGACTTTGGATAAGTATATGTTTCTTAGAACAAGTCAACAAAAAAACTTTCAGAATAATTGTTTCAATCATTTATGTCTTCCAATTTTAAGAAAAATGTCAAGCCAGCCTGTGGCATACTGGTTAAGGGGGTTATATCCCACAAGGCTGACTATGTAGTTTGAGTCCTAGGTCTAGTGGCTTGAGAAACACACCAGGCACATGTGTGTGCATGCCTAAAGTCCTGAAAGGAGGGAGAAATGAAGAAGAAAAGACTGTAGTAATGACCATCCCATATGGGAAGTGCTTTCTTTCTTTCTCTCTCTGGTGAGCACACGTGCCCTCTGGCAAATGTTAAAAAAAGGTCATTAGTGGGGCTGTCAGGTTGCGTGGTGATTAAAGTACTGACCTCCCACATGGCTGATTGTGGTTCGAGTCCCAGATATGGTGGCTTGCTTTCTGAATACTGTTTTATCTAAGTAATTTTTAAGTATTTTTAAAAAGTCACTGGTTATATATTATAGACACAAGCTATATTTTGGTATCACTAGAACTCTAATTTGCACTACAAACTTGGACCAGACTAGAATTCAAATCTCTCTACTATATTGTTCAAAACCAAACATCATCTAACATCATTTTTGTGTTCCCTGATATATCTGTTTGCCATCAGCTCTCAAAGCTTCTTTAAGACTCTTCAAAAGACCTAGAATTATTAAAATTATGCAAATTGAAAAATGCATTCAGTATCCAGCTTCCCAACTGTAGAATTAAGGATTTAGGTCAAGAAAACAATTTTTACTACACAACTGGAGAACACAGTTGTGTGTGATTGGTTTTGTGATGTGTTGTTCTTGCTGAAAGGCAAGTTTAAAAGACACAGAAACTTGGGACCAGCAGGTGGTGTGGTGGTGAAGGTGCTGGACTTCACATGATCAACTGTGGTTCATGTCTCAGACCTGGTGGCTTGCTTTCTCACTTTCCCTTTCTCTTTCTCTGACTCTCTTGGGTCAAAATACAGTAAAATAAAATGAAACAAAACAAATAATTCTTAAAAAAAAGACACGGCAACCCTTTAGAATTGTATTTGGTTACCACAATCAAGAGACATAATAAAATCTTGTTAGGTGTCTTCTCCTTATTTTGTAGCAGGAATGAGAAATATTTCTAGGTTCAGACATCAAAACCTTACATTTCCTTTACAAATGGATGGCAGTTACTGATGAATCAAAAAAATCTCGTAAGCGTAACTGTCATCACCTATTTGTTTCTTACATGCAATATTGATTAGTTTCTACTCAAGGGGAAAAATTTGTTTACATAACAATATAGAACATTTCTCATATCTGTATTTCCTTGTATGGGAGAAAAAAAAAACAAGTTTGTTGTCTGAAACTCTTGAGGTTTTTTTTTTTATTATTATTATTGATTTTATGGACTCAGCTTGGTGTCTTCTGTAATGGTTTCTGGTTGCTTCACGTTGTTGGCTTTCCCTAAGTCCTTTAAACAGGCTTTTACATAAATTATACTTGTTCCTGGAGAATGCAGCACAATCATGCAGATTTGGTCAAAGTAATAAACATCCCTTTAAAGGCCAACTGAGGAAGAAAGGTATCATTCAGCAGAACTTACCATTGATGTATTAATAACTTTTTCCTCTCCTCCCTCCCTTCCTTCCCATTTCTCTCTCTCTTCCTTTTCTCTATGAAACGTTTCATCATTCTTAAGGATGAGAAACTCACAGGCTAAAAATGTAAGACTTTTCTCTGTGTCTGGAGAAAAATGTTATTTGGAATAAAATAGTTCTTACAAAGCAGAACAACCTTCCTGAGCATTTCATTCCTGGGACTGTTTGCATTCTTTCCCAGTGAGCTATAGTGATAGGCATCAGAGCCTATTTATAACAGGAGATATTAAACTATTTGCTGCTGGGTTAAGAATATAAGCCTTGGTGATTGGGTGGAATATCTGTGTGCCTCTTCCTAGCAAGCATCCTTTACCCTTTTCAGGGAGATGAAACTGTATGTCAGGGTATGAGAACCTAACTCAGGAAGAACATGTGATGTGAAAATGGAAACAGCTGGACTGAAACCATACATGGTGAAGTCAGAAAGACACCCTCCCTTGAGCGGTTATGGAAATACCCTGGGGTTATTTCAGTGCTTGAAGAATAAATAGAACTTGAGGCGGGCACTTTGGAGGAAAATGTAAAGTATGCAAGAGGACTCTGAATTTTCCCAGGTAATACCTCTCAGTCAATTATATTTTAGCTTTCACTCTGATTTTAGACATTATTTCAGTGTAATAGGGTCTGCACCCTTTGCGAGTACACACAGACTGGCTTGTTTAAAGACGTGAGAGGAGTTTCTCCCTAACACTGTGCTCTCAGGATTGCCAGGATTAAAGCACTGAAGCAAAATAAAAATAGCATAACAACAAAGCTCCAGACACAAGACAGCATTGGGTGAATGAAGATAAACTACACAGAATCAGAATGCTTGACCTGGGTGGGACACTGTAAGTCCTAAGTCCAAGCTCTTCTTGAGCAGACAAAGAGAACAAAACATGGAAACTAAAATAACTTGCCTGATGACGTAGCCAATGATAAGAGTTGGAACTACTTCTCATGGCTTTCTGTCTCCCAGTTCAAGGGTGCCATTCATTGAGAAATGCAAATCAATAGCAAAAACTATGAAATCGAAACCAGGTCTCCATGCATTGGAGCAATATTACCAACCCATTGGCAGCTCCTAGACCTAGTGGTTGTATGGCCCTTGTAGCTCTGCATATGCCAGAAATAAGCTGCAGCATCTTGGAATTTACTGTAAGTACTAAGGGCTCATAAAATCACTGGGTATTTTTAGGGGAGAAATATAGCCATTCAAATTAAAGGGAGGATAGTGCTGGTAAAATAGACAAAGATACAGGTTTAGGTAGTTAAGAAAGATGATGGGTCAGAGAAGACAGCCTTTCCTGTACATTTTTAATACATTTTATACATTCTGTGCATTCTTATCATCTATCTATCTATCTAGTATGGAGATGACCACTCTGAATTTTATAGACATTTAATACCATGAGATTTGGCCTATTCCCATCCCTTTTTACCTGGAGCATGACTTCCTGGCTGAAGTTGTATTTGAGAAATATATTTCTTCTTTCTCTAAAAGCTTTTATTTAGGTTGATATTTCGAGCTCTCCTGTAAAAACAAAATCACATCTGTGTGGTTCTCAGTATCCCAGAAGCACATGAGGATGAAGGAAAAGGTGCTTGTTATTGAGAGCACCGTTTCTTCATGCCAAGGCACAACAGCAGGGAGAGATGTTTCCTCTGATTCAAGACTGCTAAACTGTCAGACCCACAGTACAACATAATTAATCATCATGCTGTAGAGCAGTGGATTAACGCTGTTCGGAGGGAGTCAATCCTGCATGGCTGACTACCCCCGAGGGTTGTAAAAACATGCCGGGCGCTTTTATGTGAGTGCCCAGCATCCCAACTGGGTGGAGGGATGGAGGAAGGGGTATTTCCCCATGGAGGGTGCTTTCTCTCTTTCTCTCTTCCCACACCCCTACTCCCTGGCACATGCGTGCACATTTTGGCATAAAAAAAAGAAAGCAGTTAATTATTAAATCTATGTCAGTTTACATTTTGACTTTGAGTCTTCAGTCTAGGAGTCTTTTCTAAGCTCCTCTTTTTAGTACTTTGATATAGCAAATATCTTCACAAAAAAGCACAAGAAAAATCAAAATCAATGTTTGGGTTATTCTGGGTTTTATCTTAGTAGATTTCCAAGTGGGTCAAATGAAACAATATACATGAAAGTGCTTTGGTAAACTTTAAAATACTCTAAAAATTAAAGAAATTATTATAGTGACTTTTTTTTTTTTTTTAAGAGAGATTTTTGCTATAGGACATGTGTGCTTGCCAGAGAGACAGAGAGACAGAAAGTGAAAAATCATCTCCAGGGGGATGAACACACCATAATCCCTTCTCCTTTATTCTCCTCTAAGGATTTTGGGTATGCACACACATGTGCCCAGAGTGAGTTTTAAGCTGCTGGGTCCAGGACTCCAATCGTGGTTGACTACATGAGAGTCCAGCAACATAACCATTACACTATCTGCTGATCCCAACTTTATTTTTTATGTCTAGAGAGAGAGAGAGAGAGAGAGAGAAGAGAGAGAGAGAGAGAAAGAGAGAGGCACCACCAACAGGATCCCCACACCATATCCACCTGCAGCCTCAGCATACGCCTGGCACATACAGAGAGACCTCAAGATTTGAACCCAGAACTATCCCATGTGGATCCAACATCATGGTGTTGTGTTCCTACTGAGCATTGCTTCTACCCAGAGACTTTACTTTAAACACTACTTTGAAGAAGTGGGACCAGCAGTTAGCGTAATGGTTATGTCGTTGAACTCCCATGTAGCTGACTGCAGTTCAAGACCCGGACCTGGTGGCTTCAACTCATGCTGGGTGCGTGTGCGTGCCCAAGATCCCGAGAGGAGAATGGAGGAGAAGGGATTGTGGCATGGTCATCCCCCCTGGGGGGTGATTTCTTGCTTTCTATCTCTCTGTCTCTCTCTGTCTTTCTGGTGAGCACACACGCCCTATAGCAAAAACCTCTCCAAAAGAAAACCACATCACTTTGAAGAAGTTATTTTAAACAGTGTTTGTTTAGGTAGTGATAAATATATGAAGGGAAAAATCTATACTTGGAAATAATAATGGCACATGTGTAACATTATGTATTACATTAACCAGACACTGATCTCAGTATGTGATTATCAAAACCATGTAAGGGAAGTAACTATTAATATTATTTCCATTTTTGGATGTGAAGGTTAAGGCTAAAAAACAAAAATTAGAACCAGTAAGCAGCAAAAAATCACAGAATCTTTATGACTCCAGAGTTTATGCTTGTGACCACTAGGTTGTTACATGAAATGAAAGTGATACTTTTCATTGTATCATAAAAACCCTTAGTAGGTAAGTTTATGACTCTACTGGTCACGTATAAGCTCATGGGGTTTTGTTTGGCTAAGCCTTTTTTGGTAATGAAATATCTTGGAAGATAGTCTATGTTCTTTGTGAAGGAAGCTCAGTACAAAGTAGGTTGTCAGTAACTGGCAGGCATCAGTGATTCATGTGAAAGTCTATTATCTTTGTGATAGAAGAGTGCTGGGCTTAGGGCCCAGACACAGGAATCTACCATGTCCCCGCTGTAAGATTTATATAAATAATATTACTGGAATTCATAGTCTACAGATCCTTTCTATCTCTGAAATTCCTTAATTCTCTTATATATGGAGCCTTCCACTTGAAGACCTGGCATTGTTTATTTAAAAGACACATGTAGTTCAAATTATAGGGGGGAAAGTGTCCTAGAACTGATCGTGGTGATGGTTGAACAACTCTGTGAAAATATTAAAAGCCATTGAGTTGTTGCACTTTAATGGGTGAATTTTATGCTATGTGAGTTAAATCTCAATACAGTTACTAAAAAGCTCCAACACACACACACACACACACACACACACACACACACACTTGGTCTCACACTTAAGAATACTGTGCTCCAGGGCCGCCTCAATGGCACACCAGTAGAATAATGCTCAAGTAATGCTGGATACATATGGAAGATGGCAGGTTCAATTCCCCAGTGGATCTATGCATGTAGGACACCTGTACCTGTGGTTCTGGATGGCTGGGAAGACTAAGAAGGGGTGAGGATCATGGTATGAGATACTGTGAAAGGTGCTTGTTTTCCTCTCTCTGTATTCACTCTCAATGAAGAAATAATTTTTTTTTTTTGAGAGAGGAATTTCTGATCACAAGAGAGAGAGACAGAGATACAGAAAGCAAGAAATCACCCCCAAGAGGGCATGGTCACACTGCAATCCTTTCTCCTTTATTCTCCTCTTGGGATTTTGGGCACACAAACATGCATGTGCCCAGCATGTTTTAAGCTGTCAGGTCCAGGATTTGAACCGGTTGACTCTGTGGGAGTCTAGTGATATAACCATTATACCATCTGCTGGTCCCTAAATGAATGTTTTTTTAAAGTTAAAAAACTAATACCATGAGGCCGGCAGGTGATATGGTGGTTAGGGTTCAAGACTCCCATGTGACCAACTGTGCTTGGAGCCATAGCTTGCTTTCTCACTTTCCCAGTCTCTCTCTCTGTGTCTCTTTCTGATGGGCACAATGTGCCCTATGGCAAGTTTTAAAAAAATTAATAAAATTAAATAAATAATTCTTATAAAAAAGAATACCATGATCCATTGAAACACTTTTTCTCTGAAAAGTAGCAGTAGCAAATAGATATTAAAATGGCTTAAGTAAAACATTAGAGTCACGATGCAGTGATACCTAACATGAGGTGCTCTGCTGTTGTCGGGTGGTATGGGAAGACATTCACCTGATGGAGAAAGCACGTGTGGTAAGCTCTTTGGAACAGAGCTCCTGACCATCTCTACTCCACAGTTGTTTCCTCATGGCAGTTGTGCCGAGTGAGGCCGTGGAAGTCATTCAATATGTTCAGTTGCACCTACACTAGAGGTGTTCTGCCCCAAGAGAGTGAGGTTGTTTGGAACTTCAGCCCAATTCTTTGAATCCAACTTTGCAGATTGTTTTTATATTTGTCACTCTCCTTCCCATGGTATAGATACAGAGCAGATGGGCCAGCTCCATGGCACTGCGGTAATAACGCTGCTCAGCAAAGGCTGAATCCCACCTAGAGACCACAGGGCCAACAGTCTGGACGGCTGGAAGAAGGTCTCAGCATGACCAGACACTGCAGAGGGTGCTCCTCTCTCTCACCTGCACACATATGCATTCTGTCATGAATAAAGGGAAAAAAATAATCAATTTAAAATTAAAAAAAAAAAAAACCTGAGCAGAAAGGGGATACTTTATTTCTTCCTGGTGACCCTGTCACTGATAGAACTAAAATCAGAATCTAGATGCATGTCATTGTTCCTCAGTAACACAATGATATCAAAAACACCCTTTCCTTTGAAATGTTTTAATTTAATATAATAATAACTTGTGTAGACAAAACACTTGGAACACCCTACATTTTAGAGTTCAATTGTTACTACATGGGTCAATTGCAAGAATTTTTGTTTGTGGACATTGAATTTGCCCAACCCTTTTTTTTTGCCCTTATTCATAAGAGAATTTGAGATTATAAATCGATCATCACTACTAGGAAACGAGAAGGTCAGTGGAGTCAATTCATAAATGAAGAATATGATTGTATGGCTTAACTCTTTTCTATACACACGGAAATATAAAGTAAACACACATACAAGGTAACTAAGTTAGGAATCTAGATTATTTTCTGACAGCTTTAGACCTCAATCTTCTAAGAGTATCGTAACATACTGCCTGCTTAAGTAAAATCCAATTGAGTTATGAAATTTCTGATTCTTTTTGTGAAATGACCATCTTGTTACTGAACTAAGAAGTTTTTCTGGCAGTAATGCCATGTGCGATTTTGCTGTCAGTGTCAAATTGTCTCTCAGGAGAGCCCTCCCATTTACCCAGCAGCAAGAGCTCGATCAAGGCAGCTTGTGTCTACAAAGAAAACAGAGCAGGTTTTCACGTAACGATTTATGTGGACGTTGTACTTTGATATCACTCACCAGGAATTCTGCACACATTTCAGTTTTAGGACGGGAAATTTCTATTTAGTCTATGGCTTTGTGTGTGACTGTGGGCCAGTTTCTTATTCAGAAGCTGACAGGGGCATATTTTTTCCCATCTTGATTATTTTCTTGGGATTTTTGGCCATCCTGTTTAGGCTCCTGCTGCTAGCAGGTGGGTCTCATCAGCATCCAAATAACGCAGGGATTGAGATGCCCCACAAATGCCTGCCCAAGGAGGTTCCAATAACTTTCCACTTTTACCAATATCTGCAGAGTACAAGACTTCAAAACACATGCCTAGCCTTTGTTGACATCTTGGAAGACTCTTTTTTTCCCTAAAGGATTTCTGTCACATTTTCTTTAAGCCTTCTAAAAATATAAATACCTTTTCATATTTTAGATTAAATTAACCCATTGTGGATGAATATTATTCAAAGAGGAATTATTTGTATATGAAATCTAGTGATGCAGATGCTGTCTGAGCCGTTAGGGAAAATAGGTAACAGAGGGGTATCCATGATGGGACACTGAGAGGAAGAAAAAGACTAGAAAACCAGTTAGCCCACTTTGACGTAGTGAAAACCACATCCTTCTCTGCTCTTTTGTCCCTCTGGCCTTCACTAGCATTATGCTTCATTAAGGTAAAGCAGTCAAAACCAGAGACCCAGAACTAGGCCACTGCTGGGTTTGGAATTTTAAGTGACCAGGCCTAATGGAAAGCGCAGGCTGATAAGTTTAAAAAGAAAAAGAAAAAGTGACCCACTATACATGAATCATACATGGGGCTAAGAACAAACATGTCCGCTATCTCAAGATTGCCTAACGGAACCAATCGGACCATCGCTGACAACAATAAGGGCACCCATACGATCAGCTCAGAGGACCATTAGCCCACAGAACTCAGTCCTTTCCCCAAAAGGCCTAAAAAGAACTCAGATCCTTGGTAGACTCCTCTCATTCTTTGTGAGCTATGGACAAGGACCGATGTCCTGCTGTGGATGCTGGGCCTCGTCACTCCTGCACCCCCTGCATTTCCCGCATTATCAGTATACCTGGACAAAGCACAAACACATCTTTATCACAGGAGAGTTCTTCAGATAAACTCTTTTTTCTTTACTTCATGTATTACATAAGAACACGTTTATAATGTAAAAGTGTGAAAACTTGTTACTTGAAGCTAATTTGTGTCTCCCAAATCCATATGGTGAAGCACTAATGCCTAATGCAATAGTATTTGGAAACAGAGACTTTGGGTAATAATTTGATTTAGATGAAGTCAGGATGGTGGATGAATCTCTCTCTCTTTCCCTCTCTGTCCCCTTTCCTTCCCTCCCTCCTTCCTCTCCATGTTAGGTTATGGGGAGAAGACAGGTAGATGTGTTAACTTTACTCAGTTACTCTACAGTGTAAGCATATATCAAAACATCACGTGGAATTCATGAATATACATAGTTATTATTGACAATGAATAACAAATGAAAATAGTGTCTCAATGTCATCTTAATTTGTTTAACTGATTGCCTAAGCATTGAACTGTTTTGGGTGCTTGCCAGAGAGAGACAAAGAAAGAGAAGGCTTGGAACCCCAACCCCATGAGAGGATGGTTGTGCTTCAATTACTTCTCCCCCATTCTCCTCTCAGGGTTTTGGGCACACACACACACATACACACTTGTGCCCAGCATGATTTTTTTTTTTTTTTTTTGGAGAGGTTTTCGCTATAGGGCGCGTGCGCTCGCCAGACAGACAGAGAGAGACAGAGAGACAGAAAGCGAGAAATCACCCCCCCAGGGGGGATGGTCACGCCGCAATCCCTTCTCCTCCATTCTCCTCTCGGGATCTTGGGCACGCACGCACATGCGCCCGGTGTGAGTTTTAAGCCACCGGGTCCGGGACGCGAACCGCAGTCGACTACATGGGAGTCCAGCGACATAGCCATTACGCTAACTGCTGGTTCCCTGCCCAGCGTGATTTTCAAGCTGCAGGGTCTGGGACTCCAACTGTGGTTGATCTTGACTACATGGGAGTCCAGCGACATAGCCATTACACCAACTGCTAGTCCAGCCCCAGAACATTTTTTTTTTATACATCAGTTTGCAGTATAAGTCTCCTCTTCTGTGAATTGCCTAATTACAATCCACATGGTTGTGTGTTTGTGCATATATGTGTTTTGTGGATTATCTTGTGTTTATTTATTTATAAAAATGCTTCTTATATTCTAGTGCTTTGATATTTGTGTATATTGTATAACAATACATACAATCTATAGTTTTCTTTTTAATTCTTTTTCTTGTGCTCTTTATAGTACATCTCTCCCTCACTTTCAGTCTGAGTTTCTTGGTGTGGCTGAACAGTATCAGAAGCTCTTCTGAGAAGAACTCATATTAAAGAGAAACATCTTTAATCAAGCTGGGTCATATCTTATTATTGAGGGGGAATATCAAACTTACATTTACCTGTGAGTTTATGTAAATGGAACAGAAGTGAAGAGTCTCACAAGAAGAGAAGTTCAGGGACAAAGACTAGCAGACAGGGTTGCTATAGAGTTGAGTACATCAAAGATTGTCTTATGAAGACTACAAAGGCCTCAATAAACAGGAAGAATAGGCTTCCTGGTCTCAATAAACAGGAAGAATATAAGCAAGGGGAGAATTTGGACAATTTGAAGTTCAAATTATGCTTTTTTTAAAAAACAATTGTTTTATTTAACTATATTTATTTTAATTTGACCAGAGAGGGACAGAGTGAGAGAAAGAGAGAAAGGGGCTGGGGAGGGAAACTGAGAAAGCAAGCTGCCCGGTCCAGGTCTCGAACTGTGGTTGGCCATGTGGGAGTCCAGTGACCTTAACCACCATGCCACCTACCAGGCCCCAAATTATGTATTAAGACACATATAGTGAAATAAAAGGCCTACATATATGGAATGAGAAATGAAGTAGAAATTAATGTGTTTTTAAATTACTTGTGATTAGAATCCAAACACTGTTAACAGTATATTATTACAATAATGCTATTTCAATTCAAAGCATGTTTAATTTTAAATTTTAGTGGAAGAAATACTTGTCAACTGCTTACTGAATGCTTGTGAAAAGGACAAGGTTTCTTTCTAGTACACCATTATAGGCATCACACGAATAACTTAAACAAACAACAACACAAAACCTATTCCTATCATTACTGTCTTCACTATTTAAAAAAATGCAAACCGACCTTTTATAGTACATTTGACTTTACTTAGCTTCCTTCTTGCTTTCAATTAAGCGTAAGTTTCAAACCTAATTAACATGTGTTAGTTAACTTAGTAACAAAATAAAAGAGTGGAGGTAAAAAAGTAATTATGAAGTAGAAAACAATTCCTGGGGATGTCAAAGGCCCCTTAAGAATATTAGGTATGTGAACTTGTTTAATGGCTATAAGAGAATGAAATGATAAACTCAGAAAGCTTCATAAGGATTGAAATTTTTTAGATTCTACGTTCATCAAAATACTGAATCAGTTTTGTTGTGCAGGCTAAAAGTTATATCAAGGAAAAGCTCAAACCATTACCTCGGATTAAAATTTTTAATTATGCATTATGATCTGCAGAAGGTAGACCAGAAGCTTCCTTGCTATATGCTATTTGTCCCAGTCAGGGGAATTTGGAAGAGAAAAGCATACACTGTCTTATTTAAATACGAAACTCAAGGAGCCAGCAGGTGTATAGTGGTTAAAGCACTGGAATCTAACGTGACCAACCATGGTTCCAGGCCTGGACCTGGTGGCATGAAACTTACAATGGGCGTGTGTGTATGCATGCCCAAAGTCCAGAGAAGAAAATGGAGGAGAAGGAATTATGGCGTGATTGTCCCCTCTGGGGGGTGATTTCCCACTTTCTGTCTTTCTGTCTCTCTGTCTCTCCAGCAAGCACATATGCCCTATATCAAAAATCTCTAATATTGGGATCAGCAGTTAGCGTAATGGCTATGTCTCTGGACTCCCATATAGTCGACCACGGTTCGCGTCCCAGACCCGGTGGCTTAAACTCACGCCAGGCGCATGTGCATGCATGCCCAAGATCCCAAGAGGAGAATGGAGGAGAAGGGATTGAGGCGTGGTCATACCCCCTGGGGGGTGATTTCTCACTTTCTGTCTCTCTTTCTCTCTCTGTCTGGCGAGCGCACATGCCCTATAGCAAAAACTTCTCCAAAAAAAAAAAAAAAAACCCTCTAATACTAAAATAAAATAAATTAAAATTAAAATGAAACCCAAAGAGCAAGAAACTGTCTATTCCTACAAAAATGCAACCTAAACTAGGTGTTCTGGCAGTTTTTGCCTCGTCACAGCTGGGACCCTACTGTAGTCCAAATTAGTGTATGTTCTCAGCATCTAGGGAAGGTTCAGATATCATTACGTCAATGATTAGGCAGTATGTGTCCTGTAATTCTGACAGCCTAGAATATCACGTGAAATGGAGTCAAAGAGAGTAAAGATAGAGATTTGATGTATTTGATGTATGGGGGACCAGCAGGTGATGAAATGGTTATGTTGCTGGACTTCCATGTAGTCATCTGCAGTTTCAGTCCTGGATTTAGTAACTTAAAACTCACACTGGGCGTATGTGCATGTGTACCCAAAATCCCGAGAGTAAACTGCAGGAGAAGGGAGTGTGGCATGGCCATCCCCTCTGGGGGGTGATTTCTTACTTTCTATCTCTCTGGCAAGCACACACACACCCCATAGCAAAAGTCTCTATCAAAAAAAAAAAAAAAAAAAAAAAAAGAAAGAAAGAAATTTGATGTATGTTCACTCAAATTTTTTTTCCTACTGTAGAGTAACTATATAACTTATTTTAAAACTTGGGCAAATTTGAAAAGGAATCCTATTAAGAATTTTGCCAGGACAATGAAAATAAATAAGAGCTGTCCTGTGTAATTGTTACATTAGCCTTAGGGAATTGTATTTCCAAGTCTAATTCATTGTTTCTTTAATTTTTGTGTATCTTCTCTAGGTATGATGAAAATGTATCTGGTCTTTACAAAATATAAGCTTTTTATTAGTTTTACTATAAGGTGTGTGAACTTGCTATGGATAGACAGGTGTGTGTGTGTGTGTGTGTGTGTGTGTGTGTGTGTGTAGAAAGAGAGAGAGAGTAAGTGAGAAATGACCATGCAAGAGGATTGGCCATACTGCAATCCCTTCTCTTCCATTTTCCTCTTGGGATTTTGGGCATGCATGCACATGCATACTTAGAGTGTTTTTTTAAGCCACTGGATCCAGGACTTGAACCCTGTAGTCGGTCATGTGGGATCCAGCTGCTTTAACCTCCGTGCCACCTACTGGTTCAAAAGCATAAGCTCTTTACTTTTAAAAAATTGCTTATCTTTGTGAGGATATTTGGTGTTACTTAGAACTGTACCTATGTTTTGTATTTTTTTTTAACCAGGAATGAAAACTCATGATTTGAAAAAAGAGTTCAAATGAGTAATTGTGAAACAAGTGACCATAAAGAGTTCTTAGAAATCATACACACTCAGATTTCTACTCTGTAAGTATTATTAGTCATAGGAGAAAGTGGCCTACAAAGAACTAAATGTCTCATGAATGATGAATATTCTATTCTGGTCATAGATATTAGGTAAATTTTAAGTCAATAGCTATCAGAGAAAACAGAAATGTCTTATGATGTGTATCATTCCTGCCTGTGTCTTCCCTTTTCCAAATGTGAGAGGTCTTCAAAAAAGTTTATGGAAAATACATATAATGAAAAAAACTACACATGGATCTAGCTGGTGGAGGTGTGATGAAGTCAGCTGGATCCCACAGTGTAGTTTGAGTTCCAAACCTGGTTGCTTGAGAATTGTGTGTGTGTGTGTGTGTGTGTGTGTATTTGTGCTTTCTTACTTACTCTCTCTCCATATTTGTGTGTGTGTTTCTCTCTGGCAAGCACACATGCCTATAGCAAATTTAAAAAAAAAAAGAAGAAGAAAAGAAAGAAAGAAATCTATACATGGATTCACAATTATTTTGTACCAAAATAAACTCATACCTTCATTCTCTTTTCTCCACTAACTTTTTGAAGTATCCTCATATCTTAATTAAATTAATTTAAGCTTTATGTTTTTCAAGTATAGTTACAGTAAAAATCCTTTAAAAATGAAGTCATCTAGTATGAGAGAGAGTAAGGAGGTACTCGCTAACAACTGGGATCAAAGACTGTATGTAGAGAAGTATAAATTATGGTTCTCTGGGCTACTTTTTTGTTGTGTGTGTGCCAATATTGAAATTGCTATGCATTTTCAACACTGTTGTTCTTTTTCTTTTCTTATTCTTCTCTCTCTCGTTTCTCTCTCTCTCTCTCTCTTTTTAAGTTATAGAGTACATGTGCTCACTGGAGAGAGAGAGAAATCAGGGGAAATGGTCACCCTGCAATCCCTGCTCCTCTATTCTCCTCCCAGGATTTTGGGCACACATGCACATGCACCTGGCATATTTTTCAAGCTATCAGGTGCAAGACTTGAACTATGGAGTCAACCATGTGAGATCCAGCTGCCTTAACCTCCATGCCACCTGCTGGCCCATCTTTGCTGTCTTTCTAAATCTAGTTGCTAATACTACTATATCCATTTTACACTATCTTTAATATTTGGAAGAGTGACTACAGAGCCCATTAACAGAAAGTCTTCTCTCTGGAAAATGGTGCAGAGATCCAGAAGGAGGGTGCAGACCAGCTCTCTTCTTTCCTCTTCTGAATAATCTTTCCTCATGTTTCCCCTCTTCCTCCTCTCCTGACTGGATGGTCCTTCCATCTCCTCACCATTTGACCCTTCTTGTCTTTATATAGAATTTCTTTCTATTGTCAGAGTCCTATCTATTTTGTCTCCTTACTCTGGGACTACTCTATCAGATATAATAATATTACATTATAGACAAGTACTGCCAGTTATAGGATTTACTTTAGAATTCTGAGAAAATTCAGCTCAAAGGAAAAGTGTCAGGTTTAAGAGAAATGTGTAATTTTTTCTAATTTATGTAGGATATGTTTGTATTACCCCTTTGTGAGAGGCAGAAGTCTCTGCTATCACTTTACAATAAAAAACAAATATATAGGACATAAATAATTATGTTCATCTATGGAGTGGGATGAGAAAAGGTGAGAAAATTGGGAACAAGGGAATTTTTTCCCTTCCAAATCATTTATAATAGACAGGTATATTCATTTTATTTAAAATTAAACACATTTTCAGTAACTTACACAAAAATAGTATTTTCCCTTATTCTTTCAGTGAAACTTATAAAGTTTTATTTATCCAAAAGAAGCAGCAAGATTTTTTTTTATGCTTAATTAAAGAGCTGCTTCTGAAAACTTTAAGGTGATAGGAAAGAGCTTGTGCAAATAACCACCTTTTTTAATGGGCAAGAATTAAAAATAAAGCTAAATTGCCTCTCAATTTCGATCTTGATTTTTCTTCAAATCAACAAATCTGATCCAAATTCAGGACGGTTGTATAAAAAATATAAGGAATTATTGGAAAATCAAAATTAATTTTATCAAATTAATTGAGTAACGTTCTTCTCTGTGTCCCCTACTCTTGCTTTACATACAGGATTCCTTTAATTCCTAATTTACTATCTACCCAGTGTCATTTATTTTTTATTTCTAGTTAAGAAGTCCAGGGCAACTTTAGGAATATTTAATAAAGTCTAAAAATGATTTGTTCCATGATAGTTTGTTTGATTTGACATTTCATGAAATTCCACAACTCCTTGAATCAAAATATTCTTAACTGTGAGCGGTGTAATTTACCAGTTTAGCTCTACAGCTCCAGTTTCAGCGATGAACAAAACTCGACTTAATTTCCGAAGATTAAATGTGGTATGTTTTTGTGCACAGAGGGCGGGGTGAGAATAGAGAGGAAACAGATGCAACACAGTCTTTAAAAGAAAGCGTTTTAGACTTTTCTCATGATGTCCACTGAACGCACATTACATGGCCGGAGTAGCAGCTGATGTACTACTGTGTTTGTTGGGTGATAGATGGATATTAGGAAGTGGATCATCTCTTTAATAAGGTAGAGAATAATCCAGGGTTATTCTCAAAATCTCTCCACTCACTATCTTCATATCTTAGGTATTCTTAATATTACATCTCAGGCCTGACATGGTCTGAGCCAGGTTTTTCTTCTGATTTAAGTTCACACCCACTCCCTCACCACCCAACACACTCGGTTGATATCACCCCTCAGGGATACTATCTCATTAATTTTCTAACTGGATTCAAAATGAAATGTTAATGACATACTTACCTATTTAGGAGGAAACTAGTTTCTTTAATTCACAATAGAACACATATGTACACACATGGGAGAGACAGAGAAGCATCCTCCACAGAGTCTATTCACACCGTGGTTTTCTTCTTCCTTTCCTCCAGCCCATTGGGTAGGCACTACCATTGTACTGGACGTGAAAACTTGCTTTTAAAAGCATAAAAAGACCCTCCTGTGAAGTAGTGCCTAAGTCCAGAGGAACAGAGGCAAGGACTGCAGTCATTATTGCTTGTTCTTGGGAGGCGTATTTTCTCCAAGGCCCACAGCGTCGGTACTTAATAATGATATTCCTAATTCTCTGGTTTGTCTGTTGTTTATCTTTCAACGTTGCTAGGAAAACAGATTTCCGTTTTAATCATATTGATGTTATTCAGGACTGTTTTGAGGCTCTTATACTCTTAATTTTGGCTTCCCCACATGTATAATATATCAAACAAATTAAAATCCACCCATATCCCACATTAAATATAATTTATACTGCAATTATAAGAGTAGAGTTGTACTCGACTGGTTGATGTAATGTGTTTTTTTGTAGCTATTTAATTAAGCATTGATTAAAAATTTATTTTTTTAAGAGATGTTTTTGCACTACCTGGAGAGACAGAAGGTGAGAAATCACCACCCGAGGGAGTGGCCATGTCACAATCCCCTCTCCTCCATTCTCTTGGGGTTTGGGGCATACGTGCACCCACATCCAGCGTGAGTTTCAAGCCTCTGAATCTGGGACTCAAACTGCAGTTGGCCATGTGGGAGTCCAGTGATGTAACCATTACACCATCTCTGGTCCCTAATGAAGTATTTATTAATTTTCATTTTGCAGCTTTCGTTTTGTAGTTTAGAACCAATACCTCTGTTGTTGTTGTAGACTTTTCACAGTCTCACAGCTCATTAGCACTAGACTCCAATGACTAATGGATAAAATGGCCTTGATGGTGCTAGTCTGATAAAGGTGTGTTTTTAAAAACTTTCTTAAAAAGAAAAGTAAGGGGGACCAGCAGTTAGCGTAATGGCTATGTCTCTGGACTCCCATGTAGTCGACCGTGGTTCGCATCCCGGACCCGGTGGCTTAAAACTCATGCGGGGCACATGTGCATGGGTGCCCAAGATCCCGAGAGGAGAAGGGATTGCGGCGTGGCCATCCCCCCTGGGGGGTGATTTCTTGCTTTCTGTCTCTCTGTGTCTGTCTGTCTGGCGAGCGTGCGTGCCCTATAGCATAAAAACCTCTCAAAAAGAAAAAAAAAAAAAAAGAAAAGTAAGAGCTAAGAATGTTTTCCCTTTCTAATAAGTGTTTTTATAATAAAATAACTTTTGCATTCTCTATATAGTAACTCTCTAAATTTTGAAAAGTTATCATGTAAATTTCATCTTCATGGATGACTTTTTTTTTTTTTCATTTTCACGTGTTAAGATCTAAAATTACGCTCCTTCTATTTTAAGATGATTTTTGTAATTTTCTACTCATTGTCCAGTCTCCATTGAATCTTCACTTTCAAAAATTGGGACTCAGCTTCTCTTTTTTCTCTCCACTCATTCATTTCTTCCATGACTGACAGAGACAGAGAGAGAGAGAGAAAGAAAGAAAGAAGGAGACTGACATCCTCATTAGGGTCCTGGCCCACTCTCCATCCCCAGGCACAGCCAGTCCTGGTTCATGGACAGACATGTGCCCAACAGTACTTAGGGAGGTCTTCAGACACAAATCCACAGGGACCAGTCCTGCAGGGCATCGTGTTTCATCACTGAGCCCCCCCAGCCAGCCTTTGGCTTTTACAAAGACACTCTGCTGGCTGATGAAGGCGCCAGTCTTTCACCTACAGTAGTGCCAGCAGACACCATGTGTACCTTCCTCATCACTTCTCCAGACTTTAGTCCTTCTTAGCATCTAAATCACAGTGCTCTATGTTGTTTCACTTAAAAAAAAAAAAAAAAAAAAAGAACGCAACTGTGGGACTCTCTAAAAAGAAATCCAACATTAAACGCAAACTACTTCTCAAAACATGGAAACCAATGGCTCACAGAGCCTGGAATGTCTCCTGGAATGTCTCCTATGCTTCACAGTTGGGGAGCATTTTGGTTGAGTCTGAAAACTCTGGTCAGCAGAAAAATGTCTCTCCTGTGTATTCTTGGTGCATATATGTCTCTCATTTGATAGAGAAAAAATGAAGTGGTTCTCTTTCTCTACTCTTACAGTAGACTTGTTGTCATCTGGATAACAGTTACTTTTATATTTTTTTTAGCAGGCAGAGTAAAAGCCCTTTACCAGGCGGCTCTTTGTTCTACAAGGAAAGCATGTTTCCATTGTGACTGGGGGATAATGGTAAAATTAGCAAAAGTTCCAGTGCTCATATTAAGAAAACAAATATTTATTTCATTAAACCTCAAATTTCTGATACGACATTTTTTGTTTTGGCAAAATGATGTGATTTATTTCAGAATACAGCTAGATGACATGAAGAGAATATTTTTAAAAATTTTGTTTGTTTCTGTCCTACAGTCCTGAAGGATAACACACATTCTAGTCATATTCTTACTGCCTGTTTCTAGAACAGTCCCATCGTACATCTCTGATGAGCCTTGGTTTACAGAGTTAGGGTTCTCGTATTTGGGAAACCTTAATATAGTATTGCAGGACAAAGCTCTGGTCTTACTGTCCATTTTCAGAGGGTGTCGTGGAATTCAGAGCAACAAGAATGTTTTGGAATGCTGGCAAAGGAACAAAAAACTAATGTGTCCTCCCCACACATTTAGAAAAATAAAGGTACAGAGGACATGGCGTACTACTTATTAAAGGTTTTGAAAAACACCACACCTCTGTAAACATGCCTCAGGAACTGAGGAAACACTCCGGTCAATGGCTCACCCCAGCTCCCTCAACTCTGGTTTAGTGAAAGGGACAATAGCACAGACACAATGCCAGCCTTGGAGGGGAGAGTGCCCAGAATACGAAGGCACAGTCTTTAAACAAGCCCAGTGTCCTGTGTCAGGCACTCTGTGCGTTTTGTCATCCCAAGACGTGTTTGGGGTTTGCTAAGAACTCTTGCTAGATAAGAGTCTTGTGCTTTCTTCTGTCCCTAAATTAGATGCTGAGCAACTTACTCTTTTTTGATCATCAGAGCTCCTGAGGGGGCTCTCTTTGTCACTCCACACTGGCCAGCCTGAGTCACACTGCCCCTTACACCAGCTCATTTTCCTCCCTCCTTAGTTTGAAGAAGATATTCTTATCACCCCAAGTAATGGTCACCAAAGAGAACCACATATTCAGGGTAGGATGGGATAGAATGTTGCCATTCCCTTCTGTTCTCCAAATGCTTGGTCTGGAATGACCACGGAGAGAAAGTGGCCCACTAAGAAGGTTCCCAAGACAAACATCAATCTTTTTTTTTTCCTATGACAGCCAGTGCACTAAACTGTTTCCCTTCTTCAAGTATGTGAAGCGAATATCCTTCCTAAAAGCCATTTTTCCAAATAAATAACTAACAGTTCATGTCATTTCAGCTCCTTTAAAACAATTCAACACTTCATAGTCATTATGCTGGAGTTTTATTAAAAGCCTGGTGACCCTTTCTGTCTCACTGTTTCTCCAGAGCAATGGTTTCCTAATGCTGATCCAATGACCAGCTGCACCTGATGTTTCTGGGGACTACTAAATGGACAGATTGTAGTCTCATCCTGCAGATTCTCATTTCGTGTGTCCAGAGAACCAGGCATTAGTGATTTTTTAATTCTCGGGTGATCCTAATCCTTAGCAGGTTTGTTATCTACTAACCTAAGGCCACTTCTGATTGCCTGCTCTCCTTTCTCATGTCTGACTTCGCTTTGTATCATTCGTCTACATATCTCAGCTTTCTGTCTCTGTCTTGTCACTTGATCAATGATATTTTTCAGATTTGCTACCCCAGTTACAACCTCTGGCACCCTTCCAGGACATAGCTTAGGATCACTGCTATTTTCGTTTTATCCTTTCAGCCTTCCCATCCCCTATTTGGCATCCTCTTGCCCGGAAAGAAATATCAAACGTAAGAAACTAGCAGGCAACATCTCCAAAGCATGGCACCAGTGCAATTGCTTGATTTGCTGCATTTAAAAGAAGGTTTTAGGTAAGGGCCTTGTCAAAATTGATTATGAGGGTTAACAACCCATTGTTAACTACGAACTACAGAAAGTACATTGTCCCTGTGTCTTTGCTCTGGTTTAATTAGTTATTGTATCTTCTAGGGTGCATATATAAGAAATATATAGCCTACTGATGACTAGGAAGCTATCACACCCTGAAGGAGGGCAAACACTGGTAGGTAAAGTGAATAAATCATTTGTGAATATATTCCAAAAAGTTTAGCCACACTGTGGACTACTAGGAAACAGCAGCTGTGTATAGGCTAAACTCAGAAGTAACAATCCATGATGTTACCAGGTTGCCAGACCCTTTCAAAGGTTGACAGCAAACAAACGAGAACAAAAAATTCATTCAAAAATTAAAACCAACCAAACCAGGCTACAATATATATTACTTTGGAATTCCAGGCTATAGTTGTATAGCAAAACATCTAGAGTAGAGTGGTAACTTTGCCCGTATTTATGCAGCTAATTCTGAAAAGGAAAGTTCAGTTACAAAGTAAGATTACTTGGGTACACACTAACATATATTTTCAGTGTTTTGAGATAGATTAAAAGCAATCAGAACAAAAACTAAATGTGAAAACTTGCATTTATTATGTGCATAGATATTGGCCAGAGAAGATGCACACATCTTGAAACTCAGAAATTTATTTCAGAAAAACGCACTGGGCTGGTAATCTAACACTATGAATGGGAGCATGGTTTATTAAGGTACACTTGGTCAAGTGAATGATCTTGGACAGGCACATGTAATATGAGTCCAATAGTACTCTTTTTAGATGGTCTGATCTCCTGCCTTTATTTTCTGTCAGTTTTCTACATTTTTTTTTTTTTTCTTTTTTTGGAGAGGTTTTTGCTATAGGGCGCGTGCGCTCGCCAGACAGACAGAGAGAGACAGAGAGATAGAAAGCAGGAAATCACCCCCCAGGGGGGATGGCCACGCCGCAATCCCTTCTCCATTCTCCTCTCGGGATCTTGGGCATGCACGCACACGCGCCCTGCGTGAGTTTTAAGCCGCCGGGTCCGGGACGCGAACCGCGGTCGACTACGTGGGAGTCCAGCGACATAGCCATTACGCTAACTGCTGGTTCCTAGTTTTCTACATTTTTTTTCTCCCTGCTCTAAGTTGTAATGCTACATTCTTTACCAACTCTCTTACAAGGTGTATTTTATATCTTTGTGTTTTCTTGTAATTTTTATTGACAAATAGCATGCAGAAAAATGCACGAACCATTGAGTAGAGCTTAATGAAGTATCACAAAATAAATACAAGTACTACCCAATCAGTAGAACATTTCAGCATTCTTAAATTCTCTGCTGTGCCGCCTCCCACACGCTACCCAAACTACCTTGTAACATCACAGACTAGTTTTGCTTGTTTTTGAGCTTTGTATGCATGGAATTATACAGTAATTTCATGACTGACTTCTTCCACTGAACATTATGATAGATAGCAATGCAGTTAGGTAATAATTCATTTACTCTTTTAAGTGAAGACTATTCTTAGGCGTGTAAAATGCAACTATCTCTGTCAAAAGATGACAATCTAAAATGATATTAAGAACAAACCACAGTAAGAAGATAAGCCAATACTTTACATTCACACATAATTCACTCATTTACTTGCTTGATTCTCCTAGGTGTTTTTTTTTTTTTCCTTCTTCTTTCCTTTTCTCTTTTCATTTCTTCTCTTTTATTCTCTTCTCTTCTCTTTCTTTCTTTCTTTTTTTTTTTTTTTTTTTTTTTTTTTTTGCTAGAGGGCACTTGCACTCACCAGAGAGAGACAGAGGGAGAGGAAGAGGAAGAAAGCATCTCCCAATGGGGCTTCTCCTACATTGCTCACGTACACATGCCCGTTGTGTTTTTCAAGCCATGGGGGCTGGAATTTGAACTGCAATCAGTCACGTGGGATCCAACTCTCTTAACAACTGGGCCATGAGGTTGACCTTTTCTAGATTTTTTTTTTGTTGCTAATATAGTAGATAGATTAATAAAGCACATTTAAGTGTATGGCTTAATTTTCTTAATCAAGTATGCCTATATAATCAGTACTCAGTTAAAAAGTAGTAGAATATTATCAGCACCCATGAAAGTTTCCTTTTATTCCACCTTCTAGTCACTGCATACCCCAAAGATAATTACTAACTTGATTTCCTTTTTTGTTTGTTTTATCTTTAAATTTCTTTATTTATTTACAACAATTCACTATACATCAATACAGTATACAAAATGAGATTTTCCATCCAGTATACATTGTATATTGGCTCAGTCAAGGTTATTACCACACATGTTGTCATCAACAAATAATCTTCTATTTCTTGCTTCTTGTATATTTTTCTCCCCTCTCCTTGATTCCCTACCTTTCACCTTCTGCCAAATATCCCCCTTCTCCCACACTGTCTCTGGTATGTACAATTGTTTTCCGTGCCTTTTTTTTTCACATTTTGTTGATTCACTAGAGATCTTAATTAATTTAAAGACTTTCAATATCACGCACAGCTGATATATACATATTTAAGAACGGATGTCTGACTTTAGGCGTAAACCTCAGTGAGTAAAGTGAACATGCTATATAGTAGCACCTCGCTGGGCCTATATAGCTTATTGCAGTCATTAAGTACATGTTAATAGATATTTTTAATGCAATTTTTTCTAGAGGTTTTTGCTATAGGGCACATGCACTCACCAGAAAGACAAAGAGAGACAGAGAGACAGAAAGCAAGAAATTACCTCCTGGGGGGGGGGATGGCCACGCCACAGTCCCTTCTCCTCCATTCTCCTCTTGGGATTTTGGGCATGCATGCACACGTGTCCAGCATGAGTTTAAACCACTGGGTCCGGGACTCAAACCATGGTCAACTAATGGGAGTTCAGCGACAGCCATTATGCTAACTGCTGATCCCTTTAATACATTTTTTAATTTCAAAAAGAAGTTTTAGTTTTAATAGATCAAAATAAAAAATGTTAAGAGAAATTTGCTTAAAACTTAAAGCCAGGAAAAAGGTTAGAATTCAGTTTAAGGTTAGAATTCAACAGTTTAAGAGAAGACAAAAATCATTAAATATAGAATCAAGCATCAAAGAAAATCAGTAATGTTTTAGTCTAAAGTAAAAAAATTCTATTTCACTAGTTCAGACTCACGTAATTAATCTCCCTTTTACTAAAGTGTTACTGTGGTCTGATCTTTCCATTTAAACTCTGTAAGTTCACATTCAACTCCAGACTTGTCCCTACCATTAGGCTGACCATTCTCTTGGTTGTTTCTTGTACTCTTATTTCTGTGTCTGACTTTAGTTTTCCTGGTATAACACTCCCTTCAGCACTTTTTTTTTTTTTTTTTTTTTTTTTTTTTTTTTTTTTTTTTTTTTTTTTTTTTTGAGAGGTTTTTGCTATAGGGCGCATGTACTCGCCAGAAAGACAGAAAGACAGAGAGACAGAAAGCAAGAAATCACCCCCCAGGGAGGATGGCTGCACTGTAGTCCCTTCTGCTCCATTCTCCTCTTGGGATCTTGGGCACGTACACACGCACACATGCCTGGTGTGAGTTTAAGGCACTGGGTCCGGGTCTCGAACCACTGACAACTATATGGGAGTCCAGTGACATCACCAATATGCCAACTGCTGGTCCCTCTCTTCAGCACTTTTTGGAGACCTGGTATGGTGTTGGTAAATTCTTGCAGGTTTTGTTTATCTGAGAATGTTTTTGTCTTTTTTTCCCATATGAAAGATAATATTGCTGGGTATAGTATTCTTGGTTGAAATAATTTTTCACTTAACATTTTGAATACATTTTCCAATTTTTCCTTTGCTTGCATTGTTTCTGATGAGAGTCCAACATCAGCCTTATGGAAATCCTTTGAAAATAACTTGACATTTCTCTCTTGCCAATTTTAGTATCTTGTCTCTATCTATGGTTTTGGTCAATCTGGATATGATTTGTCTTGGGTTGATTCTATGTGGGGTCCTTTGAATTTCTTGGTTCTGGATATTTGAGTCCCTCTCTAGATTTGGAAAGTTTTCTTCCAAGATTTCATGGACTAGATCATCAATGCCCTTATTTGTTTCTTTGCCTTCTGGGATACCAATGATCCGGATATTTGGGCACTTAATGGTATCTAGTATTACTCATATGTTACTCAGTTTTTGTGGTTATTTTCTCGGTCTTTTTGGTGAATTTTTCTAGGTCAGAGGTTCTATCTTCTACATTTGAGGTTCAATCTTCTGCATAATGTAATCTTTTGATATTTTCAATAGAAGTTTTAATTTCCTGTATTAGAGCCTTGATCTCTAACAATTTCGTTTGATTCTTTTTTATGATGTGTATCTCCTTTTTCAGATCGTGCAAGAACTTCCTCACCTCCTGGAACTCAGTGTCTTTTTTCTCCTGCATCTTCTGGAGTTCGCTGTCTCTATTCTCTTGCATCTCTGTTAGCTTTGTCACAGTGAATATTTTAAATTCTTTATCTGACATTTCTATGAATTCCTTTGTATTCTTCGTGGAGGAAGAGGAGTTATTATTTTCCATCAGAGGAGAGATAATTTCGTTTCTTGTGTTTCTTGTGCTTCTGTGGTGGTTTGCAATATAATTTGATATGATATAATATAATATGATCTGATGTATTATATGCTTTTTTGGAGTTAAATCTGAGCAATCAGAGGAATGTAAAAGGAGATGACCTGCAGTCTGTAAACTGTACCATTTTTCTCCCTTTGCACAACTATTCAATGAAAATTGAGGATTATTCTGACCTTAAAGTATTCAGATATTTGGCTACTGAGTACCTAAATCTTTCTAGAAAATCAGTGTACAGAGGCCGAGCAGCAAAGTGAGAAATGTAAAAAGAAAAGGAAAAGGAATAGGAAAAAAAAAAAAAAGAGGAAAAAAAAGACAAAAAATGAGAAAAAGAGAATAAATTTTTTTTGTCAAAAAATGAAAATTGGGAGAGAGATGGAAAGAGACAGAGAGAATAAGTAGAGTGCTCTAACCTGGCTCCTGGTTAGACTGGGGAGCAGGAGGGTGAAGTCCGGGCAGAGGGTCTTCGATGTTCAAAATCCCTGAATGGGGCCACTTGTAACTCAAATGTGTATGGCTGCTTGCTGGCTTATCCCTGCTATACTAGGGAGCAGGAGGATGAAGTTTGGGCAGAGGTTCTTCGGTGGTCAAAATCACTACCCTGATTTCTAACAACCTAAATTATTTTTGCCTTCTTTTGTATTTTTCAAAATGACATCATGTAGAATATATGATTTTCTGTTAATGTATTTGTGAAATTCATTCATATTTTTGCATAAAGTTACAAAATATTCATTTTTGTTACTGTATATTATATAAATATACCATAATTTATTTGGTCTAATGTTAATAGGTATTTGAGCAATTTTCAGTCTAGGACTATTGTAACTAATGATGCTCTTGGGGTCAGCAGATGACACGGTGGTTAAGGCACTGGACTCTGACATGGCCCACCATAATTTGAACCCCATACCTGGTGGCTTGGTTTCTTACTTTCCTTCTCTCTGTCTCTCTGATGAGTGCGCATGTCCTATAGAAAATTAAAAAATAATAATAATAGTGAATATAATTAAATAAATAATTCTTTAAAGAAAAACAAGTAATGATGCTCTAAATCATTGTTTTAGCACATATATATATGCATTTCTATAGTGAAAATTGGTGCCACGTAGTGAAATTATCTGACAGAGCACCTCTAGGTCCAGTTTGGTAGTTACTACCACGTCGTCGATGTGGTTGCTGCAGTTCATACTTCTACCATCAGTGAGAGTTCTAGTTGCTCTATATTCTTGCCTACATTTAGTATTGTCAGTCTTTTTAAGTTACCTAGTTTTGGGAAAGTCTAATGCTATCTCACTGTAGTTGTGCTTTGCATTTCTTTGACTAGTAATGAGGCAATCAAATAGTTATCTATTTTTGGGGGTATATTCAGATATGTGCTTTTGTAATGTGCCCATTCAGGTCTTTTTCTATTCAATTATGATTTCTGGTTTATATGTAATTGATATTTAACTTTGTGGACTATAGTATGGTTTATTAAGGCATAGATTCAATATATAATAATCAAATCAAGGATATGCACAGATTATCTTTTCAACAGTGAACATTACATAGGTTGTACAGATTTGTTAATAGTTCTGGCAGTTTTATTTTTAATATGTATTAAATTGTCCATATTTTTTTACTCTGCTATGACACACTATCACATAGGTTCTACCCCATATTTACAAACATTTTTGTGTCCACTAAGTTTTTTCTTGGGTCAACAGGTGGCATGGAGGTTAAGACACTGGATCCTTGTGTAATTCAAGTACTGGACCTGACAGCTTGAAAATCACGGTGAGTGTGTGTGCATGTGTACCCAAAATCCTGAGAGGAGAATGGAGAACGGATTTTGGTGTGGCAATCCCCCTGGGGAGTGATTTCTTTCTCCTTCCTCCCCACCCTGTCATTGTCATCTCCAGTGAGCACATGAGTCCAACAGGAAAAACAAAAATGAAATTCTCATGACTACCTTCCCAAGCAACTGCTAGTATCTACCATTTCTCTCTCCATCAGGTCCTTCAATTTCTCCCATAGTACAGACATTCAGTATATATTAAGAGAGGATATATAGTATTTGTCTTTCATAGTCTGACTTATTTCCTTAGCATTATACCTTCTAAGTTTATCCACTTGTGTCAAATGGCAGGATTTTACTGTCCTTTATGGCTGAAGAGTATTCTGTTGTACATATGTACTGTATTTTCCAATTTGTTTTTTGGTTATTGTTGTTTTGTAATGTGCCCATTCAAGTCTTTTGATCATTTTAAATATTGTCTTTTTCTGCATTTTTTACCATATCTGATTTGCAAAGGTTCTTTTTTCAGCAAAGACAAGGATATTTGTCTTTACTGAATTATCTTTTCTCATTTCCTGCCAACCATAATTTATTTCCCAATGTGCAGTCTAGCATCATCAGACTGTTTATAATTTAACTGTACACATGCTATTTTGGTTATTTTGCTCTACCTGGAATTCGCATTTCTTCTTCTTTTGTATGTGTGTGTGTGTGTGTACATGTGTGTATATGTGTTTTTTTTCCCCCATCTCTGTGTGCTCTCCAGAGAGAGACAGAGAGAGGGAAAGTGAGAAATCAATCCCTCTTAGTGGGGATGGCCACACCACAATCCTTTCTCCTCCATTCTCCTCTTAGGATTTTGGGCATGCACGCACATGTGCCTAGTGTGATTTCCAAGCTGCCAGGTGCAGGGCTTAAACCATGATCAGCCATGTCGGAGTCCAGCACCTTAGCCAGCATGCCACCTGCTGACTCCCCCATTTCTTCTTAAACTGGCCAGATCCTATTAATTGTAATAAATTTAGTTTAGTCTTGATTTTTATTCAAAATTTTTTCCCTAAGTCCCTAATTTTACACTTTACACTTTGTGTTCATCTCTACCTTGGTACTTACCTTACCATATAGAAGTTGTCTTTTTACACTTCTGCCTTACTTTATGTATCTTTTTCATATCCTTTTCACCGTCATCTTGCACAATTTCTAACCCATGTTAAGTATTCAAGTCACTCAACATCTGTGACAATCTCTCATCTAGATAGTTCTTGCCCAAGAGCAGCTGCTGAATGACTCGAGGACTTTGCATATTTGATACAGCTGATTTCATGTTTGACACTAATTTTTGCATCCAAAACAAATGAGTGATGAGCCTAAATAATCAACATGTGAGATCTGGGATACTAATGGTTCCTGAATTTTTTTTTTTTTTTTTTTTTGGTGAGAGTATTTTTTTGCTATAGAGCGTGTGCGCTGGCCAGAAAGACAGAGAGAGACAGAGAAACAGAAAATGAGAAATTGCCCCGCGGGGGTATGGCCATGCCACAATCCCTTTTCCTCCATTCTCCTCTCAGGATCTTGGGCACGCATGTAAACACGCCCAGTGTGAGTTTAAGCCTCCGGGTCCAGGACTCAAACCGTGACTGACTACATGGGAGTCCAGCGACATAGCCATTACGCCAAATGCTGGCCCCTCTGATTTTCTTAAAGTTTGACCTACAAGTCCAAGTGGAGATGCTCACTTGTAGAAACTTAGCAACTTTCCTTTATTGGCCTTTATAGTTTCTGGTCAAACTCCATTCTTATATATCCACCTGGGACAATCTAAGACCAGATGCCTCTCTTAAAATGTTGCACTGGAATTCCAAATGGAGCCTCCTCACTTCGAGAGAATAGAGTTCTGCTGTCTGAGAGCACTGTGTTTGAGATTGCTAAGCAAAAGAAGTGCTTCCAGCAACATGCAATGCTAATGGATATGAAATGACTTAGCCTCCCACTCTATGAAAAATGATCTCAATATGTTTAAGTGCTGCTCTAGAAAGCTCCTTTGCCCAAATTGCTTGTATATTCTCTCATCACCCCATGTGGACTGAACTGAAATCCAACATAAGGAAGGCCAACATTCTGATCAATATAATATCAGTGAGATATAATTTCATCCTTTCTCTATGGTAATATTTCTTTGTGTAAGTGATATTTAGCCTGTATGTAAACACTGAAAGAAAAGAAAAATAAAAACACAAGTAGAATGAATAGATTGTGCTACCAGCCAGAAGTAGTCGAATTGGATGTTCTTGAAGAAGTGTTTCATTGAAACGTTTGCTTCAAAATGGTTCTGTTCTGCTGCAGTGAGGAGAGACTTCCAGTTAAAACATTTAATTAGTTCCCAATTTAGACAGTCAGAGTGATCAGTCAGCCTGCGTTTTGGAACCTGAATTTGTACATTCCTTGGTATTGGTAAGTGAGTTTTGCCCAGCGGATGTGGGCAACTGTGAATAGTTTGTATGCAATTCACAACAGAGAACAGATTTTTCCCCAGCCCCTTGAAGGAAAGCTAGAAAGGGATTAGGAAAAAGTGGTAAATAGGAAGGTAATACTTTTGTGTCTCCTCAACAAATAATAAAGGTATCTAAAGTCCTAGAAGTCACAGAGCATAGGAAGAAAATACGGAATAAAGCGAACAACCGTCTAATTTAAGCTGCTTAGATTGTTTTCACTTACTTTCAGGTAACCATGGCCTGGGTGGTGGCTTTAGACACAGCAAGTATTAGGTAAATTTTTTTTAGTTAATACAAATAAATTGGTGTGCTAGTGTGTGTGTGTGTGTGTGAATGTGTGTGCTAAACATCTGTGAAAAATTCTACTCTTTGGTCCAGCTAACCTTCCTGTTTGTTTCTAGAGTTCAAATCTAGACTGTCTATACATGATAGGAATCTTTTACCCAAATTCTATACAATAGTTGTAAATTAGCTTGATGAGCTTATAACACTTTTCTGAGCAATCCCTTACCTTTTCTAAGTTCCTTCCAGTCAAGAGGCCTTTGGGGAGCTTGGGCCTTTTTGATCCTTTCTAGCCCAGCTTTGTCCTTCAAAGAACTCCAGATTGTCTGTCATTGCTGTACAAGAGTATGGTAGGGAAACTGGAAAAAGCAAATGGACAGGCACCTTCCTAAGGGAGTACTATTTCAGAGCACAAAGATGTGCTTTCTAAAGTCTGTGATACTCTAGTGTCCTATGTCATTATATGATAAATTCCTGCCGCAAACTTTAAAATGCGTCAGTTACAACAGTTACTAAAATGAGTATTTTTTTTTTTCAGAATGATTTTTGCTGTAGGGCACGTGTACTTGCTGTAGAGACAGAGAGATAGGAAGTGAGATTGACCATGCTGCAATCCCTTCTCCCCCATTCTTGTCTTGGGATTTTGGATATACATGCACACATGTCTGGCTTGAGTTTCAAGCCACCAGGTCTAGGACTTGAACCATGGTCAGCTGTGTGGGAGTCCTGCGATGTATTTATTACACCACTGCTGGTCCCCAAAATGAGTATTTCTTAGAGAATAGTTTAGAAACTTTATCAGACTCTCAAACTGTAGGGCCAATATACTATCACTATTTCATTTTGTTTTATTTAAACACTAGTTGGAATGTTTGAATGAACATGTAACAAACCTAATAAATAATTTAGTTGACAATCAGGCCAATTTATATTCTATTTGGTTGTCTTGTCTTTAAACTCATGGATTTTAAAGATATGATGTGTGAATTTACTGAAGGACAAACTAAACCTAGGATTTGTGCTGTAATTGTCTGAACTAACAGACATGCCAAAACATGCTTTGACTGAAAACTGCAACTTCTTTTTCTAAGCATATCAAGTCGTCCTAAGTAGCTGATGTATCCACTTTCAGGATTCTGCAGAGATACTGCCAGTTTAGGAGTACTTGTACTCCCCGGAAAGTAAGAAAAAAGGAAGAATACTTTGAATAATAGTAACTTGTTATAATGAACCAGAACACCAAGCTATCAAAAATCTGATGAGGGAATCAGCAGTTAGCGTAATGGCTATGTTGCTGGACTCCCACTTAGTCGACCGCGGTTCGCGTCCTGGACCCGGTGGCTTAAAACTCACGCTGGGCGCGTGTGTGTGCGTGCCCAAGATCCCGAGAGGAGAATGGAGGAGAAGGGATTGCGGCGTGACCATCCCCCCTGAGGGGTGATTTCTCGCTTTCTGTCTCTATGTCTCTCTCTGTCTGTCTGGCGAGCGCACACGCCCTATAGCAAAAACCTCTCAAAAAAAAAAAAAATCTGATGAGATTATTTCTTTGGGCATTTCCTCTTATACAACTGTCCTCAGCAGCTTATTCTTATTTGGTAGCTGGTTTTTCCATAAAGTTTATTCTTCAGAAGTATATTTTGCTTTTATCGTATACTTTTGGTTTTAACAGTCCCCTACTCCCCCACTTATTTTCTGTGGGGACCTAGGTTATGGAACTCTTCTGGGTATCTCATGGTAAGTGAGATATTGCATTTTACAATTCAAAGAAAAAAATTTTTCTGTTCACAGAATAATTAAAAATAAAGAAGGAAATTTCTAGATCATTTTTTAAAAAGTATACTTTCAGAGATATGAGGTTCCCCTAGATAAAGCCTTCTCAATTTTATTCCTATTTATTTCTGGAACACAGACTAAACTATCTCCAAAAGCTTTCTAAGAATGTTATCTTTTACACTGAACTCAAGAACTCATTGCCAGTTACAAAGCTCAAAAAGCTTATTTTACGAAAATAAGCTCTGAGTGACACATATATCAAAGCAATTATTGTATGATTTAGCCACTTAGCCCACATGTGGATGTATCGTCCCTTTTTTAAGTCACTTGTATGTATCAAAAACAAAGAACTTTGAAAAGAAAACAGATTTTCAATGGATGAGCTATTAGGCTTCTGTCTGAATGGCTCACTGATGCCTAGCCTTTGTGTTTACCTTCTATTTTTGTTCTGACTCCTCCCAGGAAACCTTTGACATTAACGAAACATTCTTCTATACGTTTTTCCTAATGAAAACCTTCACGCTCTTAAGTTCTACCAGACTATGTCATTGAGTCACCTCTACTCTAAGAGGACATTGTGTCTACTAGCAGAAATCCTTTGTAAATCACAGACACTTTTCCTTTCAGCAGCTGAATAACCTGAGGCAGGAGGACATGAGGAAGTGATATACTAGTAACACGCTATGGAAAAACATCTTCATCTGTCAGCTCTTGGCTTCCATATTGTGGGGAATTCTGACATGAGGAAATATTTCTAAGGGGTTGAATTTCCCTCTGGATGGTGCCCAGTTCTAGGATTTTCAAGATCTTAAGATGTTTTCCATTAGTTTTGATATCATACAATTATTGAGCATCTTCCATATTCTATCCAGGCTTCTGCTTGGACTCTCAAAATACAAATACCAATAATATGAATAAAAGAGAGTCCTGATCTCAAGTTGTGCATAGGCCAGTAAACAGAGACACAATGAAGACAATTCAATATACTTGTCAATATTATGTATTCATTCACATATTTTTATTGCTATCCTCTTACGTAAGGCATTGTCTTGATGATGATAGCAGAAGAGAAATCAGAGAAAAGGCCTTTAGCCTTATGGAAAGGGTCAGAGGTGACTTCCTGAAGGAATCACAGTTGAGCTGTAGTTATACAGATGAAGACAGGGCAAGAGCATTTTAGGTAATGCCAGGCAAAGTTAAAAACACAGTAATGTGAAATGTCATAGACAATGCAGGGATCTATAAGCATGTGGTTTATAGAGCTCAACGTGACAGATTTAAGTTTATCAGGCCCCTAATTTTCGCATTTACTCTAATTTTATGATCGATACAAAAAAGTCACTTGTTCTCCCTCCAGTAATAGGATCACTTCATTTTTGAGGAAATGTCTGAAAAATATTTAAGTTTGAATGACTCTGAGGTTGTGTTTCTTGCTTTCATTTAGAGTTTATTAATTTCTTCTTCTGGGGGAGGGTGGCACCCCCAACAGGGTCTCCATGTCTTGATCCCTCTAGCCACAGCTCAGTAGGGTCACAGGTATGCTCATCATGTCTAGGTAGACTTTAGGATGAGAACCTGGGAATTTCTGGTGTGGGTTGTCACTACAGAACATTATATTTCTGCTGCACCACTGTGGCTGCTCTGTGAGCTGATTTTAAAATAAAAACCATGTTTCATGAAAAAAGCAGCTCATTCAGTTTTAACTCAAGAAAGATCATAATGTGCTTTTCCTTAAAACAACCACCATATTTTAGCAGAATCACTTCATTCATTCTTCCCATCACACAGAACATTAAGAGATATGTGGATCAAGACTGAGAATTAAGGATATTAATATTTTTTCTGCTTCATCTAAATATTGCTAAGAAAAACTGGATTTTTTTCAAAAGCTCAGTGTTGGGCAGTGAAGACATGATGGCTTTCAGGACAATACGAGGCCACTGCCTTAAGTCATGCTGAGTCATAGGAACTTGTAACCCTGCTGCTTCTGCACTATAAGCACGTCAACATGATATGAAAAGGAAATACCATTAGTATTATAATGAAAATAATACCTACTACCCACCTATTCACAAGAAGTATTGTATCTGTTACAATGCTTTGGCTGTAAGTAGTGAAAAATCCTGACTCCTCAGTCTGTAACTATCAAGAATGCATTAGCTCCTGTACTTCATTACTGATTAATTCACTATATCAACATGATCACTGATAAGGTAGGTACTTTTTACCTTTCATGTGGCCATTCTTGGCAGATATACTTCTAGCTGCAAGTTGATGTCAGCAATTCCAGATTTCATGTCTTACCAAGACAATATCCAGGGAGAATATTCGTATTATGACCATTCTTAAGATCAAGACATATTTTCCACCATAACTGAGCTCTTACCCCTGATTTTAGTCAAACAAAGTAAAGTTTAGGAAAACAGAAAATATATTTAGTGAACTCATAGGTTGTCTTTTCATCTTAGTTTTCATATTATTTAACTATAATTCATGACTGGAGATTTCTATTTCCATTACCTAAGGAGTATCTGGTATTAGACTTAACCATTCTGTCATAACAACTAGAAAGTTGGATAAAACATGTGGCATTACCAACAGGAATTGGACACGAGACAGTTGGAATTGTGATAAGAATGCTGTAAGAATATGACTTCCAGGATGAACAGATGACACAATGGTTACATTGCTGGACTCCCACATAGTTGACTGCAGTTCAAGTCCTGGCCCCAGCAGCTTAAAACTCATGCCGGGCACATGTATGTGCATGTCCAAAATCCTTGGAGGAGAAGGGATAGCGGGATGGCTATCCCCCCCCGGAGGGTGATTTTTCACTTTCTGTCTCTCTAGAGAGTGCATGTGCCCTACAGCAAAAATTAAAACAAGAGACTTCCACATTCTGCATTAGGATTCTTTGAGCTTATTGCTGAGTTCTAAACTGTGCATGCAGAGGATAAAGTCCATGAAACTGGGCTAAAAATAACCAGGTGAGGGGAGATGTAAGCCGAGCAATTCCTATAACTCACATATAATTTATGATCGAAGTAAAAAAGGTCCATCTTTTTTTTTTTAGATTTTTGCTATAGGGCATGTGCACTTGCTGGAAAGAGAGAGAGAGAGACAGAGAGAGAGAGAAAAAAATCACCTCCTGAGGGGATGGCCATGCTGCAATCCCTTCTCCTCCATTCTCCTCTCAGGATTTTGGAGATGCACACATATGTGCCTGGTGTGAGTTTCAAGCTGCCAGCATTTGGGACTTGAACAGAAATTGACCATGTCAGAGTACAACACTTTAAACACCATACACCTGTTGGCACCCTATCTTTATTTTCTAAAGCGAGCATAGTGAGTTAATCTAATCAGATCATCAAGAGTCACATGCTGATCTCTGCATTGTCAATTCTAAGGTTTGAATATTGTGTTATGTGTTCTCAAAAGTGACCACAAGTCCCTACTCCCCTACTGTGTTTATGTTTCTCTGGTCATCACACTTGGTCCTTCCTCTCCCATTTGAGCATAAATGGGGAAAAGCAAAAATGGCAAACTGAGTTAGATTTTATGACTAACTCTGAGCAAAGTACATAGTGATGTGTATTTGTTTGTACTTAAATTGACATGACACACTTCTCCAGAGTTCTCTAATCCTTGCCCATGCCACGTACAAGATCTTACAGCTGATGAGAATAAACAACCATTCAGGGCCTTTGACTTTCTCTGTGTGAGTGTCACAGAGGGGTGCTTGGTGGAGTGTTAAGAAAGATAAACACATGGCAGCTCTCTAAAGCTTGTTTCTGGAAACCTAACAGGAGAGAACAGATACTCATTGTTCAAAGCCTGTAAAATGTTACGAGTTTGCAGTAGGAAATGCTGCCTAGTGAAAACCACACTTTTGATGGATCAGAAATTGAAAATGCTTGTAATTAAGCTGAAATTAAACCAGTGGTGATAGAGTGTGCTTTGGGTGAAAAGATAGAGGCATGAGACCAAGAAAATGGATCAAGATCAAGGAGTTGTCAGAGTCAATTGGATCAGGAATTCTCTCAAGGAAACAAAACATTGGAGAAAACCAAATTTCTCCTGCAATATAGCCTTGACCTTGTATGTCCATGAAAATCAGTGGCACCCTTTTGCTGTAAATAAATTAACAACTCTATTTTCATATGCTGATGATCACCTTGACAATATAATGAAGCACATAGAATTATGAAATTTTAGTCTGTCAAAGAACCCCATAGCAACAACATCTTTCTGTGCAAGTTTGTTTATGCCTTAAGCCTTTTTGGACTCTGCACATCTATGAAAGCACTTGGGAAATAAAGTAGATCTAGTACTTGCCTTTGCATGTAAGTGAGAGGGGCCCTTGCTATTGGCCCTGTATATCACAAACACATGACAAATCAATTTAGTGAAGAACACATGGATGCCCTTACTATGGGTTCAGAATTTGACACTGGCATAGCACAACCTGTAACTCTAAATATTGTCTCTCTCTCTCTTTTTCTCTCTTTTTTTTTTTTTTTTTGGAAAGGTTTTTGCTATAGGGCACGTGCTCTTGCCAGAAAGAGAGATACAGAGAGACAGAAAGCGAGAAATCACCCCCCCCCCCCAGGGGGGATGGTCACGCCGCAATCCCTTCTCCTCCATTCTCCTCTTGGGATCTTGGGCACGCATGCACACGTGCCCGGTGTGAGTTTAAGCCACCAGGTCCGGGACTTGAACCGCGGTCAACTACATGGGAGTCCAGTGTCATAGCCACTACACTAACTGCTGGTCCCTCCCCCCCCCCTTTTTTTTTTTTTTTGAGAGATTTTTGCTAAAGGGCCTGAAAGCTCTTTAGAGAGGCAGAGACAGAAAGTGAGAAATCACAGCCCTCCCCCCACACCAGGGGGGATATCCACACTGCAATTCCTCTTCCTCCATTCTCCTCTCAGGATCTTGGGCACAGACACAGAAGCATGTATATACCTGGCATGAGTTTCAAGCCACTGGGTCCCCACCTGAACCATGGTCGACTCTGTGGGAGTCCAGTGATATAACTGATGTAACTGTTACACCACCTGCTAGTCCTCTCAACATTGCTCTTACGAATCCCAGTGTTCAGGCACCAGGGAAATACTCGTACCTAAATGTACCCTGTGGGCTAGAAAAGCAATTCTGTCTGTATCACTGTTGATGTTGAAGGCAGAAATTTGAAATGGAGGAAGGAACTGAGCAATAAAAGCCTTTAGGTAAGAGAAAATACAATAAACAACTATCAAATTCCTCCTCTCAGATAATATACACGTAATTCTTTCTTTCATAAGAAAGGATTTCTTAAGAACAACTTTCTTTTTTGTTGTTGTTGTTGTTGGAGAGGTTTTTTTTGCTATAGAGCGCGTGCGCTCGCCAGACAGACAGAGAGAGACATAGAGACAGAAAGCGAGAAATCACCCCCCAGGGGGGATGGTCACGCCGCAATCCCTTTTCCTCCATTCTCCTCTCGGGATCTTGGGCATGCACGCACACGCGCCCGGCATGAGTTTTAAGCCACCAGGTCCTGGATGCGAACCGTGGTCGACTACGTGGGAGTCCAGCGACATAGCCATTACGCTAACTGCTAGTTCCCAAAGAACAACTTTCTTAAGAAGCAAGTCTTTTTACTTCTTATCATGTTCTAATTTGTGGCTTCAGAGATACTCAAGAACTAATAATGGTATCAGAAACAGCCATATATAGTGATTATAAGATATTCTGCAATATTAAAAAATTATATTTTTCTTATTATCCTTAAATTTGTGTACCTGCCCTATTAGATATTCAAATATCATGGACCCTCAACAGAATACATAGACAAGCATAGTGAAGATTAATGCACTGATCTTTGATAGTTTGCTGACATTCAATAACATAAAAACCATAGATTTATACATACTTCCAATTTTGTCATTTTGAATGTATGTCAACATAAGAGAATAAAATATAGTTTATTTTATAGTGGTTAGCTTGATTTATAACTTAATTATTAAGACATAAGGAATGTCGACCTCTAATTTTACTTTTACCTTGAATCTTGCAACCCTAAGTCTTATGTCTGTCTAACCATACCTGACCCAGCACTATCTAAATTGGTTGACTTGGACAGATACTATTGATATTTCAACAAAGAAAGGAAGTATTGTCCTCTTGGGACCAGCAGTTAGCGTAATGGCTATGTCGCTGGACTCCCATGTAGCCGACCACGGTTCAAGTCCCGGACCCGGTGGCTTAAACTCACGCCGGGTGCGTGTGCATGCATGCCCAAGATCCCGAGAGGAGAATGGAGGAGAAGGGATTGTGGCATGGCTACCCCACTGGGGGGTGATTTCTTGCTTTCTGTCTCTCTGTCTCTCTCTGTCTTTCTGGCAAGCGCACGTGCTCTATAGCAAAAACCTCTCAAAAAAAAAAAAAAAAGAGAGAAAGTGTTGTCCTCTTAATTTGATGATATTTTATTTTATTTTTAGGTTTTTCTCATATGGCATGTGTGCTTGCCAGAGAAAGACAGACAGAGACACAGAAGGAAAGTGAGAAATCACCTCCTTAGGAGAATCTCACACTGCAATCTCATCTCCATTCTCCTCCTGGGATTTCAGACATGCATGCACATGCACCCAGTGAGATTTTCAAGCTGCCAGGTCTGGGACTCAAACTGCAGTCGGCCACATGGGAGTCCAGTGCCTTAGCTATCATACCACTTGCTAGCTCTGACAATATCTTACTTCTTCACCCAGAAATATTGTTAGATGCTTTGGGTTCTGGTGATACAGTTTCCTTTCCAAAAAAGTTTTTTTTCTTGGAAAAAATCAATGATTTTTATGTTCTTCCTCTTTCAAATTTTTGCCACTACAATTCATATAAGATGCTATACAGAATTTCTGTGGAATAAATTCTGGTTTTATTTGGAGAAAGACATAGGGGAAAATATTCACCTTTTGAAGATAACTCCTTACTATGTTCATCACTTTCTATTAACTATATCTCTCACTGAGCAGGGCTCTAGAAATATTATTTTATGAATTATATGTGGGGATAAAAAAATAGAATGTTGAATTAATCGGTTTGCAAAATACATGCAAAATACACACACACATACATATAAATTCATTTATAATGAATTTCCTTATGTAAATAAACTAAGAGAATGATAAAGAAAGGAAATAATTGGGACCAGGAGATTGCATAATGGTTACATTTCTGGACTCCCACATAGTTGACCGTGGTTTGTGTCCTGGACCTGGCAACTTGAAACTCATGCCAGGCACATGTGCATGTGTTCCCAAAATGCTGAGAGCAGAATAGAGGAGGGATTGTGGTGTGGCCACCCCCCCCCCCGGGGGGGGGGGGGGTGATGATTTCTTACTTTCTGACTCTCTGTTGCTCTCTCTGTCTCTTCAGTGAGCACATGCACCCTATAGCAAAAATCTCTCTCTAAAAAAAGGAAAGAAGTAACAAGAAATGTCAAGTCTCCATTGAAAGCTGATGTAATGCCAGAAGCATTTTTCTATAATACTAAGTAGTAGTCATCTCTTAAGACATACAAAGATGGGGCCCCACTTGAAAGAGAGTCCAATAGCCAGGATTTTAAATCTATTCCTCCTTCTAGTCCAACCTGTTTTACTAAGGAGGTGATCAAATCTTTGATTGAGTCATTCCCCAGGGTCCAGAAGTAGACCCTACTCTTCTCTTGTCTTCCTACGAGTCTAGAGCTATTGGGTGGTCAGGAAGGTCATGATTCATTTTTGTATAGAAAACAGAAAAATATGTCATGACTTTCCTGAGGACCTAATATTTGGACCTGTTTTGCTGCCTCTTCTTGTTATCACTTATTTCTGAACTAGTATTGAGATTGAAAAAAAAATATGCCTTTTTTTCCTGGGGGGGAAAAAAGTTAAAGTATTTTGACTAGCACTTTGAGATCACACTCCATATAACTTGCCCTTTAGCAGTGATACTCTGAGAGTATCACTGCTAAAGATTCCGTGTTTATTCTGAACATGCTTTGGGATTTGGGACAAACCACTTTAGTAAGCTAAAACAGAATATAGGGGCCAGCAGATGGCATGGTGGTTAAGGTGCTAGACCCTCACCTGGCCTACAGTAGTTCAAGTCCTGAACCTGCTTTCTCTTTCTCTCTCTCACTCTCTCTCTCTCTCTTTCTCTCTTGTGAGTCCATGTACCCTATGGTAAATTGAAAAATAATAATGAATGAAAGTAAGTAAGTAATTATTTTAAAATAAAAAAGAGAATATAACATTTAACTTTAAAAATATGCCTGTTATTTCATAAAAGTGTTGTGTAAAGCAAATATAAACTAATGAAGTATGGTTTATGATGGACTTGGAAGCACTGGGCTTACTCATAACACCAATCTTTTAAAAAGTGGATTAAAGTTAATTATATTTTGAGAAAGATTTTGCAGAAGCTTGCATCAGTAGGAAATCATTTTAGACATCCTCTCTTAAGTGTTGCAAATCCTGACGAGGAATCTTCGTAAAGAGCAGTGTCCATCTGTACAGTAGAGAATGTCCACTCTCAGCTTCACTACTGTCGTCCCATGTCCCTTACTTGTTTATTTCATAAAGCCCTTTTGACTGGACACCTCCTTGTAGAATTATAAAAGTGAAAATAATCTTTAAATAAGAGAACTTTTGCTGTTAAGAGTTTTTTCTTCACAAAATTATTATCACATATTAATTGTCTTAGTTCATTTAGGCTGTTGTAAGAAAATACCACAGACTGGGTGGATTACAAACAAGAAAATTCATATTTCACAGTTACAGAGGCTTGGAATTCTAAGATCAAGATGCCAGCAGTTTTGGGTCTGGCAAGGGACAACTGTCTGGTTCACAGATGGCCATGTTCTCATTGTATCCCTTGTGGCAGAGATACAAGGGAACTCTCTAAAGTCTCTGTTATAAGGGAATTTCATGAGGACTCTACCCTCATGACCTAATTACCTATAAAAGGTTTTATTTCCTAATGCCGTTACACTGGACAAGTACAGATTTTGGGAAGATACCCAACTTACAGTTTTTAGTGGGGATAGAAACATTCGATCTATGGTAATAACGATCAATTTTCACATTATTTGCTCTTCTTCCATACTAATACTAAGTCTCATCTTTTTGAATACTAAGTCTCCTATTTTCTTTATGTCCTTTCTCCATTTCTCTTAAGCCATCTTATGCATTCTTCGATTTTCTGACTCTCAGATATGCATGCTTTCTTCAGTATTAATTTTCTGTCCCAAGCTATTTTATAGGCATTTCTATGCTCACTTTCAGAGCTTTTCTACAAGGTCTCTCTGCTTTCTAATTTCATTATGTTGATGAAAATCCATGTGGTTTCTTTGATGTTCTTGGTTATTGGGCCCTTCTGCCAAATCCAATCCTTTTTCTCCTCACTCTCCTCATCACTACTCCTGAATGGTAATCAATCAATACATTTATCATTATTTGTATTTAATAGTTTAAATATGGCTATCAAAGCTAATTAATCTACTTGACCATTTGTCTACCCAAATTTCTATCTTAACTCTCATCCCCATTATCTACTCAAAACCATACCAGATTTGACAAGCTAAGAATCCCTAACATAGCAAAGTTATATCTTGATAATCTATTATTAACCAAAAGAAAAAAATACTTAATACTTTTTATAACTGCATATCTAGATTGATCTCATCATTCTCCCAATTTCATCTTTTTTCTCTAAAGTGTTACCTTCACATTGAAAAATCATACTCTAAACCATTCTGTCCAGTAACTATGCTTTCACATTTTCAAGTTAATCTGGTTGAACTCCCATTCTCCTGATCCTTGCACACACTGTCCAGTCAATAAGTCCTGATTTTAATTCAGGTCCTTCTCCTTTACCCTGGGAGTGAAATTGGCTGAAAAGTATGTGTCTTGTGGTGGCTTTTTATATGGAAATTTTGTTTCTTTTCCTAAAGTTACACCTTATCTCAATTCACTTCTTTATTCTCTGCAGGTTTTTCATGTCTCATGACTCCCACTCAGACCAATGACACCATTCATCTGATTTTCAAAATGCCAGCTATTCCTAGATCAAAAATGGATAGCTTGTCTCTTATTAGCTCTGACAATATATTCTGTAGATGTTAGTGGGTGTGTGTGTCTTATCTCTCCAGTAAGGTTGTAAACCCTTAAAGATAATAACTAAATCAGTTCTTTCAACAAATGTTCGTGGACTGCATCCTCTGTGCCAAGATGGTGTGGACTGGAGGTATAGAGTTGAATCAGATACAGGTTATACCTTAGAAGAACTTATGCTCTAATACAGGGGTTAGCAAACTGCAGCCCAAGGGCCAAATCTGGCCCACAGACTGTTTATGTAAATAAAGTTGTATTGGAAATCAGCCAGGCTTATTTGTGAATTTATTTTCTATGACTCGTTTTACACAGCTGGTTGAGAAATTATGACAGAGACATATGTTCCACAGAGCCTAAATATTTACTCTGGTTTATTACAGGAAAAGTATGCCAATCTCATCTAATAAAACATCTAGTAAAAAATTACATCTCTTTCTATGAAATTTCCACAGGTAAAAGTGGCAAATATGTCAAGAACAACATAATTATTTTCCTTATTTTTATGAGTAAACAACACCGGTTTAATGGGGGTACTGTTAAGAGGATTAGCGAAATGCCCCTTTTGGAAACTCAGTGATAAAACAACTGTGTGTGTGTGTGTGTGTGTACTTTAATGTGCTAGAGGGTTTGTGTGCTTGCCAGAGGGAGACAGAGCAAAAGAAAATGAGAAAGCATCCTGCCATGGGGAATGCTAAGCCACAATCCCTTCTCCTCTTTCTCTTTTTCTAGGACTTTGGGCACACACACACACATGCATGCTTGGCATGTTTCTCAATCTGTGGGGCTAGGAATCGAGCTGCATAGTTAGCCATGTGGGATCTAGCCACCCACCCACCTTAGTCATGCCATGGGTGGGCTCAACATTGTGATTTTAATGACATGGTATTTCATCTTTTCCTGTCTTACACATTCATACTGACTGACCAGATCTTAAGTGTCTGACCGCAAAGTGCCAATATTATCACAAAAAATGTATAAAGTTAAATCAACTGAATCTTAGCAATCACCAAGGTCCAGCTCATTAGCTGGGTGTGGTTCATTGTCATCATATGCTTGGCCTTAATGCTTGGCTCTAAAATTTTTGAAGCAAAATTTATTTACAAAATTAATTTCACAGCAAAATCTTGGTCTCCCAAATCTCTTGAGGAAAAAAAAAAAAAAAAACTCATTTGGCAGTAGTAGGCTTCTATTCCTTCATGATAACAACTCTGGAGTGAAAGGCAGCTTTCCCCTTTAGACAGGGCTTATGTGTTCCAGACTACTCCAATTTCTACAATGCCCTGTGTTTCCCTGATTTCAGACTGTAAGTTGTAACTTACAACATGCTCATACTGTTATTGTCCTCGGTAAAGAACTTTCTCAGCCATCCACAGTGGTGTAGAAGTAAGACAATGCTTTGTGATGCTGAAGCCATAGGGAAAGGTCATGGATTCATGAGATCTCCCTTTACTTAAGGAGCTTGTGCTCATGTACCTGTGATACTTAGGGCTGAGGGTGGATCATGGCATGAAGACCCAGTTGGGTGTCTGTCCCCACTCTCCACTCTCTCTTTCTCATGGAAGAAATGAACTTAAAAAAGAACACCCGCTATTATCATTCTCTTTAAAAAAGATAACAGAAGATAAACTAAGAATATTACGTTTAAAGTTTTCTTACATGTTAGTATGCAAAGGGCATGCAACTTGCAGCCACTTATTTATGTTCTTTCCTAACTCCTGTAGATAAGATGGCTTGAGATTAATGTCCACAAAGAAAAATAGAACTGAAACATGCCTTAGAGGACTGACCCCAAAGAGGTATGAGCTTGCATCAGGCAATGCTTAAAGATAAGCTATTGAGATTTAGAGAGATGATATTAGAACTTATATATTTTAGAACCACTAGTTGGCGTAATGGCTATGTCTCCAGACTCTCATGTAGTCAATTCTAGTTAGAGTCCTGGACCAGGTGGCTTAAACTCACACCGAGCATGTGTGTGTGTGTGCCCAAGATCCCAAGAGGAGAATGGAGGAGAAGGGATTGTGGCATGGCCATCCCCCCTGAGGGGTGATTTCTTGTTTTCTGTGTTTCTTTTTCTCTCTGTCTCTCCAGTGAGCACATATGCCCTATAGCAAAAACCCCTCTAAAAATAATAAAATAAAATAAACCACTTGAGGGACCAGCAGATGGCATAATAATTACGTCACTGGACTCCCATGTAGTTGAACACAGTTCAAGTCCTGGACCTGATGACTTAAAACTCACATTGGGTGCATGTGTGTACATGCCCAAAATCCTGAAAAGAGAGTGGAGGAGAAGTAACTGCGGCATAGCCATCCCTCCTAGGGAGTTATTTCTTGCTTTCTGTCTCCTGTCTCTCTCTGTCTCACCAGCAAATGCACATACCCTATAGCAAAAATCTCTAAAATAAATAAAGAAGAAAAGAAAGAAATAGAAAAAGAAATAGAAAAAGAAAGAGAGAGAAAGAAAGAAAGAGAGAGAGAGAGAGAGAGAGAGAGAGAGAGAGAAAAGAAAGAAAGAAAGAAAAAAGAAAAAAAGGAAGGAAGGAAGGAAGGAAGGAAGGAAGGAAGGAAGGAAGGAAGGAAGAGGAAAGAAAGTACCTAAAGCTCATGGAGGAGGAATGATGTGATTTAAATCACAGGCATGTCAGTGACAGATGACAGAGGCCAACTTTCTTTAACTCCCACTTGAGTGCTCTTGAGAAAATTAGACCAAGATGGTGATAAATTATTCCCCTGAAGTAACTGGGAAACTTGAAGGAAGCTGTCAGACTTCCTCCTCCAGCACAGCACGGATTTTGATTAGTAGTACCTTGAACAGTTTCCTCTTTTTGTGTGAAAAATGGCTTCTGATCACTTTCCCCACAGCCAGTAGAGGCCGCCTGCCGCAGTCGCATCCTCATTGGACAGCTCGCATTGGCCAGCATCTGCCTTCCTTTCCTGTGGAAATAAAATATATGAGCAGGAGAAAGGACATATTTGGTAATGTTACACTCCTCAGCTTCCTGCTCAGGGCTGTCTCAGCTGCAAAATGTCAAGGGAAAAAATATCCCTCCAACTTGGAAAGAATTCCAGACAGACCCTGATGCCTGCAAATTTGTCAGAGGGAGCCAAGTCCAGAAAAGCAGAACATGAAGTAGGTTCATTATTTGACTTCAAGAGACGCTCAAATAATCAGACACTCTGGTATTTATGATTTTGCTCATTTCAGATGGTCTGCAGTTCACAACTTTCCCCTCCCTTTACCGCTGATTCTGAGCTTCCTTTTAAATGAAACCTCAACAGTTATAAAAAGACTCTCACATTACTTGTAAGCCGCAAGCACTACCAGGAGACACTCTGTTCATACAGAGTGGCTTAGCGCTGAGGAAGGGCAGCTCTTTTTGATTATTAGTCTGGAGAGGGCAGGCCAGGAAGTCAGACTCACTTCACCTTGACCACGCCACAGAGGTCCTCATCTCGCTCCCATGTCTGTGCCAAGGCCTCCTGCCACTCACAGTGTTAAATGTGGCAAACTTTACTAAAATGCGCTTACTTATTTCCATTGGCTTTCCTTTTCATTTCAGCATTTCTTTTCATCAAGGGGCATGGAACAGTCAGTTCATCCTAACACCCCCAGTTTGTGAATATACCACCAAGACTATTTCGTAAAGTTGAGTTTTGGGGGATCTTAATCTTTCTCCTGGCACTCAGCACTTTTTCCTTGTCTTTTAGAACCGTTGCCACATGGCTGGCAAAAAGGTAAGGAAACTGAATTTGTAATCCAAACCTCGTTAAATTGCTACATACACATTTTCCCTCTCCTTCTTGCTCTTCATTTCCAAATGCCACCGTCTTTGTTTGTACTCGGTCATCCTAAATCCGTGCGCGGGTCTCCAATAGGCACGAAGGCATGCAAATATCAGTTTTAACAACCGGTGGAAGTGTCCACAGGAGGAATGAGATGTTCAAGTTAACATGTGGTCTCTATGAATAAGGGTCTTCTTCTTTTCCTGAACTGTGCAGCACTTCTACGCTGGTTTTACTCCTCAACAGTCTAGGGTTTGTGCCACTTCTATGGTGATCAACTGTTAGGTCATAAACATGAGATTGTGGCATCACCAAATGAGTCATTTGGGAGGAAGCTGGGCTGGAAATACAGCTGCGAGTCTCTGTTGACACATGGATGCCTTCTTAATCATGGCCTGCGTGGGGCAAGGGAAGCCTTGCTGGCCCACCCCAGCATTGGTTCACAAACCCAAGCTGCTCTGGAGGAGGCTGGGAAATCCATCCTTGGGGAATACCACTTTTTTCTCTTCCTTGCCTCTCACAGGACACCCACACAACCAGGAGGAGACAGAATATGAACAAAGGAGCTCTGTCTTGTTACTTTTTCACTGTCAGCAAAGTAAACCTGTGCTCGTTTTCTTTCCAAAATTCTGTCGGTTCCTTCTTTAACAGTTCAAATCGTTAACATTGTCCGTTTCTCAGTGCATTCAATTTAGAGTGCGTTACTGTTCCGTTTTATCTACTTTGTCTATGTGGGATCTCTGAAATGGGCATAATAGAGCTCACCTTTTGGGAAAAAGGGAGGTAAAGCTACATGATGGCATTATATTCCCTTTCATTAATTTTTCTCATCTCTATTAAGCACTGGGTACTACTAAAAAGATTGGCCCCTCCAAGAGTAATAACAATAATTCTTACTCATGTTAGAAAGTGTGTGCACATCTGATAGAGAGATATGAGAGAGAGAGAGAGAGAGGGAGAAGTACCTTCAGTTGGGTCTCTTCACACCACAATCCCCTTTCTGCAGCCCCCTAATTCCTTAGGGTCCTGGAGGGCTTCAGTTTACTCCTGGAGTGTTTTAGGTCAACCCTGTGGTTTCTAGTGCTGCAGTTGAGTATGCTGCAGACTGGGCCAGATTTCCCTTTTATCAGACTTTTTTTTTTTTTTTTTTTAACTCACAATTCCCAAGTCTGTGTTTTATTTTAGACAAATTATTGGGTCATCAGAAAAGTCATAAAGTATTAAATGCATTAAGACTTTTCTGATGACCCAATAGTTTAACATTTGAGGTTTTAGAGAGGACCATGGCGGGAGTCGCTGTCTATGAGGCTGCTAAGAGACTAGTCAGCAAGAGAAACAATGCCTTTTCCTGTGGCCACTATCAAGAACGGCTAAGTATCCTGGCCAGCCTGTTAGCCTTTATCACCCAGTTATTTTAGACCTGAAAGGGAGCATTCCATGAGAGGATCAGGTTCTATCATTTCACTGGAATGTAAGACCACAGAAATTCTAGTGCAAACAAATTCAGACTCAGATTAATAATAGATAACACCTGAATTGTCTGCCCCAGTGGTGTTCCCCTTGCTAAGGACAGAATAAGTGAAAATAAGTTAAAAGTCCAGCAGAAAGACTCTGACCAAACATAAGGAAGGACATCTAGTATTAAAGGATACAGAAGTGGTTGTGAAGTTTACCTCTTGGGGCAAGTCTTTTAAGATTAGACTGGTAGGACATGTTTGAACGATAAAGACGCAGTCCTGATTGGACATGGGGGCAAGGTTACATGATTTCCAAGGTTGTCTTCAATACATTAAATTTTCCAAGTTGTTGAAAAATAACTGTGTCCATTCTCAGTTCTATTAAAATTGTTATTTGTAATCAGGCCTCATTGAGATCCAGGCCCCTTTTACATTAAAAAAGTCAAATTGTATTTGTTGGGAGATAACTGAGGAGTCATTCATTTTATCCTTTTAGTTTCACCGGTGAGAAAAGGTCAAAGCACAGAGAGGTCATTACCAGACAGCAGAAGAACCAGACCTAGAACTGGGCCCCTTTGGGTCCCCATACTATATGCTTCATTACACTGTATTTTCACTAATAATATAAATCTATTTAAGATGTAGCTCCATTTCTACCTCCCTGGAACACTATGGATTTTGCATTTTACAAACACTCTTAGAGGAATTTGTTTATTACAAGAACAGTACTGAGACAGAAATATGAGAAACTCTGGGGATTGGCATGGCTAATACCACAATTTAGAAGCATAGTTTAGGCAGAGTACAAAAGAAGAAATGCTGTTTGTGTGAGCTCATTTCAACTTATCAGGAAAATTAAAAAATTGAACTGGAGATGAATTACTTTTGTTTTAATTTTTATTTGTATGTAGCCCAGTACCTGAGGTTTACACAGCAGGTCTCTAAATCTGTTTCGTATATTTTATTCTCTCCAAACCCAAGAACTTCTCTGATATCTAATTTCAAGTTTGTTCACTTCCCTTAGAAAAAGTACTATTTTGAGACCAGCAGGTGGCTTGGTGGTTAAGGGTGCTGGGCTCCCACATGGCCCACCATGGTTCAAGTCCTGGACCTGGCGGCTTTCTCTCTCTCTCTCTCTCACTCTGTCCCTCTCTGGTCAAATTGAAATAAATAAATGATTGAATAAATAAAGTTAAATACAATAATATTTTAAAAAAGAAAAAGTTCTATTTCATCTCTACAAATGCACATTTGCACCTAATTTTACCTCTCTTTTGTGTTTTAATTCTTAGAATGGATAATGCTATGTCATCTTAGATGACATTCAACAGCTTTCATTTCCAAGTTATTAATTTTTTTTCTTTTTTTCTTTCTTTCTTTTTTCTTTCTTTCTATCCTGGAGGGTAATCATTCATTTCACATGGGAAGCCAGTTTAGTTTTCCCTCCGGTTTTCTCCATGGAAGCTGCATTCAGATGGCTTCCTCAACCCTGCTTTTAGAAGCCATGTCTCATAGATTATTTCCTGATGAATGACTTTAGAAAGCCAACATTTTTAATAAATGGAAAGTAAAATAATTGTATTCTGCAATAAACTTCTCACTTAAAATTGATATTAATATGACAATATCTCTCTCCTTTCTTATTTTGGTCTTTAAAAATTTTTTTTCCAGAGGGTGCATGAGCCCACCAGACAGAGAGAGGAGGAAAGTGAGAACACACCCTCCATGGGGAATGGTTACACCACCATCCCTTCTCCTCCATCTCTCCCTTCTTTCAGGATTTTGGGCATGTGGGCACACATGCCTGCCATGTTTTTAAGACTGTAGGTCCAAGATTTGAACTGTTTGGTCAACTATGTGGGATCTAACCCCTTTACCACTAAGCCATGGACTTGCCCTGTTTTTGTCTTTTTAGCTGCTTTGATGAACATCTAAGAAATCATCCGTCAGTGGACTCCTCATGCAGCCTAAGAAATGAGTTTTCTAGTTGTTTGATTTAAGGGGCCCCAAGAGTCAAATTATCCCAAATATTTCTTCTGCCGATCAGTCAGCAACTGACGTCTCAAATAATGGATCCTATTGTTCTAATAGACACCATCTCCAGGAAACTGAGCCAGTTGGCATCTGGCAAGGTCAAAGTATTAACCCATTAGCATCCATGAATATTTATATTCAGTACCTCAGCTTGGGATAAAGAAGAGTTGTATTTTGATAGCAAACATAAGTGGTTTAGACAGATTACACTGGAAAAGGAAGCCCAGAGTAGTAATGACAGTGAGAGATTAAGGTGAGAATAAGAGACTGAGTACCAAAGAAAAAGACCATTACTGAGTCACCACTTTTTCTTTACCTATTTTGGAAGCCATAGTTATATTACTTGTACCTCATGCATTTGTCTTTTTCTTATTTATTTTTCAAAAGAATTATTAATTTAATTTTATTTATCATTTTTTAAAAATTTGCTACAGAGCAGTGTGTTTACTAGAGAGAGAAGTGTGTGTGTGTGTGGGGGGGGGGAGGGGGACAGGAGAAGTGAGAAAGCCAACCACCAGATCCAAAACTCAAACCATAGTCAGCCATGTGGAAGTCCAGCACCCTAACACCCCAGTCACCACGCCACCTGCCAGCCCATGTCTCTTTCTTTCTTTCTTTTTTTTTTTTTTTTTTTTTTTGCGAGATGTTTTGCTACAGGGTGAGTGCGCTCGCCAGAGAGAAAGAGAGAGACAGAAAGCAAGAAATCACCCCCCAGGGGGGATGGCCACACTGCAATCCCCTCTCCTCCATTCTCCTCTCGGGATCTTGGGCACACACTCACACGTGCCCGGCGTGAGTTTAAGCCACCGGGTCCGGGAATCGAACCGCAGTCAACTACATGGGAGTCCAGCGACATAGCCATTACGCTAACTGCTGGTCCCCCATATCTCTTTCTTAAAGGTCTTCAGTACCATTAATTGATTTGAAATAAATTTTGTTTCAAAAACTTTAAAGCCAAGCATTAAGGCCAAGCATATAATGACAATGAGCTAACGAGCCAGGCCTTTGTGTTCTCTAAGATTCAGTTGATTTAATGCTAAATTTTTTGTGTGATAATATTGGTGCTTTGTAGTCAGACACCCAAGATCTAGTCAGTGACTATGTATGTGTAAGACAGGAAAATATGAATTGCCATGTCATTAAAATCACAATGTTGAGCCCACCCATGGTATGGTTAAGGTAATTGGGTGGCTGGACCTCACATAGCCAACTATGCAGTTTGAGTCCCAGCCTTGCAGCTTGAGAAAGACACCAGCATGTGTGTGTGTGTGTGTGTGTGTGTGTGTGTGTGTGTCCAAAATCCCAGAAAAAAAGATAGAAGAGAAGGGATTGTGGTGTGGCCATCTCCTATGGTAAGTGCTTTCTCATTTTCCTTTGCTGTGTCTCTCTCTCTCCCAATGATACTTTTTTTGATGGCATTAGAAAACTATCAGGACATCTCACTGAGAAGCCTATGATAAAATAGAAGGCTGGGGGTAACATCAAAGAAACACAGAAAGTTTTATGGCTTGTTGTTTGTTTACCTGCAAAGGAAATACCAGAAATGTGAAGTATGTATTACACATCATTCGGCTGCCGTTAGAGGAAAAACTTGGATTTCTAAATTTTATCAAAGAACCTATTGCCTCCCTCCCATGTCCATTGGTGAAGCACAACAATTTTCCACTTTATTATTATTGTAGTTATTTATTTGGCTGATGGTTTGTTTTTTCACTTCATCACACCTGTTTTCAAGTGCTAAGTGAAATCGTTCCTTATCCTTGGGAGAAAATGACAAGAAATGACAGCCATGGAATTTTCCTCTGGATAAGGGGACAGAAATAGCTTTCTGAATAAATGGGTGGCTTCATCATGAGATGGCCTGGTGACTTCATAAGATAGGTCCTATCCCACCCATCTGGGATGAATGCAGCCTGGGCTGCTATCCTCTTTCAGGCTATAATTACAGTACAAAGATGAAGGTGCTTCTGTGAAAGCAAACTTTGTCCAGGTCTTAAAAGATACACTCTACTTTTCCAGATTACCTCAGTTGGGAGAGTATATTAGTAGAAGTCATGGAATGACTCTGGAAAGACACATAGAAGACTGATACCGTTGTTTCCTTTGGGATTAGGGAGTTGGGACACTGTGTAAGAGCAACACAGAAGCTTACTTCTTAACACAGTCTTTTATACCACTGAATCTTTGAAAATGTATACCATGGTCACATATGAGGGGATTTCAAAAAATTTCATGGAAAATGGAATTAAAGAACTAGTTTATTTTGGTGAAAAAAAATGGAAGCAGATGCATAGTTTTTTTTCACAATATATATTTTTTTCATGAACTTTTTGAAAACCATCCCCTCATATTACATCCTTAAAGTTACCTAACTATTTTTATTTATTTATTTATTTATTTATTTATTTATTTATTTTACCTATCTTGCTAATTAATGAGCCGACCAAGTTAATAAGGTAAAAAACAAACAAAAATGGCTAAATAACTGGAAACAGTTTTCTTTTGCTACTTGACTAATTGCTCAATTGAACTCTTAAATCAGTTCATTCATCCTTCTGTCCTTCCTTCCTTTCCCCTTATGTTGCAGAAGCTTTATAGCCAAGCAGCATGGGCCTCCTTGTTTTGTATCAAACATACCAGGCACATCTCCCCAGCTTCAGGCTCTTTGCAAAGACAGTTTCTAGAGCCTGGGCAAATCTTGTCTTTGTTATCTGTGTTATCTTCTGCCTCACTTCTTGCCTCCCCCAAATCTTGCTTCTAGTATCACTTAATTAAAACCACCTTGACTACCCTATTTAAGATTTCAAATTTGCACACCAGAATTCCCATTTTACATTTTATAGTAGCTATCATTTTAAAAAATATTACACATATGCATATTTAACGTCTCTATTATCTGTATCCCAACACTAGATATAAGTGTTGTAAAGACAGTATGGAGGTTACTCAAAAAACTAAAAATAGAATTGTCCTAAGGGCCACCAACTGGGTACATATCCAAAGGAAATGAAATCAGCATGTTGAGGAGATATCTGCACACTAGTTTTTATTGGAGTCCATTCACAGCAGCTGAGATAGGGAATTAACCTAAGTGATGATCAGTAGACGAATGGATTTAAAAAATGTGGCAAACACACACATCCTATAGCAAAAATCTCTACCCCCCCAATAAAACCCCAGTGCTATGGAATGTGGTTCAGTCATTAAAAAGGGTAGAATCCTGTCATTTGAGGTTAAATGGGTGAGCCTGAGGACAATATGTAAAGTGAAATAAACCAGCACGGAAAGAAAAATATTTCGCTCATCTGGAAATTGAAAAACATGAAATTTTCTTATAGAAGTAGAGAGATGAATTACGACTACTAGAGACTAAGGATGATGGTAGGGAAGAGGAAGATGTTGGTTAACAGAACCTAGTTACAAGTAGGTAAGAGAAATGTCTAGTCTTATAAAACAAGTGGGTAAATATTGTTAATGGTAACATACTATATATCTTAGAGTACCTAAAAATGAGAATTTTGAGTGTTCCCAACACAAAGTAATGACAAATGGTTGAGGTAATGGCATACTACTAATAGTTAACATGACTTAATCACTATACATTATATTCATGTACTCAAAAAGAACATTGTATCCCCACAAATATGTAAAATTATTGTAAGTTACTCAAAAATTTCACAAATAAATAACTGAATAAATGAATTCTACCTCAGCGGAGGGGGGAAAAACTCTATAAAGGCACAGATTTGTCTGTTTTGTTTTCTGTAATTTTCCCAGTATCTAAATATTGCCTAGCACTCATTGGTTGTCAAAAAACAATTACAGAAAAAATGAGAGAGGAAATCGTGACTTTGGCTTTCTACATTTGTTATGCAAGATTGAATATTGTGAAATTATTTGAAACTGACACGTCTATTTTTAAATTCAGTTAATGAGTATTGTTAAGTTTTTTAAAAAATTCTCCAACATATGATTTAAAAATAAATTCAGAAGTAACATTCAAAAGTTGCATCCTCTACAAATGGCCAATAGGTATATCAAAAGTTGCTCGACATTATTAATCACTAGGACAACATAAATCAAAACCAAAGTGACATCTCTCAAGTTCAGAGACCTCCTTGAATACACCACGCATGTGTTTGTCCATGATCTGGGGCTGGGGATGGATCGTGGCATCAAAACCTTGTTGAGAATATCACTTCTCTGGCTCTTTCTCTTACTCATGGAAGAAACAAATGAATGTAATAAATAAATGAATAACTAATTATTAAATTGTTTTTTAACATGTAACATTTTCTCATTATTGTGAAGCATGTATTTTCTTCTGTTAACTTGATCTTCATCTTTGTTGAGAACTTGAGATTATTTTTAATAAGATACCATTTCCTGTTTATAGATTTTCAACTTCCAAAGATATTTTTGAAGTACTCATCTCTTTTGAACAGATTTGTCATAATCACTTAGATTTGTCCGTGTTTATAAGCTTACATACTCATCACCTGAAACAGATTTAATCAACAAGAGCGGTCAGCTAGTTAAGTCAATCGGATAAGATTTAAACACATGGAATTAGGCACTGGAGGAGTAAGGGCCAGGAAACAAACAAACAAACAAACATAAAAGCACTCTGTGACCTTTGAGGGACTGTGGAAATGACAAGAATCATGGGAAGCATCTCATTGCTCCTGATGGCAGCAGCAGTTGGCAGAGTTGCAGAAGGGCCTTTGCAGCAGGTATCTGGGAGTTACTGTGAAACTCCAGATCTGCTGTCTGTTTCAGTCCCTTCATATCCTCATCTGCAAGAGAAATAAAAGTGATTTCTACTTCCCTTTATGTGGAACTTGTGTTTCCCAGTGTGCTCTGAGATATATATGGGCAAAAGATTACCATTATCATCTTTCCAGGGTTCCTCAGTGACAGATTTCTTAAGCCTCAAACCTAAAATGAATAGAAAGAAGGGAGAAAACACATTAAATTTCTCATTAAAATTTTATCTGGATGCTAATTATTTTTTAAGAATTTAACCCTAGGAATATTTACTACTTTGTTTTGGAAGTTATTACTACTAAGTTCTTCTCATGTGCCCTTTCCATAGGTAAACCCCAGTGATGGGCACAGGTTCATGTCTTCCTTGGTGACCACAGGATGATGGTCTAGTCTATTTCTTTTTTTTTTTCAATCATTAGTTCATTTTTTCATTAATATATTGTCAAATTCAGTTATCTATACACTACGGTGTTTATTCCATTTATTGTACTATTAAATATACATATTTAAAATATTAAACTATTTTTATAAAGAAATGAAATATTTTCTAAAAAAGAATCATTATTATTCTCTAGCAACTTGAAACAAGTCTCTTCAACTCAACTAACTCATGTAAATGAGTTGGTGACTCAGTGGCAGCTTCTCTAGGGATCAAGTTTACACAGTTCTTTTCTACGAACAAGACAAATAGTCTATTTCTACTTCCAAAACAGCAAATGTCACACCACGCAATTCAAAGATGTAGAATTCAATGCACGTAATATGCCTGTACAATGGTTTAAGAAAGTTAGCAATGACTAGTCTTTTAAATCAACTTATAAACCCCTCTCTACCTCAGTTACCTTGTCTATAAAAGGAATAATTAATAGTACTCGTTTCATAAGATTGTGGTGAGGATTACATGAAATTTTATCTATTGATCTATTGCTCTATCTGGACTTTGGAACAGTGTCTGGGCCATTGTAAATGCTTAGTAAAAGCTGCTATTATTATTCTCATTGCTATCATAAGCAGTAGCATTATCATTACTCTTTTTCAGAAAAATTAATAGGTTTATGTGACAAATAAATAAGGATTTAATTCCTTATTTTAATTATTTTTAGTTGCCTAAGGGTGCATGTACTCTCCAGAGAAAGACAGAGACAGAAAGAAAGAAAGCATCCCTCAATGGGGCCTGGTCATGCCACAGTCACTACTCCTCCATTTCTCCATCCTGTCGGCATTTTGAGCATGCATGCACATATATCTGTTGTTTTTCAAACCGCAAGGTGCCAGGATTCAAACTGAAAGGTCAGCCATGTATATGATCCAGATCCCTTGACATGAGGCTGTGGAGCTGGCCCCTAATTCCTTGTTTCTCCCTGCATCTATGCCTTTGCTGTAATCTCTTTATTGGAAGAATGTGGTTCTTCCTATTTAAATTCGAACATGGCCATGTGACTTGTTTTGGTCACTAGCATATGACAGAACTAACAATTTTAACAATTCACCATATCTAAACTGAGGCATTAAAAGTTCCTTCCATTTCTGAGAGCAGCAGCTGGTATAATGGTTACATCACTGGACTCCCATGTAGTCGCCTGCTGTTCGAGTCCCAGACCCAGTGGCCTAAAACTCACGCTAGGCATGGGTATGTGTGTGCCCAAAATCCAAAGGGGAGAATGGAGGAGAAAGGACTGTAGCATGGTTATCCCCATGGGGGTTAATTTCTTGCTTTCAGTCTCTCTGTCTCTCTGTCTCTGTGGCAAGAGCAAGTGCCCTATAGCAAAACATCTTTCTCTCAAAAAAAAAAAAGTTTCTTTTATTTCCACTTGCACTGTTGTACTTCTGTCATTGCCCTGAGATGTTTCCTTCCAGGAGGTCCTGTTCCTCCTGGAACTGTAGGACCCAAAATGAATCCTCATACACCAGAGCTGCCTTAGTGAGCCCACAGAATTTCAGAGAGAAGCAAAGCCATCCAGCCAAGTCCAATCTATTGACAGATCACTTGAACCCATCCCACTATATGTGTAAACTATGAGTAATTACTGTTAAAACCCCTGAGTTTTTGTGGTAGTTTGTTACGCAGCAGTAGTAAACTAATACACTTTATTTCTGATGCCTTGATATAGATGATCTACCAGTGACAGTCAAGGGATGACACCTGCTTTCCAGCTGAATCAAGTTACAAGTGTTGCCCAAATGCTGGCCATGGCTCTCTGTGAACACTGCCCAGAGTTTGCTACAGGAACCTTAGTGGCTTTGGAGGAAGGTAAGGATTGATGCCAGTTTCTGCCTTTTGTGTTTTTTGCTGCCTTCAATAGTCCACCAGCTGGTGCAGTGCACCCTTTAGACAAATGATATGATATCCTGAGCATTAGCCTAAATGGTACCACACATGCAAGGAGCCACAGCTGCTATTTGTTGTGCTTCTTGCTGTTCTTGGCTCTGCCACATTGCCCGGGGGAGGCATAGATTTCTACTCACCCCGTGTAGCTTTCCAAGATTCATAGATAGAATCATGATCAATGCAGCTGCTAATGATGATGATTGTGTACTTGAAAAGTAGGCCAGGATCATTTCTTAATAGCTTGACATTTTCTTAAAGTAATATGTACACAAATAAATTAATCATATAAAATTGTATAATGTCATATTATTTGTCCTCCTAGGAAAATGTTAAAACGTCACCTATATTGTTAATGTTCTTTTACATTCTTTAAACAAGTGACTAATTAACTTTTTTTTTTACTTTAAAAAATAGAGTATTTAGGGACCAGCAGTTAGCGTAATGGTTATGTTGCTGGACTCCCATGTAGTTGACCGCTGTTCAAGTCCCAGATCCGGTGACTTAAACTCATGCCAGGCACATGTGCGTGTGTGCCCAAGATCCCAAGAGGAGAATGGAGGAGAGGGGATTGTGGCGTGACCATCCTCCCTGTGGGTTGGTTTCTCACTTTCTGTCTCTCTCTCTCTGTCTTTCTGGCAAACACATCTGCCCTATAGCAAAAACCTCTCAAAAAAATTAAAAAAGAGTATTTATAGCAGTATAATGTAAATGAATCCCATAAATATTTACTATATCAAATCTGTAATTAGCTTCCATTTCTAAGAAAGAAGAATTATTTGTGCTGAATGTGTTGTCTGGAATAATTGAAAATCATTACTGTGTAGCACATAGTGCTGGTGAATATGATCTATTCTCAAAAACCACCTGAACTTGGTTTGAAATCTAAAAATAAGAATAAATGTTAGTTCAATTGATAGTTCATAGAAAAGACATACTATTTCTGGTCCACTTAAAACTTAATCAAACCTAATTAAATGTTTACTTAATGACCATATTTGCCAGTGCTTTGTGGATAGGATGAGATCAAGGGAGAAACAAATATTATATATATGGCCCAGCCACAGAGTTATAATTTAGTGGAGGGAATGTAGTCATCCATCAGAGCATTTTCAATGAAAATACAGAAAATAAATGTATAGTGTAGTTGTTCTCAACCTTGGCTGCAAATTAAACTCTTGAAAAGCCTTTCCAAGTGATCAATGCTAGGCATCTCCCAGACCTTCTCATTTCTATTTTTTTTTTTTTATTTTTGGAAAGGTTTTTGCTATAGGGTGTGTGTGCTCGCCAGACAGACAGAGAGAGACAGAGAGACAGAAAGCGAGAAATCACTCCCCAGGGGGGATGGCCATGCCGCAATCCCTTCTCCTCCATTCTCCTCTCGGGATCTTGGGCACGCACGCACACGTGCCTGGCGTGATTCTAAGTTACCAGGTCCGGGACTCGAACCGCGGTCAACTACGTGGGAGTCCAGAGACATAGCCATTACGCTAACTGCTGGCCCCCTCATTTCTAATAGTCCTGGGTAAGACCATGGAATTTGTACATCCTGGAAGCTTAGTTGATTGACTCTGATCTGTAGAGTTAGACTCATGGTACATGATACTTCAAAATTTTTTTAATTCCAAGAGGAAACTTCAATGATAAAATGACTAATTTTACATTTTTGAGGTTTATAGAGGAGTTGAACTTAAAAGTAGGATTTTTAAGGAAAGATGCACAAAATGACAGAAAAGTTTTTCTTTTGAAATCAGTGATATAATGTGTATGTTCTCAAGTTTTGCCCTTTCAATCAGCAAAATTTAGATTAATTTGTGAAATACTTATCTTTGCCTACTAACTTTCTGTATCAGTATTTTTACTTGAGGTCAAGCTAGATTTCATGTTCACATCTGGCTTTTTTGATAAAACAATGACTTCGGTTAGTGGTGTGCAGGAGAGGCTCACAGCAGCTTGCAAATTTTGTGCTCATCCATTCCCAACTCTGTGTTCAGTCATTTCCATTTGGTAGATTGAAATCAGCTCTGATAAAAGTGTTTATACCATGGAAATTAGTATATGCTAAAAATCAGAAACTCTCTCACTCCAGGGATGATTACTAAACATTTAACAGCACACAACCTATATCAGTGGAAGAAAATTATACTTCATAAATTAATTTTTTTGTTTTTTATGTTAGATATCTTAAAATTATAAGTCTCAACATTCAAGAACCATCATGCATCAGGGATACATTCTGAGAAATACATCATTAGGTTATCCTGTCATTGTGCAAGTGTCATAGTGTATACTTACCCAAACCTGGATGATACAGCCTACTATACACCTAGACTAGATGGTAGCTTATGTCTGCTTATGGGACTACTGTCCTACAGACGGTCTGTCATTGACGAAAATGTCATTATGCACCACATGACTATACCTATTAATCTGGGAAAAATCAAATATATATTTTATAAGAACATCTCTTCTGTATTTTTATTTTATCTCTTCTTGAACACCCCTCTCATTTTACCCTTTCTACCTACAACAGAATCTCCTGCATAGTCTATGCTCAGAGGAGATTTACTTGTGTTAGCTTAAGACTCATTTTTTGTTTTCTCATGCCTGCCTTCATACCACCCCACACCACAGTTTCAGGTTTTTAATTTAAGCTCCACAGCAGTCCTGTTCTGTTTGATGAGAAAAGATAACCAAAAAAATAATTTAGAAGTCTTGTGATTGACTCTATTTATTGTTATTCAAGGGAACCCGAAATGAAGCAAAATAATGAAATTTTGCCAAGGAAAACATTTTCAACCATTTCAATTACTGTTTTAATTGGCTGGATCTGGCTGCCAGATTATCCTCTAATCTCTGCAAGAATGTTATTTGGAAAAAAGCTGAAGTATGCCCCATATGGAAGCCACATCCATCCCTCAGCACATTCTAGTTGGAATAACTTTCTCTCAGCATACTGGAATCACATTAGAGTAAAAGGGTCTATTCCTGGAAGCACTTAATCCATAGATTATATAAAAGCCAATTCACTATCAGAATATTGCTAAAAAGACTGAAAAATAGAGCATCCTTGAATCCAAGATAAATAAGAGTGATACTATCACAATATTTGTATAACAAATACCTCTACACAACATGTAGGCTCATGTGTACTCACGTACATGCATAACTTGTGTATGTGCATGTGCTTTAAGTAACACAACTATTGAATAAGGAGAATGGTTGAAATGATTTACGTAGTTTTATAAAAGTGCCTTGGGATGTGGAATATGTTTGATTAAGATTACACCGAGAAATGGCGCCAGCTGTTTATCAGACTTGTGGTTTCCGAAAGAGGAAAAGGCATGTCTTTTTTGTTTGTTTTAATTAAATGGGACTTGCAGACTTTGATATTAAGAATAGATGATTCCTCTTCAGATTGCCAATTTTGATGTGTTCTTATTCAAGTAGGGTGAAAAGCTACTATGCGCATTACTTTTAACAAATTATTTGTAGTCAGGTTTTACAAATGGACTCTGGAAAATGTATGTGAAAAAAATGTGTGGTAATGGTAACCAATGGATTTTTCACCTTAGACTAGTCTCATCTTAGAATGTGGGTTGTTTGGCACAATATTAGAATTATAAAATTTAACTGATATCAAAGGCATCTGTTTCATATGTTGCAACAAGGTCACCATGAAAGAGCATGCCACTTAAAGGCCATGAAGAATGTGTTCGGGGTTGACCTCTGCTGCACATACCTTCAGTACTCTAGAGCCTTGTTTCTCAAAGGATGGACCCTGGCACAGCAGCATCCCCTAAAACCTTGCTAGAAATGCAGAATCTAGATCCCATTTGAACCAACTGGATCAAAATGTGCATTTTAACAAGGTCTTCTGTTATGATATGATAAGCATTAGTACTTGACCAGCCCTGGTCTAAATTAGCTTTATTATTTGCCTAAGAGTGAAAGCATGTGGGTGTATCTACTCAGTGTCCATACCAAGAATTCTAGGGAAACTACAGTAGTTGTTGGAGCATTTGTCCATAGCTCTAAGTGTAAGACAGAACTGGACTCCATTTGTGGTGTTTTGCTATTAGTAAAAAGATCATCTCTTTTTTCAAAAGTCTCATTACCAATATTATTAGTAAGTACTTTGAGATCCCAGTGACTGTGTAGTTGTAGTCAGAAGTTTTGTTGTGGCTTCTTAGAATAATTACTTCTGTGAGAATTATCTTGTGATGTCATGCAGTGGTATAGGAACATTTCTTAATTCTTAACATAATTAACTGATGGAAACTCAGGTCCAAGGCATTTATACCCTTTTATCAGATTTTTTTTTCTTTCTTTTTTCCTCAAGGTTTTGCCATAGGGCATGTGTGTTCATTAGAGAGAGACAGAAAGAGGGAAAGTGAGAAATCACTCTCCAGGGGAGATGGCCACTTCACAATCCCCTAGCTTCTATTCTCCTCTTGGGATTTTGGGCACAAATGCACACAAGCCCAGTATGATTTTCAAGCCACCAGGTTTGAGTCTTGAACTGTGATTAGCCATGTGAGAGTTCAGCTCCTTAACCACCAAAGCACCTGCTCGTCCTTCATCAGCTAGTTTACAGGAAGCTGCAACAGAAAAAGAAATAGCTTGCAAGGTCCAGCCTGCATCATATAATTCCATAATGACTGCTAATTCACTCAAAAATCACAAATGTTATGAATCTTTGAATCTGAAGTTATTGAGAGAAATGACAGGGAGGAAGGGAGAGAAATAAGAGGATTTTTGTGGAGAGTGAGGGGAAGAAAGAGCAATTTAGAGAGGAATGCAGAGGGGAGGGAGAAATAGAATGATCTGCCTAAGAAGGGTATCTTCAAATAGTTGTTTTTATTTGTTGAGTTTTATTACCCAATTGCAATCTGAATTAAAATGAACCCATTTATATTAACCAAAGTCATGCTAAGTTCCTGAAAAATGAGACTGATTAGTTAAATCAAGAATTCTCAAAGTATGAGAACTCTGTATCCTCTGTTTTCGCATTAAACCCCTTTGGTTCCTAAGAGTTGTGGCATGAGGAAAGCTATACCCAAATACAAATCTTCATTCCTACATTGTGCTCTCCTGGATCCCTGTGTCCTTTCCTATCTTACTCAACTTTTGGAACAACCTGGAAGGAAACAGAAACCACCATGAGACCTAATAATCTCTCCCTTTTCCACTCATGAAGCAGCCTGGAGTCAGTTCTTAGGTTTCTCACCTCTGGGTCCCACCCTTGAACTCTCCAGAGTCAAAGCATCCTTTAAATAAAAGTCAACTTTCAGGACCAGCAGATGGCATAATGGTTACATTGCTGGACTCCCACGTAGTCTACCATGGTTCAATTCCTGGACCCAGTGGCTTAAAACTCAAGCTGGGTACATGTGCATGTATGCCCAAAATCCCAAGAGGAGAATGGAGAAGGGATTGTGATATAGCCATCCCCTCTTGGGGGGCGATTTCCTGCTTTCTGTCTGTTTCTCTCTGTCTCTCTGGTGAGCACACATGCACTATAACAAAAGTCTCTCTAAATAAATAAATAATAAAAGCTATCTCTCATGCGTTGACACTCTCTACCCCATTCTTCAAAAAAGGGAGACCCTTACAAAGATCTAGGAACCTGAAGACCTGGTGATGTTGAAGTTAGGAACACAGAGCTCTGGCAGTAAAATATCACTGTTTATGTTCTAGCTCTGTAGCATGGTGGCTTTGGCTTTGAGCAAGATGACTGTTTTATCTCAACTTTCTCATCTACAATAAACATTGTCTATTTCAGATGTCATGAATAATAAACACCTACAACTCAACTGGTTAGGACATATTTATGACAAATGGTAACTCTTCTTTCAACCACTTTACATTCAAGTTCCTTCTACTTCTTTTCCTCTTCTCACATTTGTTTCCTTCTGCCTCCCCCTTTACCATTCTTCATGCTCAAGTAAAAAAGGCTCACAAGTAAACCATCACAAGTTGAAAGCATGTTTAGGCCAAAAGGGTCTCAGCATCTTCAAAGCTGATATGTCTTCTAGGACTACCAACAAGAAATTTCTGGTTGATTATCTGTTTATTTCTATAAACAACAGTTCCTCTCCATTTCCCACCATCATTAGTGATGTTCAGGATCAAAAGTAGAAGCTATAAATTGTACTTTACTCTGAGCTGAATCACTATTCCAATTTCCTTTAATCTTTGATGTTTCTAATGAAGCAGCCATTTTATTCCTTTACCATACATGAATATCCTTCAATTATAGCTCCTGCATCTCCTGACTTCTTCTCTATCTCACACAGAGATTTCCCTGTAAAGATTGACCATGGGGGGCCAGGAGATGGTGTGCTGATTAAGGTTTTGGACTTCCATCTGGTTGACCATGGTTTGAGTTCTGGATCTGGTGGCTTAAAAATCAAGCTGGGTACATGTCTTTACATGTCCAAAATTCCCAGAGGAGAATGAAGGAGAAGAGATTGTGGCATAACCATCCCTCTGGGGGGGTGATTTCTCACTTTTCCTCTCACTGTCTCTCTCTCTCTCTCTGGCGAGCAGGTATGCTTTATGGCAAAAATTTAAAAGAAATAAAAGATTGATTGCAGTGTAGAATGTGATTGAGACACTCACAATAGTAACTGTACTTCTTTGCCAGTCAGAAATCTAACTGTAAGCCGAGCACAACCATTCTTTGTTTTTATTTATTATTATCATAATCTTGTTTATATTACAGTGAATCACATATAACTTTACAGTGTATTACATTTCTTTTTCCAGAGGGAATACCATTCATATCAGTCAATACAGAGACATTAAAATCCCCATCATCATCATCCAATAGCTTTTCATTTTTTTCAGATTATTATTCCAATTATTTTTTTTAAACATTCAATCACTATCTATAATTTTTCTTGTAAAAAGACTTTACTCAACATGAAATACTTCTCAAACCTGTCCAGTTGAGAATATCATACACGTCATCATCAACAGGTAATAAACCATATCTGAATCCCACTATTAAAGATGTCATGTGGTAATAGAGAACAGGCTGGTATACCTTCTTTAAGGAAACATTTTTCAACTTTCTGTTCTGGCAATGGATTGTTTGGAACAATGACCATAAAGTAATTTGTTTCCAATCATTCTTAGGGTACTGAGTTTGTCAGTAAGTTAGTTTATATAATATAAATTAGAATGCTTTAAAGTTTATACTTAATGGAAGTATCCCCCTTGGTGATATGGTCTGAATGTTTGTACCCATTCCCAAATTTATGTCTTAAACCAAAACTCCAATGTGATAGTATTAAGAGGTGGAGCCTTTAAGAGGTGATTATGTCATGAGGGCTCTGCACTCACAAATGGAATTAGTGACCATATAAAAGAAGCCTGAGGCATCGTGTCTGCCCCTTCTACCATGTGAAGATGCAGCTAAAGGCACCATCTCTGAAGCAGAAAGCAAATCCTCATCAGACACTGAACTCCTTGATGCCATTTTCTTGGAATTCCTAGCCTCTAAACCTGTGAGGAATAAATTTCTGTCATCTATAAATTACCCAGCTGAAGGTACTTTTTTTATAACATCCAAAATGAACTTAGACGCTCATACACTTGCATTCCAATGTACATTGTAGGAGAAAATGGATTTGCAGCTAGCAGCTCAGGAATTGTACATCACCAGCAGCCTCTGACTCACCTGAGTGAGCAGGACTGCTACTGATGGGCCATTAACAACTGTGAGATTCTGAGTTACTGAAGTACTTGACAAATGAAATTTTGTGGGAGATGTAAAAATCTACATACATGCATGAGAATATTTTGAGCTTATAAATGTTGTTGTTCATTGTGTCACAGACAAGTTTGTGAGCCACTGTTTTGAAATGAGAAACATCACAGAAGATTACTGGTTCAGCCTTAAATGACTTATTTAGCAACTGGGCATCAGAAACATCATTTTTCACCATGACCTTGTTTTATAATAATGGGATGCACTAAATTCCTTCACTGAAGTAAAACCTTAGTGAATCTTTAGGTAGAACTCGGAAGTGTCAAAAGGTATTTTATTATAGAGTTAATGTGAACTTCTTCCTGAGATGAAGAAAGTATTTATTCTTCTTGAGCCACCAGATTGTTGAAGTAGAAACCTCTGTTATACATGTCTATATTCTGAATGTTTGTCCTCTCCTATTCATTTTTTAAAATTCCAGCCCCAAAGGTGATAGTATTAGGAGGCAGGGCCTGTAGGAGGTGATAAGGTTATGAAAGTGGACCCTTCATTAAAATGACTTAAGATCTTATAGAAGGTAACCCAGAGAGACTCCATATACCTTCCACCATGTGAGGACGTATGACCAGGCAGCAGGCCCTAGCTTGATGCTGAATCTGCCAACTGTTGATTTTGAACATTCCATCCTCTAAAACTGTGAAAGTGAAATTTCTGTTGTTTATAATATACCTCATTTAAGGTACTTTGTTATAGAAGCTTGAATGTCTTGAGCATAACACCCACTCCCTTTCCATTAGATTTTGGAGTAATGGGAAGACTTTGGGGGTGAGGGCCATATATTTATAGTTGTTTGGATGAACTTTTTCCCACCCTCCATTTATGTACTAAAGTAAGACATGACTAGTCTTGTGTTTTTTAGCTACATTACATTGTCCATGGGAACTAACTTTTTTGAACTATAACTAAGACACTAAATACCATTTTCTAACTCTGGAAACATCTCTCTCTAGATAAACAATAGCAGAGCAAGGATTTGGGGATGCTAATTAATACCTTGAATTTATATAGATCTTATTGATTTTGAACTTTGAAAAATACTATTTTACACAGCCTGCATGGTAGCCAATAAGGGGAAACCAAAGAAAGATTCACATTCAGTGAGAGTAGTATTCCTACAGCAGAAAATAATTATGGTCAACAATGTGGGAGCAGAGTCATCCCAAAGTTAGCTGAGTGCAGTGGATTAAGTTCACATCTGGCTAATGGAGACTATCCAGAAATGATTCTGGGAATGCACTGAAGCATTTGACAGTGCTGTGATTTTGTTCTGTCCTTGTGAGCCTCAGCCAGCACTGCTTCATTGGTGCATTCATCATGACATCATTTTATGGACAAACAACTTGTGGGCCAAGAAGATTTAAAACTCCCCAGAGTGAAGGGAAATGCCACAGACATCTATGGTCTTAGAAGCTCAGTGAGTAAACTGTGAATTTAAAGCAGCTCCCAGGGTCTTAGAAATAGTTGGTTATGACCCAGGGCTACACCCTTCAGCCTGAGCTGTTGCAGGGAGGAGTTGGGATCTACAAATCCCATACTGGCCCCATATGCCCCTACTATATTAGAACAAATGAAATTAACATAGCAAGAGATGTTCTTGTACTGAACCCTTCAATGGAATATGTTGCTTTGAGGAGAATGAAACCTAAAGGACGGATGCTTTGTGTCACTAGTGCCATCTAACACCCTATCACAGTGTTGATAGGCATGAGAAGTGAGTGAAACTTTATTTTGAGAAAGTGAAATTCAATTTTTTTTTTAAATGCCATAGAGTGTGTGTACTGGCTATACACAAATCCTTTTTCCTCCATTTCTCTACCCTATTAGGATCCGGGATATGCACACATATGCCTAGCATGTTTCTCAAGTGACCATGGCTAAAACTTGGGTCCCATGTGGGATCCAGCCCCTGCATATACAAGGTTTAGCCACTATGATAGGAAGTCAGCCCCAAATTCAGAAAATAGTTTTGCCTGTACACATAAACCTTTGTGACTATACTATTTTAAGCATTATATGAAAAGATACACCTTCACCCTCTTGTGTATATGAGTGAACTTCAAATAAAGTATTAGTTTGAATGCAAAAAAATTCTGAAATCCATGCAGTTTTTTAATCATGTAAACATTTTCCATGAACTTTTTAAAGACACCTCCCCCCATCTCTCCATCCCCCCCCCTCCACCCAGCACACATGTGGTATCCATTATGGACAAGTACCTAAATTATATTTTTTGTATTAACTCTCATCATTCTCAGAACTTTGGATGGTATTTATTTATTTTAAGAGAGATTTTTCTATAGGGTGCATGTGCTCACTGGTGGGAGAGACAGACAGAGGCAGAGACAGAAAGCAAGAAATCACCCCCCCCCCCCCCAGTGGGGACGGCCATGCCACAATCCCTTCTCCCCCATTATCCTTTTGCAATTTTAGGCACACATGCAAACACACTGGTGTAAGTTTTGAGCTGCTGAGTCCAGGCCTTGAACCATGGTTGACTACATGGGAGTCCAGCAACATAACCATTACAACACCTGCTGACCCCTTTGCATGCCATTTAAATGAGACTTATTTCCTTTCCTTATACCTTAACAACATTTCCCTTATTGCCCCAGATTAGTATAACAACCTCTGCATCTAGATTTCTCCTTCAAAAAATTGAATATGGAACATCTAACTAGATAGTGACTGTCTTCTAGCTTTTAGGACTTTGTTTTCACCTCTTTCCACTTTATATTCCATTCCATCTTATGTCATCATTATTTGTGCACATGCTGAAAGAGATGGGGTGCACCTATATGTGTGTTAAATTTTGAGAATGATTTATTATATCTAATTGTAAACAGCTTTGCTTAAAGACAAAACTGATTGATTGATAGATGACATAGATAGACATAGATAGATGATAGATAAGTATATTTTTGTGACAGGTAGTGTGACATTGTATAAAGAACATGGGCTTTGGCATCAGATTAAAATTCAAGTTATGATTTTGTCATTTGATAGCTGCGTGTCATTAAGTGACGAACTTAAATCAAACCTCAGATTCCTCCTCTGTGACAATGGAGTAATGATACTTTTTTAGAAAGCTATACTGACATATTCAAATAAAGTGCTATTTATAACAACAAAACTGAAAAACAACTTCAATACCCAATTTCAGTTGAAGTCATGAGCTATTGTCACAGTAATGCATGCAAAATCCCACCTTCAAATGCGATGGCTTGCAATGGCAAACATTTATTCTAGTGATCCTGGGTCTACGGATGAACTGTGATTGACTGTTTCAGACTAAGTGTAACCAGGAATGTCTGTATTGATAGGAATTGGCTCCCAGATCCAGTCTGGATCCAGGTTTGTTCCGTGAGTGCTTATTTGGGTACCTGAACTGAAAGGAAGGCAACTGCCTTTGGTGAATTATCAAAGCACCAGCTCCAAACTAATAAAGGCAAGCATAATTAAAATCTGTTTGTATAAAATTAATTAAATTCTATTGGCCAAAATATGTTCCCTAGCCAAGCGCAATATCAACAGAAAATTTTCCACAGTAAAAAGGAATGAAAGTAAGTATTTGCTGTATGATAAACTAACACAGTCACTAAGTAGTAAGTAACTTAATGATTAAGCAGCATTCATATAATAAAAAGCTATTTATATATTCTAAAATGCAATAAGAAAAAATGACTGGCTTAGTTGTATGCTCATGATCTATTTTAAAGGAAAAAAGTAAACTATAAAAGACATGGAAAATTACAGGAAGATTTTGGAACAAAATACACCACCTTTAAGGAATAAAATATTGGATGATTTTGAATTTTCTCTCTACATGCTCTTTAATATTTTTCAGGTCAACTGGATTGATTACATATTATTTTTGTCATTTTAAGCAGTTAACTAATAAAATGTTTTTCTCCAACTATGGAAATGTAAACTTTTAATTGGGGCAATAGCATAACTACATTAGCATGGTTCAAATGAGAGAAGAAATGTGAAAGTGTCTCATAAAGTATAAAGCAGAAATATAAGGGGTTATTTCTATAATTTGGTTTAAGTTTCAATTTCTAGTAGTTTATATGTTAAGTATTTTCCCCTGGGAACATGACGATGTCTTCATTTTATCCTCTTTCTCACAAGATAGTTTTACCAAGTATAAAATTTTTACTTACACTTATTTTCTTTCATAGTTTAGAAGATATTATTCTGATTTCCAACGTTGTTATTGAGAAGTATGCTTTAGTTTAATATTAATTTGTTTGACGCTATTGTATCTTATCTCTCCTTTGAGATCTTTTCAAAAGGGGAAAAAGTAAATATTTGCTGTATGATAATAAACTAACACAATAGCTGTGTTCTGCTTTTTCATTACAATGTGTTCAGATGTGTGTGTGTGTGTGTGTGTGTGTGTTTAGTCTGCTTTTTATTTCAAGCTGAAGATTGGTATCTATCAACAATACTAGAAAATCCTAAATCATTAACTCTTTGACCATTTCTATATTCTCATTCTCTCTTTCTGCTACTGAAACTTAATTACCTTCTTTATTTTCTGTTGTGCTTAACTGTCTTTCATATTTTCAGTCTTTCCCCCTATATTATTGTCTGGGTAATGCCTTTGCTTCCACATTCATCATTTGGTTCTTTCGTCAAAATCTACCAGTGATTCAACGGGAAAAGATGATACTTCATCATCTTCATACTCTTTATTGAGAACTATGGATGATCTATTACTTCATAACATGTTTGTATCTTTCTAAAATCTGCAAGATTTGTGGTTGGTTTTGCCAGTTTAACTTTTCTGGTGACTCTTACTCATATTTACTTTCATGGCTTCTGTCTCCTGAAAATGTTTTTACCTAACTGGTGGAGTAGGGATGTCACTTTTTGGGGGCTCACAATTGGGGTTTTTTCTTTGCCCTTTCATCATCCTTTGCACAAATTTCATACTTTGTCTCTGCTCTATTCATGCAATGCTGGGCTGCCAAGGATGCAGATGCCCTCAGGGTAAATGATGATTGACACTTGTCTATTTTCTGCATTCACACCTGCTTGTCATTTCTGCCTATCATCCCCTTGCTTTCTCATTTTCTGTCTCTGGTGAGTGCATGTACCTCATAGCAAATTAAAAAACAAAAACTCAAAATTTTGCTAATAGCCTATAATTTATGCACAACTAATATATTTTTTTAAATTTTTGGGAACTGGCAGAGAAACTACAATTTGATGTTAGATTATGCTTCAGTTGTCTTGCTTTCTGCTTTGCACCCAAGAACAAGATGACTTAATGGGTGTCTTTATCCATACCTTTACTTTATTTGGAAAAAAAAATTCTGCCTGCTTTACAATTTGGCATATTTCATGGAGGAGAGAAAAAATAATTCATGCAGGAAACTCCTATATTTTACAGAAACACTGGGGACTAGATCCTAGAGGAAGATTTTAGGCATAATAATTTATTTTCAATTTTGATCTCTTATTTGTGGCACAATCATAAAAAAAAAAAAAAAAAAAAAAAACACAGCTTTCATGGTTTTGTGTTTGTGTTTAATAATTATTCCCAATATTTGAAAGCCAAGCATTTCAACGTGGAAAGAAACAGGAAATGTTCATATACTTTTATTTGGGTATGAATAGGCTTTTTAAAAAAACTACATTGATGAAAATTCCTGGGAAAACAGCAGACTTGTGTGTGCATGTGTGCATGTGTGTGTGTGTGTGTGTGTGTGTGTGTGTTGTGTCTACTTGTGTGTTTACACTTGTTTGTGGTTTACATATTTTGTGGCTGAATTATCCAAAGTCTGTTCCCTCCCTTCTGATGAAGACTTGCATTCCAACTTCATTGCAGTGTGCAGCTCTGTGTGGTTTGCTTTTTCTTGCATCTGAAAATAATTTGGTAGAAACAGAAACATAAAATTTGATTTGGCCTGAAAAACCTTTTCTTCATTTCTTTTTAAAATGTGGCCAGTCCAGCCATTTCTATATAAGGACAAAGAGTCAAAGACAGGCTCATCCATGAAAAATGTGAACCTGAAGACTTCCTCAAATATGATATTTGAACAAACCAATCCCAAAATATCCAAGACTTATTCCTTGGCTCCAAGAATTGCAATATCATAGGAATAGCTCTTTTCCATCATTGGCAGTTCTTTTGCTTGTTCACACTTTGCCACTGAGGTTTTCTTCTCAAGATTATTCTTGAGGAAGATTGACTTTAACTAGAATGAACACTGTAATCCTAAAGTCACAAGAGGTGCAAGTCAAAATTATTTTATATTTAGGCATCAGTGCAAAATATTTAATCCTGGAAGACTTCAATTCAAAATTAGACCAAAAATAGAAAGTATTTTCTCAAGTATGGAACATCCCATCCAATGAAGTATAACTCATGCATATTTACAAAAGTTTTGAAATTATAGTGTGTGTTTATTATAAAGGTAAATGGAAAAATAGGATCTAAAATTGTATGATGCTACGTTAGTACAACTATGGTATAACTATGATTTCTTTGAAAACTAGAAAAGAAAAATAAGTCAGTTAAAAACATACCACCAAACTGTTAATTAATTATTATCTTTCTGTGTAAAGAATATGAACTTTTTTTTTTTTTTTTTTTGGAGAGTTTTTTTCTATAGGGCTCATGCGCTTGCCAGAAAGACAGAGAAAGACAGAGAGACAAAAAGTGAGAAATCACCCCCTCTGGAGGGATGGTCACACCACAATCCCTTCTCCATTCTCCTCTTGGGATCTTGGGCATGCACGCACACATGCCCTGTGTGAATTTAAGCCACTGGGTCCAGGATTCGAATTGTGGTCGAATACATGGGAGCCCAGCACCTTAATCACTGCATCACCTGCTGGTCCCCCTAACTGTTCTTTACCATCAACAAAGAGCTTCATACTTGTACATTTGTGGTCCAAAGCATAATATTACCATAAAGCTGTATCTTAGTTCATGGCTTATTCTGGTGGCTCATAGAAAAAATATTTTTTTAAGCTCCTTACATTATGTAAGGAACTATACAGCTACTGAAAGATGTATTTGTATTAGTAGATGTTGCAAATCACTTATTTAACTTTAAAGTGACATTTCAGATAAAATCTTTTGCCTTGGCCAAATCTGGTCAGATCTGGCAGAGGATGAGGTGATGGGTCTGATGATGTGGGGAATAAGCACCTATATGTGGCACTGAGAGAAGTATGAAGAAAAAAAGATGGGTTAGGAATCGTTTCTTTTATGAGTATCTCTGTATTTTGTTCTCCCACGCAAAGGCACATTTGCACATTTATTTAACTGTTTAATATTAGTTCATATTCCCAGCTTCTAGTAGGCATTAATTCTTCAAAGAAAATGCCACCCATGAAGTTATTCACCAAAATAACTGGCTGTATTTTCTGATAACCCAACATTTTATATCATAAACTTCATTCTATTTTTTTTTTAAATATGAATATTTCCAGAATTTTTATCTCAAAGTATGATTTTTCAACTACCATACTCTAGTTTTCAATACAAACTGTACAATGTGCTTTTAATATAAAAGAAGTTCCACACTTTTCTATTTCTTACTCTTCTTTAGTAGAAATATTTAATCAAAGGCTGATGCTTTCTGGTATTTTCAAGTAATACCTTCTGTGGATATAATTTCTTAGAAGTTTTTTGAAAAATGTTACAAAACAGTCTACTGGAGACCACAGACATTCCCCTCCAACATAGTGCAAATTATACTCAAGCTCCTTGAACAGCCTACCTATTTAAATTGCCCATGGGACAGTTTTGACAGTGGTTTGTCCGTGGAATTCCAGTTTGCGCCAGGTAAGGCGGACCAATTGCATTAACTATTCTGAGAGGACATTTGTCTTGACCATATTGGTTAAATTTTTAAAAGAGAAAGTCATTTTTCAAGCAGTAAGCTTTCTTATAAAAATTGGAATCTGTACCAAATTGTGATCATAGCCACCATTTGGAAACATGGATACCCTGAAAAGCCATGTGGCATCACTCAATGTGGAAGTTCAGATGGGCTATTCAAAATGATTATGGACTTTACAGTTTAGTCAAATGAAACTGATTAACAGTACTGTAGGTAGTAACAACTATTGTTGTTTTATTGCATGTCATTAAAGCTCTAACATTTTGTGCTACAAATAATTGATAGCCTAGTTTGGGTAGTGGGTTCACCCACTTGATCTGCTAGGAAACATAGGTCTTTAAAGCAAAACTAAAGTCCTATTAACTAAGGTAAATGAGAATGAAACCTGGGAAGGCCAAAAAATAAGATTATTCAGGACTTTTTGTTTTATTTATTCTTCCTTAAGTCAGAGACAATGAGATATATTTACTAAAAATAGTGGCCTTTTAACTATTGGATATTTGGACTATTTGAACTATCTTTTCCTTCTTTTATTCATATCTTTCTTCTTTCCTTCCTTCCTCTTTCTGCCCTATCACCCTTTTTCCTCCTCTTTTTTAAGTATTTTTTTCCTTTTTTTTTTTTTTTTTTGGCCATAATGTGTGTGTGCTTACAGGAGAAAGAGAGAGACAAAGAAAGGGAAAGTGAGAAATCATACACACACACACACACACACACACACACACAGGGAGAATGGCCACACCACAATCTCTTCACCATTCTCCTCTTGGAATTGTGGGCACACACAAATACATGTGCCCTGGATGATTTTGAAGATGCTGGGTCAGAACTCTAATTGTAGATGACCATGTGGGAATTCAGTGCCTTAACCACCATGCCACCCACTGGCCATAACTTCTTTTCTTACATTCTTTTCATTTTCTTCTTTCTTTCCTTCTAACAGGGCTCACTGTCCTTCCAAAATGTAACATGGTTTGAGTTAGCAGTTTAGACTTAGTATCAAATCAAACCAAGCACTTATCCAAGTTTTTAAAGTTTTTTTTTAAATAATTATTTTATTTAACTTTATTTATTTATTTACTTAATTTGATCAGAGAGAGAAAAAGAGAAAGAAGCCAAAAAGTAGTAGCAAAGCAATATCTGTGTAGAATCAAGCAAATAGGGCGCGTTTCGCCAGACAGACAGAGACAGAGAGATAAAAGTAGGGGGATGGTCTTTCTCCTCCATTCTCCTCTCGCAATAGGGTCAGATATCTGAGAGTGCAGATTATCAAGCTTTTTTAATATATAAAAAAGTAGGTACTCTTTCAAAATTTGAAAAGAATTCTTTTTAAGAATTCTAAGTATTATTCTAATATATGTTTAAAACTATCTTCCACTGTAATAAAAAGATTATAGAGTTAGAAAAGCATTTTCATACAAAAAATGTGAAAATGGACTAAGACCTACTTATTTCTTGTGCTCAGGATTGTGCTTTTATGTTGAATAGATATATATTCCCATCTATTAAAATTGCTCAAAATTTGTATGATGACATTTTATATATATATATATATATATATATATATATATATATATAGTAAGGGGGTGTCCCGAAAAACACGAGGAATTAGGGACCAGCAGATGGTGTAATGGTTATGTCACTGAATTCCCACATAGTCTACTGTGGTTAGGGTCCCAGACCTCAGAGTTTAAACTCATGCCAGGTGCATATATGTGTGTGCCCAAAATCCTGAGAGGAGAATGGATGAGAAGGGATTGTGGCATGGCCATCCTTCTGGGGGGTGATTTTTCGCTTTGTCTCTCTGTCTCTCTCTGTTTCTCTGGCAAACACACACACCCCATAGCAAAAAAAACTCCCTTAAAAAATAGAAAAATAGGAATTTTGTGTTTCCCAGGAACAAATTGATGAACTTTTGTGAAGTGGCAAAAATCTTTGCCCAAAGGCTGTTGTGGATGATGTTAGGAGTCATTTCCCTGGCCCACTAATTCAGTATTTTATAAATTTTATGAGGAAAATCTGCTCTGTTTTTCTTTTCCTTTTTTTCTGAAAATCACTGACTAAAAGCCCAATTGATAATGCACATCTCTTATACCGTGGCTGAATTTGCCATCATCATTAGGTCAGAAGATGCTAAGTACTCAGTGGGTAAGAAGTTGTCTCTGTTTATCCTTGTCTGGTTCAATGATTCCACTGGTAAAATCCTTTGAAAGATAACAGATCAAATGTGAGCATAATTAAGATGGTTTCCTTTATATCTAATCATATGAATGAAAAAGTCATTTTATGCTTAAGTCGTAAAGCCAATGGAGGTGATTCCAAATGATCTCTTTAAAGTGAAAATATTCACAGAGTGCAGTAGGAATTGAACCAAAATTGTCAGGAAGAGGAGATTTTACATCTGAGAAGGTGGAGTAAATACATATCTGAAGATGTTCAGATGGGAAAAGAAAAATAGACAAGTCCACAATTTAAGGATTTTGACACCCCTCTGTCAGTGATTGATAGAACAATTCGAGAAAATTCAGCAAGGATCTAAAAGAACTGAACACCACCAATCCACAGACTCAAAGGGATGTCTGTGCAGTATTTCTCCCAACCACAGAGTACACACTGATTTCAAGCATTTATGGAATACATACCAAAACAGACCATATTGTGGGCAACAAAATATAATGCAGCAAATTTAAATTAATTGAAATCAGATGAAGTATGCTGTCTGACCACAATGGAACCAAACTGAATACCAGTAGCAGAAGGATAACAAGAAAATTTCCAACCACTTCATAACTAAACAACATATTTATAAATAATCCATGGATAAAAGGGATTCTGAAGGAAAATAAAAAATATTTTGAATGGAATAAAGTTAAAAAGAAAATTAAAAAGAAAATTTTGTGGGAGTTAGCTAAAATTAGTTCTAAGGGAAAAATTTATATTAAATGTTTACATTAGAAATCAATCTAAGCATCCACTTCAAGAATCTAGAAAAAGGGACCAGCAGTTAGCGTAATGGCTATGTCGCTGGACTCCCATGTAGTTGACCACCGTTCGAGTCTTGGACCTGGTGGCTTAACTCATGCCAGGCGTGTGTGCGTGAATGCCCAAGATCCCAAGAGGAGAATGGAAAAGAAGGGATTGCGGCATGGCTACCCCCTTCTCCCCCGCTGGGGGTGATTTATCACTTTCTGTCTTTCTGTCTCTCTCTGTCTTTCTGGTGAGCACACGTGCCATATAGCAAAAACCTACCCCCCCCCCCCCAAAAAAAAGAATCTAGAAAAAGAACAGCAAATAAATTCAAAGCAAACAAAGGAGAAGCAATAACAATAACAGAGATCAATAAAATTTAAAAGAGAACATCAGTGAAACAAAAAGGTAGTCCTTTGAAATGGTCAATAAATGTTTACTGTTTTCCCTTTATTTTATTTCATTTATTTTTAACATTTAATCACAGTACATCTTTTAAAAATTTTATATTTATTTATTTATTATTATTACTATTTAATTTGACCAGAGAGAGAGAAATAGAAAGTGAGAAAGTAAACTGCCAGGTCCAGGACCTGAATGAACCATTGTCAGCCATGTGGGAGTCCAGAACCTAACCACCATGCTACTTGCTGGCCCTAGGCATGGTACATCTTTACAGCATACCAAATGAATTTTCCCAGCAATGAGTTAACTGAAATGGTCAATAATTTTTTTTTTTTCTTTTTTTGGAGAGATTTTTGCTATAGGGCACGTGCGCTCGCCAGACAGACAGAGAGAGACAGAGAGATAGAAAGCAGGAAATCACCCCCCAGGGGGGATGGCCACGCCGCAATCCCTTCTCCTCCATTCTCCTCTCGGGATCTTGGGCACGCACGCACTCGCGCCCGGCGTGAGTTTAAGCCGCCGGGTCCGGGACTCGAACCGCGGTCGACTACGTGGGAGTCCAGCGACATAGCCATTACGCTAACTGCTGGTCCCTGAAATGGTCAATAAATTTAACAATACTTTGACTGACAAGACCAATGAAGCAAGACAGCAAAATTTGTTTCACTGATTTTTCTCTTTTCAATTTATTGATTTCTGTTATTGTTATTGTTTCTCCTTTTTTGCTTTGAATTTATTTGCTGTTCTTTTTTCTAGATTCTTGAAGTGAAAGCTTAGATTGATCTCTAATGTAAACATTTAAGCATCAAAACAACACAAATCGCTTATGGCAAGAATTAAACAGACCTTGGCAATATCGAAAGGCTCTTAAGAGCGTATTGCAAACAAACTTGTACATGTAAATTGATAACTTGGAAGAAATGCACTAATCCTTGACAAGCAAAAGCTACCACAACTCACCAAATATGAAATAATTTTATTTGCCATAAACCAATAAGAAAATGGAAGTCAGAGTTCAAAAATCAATTAGATGAATATTTAAAGAAGAATTAACACCAATTCTACAGTCTTTTCCAGAAAAGAGAAGAGGAGGAAATACTTCCCAATAGTTTTGGGAAGCTAATATTACCCTGATACCAAAGCAGGACAAAAATTAAAAATGGAGACTAATATTCTTCATGAATATAGATAAAAAAATCCTAAACAAAAGATTAGCAGATAGATTTCAGCCTTACATTTAAAAAAATTATAACCAAACAGGGTTTAATTTAGGCTGCAATGCCATTTTAGTATTTGAAAATCAGTCAATGTCATTCACCATATTACGAGGTTAAAGAAGAAAAATCATGTGATACTAATTGATGCAAAAAAGATATTTGACAAAAATTCAACATTCATTTATAATTAAGACTCTCAGATAATTAGGAATAGAGAAGAACTTTCTCAACTTGAAAAAAAAACATGTATAACTAACATTATTTTAACATTGGAAGACTGAATGCTTTCTAGCTAAGATCAAAACAAATCAACATAAATCACTAGTTTAATCATAAAAAGTAAACCTTAAGTTTTTAAGGAAAATACATAAAATAAAGGTATCAAGACCTAGGACTAGACAGTTCTGAGACTTGATACCAAAAGTATGATTTGGAAAGGAAAAAAATACTAAGTTGGCCTTAATTAAAATTGAAAAAGTTTTTATTTGCAAAAGACCCTGTTAACATGCTCAAAAGTTAAGCTATAGATTGGGGAATTTTTTATAAACTACATATTTAACAAAAATAAGCCCAGTGCTGTAGCCAAGAGATTAAAAGAACAAGATTCCCCATGGCCAGATACATGATTAGAGGCTTGACTCAAAGGCTTGAGACACAGTGGACATGTGAGCTCAAAATCCTATTGGGATGGAGAAAGGAGAAGGGATTGAGCATGACCATGGTCCATTGGGATGAAAGGAAGGAGGGTGCTTTTTCCCTTTTCCTCTCTCTCTCTCTCTCTCTCTCTCTCTTTCTGGAGAGTGAACATGCCCTCTAGCAATTAAAAAAATGAGCATGAGTATCTAAAATATTTAAAACTCTCAAGACTTAACAATAAAAAACTCAATATTGTAAATTGAAATCACAATGAGCTAGCCCTCCCCATCTACCAAAATGGCTAAAATGAAAAACAGTGCCAACTCAAATGCTAAAGAAGATGTGTAGAAACTGCTCATAGGAGTAAAATGAATAAACTCTTTTGAAAAATTATTTGGAGTTTCTTAAACTAAACATGTAACTGCTTTGGATACAAACCAGCAATTACATTCCTAGGCATTTGTCCCAAGAGCAACAAGAAATTATGGTCACACAAAAACCTGTATATAAATGTTCACAGCCGCTCTATATGTAATATAAATTGTAAAGAAAAAAGAAAGCAGATGACCTACAATAGGTGAAAGATTAAACTGATATATTCGTATCATGGAATTTCATTCAGCAATAAAAATTAATAATAAATCATGTATGTGTAGAGGGATCCGGATCCCATATGTCATCCTTGGTTCAAATCCCAACCCAGTGGTTTGAAAAGTATGCCAGTCAGCTCATGTGTGTGCCCAGGATCCTCACTGCATGGAGAAATGGAGGGAAAAAAGGGATTGCTGGAAGGAAGAAGAATTCTGACATGGTGGGGCCCCATCAAGAGCTATCTCTTGCATATGTGTCCTTTGGCATTTAAAAGAAGAAAAAGAAAAATGAATGAACTATTGATTCATGTAACAAGTAGGATGAGTCTCTGAAGAATTATGAGTAAAATAAATAAATAAAAATAAGCCAAGATATAAAAGGTTACATATCCTTTAGATAGACTTTGGATTATCTTCATAATTTATTATTATATAATGATTATGAAATACTTTTTGCACTAAGCATATTGATTATTATTGTGTTGCTTGATAATTTTTGTGTCTAAATTTGAAAACATTTGCAGTGCTTTTATACTTTTTGTAAAATGACACCTTTTCAAGTAATGAATGCAAGTAAGTAATCTCTAATAATTTCTTGCAGAAGCCACTTGTAATGTGATGTTTTTATAAAGAAAATCTAGTGAAATCTGAGAGCTACCTATGGTAAGCCTACTATTATACTGTTGTTGAGAGATTTTGGATTGACTTGTCTGTTGTATGGGATAAGTAAAAAATATATTGTGGACAAATGACAGAAAGAGGGATATTCATAACTTTTTATTGAATAAGAGAAACAGGTTACAAAGTAGCATGTACCGGAATTGTATCAGAATAAATAAGGATAGTTATAACTTCTCACAGTGCATAAGAGAAAGTATGAAAGAAGAAATAGATCAATTCAATATGGGCTCCTGATTTTCTTTTTTTTTTTTTGGAGAGGTTTTTGCTATAGGGCGCGTGCGCTCGCCAGACAGACAGAGAGAGACAGAGAGACAGAAAGCAGGAAATCACCCCCCAGGGGGGATGGCCACGCCACAATCCCTTCTCCTCCATTCTCCTCTCGGGATCTTGGGCACGCACGCACACGCGCCCGGCGTGAGTTTAAGCCGCCGGGTCCGGGACTCGAACCGCGGTCGACTATGTGGGAGTCCAGCGACATAGCCATTACGCTAACTGCTGGTCCCTGGGCTCCTGATTTTAAAGGTGAGGAGGTTATTGCTTTCTCTTTTTACTTCATACACTTTTCTATTATTTGAATATAGTTTCTATAAACACATACTACATCTGTAACTTTGAAATGTAAGTTATAAAATACGTATGGTAGATAAGTAGTGTCACTGTAAAAGAACTAGCACTGTAAAAGTTGGAAAGAATTGCCTATTTTCGTGGAAAAATTAATTTGTTAAAGTTATTTTTAAAAAATTATTTACTGAATTTTATTGCTATTATTTAAAAAAATGTCATAGGGCACCTGCACTTAACAGAGAGAGAGAGAGAGAGAGAGAGAGAGAAAATAAAAAAGCAAAACACCAGTCTGTGACTTGAACTGCAGTCAGCCATGTGGGAGTCCAGTGTCTTTACTACCATGGCATTTCCTGACCTTCAGTCTAAGATTTAAAAAATTTTTTAAAAAGTTTATTTATTTCTTCTCTGTGATGAGAGAGAGAAAGATAGTCACACCCAACAGGGTCATTGCATTGTGATCCATCCACTTCCTCAGCCAGCCAGAATTATGGGCACATGCACATGCCCAGCATGTACAGGAAAATGTTGGGACACAAACCCAAGATGTCCTCATATGAACACAGCATTGTGGAGAGTTGTGTTACTGCCACCATAGTTGATCTAAGATTTCAAAGTTTAGGTGACTCTAGGAGTGAGGATAAGTACATCTTGTCTTGTAGCTGTTTACTTCGGTTGATCAGATATCAAAGACAGTAAAATAAGACCTCAACCTTGATAATTTTATAAATGTCTAAGAAAAAGTACTGCTATCAGAAAGAAGTGAATGTAAGCAATGTTGGACTCGTTAGTGAGAAATTTCCATTTATAATGCATACCTTGTACTAGCAATTGTATGGAAAGTTCCAATTACATGTAGATAAAATGAATAAATTAAAGGAGAAAAGTATATTTTTCACTTTATTTATTTCAACATTAAGAAAAGAAACTGAGGTGACTCCCTAGCCTAGTGGTTAAGGGACTTAGATCCTGCATAGTTGGCCATGGTTTGAATCCCAGCCCTAGGAGTTTGAAGAACATGGCAGATGCATGTGTGTATGCCCAGAATCCCAACAGGTTGGAGAAATGGTGGAGAAGGAATTATGGCATGACCATAACCACTGGGAAGTACTGTCTCCCTGTCTCTCTCTCTGTCTCTGTATGTCTCTCTGGTGAGTGCATGTGCACTCTGGCAAGTAAAATCAGAGAAAGAGAAGTTGAATTTGGGCCAGCTCTATAACCTAGTGGTTAAAAGAGCCAAATCCTGGGACCAGCAGTTAGTGTAATGGCTATGTCGCTGGACTCCCACGTAGTCGACCGCGGTTCGAGTCCCGGACCCGGCGGCTTAAACTCACGCCGGGCGCGTGTGCGTGCGTGCCCAAGATCCCGAGAGGAGAATGGAGGAGAAGGGATTGTGGCGTGGCCATCCCCCCTGGGGGGTGATTTCCTGCTTTCTATCTCTCTGTCTTTCTCTGTCTGTCTGGCGAGCGCACGCGCCCTATAGCAAAAACCTCTCCCCCCCCCAAAAAAAAAAAAAAAAAAAAGAGCCAAATCCAGGGGAACCAGCAGTTAGCGTAATGGCTATGTCGCTGGATTCCCACGTAGTCAACCGCGGTTCGTGTCCCGGACCCGGTGGCTTAAAACTCACGCCGGGCGCGTGTGCGTGCGTGCCCAAGATCCCGAGAGGAGAATGGAGGAGAAGGGATTGCGGCGTGACCATCCCCCCTGGGGGGTGATTTCTCGCTTTCTGTCTCTATGTCTCTCTCTGTCTGTCTGGCGAGCGCACGCGCCCTATAGTGAAAACCTCTCAAAAAAAAAAAAAAAAAAAGAGCCAAATCCATATGACTGACCACAGTTCAATTCTAGGCCCATGAAGAATGTTCTGGGTGCATACATGTGTGTGCTCAGAATCCCAATAAGGAATTACGATATGACTGTACCCCATCGGGGGCACTTTGTCCCTCTCTCACTCTCCGTCTCGGTCTTCCTTTGGCAAGTGCGTATGCCCTCTGGCAATTAAAAAGAAAGGGAGAGAAAAAAATGTTAATATTACAAAGTTAACATTAAAATCACTACGTTCTAGTTTTCCTGGGACCTTGATTTTCTCACTTTTAAAACAAGAGATGGGAGCAGAAAATGGCGCTGCAGTAATGCAACTGCACTCATATGGGGAGGTCTTGGGTTTGTATCCTTGGGCCTCCCTGTACAGGCTGGGTGCACGTGAGCATGCATATGATCCTGGCTGGCTGAAGCTGGGTGAGATCGTGGGATGAAGACCTTGTTGTGGTATCTATCTCTCTTTCTTTCTCTCTCTCTGTTGTTGTCATCTCTGTTCCTTTCTCTCTCTCTGATGGAAGAAACAAACTTTTAAAAAAGGAGGGGGTGGGACCAGCAGTTGGCATAATGTCTATGTTGCTGGACTCCCACGTAGTCGACCACCGTTCGAGTCCCAGACCCAGTGGCTTAAACTCACGCCGGGCGCGTGTGCGTGCATGCCTATGATCCCAAGAGGAGAATGGAGGAGAAGGAATTGGGGTGTGGCTATCCCCCCAGGGGATGATTTCTCGCTTTCTGTCTCTCTTTCTCTGTCTTTCTGGTGAGCACACGTGCCCTATAGCAAAAACCTCACCAAAAATAAAATTAAAATTAAAAAATGGGAGGGGATATGTTAAATTAGGGTGAACAAACTTCATTGCACAAGGTCAAATAGAAAAATAGATGGCATTCTCAGGCTACACTTTTAAGAGTGGAAACTATCTTTCCAACTCAGGAAATGCAGTATCATTGGACTTAAACAGTCCTTCATTAATTTACTCTCACCTGAGTGTTTTAAAATGTTGGCAGACCTTGCCAAACCTGCATAAGTGATAGACATGCACTATCCAATTATAATGTGGCTTGAACAAATTTATTGCTGAAAACACTTTTGAAGTTAATTTAATTTATAGTATGGGTAATGACTAATTTTATCAGTCAACCTGGTTGGGCCATTGTGCCCATAGATGTAGTCAAACATTATTCTGGATGTTTCTATCAGGGTGGTTTTGAATGAGATTAATATTGAAATCACTGGACTTTGAGTAAAGCAGATAATCCTCCAAAATATGAATGGGCCTGAATAAAACAAAAGGCTGGACTTTTGAAGTGCAACATTTGGTCTTTCCTGTGTTTCCAGCCTATCAGCCCACCCACCCTGCAGATTAGGACGTGGCCAGCCTCCATAACCATGTGAGCCAATTCTTAAATAATCACATCCGTACACTCATTTTTGGTTCTGCTTCTCTGGAAAACTCTGACTAATATAATCTGCTTAATTATAACTGTTTTGTTTTTCTTCTCACAGTACTTTGATTAACTTAAAATAGTTTTCCCATTGCAATTAAGTTAAGCAGAAATCTCATGTCCCAGTCTCCCATCTTAATGCATCTCCCATCTTAATTGGTTCTTGTTTAGCAAAATCCTCACACAAAATCGTCGTTCTTGAAGACCTGACTGAAGTGAACGAAAGTAACTCAAGATCACAGAGGTCCCAAGAAGGACCCATGTGCCCAAGTTTCCTCTCTGTCAAATGAGATTACATGTGACCAAGGACCCCAGTTTTTGAATAATGGGCACATAAACAGAGCAGCCAAAGTATTGGAGGTTATTCATGGGCTAACTACATAGACTTCTATTTACTACAACTGGCATAACTTCTGCTACCACCAAATGTCCAAGAGCTAGTATCAGACTGGTATCAGAGACCAACACTATGTCTCATGTACAATACCACCTTTCAGGAGACCACCCCACTACCTAGTAGCTGTTCAGTACATTGGATTCTTTCCTTCCTAAAAGGGGCAGTAACTAATTTTGAATGAACACTTTTTAATCAACATCTATTCCACATATGGGTTTGCTTGTCCATCTAAAGAACCTCAGACCATTGTCCATGAGATTACAGAGAGTTTAATCTATGAAGTGGGATGCTCTATAACACTGTATCAGGTTAAGACTTCTTATTTTTTATTTATTTTGTTTTATTTTTTTAGAGAGAGATTTTTTACTATAGGGTATGTGCACTCGCCGGAGAGACAGAGACAGAAAGTGAGAAATCACCCCCCCGCCTGAGGGGCTGTATCCCTTCTCCTTAATTCTACTCTTAAGATTTTGGGTGCACATGCATACGTGCCTGGAGGGAGTTTCAAGCTGCTGGATCCAAGACTTAAAATGTGGTCAACTAGGAAGAGTCCAGCAACATAACCATTATGTCATCTGCTGGCCCCAAGGCATTAATTCTTAAGCAAGTGCAATTCATAATGCCTTTCCCTTCTTATTCACCTCTCTCCAGACATTTGGCAATGGCTGAAGCATTTTACAACTGAAAGAATGCAACTGAGAGCTAGTGGCCAGAAATCATGGTTGCTGGTAGACATCCTAAAATGTATAGGTTAGCCCCCCATAACAAAGAATTATCTGACCCAAGATGTCAATATATCATTTTTCAGAAACTGAACTAAGAGGAATGTCCATACAGCTTTCCATAATGGCTGTACTTACTTACCTCTCCAACAACAGTGTACAGGGTCCTCCTTTCTCCATATCCTTGTCAACACTTGCTATCTTTTTTATTATTATTTTTTAACTTTATTTATTCATTCATTTATTTATTTCAATTTGACTGGGGGGTGGGGGAGAAAGAGAGAGAGAGAGAGAGAGAGAGAGAGAGAGAGAGAAAGCTGTGATCCAGGACTTGAACCACAGTCGTCCATATGGGAGCAGCACCCTTAACCAACCACAAAGCCACCTGCCAGCCCCAACACTTGCTCTTTTATCTTTTTAATAATAGCTATCCTAATAGGTGTAAGATGATACATTATTGTGATTTTAATTTGCATTTCCTAAATTGAGTGGTTTCGAGTATTTTTTTTTTCATATACCTCTTGGCTGTGTGCATGTCTGTTTTGAGAAATGTCTATTCAGTTTCTTTGTCCATTTTTTTAAAGGATTATTTTATTTAACTTTTTACATATCCCTTTGTTTATTTATTTTAATTTGACCAGAGAGGGACAGAGAGAGAGAGAAAGAGTGAGAAAGCAAGCCACCAGGTCCAGGATTTGAACCGCAGTCAGCCAGGTGGGAGTCCAGTGCTCATAGCCACCATGCCACCTGCTGGCCTCTCTTTATCCATTTTTTTTTTTTTTGAGAGGTTTTTGCTATAGGGCGTGTGCGCTCACCAGACAGACAGAGAGAGACATAGAGACAGAAAGCGAGAAATCACCCCCCAGGGGGGATGGTCACGCCACAATCCCTTCTCCTCCTTTCTCCTCTCAGGATCTTGGGCATGCATGCACACGCGCCCGGCGTGAGTTTTAAGCCACTGGGTCCAGGACGCGAACCACAGTCGACTACGTGGGAGTCCAGCGACATAGCCATTACGCTAACTGCTGGTTCCCCTCTTTATCCATTTTTAAATCTGATTATTTGTTTTCTTGATATTGAGTTGTTTGAGCTATTTATATATTTTGGATTTTAACTTTTATCAAATATATATATATATATATATATATATTTTTTTTTTTTTTGGAGAGGTTTTTTTGCTATAGGGCGCGTGCGCTCGCTAGACAGAGAGAGAGAGAGACATAGAGACAGAAAGCGAGAAATCACCCCCCAGGGGGGATGGTCACGCCGCAATCCCTTCTCCTCCATTCTCCTCTCGGGATCTTGGGCACGCACGCACACGCGCCCGGCGTGAGTTGTAAGCCACCGGGTCCGGGACGCGAACCGCGGTCGACTACGTGGGAGTCCAGCGACATAGCCATTACGCTAACTGCTGGTTCCCTACTTTTATCAAATATATAATTCACAAATATTTTCTCTCATTTTCTAGGTTGTTTCTTCACTCTGCTTATTATTTTCTTTGTCATATGAGAAGCTCACTTTATAACAAAGGCAGCACAACAGCTGGCCCATGATGATGAGATCTGCTGGTCCTATTACAAGCCACAATGTCCAAAAGCAGCTGACCTTGAATAGAAACATGATCACTTCTGGAAGGTGCAGGTAAGGCACAAGCTTGAAATGACTTCTGGGGTCAGTAGGTGCTGGTGGTTAGTGCACTGGACTCCCACATGGCTTGAAAATCATGCTAGGCACATGTCAGTGTATGCCCAAAATCCTGAGAGGAGAGTGAAGGAGTAGGGACTGTGGTGTGTCCATCTTGCCTGGGGAGGGTTTTCTCACTTTCCCTCTCTCTCTCTCTATTTGTCTTTCTGGTGAGTGCACATACCCTATGGCAAAAACCTAAAAAGAAGGAAAAGATTTTAAAAATAAAAAGAAATGGCTTCTAGAACTTAGGTGAAACAAGAGGATGCAAACTGTGTAAAAATGGAGTCTGTGCTACATTGCCTGGATCCCCCTTCTAGGGAGGAAGGACCAATACTCTCATCTACTGGGAGTATTTCCAGCTGATAGCTCCTAGGTATCAATTCTCTTTTGAAGTTGCCCTCTTCTAAAGAGAGGAACCCAAGATCACTTCTCCTCCAGAAGGTAAGCTGTATCTAAAGATAGTTGATATTGGGTATGAAGGCCTGATCCCTTCCACAACTTGGAATATATCATTTCAGCCTCAGGGCTCTCCTTGGGGTTGCCACACTTGCCATTACTGTATTACAACTCAGCTTTCCCCTTGGAATAATACTGCTTCCTTTTCATTTCCTGTTTGTTGATTCTGACAGTTGCCCAAATTACCTTCCTGAAATCAACTTTCTGAGGAACCTGACCTGCCATATTAATATATTCACTGCAATCCATGCACTAAAACATTTCATGTAAGAATGCTGCTTAAAGTTTGCCAGAACTTTCCTTCTTTGAAAGCTTGTCTCTCAAATGTCTGTTCATGCATATACACCATTCATTCTCTTCTCCATTTTTATCTGGTCTCTTTCATGTTTAGGAAAATGTTCAACTGGAAGCCAGAATAGCAATTATTAGAACTAGAACAACAACAACAAAAGACATATGAAAAGTTATTCTTTCTTACATCTTTTTTTTCTTTTCTTTCTTTTCATTCTTTTTTCTTTTTTTTAAATCTCCAACAAGTAACCTGTAATAAGAGAAGATGGATAGGAATTATAATTAGTTTCAATTCATCAAATATTTTGCATGAAGCATTTGTTATGAAATGCAAACTCACTTTAAACTGGGTTCAAATTTACCAGGATTTCTTTTGTTTCTTTTCCTTTCAAACACACTGACTTTGTTTATATCAATGGTGCCAGCAATAATCTTCAGAAAGACTATCCTACTAAAATTTTGATTTGTTTGTCCAATAGCTACTCCAGATATCTACGTTTTTTTATATCTCTTCTTGCATATTACTCTAGATCAAGGACCAAAGTTAAGGGCCAATATGAAGTACTAACTGGAAAACAAATGGATAACCTCAATGAAATCATAACCTGGTTGAAATGATTATCGGGGACCAGCAGGTGGCATGCTGATTAAGGTGCTGGACACTCCCACATAGCTGACCACAGTTCAAGTCCCAGACCTGGCGGCTTCTTTTCTCATGTTCTCTCTCTCTCTCTCTCTCTCTCTCTCTCTCTCTGTCCCTCTCCGATCAAATTAAAATAAATGAATGAATACATGAAATTAAAAATTAAATAATTCTTTAAGAAAATGATTATCTTCTTTATTAGCCAAACCTGAGATCTTCAGATCCCCATCCAACAAATTCAGATTATTCCTTAAGTGAAAATTTTTGTGGGAAAACAACACATCAGAAGAAAATAGATGTAACCAAAATAATTTATTCTTAAATCTTTGACAAAATTCACTTAGTAGTGGGGACCAGCAGTTAGCGTCATGGCTATGTTGCTGGACTCCCACGTAGTTGACCGTGGTTCGAGTCCTGGACCTGGTGGCTTAAAACTCACGCTGGGCACATGTGCGTGCGTGCCCAAGACCCTGAGAGGAGAATGGAGGAGAAGGGACTGCAGCGTGGCCATCCCCCTGCGGAGTGATTTTTTGCTTTCTGTCGCTCTGTCTCTCTCTGTCTGGCGAGCGCACACGCCCTATAGCAAAAAACCTCTCCAAAAAAAAAAAAAAATTCACTTAGTAGTAATCCAGTTAGGTTTAGCATTTTCCTTGAAGGAAGGTCTCTTATTATGAATTTTATTTACTTAATAGAGCTATTTAATTTTTTCCTTCATTTTTGTCACTTTGGTTTGTTATTTTTTCGAAGAAATAGCTTCCTCTTTTATCTAGCTTGTTCAATTTATTTTTATAAATTTGATCAAAGTGATTAAACTTTCATTTCTTCTTATATAACCAGATTTTTCTGGTACATTTACCCTTAGTCAAAAGAACTTCCTTTAGCATTTCTTATAGTGCATACCTGCTAATTTATACTTTTGTAATTTGAAAGTAGTGGAGATTTTTTCCCTTGTTAGTTTAAAGATACTGCTCTGTTGTCTGATTTTCATTATGTCTCCTGAGAAGTCAGTCTTCTTTCTTATTGTTGGTCCCCTAAACTTAATGCGTAGTACCTCTTCTTTCTCTTGACTTTATAGTGTTCTATTTAACTTTGGTTTTCAGCAATTTAATATAAAATGTCTGGGGTTCTTTCCTTCCCCATTACTTGGTGTTTGCTTAGATAATTCTAATTATGGATTTTTTTAATAAAGACTTAAAATTTATTTATTTATTTATTTTTTGGGAGAGGTTTTTTGCTATAGGGCGCGTGCGCTCGCCAGACAGACAGAGAGAGACATAGAGACAGAAAGTGAGAAATCACCCCCCAGGGGGGAAGGTCACGACGCAATCCCTTCTCCTCCATTCTCCTCCCGGGATCTTGGGCACGCACACACACACGCCCGGTGTGAGTTTTAAGCCACCAGGTCCGGGACGCGAACCGCGGTCGACTACATGGGAGTCCAGTGACATAGCCATTACGCTAACTGCTGGTTCCCAAAGACTTAAAATTTTTTAACCATATTTCTACAGATAATTTTTTAAAAATTTGTCAGAAGTCATGTGCACTCACCAACGCAGGAGAGAGAGAGAGAGAAAGAAAGAGAGAAAAACACCCCCATGGTGGGGGGGGGTGGTCACATTGCAATCTTTTCTTCTTCATCTCTGTCTCTCTCTTCTTTGTGAATTTTGGGCACACACACACACACACGCACACACATACGTTCAGTTTGATTTCTGAAATCACAAAGTCCAGGACCAAACAATGTGGTTGGCCTTGTGAGATCCTGTCACCTTCACTGCCATGGCATGGACTAGCCCTCCTCAGATAGCTTTTATCCCCATAGTGTCTTCTCTTCTCTTTCTCAAACTCCAATTATACAAATGTTAATTCATTCACTATTATTATTTCACAGGCCATTGAGGTTTTATTTAGAATTTTAAATTGGTTTTATGAAATCTTTGTTTATAATTATTAATAATTCTGATAGAAATATCCTTAAAAATCAAATGGTAAGCAATAGCAACAGTTCATATATTTGTAGCAATGACAGATGTTTCTCTTCTCTCTCAAAACTTGTATTTCATTTTCTTTTTTATGTCTTATGTTGACTGTGACTTGTAGTCTATATTACCAGTAGTAATTATAATAAGCATCCTTGTTTTTAATTGATTTTAAAGGGAAATGCCTAATATTTCATGACTCAGAATATTGTTTGCTAGTTACTGGAAGGTTTTTTCAATTGATTTCTGGTAGTTTCCAATTTTGAGTATCTGGCTAATTTTTTAAAGAATTATTTCATTTAACTTTATTTATTATTATTATTTTCCAGTTTGATCAACCAGGGAGAGAGAGAAAGTGAGAAAGCAAGCCACCAGGTCCGAGACTTGAGCCGTGGTGGGCCACGTGGGAGTGAGTGTCCAGCGCCTCAACCACCACAGCACCTGCTGGTCCCAAGTATCTGGCTATTTTTAAGTATATTTTGAAATGTATCATTATTGGGAAAATATGAACAATAGTCACTAGTGCTATTCTTTAAACATTTCAAATTGTCTCCACATCTGAACACATATAAATTTCATTTATGTGCTCCTTGGAGGTCAGATTATCTATGTGACTTGCTTTGGTTTATGAAGTGTGAGCATAAGAGATGTGTACCACTTCTGGGAAGAAATTTTCAGAGCCAGTGTGATGTGGTTCACCATTTTATCTTTTCCAACACAGCAATTGTGTGGGTATGTGCAGAAGAGGAGCTACTGTGAGGCTGGATCCCTCAGTGATTCTGAAGAGCATCTCCCTGCCATGTTCTTTGGTTGGGTAACATAAGCAAAAATGTCATGATAAGCCACATAGGGATTACTGAGTCAATTTACTCATACAGGATTGTTTATGTATTCAGAATAATCTAACCTACCCTTCATTTTACTTTTATATAACCCAGTCTTTTATTTAAGGCACTTACACTTGATCATAACATATTACGTATTAATATTATCCAAAAAATTCTTTTGTTGACAATGCCATAATCTGAATTTTACATGCTTTGTATTCTTAGTAGTCAAAATTGACCAGGTAAGCAACACAGTTTAAAAAATATTTCCTTCTAATTATAAAATATGTGAAAGAAAAATGATTGAGCATAATAGCCCCTGTCCTCAGGGGATAATATTGAAACAGTATATCAGAAGATATTTAATAACTTCCCAAAGGCAATACTTCATGAGTTATCTGAGTATAGGAAATAAATTCATTTTTTTCTAGAAGGAGTAATCCAGAAAAACTTCATAAAACAAGTGACATTTAAGCTGGACTTGAAGAACAGAATACTGATGGGATAATTCTAGGAGGGCCCATAATGAAATATATTACAAGGAAAGTGTAAGCAAGATACATTAATAGGATAGTAAGTTATACAAGGTATCTTCAGAAAGTTCATAGAAAATGCATGTTATTAAAAAAATGATGTGTGGATTTCAAGTTTTTGCACCAAAATAAAATTATTCTTTAATTCAATTTTTCCATGAATTTTTGAAGTCCCCTCATGCAGTTTGGCTTACCTGTAATAGCAGGGTTAATATGGAAGATATAAATTTGTTTTGTAGGTCTCTCACAAATGAATAAGAGAGAAATTTTGTTACTATTTTAGGAAGATGATTATGATAACTATTACCATTACGTTTCAGATGAATTATAAGAGGTAGGTACTAGAGGTCAAGAGAGGTTGAGAGGACTGAGGATTTTTATCTGCTGAGGTAATACAGACAGTCTGAAAAAAGATATAGAAATGAAGTGGTTTTGTTGAACTATAAGGTATACAAATGTTTTTACCTACAACTTAACACTTAGAAATCTAACATTCTTCAATTTTTGTATATTGCAAGCCATATAAGTACACTATAACTAGGTATACCTTACTGGATAGTCACTCAAAATGTGGTATTTTTATGTTATTGAATACTGACTCAGCATGCTAACATTCAATGTTAAAGCCCAAAGCGAAAACACAGATGCCTAGGGAAAGAAAAGTTGGCAGCACAAATTTCTGGGAATTGGATAGGGTTTTTCTTGGCCTTCTGCTGCACAATAGGCAATTGTGATTCAGGTATATTTGTTTATTCTGGTAGAAAAAAATCTTCCCACTAAAACAAAAGTGCCATTATAAAGAGCTAGACAAAATCAACAACACCCTACTTTGCCATGTTTTGCATGACTGTAAGGAGGTCACACTCAGGGATTGTTGATCAGACTTCCTTTGTTTCTTTCTTTTAAAAGGGCATTTTGCGAATTGTAATACTTCTCCATGTTCTAAAGCATCATTTGTCCAGGGGAGAAGAGTTGGATGTTAAGCACGGGTGGGCGGAGGACCGGTAGGGTCTAGGGGTTTTGAAAGTGGTCACTTCAAGGGTCACTTCATAATATATTTGTCGGCATGCCTTTCTTCCAGTTCTCGTTTTGTTACCTTCTCTGTTTTCAATGTAAATAGTGGTGCAAAGTGAACTATCTTCCTGCTGCTCAAAATAACTACTTACTTGGGTAAAATTTTTAATGTTGGATTCTACTTTTAGCCAGGAAATGCAAACAAAGCTTCGAAACTGCTTGTTCCCTGACCCTAAATTCATTCCATGTTGCTATAGCATCACCCCTGAGAAAATGGGCCTGCCTGTTTTCCTCCCCATAGACACACTCAATGGGCTTTTGTCAGCTCTTGAATTATAGCATTAAAATTTAAACACTAGGGATTTAATGGAGGATTATTATGACACTCCAGTGCATTCTTTCTGTTGCCATTGGCAACAACCCCAATGATGAAGCAAAATAATTGTTTTAAAAGGTGCTGTTTTCCCAAAAGATGAATGATCTATCTTACATTCTTGGAGTTATATAAACTGATTTGTGTATTACTTTTAATATGAGTAGGGTACTGATAGGGTATAATACGAATACAGTGATTTAAGACTTTTTTCTGCCTCCCCTTTCTTTGGGCCCATCTACAAAGACAAAAGATATTTTCACAACCCCCGAAAGATGAACTTCAATCTGCTGCTCCCAAACACATTCTCTACTGTCTAGATGTGCAAAGGCAATGGCATAGTGTTCTCCAGCTCAAATCCTTCAAAGTGCTGTCCGCATAAAAGAATCCGCACCAAAACCCCAGAGAGATCTGTCTATATGGTATGGTAATGACTGAGGCTATTCCAGATAGGATTCTGGGAGAAACTAGCTATTGAGACCTGATGAAAAGGACAGGGAATTTCTTGTTAGCAACAATGTCTCTTTGGTCATATTCTTATATCTAAGAAGGCATCAAATATAAATGATAAAAGAAAACTATCATTTGAATTTGTGTTTGAGTATATATTCTGAGACTTTTTTTTCCAGGTAATTTTGCATTTAGATTTATTTTCTCTGCCAGTCATTTGCCTTTCCAGCTATTCGTTATTTTTACCTCTTTCCTATTTAATGTCAGCATCCAGATTTACATTCAGCATTGTATTTTTCTTTTTAGCAATGAGGACCACAGCAATTTATGTCACTTTCGACTATCAAAATACGAATATGTCCTTTCTTCTCTAATCTTCTTGTTGGGTAACTTTTCAAAACATTTTAAGTGTTTTTCACTTTGGAGTTAACTAAAGTTCATCCTAGAAATAATATAAAATGAGTAAGAGACCATAAATAAATATGCAGATAGATAAATAAATAGTCCCTTGGATTTTCACCACTCAGAGATGCTATTTCATAACCTAAGTGTGACTATTTATGTCTAGCAATAAAAATAAGTCTTCCTTTCACCAAAGATTTCCAGTGGTCCCCTGTCCTCTTTTATGGAGACAATCTTGTCATCCATCTCTTTTGTTTCCGTTCTAGAGGAGTCCATGAAAACATCTTTATATAATCTCTTTTTACTGAAAATGCTACATTTTTCAGTTCCTGGATTTTTCACATAACAATAAATGTTGCAATCAGGATGTCTAGAATTTGTATGGGGATACCTAGGAGTGACAGTCTGATAGCACTTGGGAGTTGAGGGAGTTGGGAGTTGGGAGTTTGAGGGAGGAGACTATAGGGCTTAACTTAAAGTGGCCTTTGCTGAGCAAGCATACTGTCACTCATTAGATTGTATGTATCTAAGCAACAAATGGCAAAGGCAATGAAACCCACTTTTATTCACATTTTACATGACACATAAAATAGTCACTGCTCATAAAAACAAAAGTTAATATTATTTTTATTTGTCACCATTTGGGAGAATTTTCCATGATTTGTATGGAACTACAAATAACTTCTCTGCTGAGTTGTTTGTTCATTTCTTCCATGAGAGAGACAGAGACAGAGACAGTGAGACAGCACACCCAGCATGCCCTTGACATTGGAATTCACTTCTAGCTTCAGTCAGCCTGGGCTCATAGACACACATGTACCCAGACTTCTTAAGAAGGTCTCTGGACACAAATCTGGAACCTTCCCATGTGCATCAGCCTCACAGAGCATTACATTTTACCACTATGCTACAATCTGGCTCCCTCAGTCTATAAGTGAGAGATTGTTAGGTAGCTCCTTGTCATTTTATGTAAAAAAAAAAAAAATTGTTGCACTAAACATTCTTACAATCATAATTTTAATGCACACATGAATCTGCTTGTATTCCAAATGATTAGAAGTTGAATTACTTAGGGAAGAAAGTTTATACATAGATGCTCACAATCCCTGAATCAGACCAGGTATTTAGGAGAACCTGTAAATTATGGTCCCCCTGGACCCAGTGGCATTGCTTTGGGAAGTAAAGTGAGGAATAGTTTCCCCCAGAGGGCTGGCTGCCACTTTTCATGTAAAGTAGAGATGCTTCTGGACGTAGGATGAACATACTCTTAAATCTATCATTTTAATTTGACAAAAGAGGCTTGATGGGTCTTTCTCTCTTTGTTAGTCACTGAGTCTAAGTTGACACACCCCTCAAAAATGAACCAGCAAGCCAGAGAGTCACAAGGCTTCCATGGGTCAAAAGTTCACAAGGCTTCCACGGATCAAAAGTTGTTGTTGTTTTTTTCCCCTAAATACCCAGCAACAAGCTACTAGCTTTTTAAAAGAGCTGAACCTGGTGACCATGTCAGAGATACGAATCTAGTGCCATCCTCACAAGACTGGGTAAGATGGTGACATGGGTCGTTGTATCCAGCAGAGTCCCCCAGTACAATGAGACTGGAGCATATGACCATTGGCCTTGTAGGGAGAAGAGGGAGATTTCTTGTAAAGCAGCTGAAGTCAGGGTAGAGGAGACCAAAGTACTCAGAGGGTATCAAAGGAAAAGAGCTCTATGCCAGCAAGTAAGGCATTGCATTTGATCTGAGCATGTTTTAAGCAAGTGCTATCTTATGGCTCAACCAAAAGAACTTCTAATGATTCTGGTTGCTCAGAGCTCTATATTAAATAATGGGGTCCCTATTGATGACACCACTTATTTCTGCATTGAGGACTCTGGATTATCAGTCACAGCCTGATTGCTCTTTGGCTAGGACTATGGGTCTCACTATCCAATTGTCACGGTGTTGCTCACCCGTGCTCTCAGAGGGGAGTGAGCAATAACCAAAGCACCATTTGGGCAGCATGTTTTAATCCTAGCTCTCACTGCTCAGCCTAAGTATGGGATCCTTACTACAACCCCCTCTTGCTCAGCATTTGCTATCAGATCCCTAAGAATATTGTCATTTTCCCAAATCTGAAGGACTTTTCCTGAAAGCCATATCTAAGTCAGCATCCCATCATTGTCACCAAAACTGTTAAGAACCATGAGTAGCTGGTAAGTTCTATAACTGGTAAGCTAATGAACCAGTCTGCCACAGTTTTATAGATGTAAAAGATGACACAGACTTTATCACAACGTGGTAAGCAGTACTAGCTGATGGAATAACCCTTATACTGTTTACGTCTATTGGATAATATATCAGATAGAATTATAGGTAGAAGGAATCTATTTAATTTTAATATATTTTTCAAGTTTGCTCTACCAAGAAACTGTTAAAATGAACATTTTAAACAGGTATGTCCAAAGGTAACTTACTTTCTTACCATGGTGATACACCTCATATTCTTTCATTTAATCTTTCCTAGAAAAGTAATTGAAGGGAGAGGTACAGAACTTAATATAAGTTTAATAAAGCACCTTAAATATGATGGTAAGACCACTGAAATAGCTTTTTTGAAAAGACAAGCTTTCATGTAGCTATTATATCTTATTAAAAAGATAAGATGAAGACTAGAAAATATTTACATGATTGTCTTTGTAAAATATAAGATAAATCTATATAAGATAAATATTTCACCTGTATTTTGCCACCATAAGATTCCATTTTTCCCCCTAAGCTAATTCAAGAAGTACAAATGGCTTTCTTCTTTTATTGAAAGATTTCAAGAACTTTTTTCTTATACTCCCAAATTTATGACTTTTTAAAACAAGAAAGCACATTTGTTAGTGTTTCTTATAAAATATTATATTCACTTGTTTTTAATTATGTTTTCCATATGAGGTTGAGGTTGTTCATTTGTCTTCTAACAATTAATTTTCTCTAAGACTTTACTAATTGATTCTAGAACTTCACTGGTAGTGGCTTGAACTTTAGTAGCATTAAAAACACACCATGAAATTTTTTTCAAGAATTATTTATTTTATTTTATTTGTTCATTCATTGGTTTTAATTTGTTTAGAGAGAGAGACACAGACAGAGAGGAAGAAAGAGAGAAAAAGTGAGAAAGCAAGCCTCCAGGTCCATGACTCGAACTGTGATCAGCCATATGGGGAGTGTCCAGCACCTTAACCACCACGCCACCTGCTGGTCCCCACCACCATGAAATTTTGTTAGAAATTTCAACTACTGTATAATCTCTTCTATACTATATAATCACGATAAATTTTGTAATTTAATATATTATTTTTAAAGGAACATTTTTATTGGCATATTCATTGCAAACAGCATCTGGTATAAAAAAAATTTTACCACAAACTTTTTACTGATTTTTATAAATTAGATAGTACTTTGAAATTTATGCAGAATTGTGTTCACTGAATAGTTTTATTTAGCAAAGAAAAAACTTGCTGATTCGAATAAACTCTGCAATGAAATCATGTGGACTGCATCCATCTGTACCGCAGCCTGACCTTATTAGCAAGTTTATTCAATATGATGTTAAAACGCTTCCCCAAAGTTAAACTATATGTAACTACAGGTTGACTCTAAAAATTAAAATTACAAGCAAACTTCAGAGGTAAATGTACAAAGAAAACAAAAGGAAGCCACTGAACAGAACAACCTCGTTAACAAGGGTAAATCGAACCCTAAGGGACCCAGCACCAAGGACCCTCTGAGGACTACTTTTACATAGACTGCAATACTTTTTTTCTTTCCCTTATTTTTTTTTGGAGAGTTTTTTGCTATAGGGCGCATGAGCTAGCCAGAAAGACAGAGAGAGGCAGAAAGTGAGAAATCACCCCTCAGGGGGGATAGCCACGCTGTAATCCCTTCTCCTCCATTCTCCTTTCGAGATCTTGGGCACGCACGCACACACACACACACACACACACACACATGCATGCTCCCGGCATCATCAGGTCCAGGACTTGAACCACCGTTGACTACATGGGAGTCCAGCAACATAGCCATTACACCAACTGCTGGTCCCGAGATTGCTATACTTCTTAACGTACACAAATTTACATAATGATGATATACAAAAAGACTCATCGTGGGAAAGAGTTAAACTGCAATTATGATAACTGAATAGGATCAATTTTAGTTACATGCTGAATGAACGAGTGAAACATTCTCTACATCTATAACTTAAGCACAACCTGTTATGATTATCATGCTATCACAATTGGAGCTGCCAGCTGCTGGGAGTGGTCTAAGGGAAACTTTTAAACTTTTAATAAACAATAATTAATCAAGTTTTTCTCACTTAGCAAAATCGGTGCCAGCACTGGGTGTTACCACTCACAAATATCTTGTCATTTCTACTAAATAGGAAACAGTGTTTTACTGTTGTAGTAATCCTCGTTTAAAGCAATTCAAGCTGTCAAGATTTTGGCTTATTTATCTGAATCAGACACCATGTCCGATTAATGATCACACACAAGGAAACCTTACCTATCATTGGTGAGTCAATAGACTCAACAAACAATGGAGAGCCCAAAGACTGAAGATGTCACCAGACAGGACACAAGGTACCAAATTAAAAGCACAAGTCTGATCATGGAGACTCGTTAAAACAAAGAATCACTGTTCATTGTAAGTAAAAGTACAAGCCATAAATTACAAGAAGACATCAGTTACACATAAAACCGACAAAAGATTAGCCAAGAAGCATAATCATAGAACTCCTACTAGCTGTAAGTAAGAGTGTAAGTAAAGGTCAACAACCTGATGGAAAAAAATGTGAATAACATAAATAGGCATTTTTTTTTTTTTTTCAGAGGAGGAAAACTGAAGGACCAGAAATAAATGGAAGATACTTTGGTCATTAACAATAAGGTAATGCAATTTAACAATATAATGGGATGCTTTTATATTCAGCAGATGGCCAAACTTAAGAATGGCAATGACTCTGGTTAACAAGAATACGAATTACGGATTTAAAAAAAAATAATACATTGCCAGAGGACATGTACCCTCACGGAAGAGGAACGAGAGAGAAAGAGAGACAATGACAGAGAGCAGGGAGGGAAGAGTATGGAGAAAGCCATCTCCCATGAGGAAGGGTCACACCAGCTACCCTTTTCTCTCTTTTTCCCTCTTTTAGGATTATGGGCAGAAATGCACATGCTTCCAGGGTATTCATGAACCATGCAGTCAGCCACATGGATCTACCCGCCTTAATCACCACGCCACCAACTGGGTCTGGAAATTCTTAACACGCTGGTGTTGGGACCAGCAGTTAGCATAATGGCTATGTCGCTGAACTCCCACATAGCCAACTGCGGTTCGAGTCCCAGACCTGACAGCTTAAACTCATGCCAGGCGTGTGTGCGTGCATGCCCAAGATCACAAGAGGGGAATGGAGAAGAAGGGATTGCGGCGTGGCCATCCCCCCTGGGGAGTGATTTCTCTCTTTCTGTCTCTCTGTCTCTCTCTGTCTCTCTGGCAAGCGCATGGGCCCTATAGCAAAACACCTCCTCCCCCCAAAAAAAAATACACTGATGTTAGGAGAGTAATTGGATACAATTTAATGTTGCAATATAAAATTAACATGCACATGATACATGCCCTAGGCATTCTATTCCAAGATAACATCTAAGGAAATCTTTTATAAGTGTCTTTGGAGCTTGAGACAGGTGCAAAAATTTTTATAATGGCATTCTTTATACAAAAAAAAAAAAAAATGAACTTGACTATGAACAGAAAACAAGACAGATAGCGATATAGTCACATAATGAAATATTATATGGTGTGATATGAAGTTTTGTGGGGGGATAAGTGACAAAAGAATATATGCAGGGATCTTCAAAGAGTTTGTAGAGAATGCATATTATGAAAAAAAAATACATGGATTTCAAAATCTTTGCATCAAAATAAACTTGTAATTCCATGTGTATGAACTTTTTGAAGTCCCCTCATGTTATAAGCACATCTGTGTATGTACCTTGTTAAAAGGCTGAGTTGTGTAATATCACTACATCTCTTTCATTAGACACATTTTGTTACAGAATTATTTCTCAGCATTGAGGAGATCATATAGGTTCCTAGAAATCACTGAACAAAACTCAGACAGGCTGGAAATGTGGTAAATATAGACTTCCATGCACCTTCTGACATTTCTGTGGTTATAGGAAAGCCATGCTTTTGAGGCAGGTATAAATAAAAACAGAGAATGGTCATTTGAGATGATGGTTCGAATTTTCCAACTTCTTCAAGGATTGACTTGCGTTCACATTTACAACAAGGATGCTGCATAGTTTTCACTTCATCTAAAACCAGTTTTTCTTTTTAGTAGCTTTGAAACTACTAAATGATTTTGGTTTCATGTCAAACTGCTCATAATGCCATCAGGTTTTTATTATTGGAATGTCTGCACATGAATTTTTCTTAAAGACACATGCTTCATGCAAGGTACAACTGCTCAACCTAATGACCCCAAACTCCCAAAATAGGGTTCCAAACACCACTGAAACCTGACAGTAAATGCCATGAAATCCACTAATATCTATGCTTTTAAACCACAGGGACATGCTAGTCAGTGAGAAAGCACTTTGGCCTACTCTCACTGTCAGCAACAAGAAGTTAGGTTGGTAACTCACACCATCACTGACAAAATGGGGATAACTAAACCACTGACTAAAGTTGTCAGCTCCTGAAATGGGGATTAGGTTATGGAGAAAATAAAAATATTAAATGAAGTGACCCTGACAAATATTGACTTTCTGACAAGCTTGGATCTCTTCATGCTAAATAAAAATATGAGGTTTCTTAGTGACACTTGACCTATGAAGTCATCTCCAATAATGTTATAATACATTGGACAAGAAATGCAAAACAAATGAATTCTCAAACTGAGCCAAATTATTACAACAGCCTTTGACTAATTCTCTCCATATTATGCTTTCCTTTTGCCAATTACCACCCACTTCCTCAGTACGGTTTTTGTGGTTTATAGGAATTTGAAGCTGTCAGTTCATAAACTAACAGAATAATAATGACCACAAACAGAAAATATAAACAAAATACAATCATAATGGAACATCTTAATTTGTTTAAGCTGCCAGGTCTGGGACTTGAACCATAATTGGCCACCTGGGAGCCCAACACCTTAACCACCATGCCACCTGCTGGCCCCAAGTCAACAACTTTTATATCCTTTGGTCCTCTATATTAAAAATGAACTCTATTAAGGGTAAGAGATACAGAATCAAGGATGGGAAAAAAAAAAGCAAAACATACAGAAGACAAGAAATGGAAGATCATTTGCTGACAATAACATGTTTGTTGATGTGCTTGATTGAGACAATATATAGTGTACTTTGGATGGAAAATCTCATTTTGTATGCTGTAATGATGTTCAGTGAATGAATGCAAATAAATAAATTGAAATTAAAAAAAATAAAAAAAAATAAAAATGAACTCTATTAGCATGGGGTGGTAAAAGGAGGCTGTTTGGCAAATAAAGGTGAAAAAAAAGTATATGTTACTGAAAAACAGTTAAGAAGCAAATAGATAACAATGCTTGGTTGGATTTAGTGTATCAAATTATACTCTGGGAATTCTGATTTCTGTGTTCTGAAGAGTTCTGACTTCTTGTAAAAGAATTTAAGGTTCCTTAGCTTATTATTCTTTCTCTATCTTAAACTGGTCTTCATTTTATCATCATTTTCTTTTATAGAAGATGACACAATTCTACATTCTATAGAAGTATATCTCCAAGGAAACAACATTTAAAACAATATAAATATTGTCTGTGTATGCCATATGAAAGGCCGAGGACTTGGTACCATGTGTAGTAGATGAAGAAGAGAACGTAAGTTTGAAAACCAATGCATGGTCTCTGTACTCAGAGAAACGTACTATCCAATACAGGAAGAAGACATGTGCAAAAGAAAGTTCCAGGATCTTGGTTATAAAGAAAGAGGTGAAGTTAGGGATGGAGGAGCAATTCTAATTGTATGCCGGACATGAAACTAAGTTTTAAAATCCAAATGTTGATTTTATAACATGAACTTTCACAAAGTCCCACTGCCATGATAGAGTGCTCTTTCAGGTCTGGAAGTGATTGTTGCTATAAAATGCTGAGCCATTGCATTACTGATGTAGGATGCTCTTCTGGGTTGGATTTTGGGAAAGCCAACTATGAGTGAAGTCAAGTAGTATATATAATTTCTAGTTCCAGTCAACTGGTAATACACAGTTCAAAAACATGTCATCACTACATTTAGATTTAAAATTTTGACTTTATCTAACATTGACAAAATAACTGTTGGCATTTATGAAAGAAAAATAATTCACCACAACATTTTTCTTCTTTTGATAGCGTGGAGATACAATGAAGGTTTGGGTGACTTATTGAACTCGCTTTTCAGCCAATTGTGGTTTTATAGATACATGATCCTGGCTTCATAGCTCTTCTTTCTCTTCCAATTCAATTTATGATTCATATTGTAACAATGATTTTGTAGTAAAGTAGAGCCCCATATATCAATGGTTAACAGTCATTCTCTTTGGAATGGTGAATGAATCAACTGAATAAACAACTGATAGGACTGGAGGAAAAGAGATGGAAAAATGAAAAATAGCCACAAAAGATGGCCTGAGTTTTTTTCAGTTGTACTTACCAAGACATATATCCCTGGGTAAGTCACTTTAGATTTTAAGAGGGATCCTTGGCAAATGTAAGAGAGTCAACAACTCTTTTTTTAAAAAATTTTATTATTATCATTATTTTTTAAGAGGTTCTTACCTCAGGGCACATGCACGCACCAGAGAGAGAGAGACAGTGCAAGGGAAAGTGAGAAATCACCACCCCTCCCCCCCATGATTGCCACATGGCAGTCTCTTCTCCATTCTCCTTCTGGGATCTTGGACACACACACAAATGCACCCACTGTGATTTTCAAGCCACTGGGTCCAGGACTTCAATAGTTGTCGGCCATGTAGAAGTCCAGCTACATAACCTGTAGGCTATCTGCAGGCCCTGTGTTTATTATTTTTAATTTGCTATAGTGTATGTGTACTCACCAGAGAGAGACAGGGAGACAGAGAAAGTGAGAAAGCAAGCTGCCAGTTCCAGAACTCAAACTACCCTTTCCCATACAGGAACAAGTCCCTTAACGACCACACCACCTTCTGGCCCTGAGTCAACAACTCCTATATTCTCTGGCTCCTCTATATTAAAAATGAACTCTATTAGTATGGGGTGATAGAAGGAGGCTGTTTTAGGTTTGTGTTTTGGAAGGCAGAAAAACGCGTGCTGGAGATCTGGTTCTCCCCATAGATAACTGGGTATTCTTTCACTGTGCCTATATGCTCTGTAAAACAGACGTTAGAATAAAGGATCTCTCTGATACTTTCTTCCTCAAAATTCGATTATTGAAAAAAAAAAAGTGCCTCTAGGCTTCTAATTCGAATGCCAGGTTTCAGTCTGACATGAATTAAGCTGTCTGGGTTATAAAGCAAGTACAAAATAAGGTTTATAATGGGAACAGCAGGTGACCCTTGGCTGCAGCCACACAGCAGTTCTCGCTATAATACTCAGTTACCGCTCAAGTCCCTGGGCAGCGGCTGAGGTGTTACGTAACAGTGACTGTTGCAGGATTACCCAATCCTTTCACCTCGCCGTAATTGCAGGGTCTGCTTGTGGCTCCTATAATACCCGGTTCTCTTCGGTGACATGCTCCAGGGTAGATGTGGCTTCTATCGCCAAACCCAGCTCTTGCTGGTTTAAAATAACAGTTATGTCCAACTTGCAAATACCGCCCTTTTTAGAGTACATTATTTTTGCTTTTCCTTCTGTCTCTTTCTAACTGGCAATAACTTCCTGCCCAAAATGACCTAGCACTAGGAAAAATTCTAACCAATAATAAAATGCGTAGTACAGGTACAGTACATACCGTACTCTGACTTACAGCACTGGCCATGTGAGCAGCTCCAACTGGACAGACCCAGAGGAAAGGCGGAGGGAGGTGATTCATAATACGTACAAACACTTTTAACTTGAATAGGACTGACCCTTCTTTTGCCTTTACCTTCAGCCTGTACTCCCTGTATTACTTAGAAATGTTTTAACTCTCAGCAGGAGAAAAATGGCAAATTAAAAAAATTTAAAAAGCATTTTACATCCCTAAGGAAGACATACTAACAGCCAAAAAGCATATGGAAAAATGCTCAACATCCCTTATTATCTCATCATAAGGGAGATGCAGCTCAAAACCACAATGAGATACCAACTAACCTCGTAGAATGGTGAAGATTAAAAAAAAAAAAAAAAAAAAAAAAAAAAAAAAAAAAAAAAAAAAAAAAAAAAAGATAAGTTCTGGAGGGGATGTGGTGAAAGGGGAACACTCCTACACTGTTGGTCGGAATGTAGGTTGGTCCAGCCACTGTGGAGAACAATATAGAGGTTCCTCAAAGGCCTTCAGAAAGGACTACCATATTATCTAGCAATTCCACTCCTGGGTATCTACCCAAAGGACAGGAGAATGCTCAGTCAGAAAAATGCTTGTACGTCTATGTTTATTATGACAGTATTCACAATTGCACAACTATATTTATTGCAGCATTATTCATGTATTAAGACATAGAACCAACTCAAATGTTCACAAACAGATAAATGGATTGAAAAAATGTGATACATATACTCTGTGGAATACTATTCAGCCATAAAAAAAAAAAAAACAAGGCCCTGGAATTTGAAAGAAAGTGAATGAATATGTAAGATTTGTTACTGAGTGAATCAAGTCAGGCTATGAAAGAGAGACATTGTATGTCTCCACTTAACATATACCAACTGTCCGTCCTCAATGGTAGAGATTGAAAGACTGGAGGACATAAAAGCATTTAAAATTGTTATGGACACTGGAGACAAAGTAGAATGAGTGTGGGAGGGGAAGAGAGTGGGAAAGAAAATTTGGGGAAGAAAATAGAGAGGTAAGACATTTGTGGGACACAGATATGCTTTATTATCTATTGATGAGGATGTGTATATATATACCTATATGTGTGTGTATATATATATATATATATATATACATATATATATATATATATATATATATATATATATATTCTACTGGGCTGAACTGAGGTGTATATCATGCTAGGTAAAGCCTCTTTACAATCTAAATGATGTATAGCAATTAAATGTGTAAATAATAATAATAACAATGTTTATGGAAAAGAAAAAATGCATTTCATAATACAAAATGTCTATGGATACTTAGATCAGGTATGATATAGGAGCCAAAATAAACTTATTTCCAGATACACATAACATCTGAAAACTCAGTAGTTAAAAGCAATCTAATCATATGGGGCTAGGTGGCGGCTTGGTGATAATACAGCTGACCCTACATAAGAAGTGTCTTCGATTCATATCCTGGGGCCTCTCTGAACATTGTGGGTATATGTGCATGTATGTGTAGTCCATGCCCCTTGAGACAGGGGTAGATCGTGACATGAAGACTCTTTTCAGGTACATGTCTCTCTCTCTCTAAGGGGAGAGATAAAAAAACAACTTAAACTAGTCATTTGTTCCTCAAAATACAACAATCCAAGAATTTCTTTCTTATAATCTAACTTAATGTCTTCTGCTCATAAAATATTTTAGAAAACACAATTAAGTAGAAAATAAACAAAGTAAGAGTCAAATTATATAAATAATGTTCTATATTTTCTCAATGCATGCTTATATTAACATAATAAAATGATATTATATGATAATGCCTTTGACTGGACCAGTACGCAGTCTATTCATGATTGGAAAATTAATTTGGTATGCTGTAATGATACATAGTGGTTAAATGCAAACATTTTTTTAATTAAAAAAACACATCATATTTATTAATGAGCATACTGTTTATCACAGCAACAGATGTTCACACTATTTAAATCCTGTGACTCTTTTAAATGATAAGTATTTTATTATTTATAATGTACTTATCTTCTGATTCCTGCCTGTCTGAACTTCAGATTATATTCAGTTTTTTGTTAGCATGAAGAATGTTGTAGAAAAATGTTTACAAACATTTTCCATGAACTTCTAATTATTTTATTCCTTAAACTACCAATACAACTTAAGCTATATTCTTTTTTTTTATTAATTTATGTTTTTTCATTTCATTTTCTTCCATACATTCAATCACATTATTATTTGTATTACAAAATGGACACTTCAACAGGCGAACATCTCTCCCCAGTACGGTTGATAAAACTACGAAATATCTTCAACAGACAACACCACACCTCTTTGTGCCATCATTCTTGAAGCTATTTTTATAGATTACCAACCAAATCTAAAAAGTAGAGCTAAAATACATTTTTTTTCATAATCTGGAGGAAATGTTAATGTCAAACTAACTACAAAGGCAGAAATCATACAACGTAGAAGTAAAAATGAACCTGTTTGTGTGATGTAAAGTGTTTGTAGATGTGGTGCTATGATTTCTCTCCTCTTACACTCATGTCCAAACTTAATCCACATTGTAACAGTATTAAGAGGTGAGGCCGAGTAAGAGGTGATTTATGCACTAATGGATTAAAGGGGTAAAGAATATAGTAAGAGTGATTTTTTGGGGGAACCAGCAGTTAGCGAAATGGCCATGTTGCTGGACTCCCATGTAGTCGACCACGGTTCACGTCCTGGACCCGGTGGCTTAAAACTCACGCCAGGCGCATGTGCGTGCATGCCCTGGATCCCGAGAGGAGAATGGAGGAGAAGGGATTGTGGTGTGACCATCCCCCCTGGGGGGTGATTTCTCGCTTTCTGTCTCTAATGTCTCTCTCTGTCTGTCGGGCGAGCACACGCGCCCTATAGCGAAAATCTCTCCAAAAAAAAAGAGTGATTTATTTTTCTTTTTAGGTTTTTGCCGTAGGACACATGCTCTCACCAGAGAGAAACAGAGAGAGAAGGAAAGTGAGAAATCTGCCCTCAGTAGGGATAGCTATAATGCAGTCCCTTCTCCTCCATTCTGCTTCAGGGATTTTGGGCATACATTCATACATGATTTTCAAGCTACCAGGTCTGGGACTCAAACCATGGTCAGCCATGTGAAAATTAGTGCTTTATCTACCATGCTACCCCCTGGCCCTGAGAGTGGACTGCTTTAAGTGACCCCTCTTGCTCTCTGATGCACACTTGCATGTGACAGCATGTGTCTTGCTATGACACGATCAGAAGGTCCTCACCAGATGCTAATGCCATGCCCTTGGGCTTTCCAGCTGCCAGAGCCATGACCTAATAAACCCTTTATTTTATAAATTACTCAGCCTCAGGTGTTCTATTATCGCCACATAAATGGACTATGTACTTTACTATTTCAAATCAATGTTTTAAATATGCGATTCTGAAAAGCTATCCAGAAAGAAGAAATTTACTTAACTACATGAATTATGTAGAATAAAAATATAGGTATGAGTGTAAAACAAGACTTGTAAATGCCAGTTATATAGAGGCTTGGCTAAGATGCTATATGATTTTTAAACATCATAATATAAAACCAAAATTGTTAGGAAAAGGAGAACTTCCCACTATCAAAATTAATATGAAGCTGCTTTCACAAATCATCCTATTAGCTTTTCTTCTTCATCTTCTTCTTCTCCTTCTTTCTTCTTCTACTTACTCCATGAAAGAATGCTTCTCCTTCCCTCTGAAGCTAATTTCTCCCTCTAGTGTCTGATTGCCAGCTCCTTCCTGCTTTTAGGGATTTTACTCTATTGCTTATTTACCTCTCTGCTGTGCCAAAGTTCCTCATGACTAATGGATTTTTTTATCAGCATTTTAAGTGTGTGTAAAACTTCAATTTTTAAGACTTTTTCAATTGTCACCTTCTCCCTTAGTTATTATCCTATCTCTTTTACAAAACAGGCTTTTTTTTTTTTTTTTTTTTTTTCAATTCGCTAGAGGGTGCATGTGTTCACTAAGAGAGACAAAGGGAGAGAAGGCAAGAAAGCAACATCCACGGGGCATGGACATGTTGCAATCCCGTCTCCTCCATCTCTCCTACAGCCCACTGTGTTTCTCAATCTGCTGGGTCCAGGATTTGAGGTGTAGGTGGCCATGTGAGATCTAGTTACCAGGTCATGGACTAACCTCAGGCAAAAAAAAATTTTTTTTTAAATTTATCTGTTTACGTTCATTCACTGTACATCATTACAGCATGCAAAATGAGATTTTCCATCCAGAGTACATTGTATATTGTCTCAATCAAGCACATCAACATACATGTTATTGTCAACAAATAATTTTCCATTTCTTGTTTCCTGTATGTTTTGCTTTTTTCCCCATCCTTGATTCCCTATCTCTTACCCTCTGCCATCACCCACTCTCTTCCCACACTGTCTCTGGTATCTATGTTTACTTTCTATACTGTCCCCCCCCCATTTTTTATTGAATTACTAAAGATCTTAATTAATCTAAATATTTTCATAGCAAACAGAGCTGATGTATACATTTCCATGAATACAAGTCTAACTTTAGGCATCCAATAAAGTAGCACCCAGCTGGGGCTATATATCTTACTGCGGTCATCAAATGGATTTTTTTTTTCTGAAAATTTTCTTTTTTTGTAACTTAATTTACATTCTTTCCCTAAGCATCATCACAGCATACAAAATGTGATTTCCCATCCAGAATATACTGCATAGTGACTTAATCACACATATTATTATCCAAAATTTTCCATTTATAGTTCCTAGAATGTTTTACCCCTCTTTCTGACCCTCTGTCCTTTCCCACCCTCTTCTCCCACTGTCTCTGGTGTCCACAATTGTCTTCTATTCCTTTTCCACCCACATTGTATTGATCACACAGTTTCTTAAATAATCTAACTACTTTCAATGGTAAGATCACATGGTACTATCAAGAAAACCAGTTTTAAATTAAATCATAGAAATGCTAAGAAACTTAAAGCCAGGAAACAGGTTAGGATTCTGTTCAAATGGTAGGTGCATGAACCTATCTGTCTCATGTACTTTATCTTCTGTTCTGGTTCTATTTTTCCTATTAAATTCTGGGATATAATATTCAACTCCAGACTTGTCCCTATGATTAAGTTGGCCACTTTCTTAGTTTTTGAACTCTTCTTTCCATGTGTCTGTATTTAATTTTCCTGATATAGTACACCCTTGAGAACTTCTTGGAGATCTGGTCTGGTGCTGGTAAATTCTTTCAGGTTTTGTTTATCTGAGAATGTTCTTGTCTTTTCTTCCCACCTGAAAGATAATCTTGCTGGGTACAGTATTCTTGGCTGAAATTGCTTCTCTCTTAACACTTTGAATATATTTTCCCATTCTTTCCTCGCTTGCATTGTTTCCGATGAGAGATCTGCTGTTAGCCTGATGGGATGTCCTTTGTAGGTAACTTGATGTTTTTCTCTTGCCAATCTTAGCATCTTGTCTTTGTCTGTGGTTTTGGTCAACCTGGCTAAAATGTATCTTGGAGAAGATCTTCTTGGGTTGATTCTATTTGGGGTCCTTTGTATTTCTTGGGACTGGATCTTTGAATGCCTCTCTAGGTTTGGAAAGTTTTCTTGCAGGATTTCATGGAATAGATTATCAATGCCCTTATGGGTCTCTTCACCTTCTGGAATGCCAATTATCCGGATATTTGGATGTTTGATGGTATCTAGTACTTCTCGTATATTATTCTCAAATTTTTGTGCCATTTTCTCAGTCTTCATGGTGGATTTTTCTAGGCCAGCAATATTCTCTTCTACGTCTGAGATTCTATTTTCTGTATGATCTAGTCTGCTTTTAAAACTTTCAAGGGAGATTTTGATTTCCTGTATTATAGACTTCATTTCTAACAGTTCCGTTTGACTCTTTTGTAAAGCGTGTAATTCCTCTTTTTGATCTTGCAAGAATTTCCTCACCTCCTGGAACTCATCAACTTCTTTCTCCTTTCTCTTTAGCAGTTCATTGTCTCTCTTCTCTTCCATCTCAGTTAGCTTCGCCATTATGAATACTCTAAATTCTTTATCAGACATTTCCATGATTTGCATTGAACTGCTTGTGGATAAAGAGGAGTTATTCTTTTCCCTTGGAGGAGAGGTATTTTCTTGCTTTCCCATATTTCTTGTGGTCCTGTGGTGATTTCTTGTCATCTGATGGATGGTGTGTTTCTTTTGAATTCTTGAAGTTCAATCTGAGTGTTCAGGAGCAAGCAGAAAAGGTGATCTGGAATCTCTTTGCCATTCTGTTGTGATTGCTGGTGCAGCAGATTCAGTAGATATTGAGGAATATGTTAACCCTAATAGTATTTGGATGTTTAGCTACAGTGCCCTTAGATCCATCACGCTAGCTTTGTTTGCTGGAGGCTGAATTATCAGTAGAAAGTCTTCATTTCTCCTGTCCCCTGAAATGACTAGTTTGCAGGAGCCATGAGGAATCCACTTTCTTTTTTTTGAGAATAGTCTAAACTCTATGCATACTGATTCTTACTCATTACCCAATCACACCTCAATCCACTGTCACATGATTTCTGGTTCTATCTTTCAACTGTCCTTTTCAACTCCTTAATTTTTCTATTCTGTCTCATCTCTGGCCAATCTTTTTCTGTTTCTTTCAGTTTGCTTTTAGTCCATTTACCCTTGTATAAAGATGTTCCTCAAGCTTTTGCCTTCTAGATCTTTTTTTCCCCCCTCATTCTATTTACTCTCTGTGGGTGAACTCACTCACTCCCACAACTTCAAGTATCTTTTATAAACTGAGGAATCCCAGGGCTCTATCTCCAGCATAGATCTGTCTCTTTAGATCCGGAACTATACTTCTATCTATCTGTTGTTCCTCTCCACTTGGGGATTTCTCAGATACTTCAAATTCAACATGCCCAGAACGAAATGTAGGATCTTTCTCTCTATCTTGCATTACTTCTTGGAATTTTTCTTTCCCTAGTGAATGACATGATTGTCCATGTGGTTCGTTATGGTAGGAAGTTCGCCATTATTCTGCATTTGTTTCTTCCAAAAACATTAATTTTAGATTAGGTTTGTGTTCGTTTGTAATTATCCACATGTATCCTTCCTAGATTACCCAGGTTAGAGTGAAATGACTGTTCTTCATAAACCGAGAGTATCCCTTTGCTTCTCCCAAAATAGCCTGTGTAACCCTATTAAATTTGCTGATTTTCATATCTATATTCACTAGAAGACCATAAGCTTTTTGTCTATATTTTCTTGTACTCTCTATAACTAATAGTGTCTTCCATGTAATAGGTACTCAATAAATATTTGTAAAATGAAGAAATCATCTGTTATGTTGTTGAGAAGAGCATGAGTGATCATTTTGCATCTGAATAGCAAATGCTCTGTACATAATCTTTAAATGTATTGAAATATAGTACATTTTATCCAAAATAAAATGATAGCACTGTACCTACATTATAAAATTTTTAAAAATTATACTTGTACCAGACAGTCCCTAGGAAATCTGTAGGTTATACTAAATTACACTAAAAAGCCTAAGAAGCCCGGCCATGTTTATAAACACTTAAATGAGTGGTTTCTTAGTCACAGTCTACTGGGCTTTGACCCATGGAACTCTATATCCCTGGGCCCAACTGAATCAACTCAGGGTGAGAATCTGAGCCAAAGTAGCTGTCAATAAGTTGTCCAGAGGTCTAGATGATCTGCTGTGGAGTTCCACCTGTTAAAATTCCCTATTATGGGCAATACCTACATGACCAATTCAGGGTTTTTTTGGGAGGAGGAGACCTACAGACAGTCAGTCAGTTATTAGTGGAAGGGTCAGCAGAGTCAGATCATCTGCAGTAAGACTCATGAGGTAGGGCCAGCAGATGGCATAGTGGTTACATCACCGGACTCTCACATGGATGACTGTGGTTTGAATCCTGAATCCATTGGCTTGAAACTCATGCTGGGTACATGTGAATGTGTGTCCAAGATCCTATGAGGAGAATGGAGGAGAAGGGATTGTGGTATGGCCATCCTTTCTGGGAGGTGATTTCTCACTTTACCTCGCACTGTCTCTGTCTATCTCTGGGAAGCAGGTCAGTGATTACAGATTGTAGATTATTCATGGTATCCTTAATGGTAATTGATTGAGTCCGGGCTATGGAGTTGCTGAGATGGTGCCCTCAGCAACTTTCTTTCCTAAATATCAGTATGATTAGTCAAAGACTCTACTGCCAGTTAAGTTAACATTAGTTTAAAACCTACCAGTTTAGGCTGTAATACTGTTTCAAATACTACCTTTTTAATTAAACAGTATTATCAACCTTATAAATATGTATTAGTAAACTTTTTTTTAATCATCATTAAATACCCATTATTTTTGGTAAACAATTTTATATTCTTTTATGTACCATAGTTTTGCTTTTCTGTCATGCCTGCTCCTAGAACTAGAAAATCTCCATTTATATCCATTTCCAAAATCTGAGAATTTAATAAGTAGAATAGAATGCTTAAAAAATAAAATTAAGGGCCAGCAGACACGGAGGCTAAGGTGCCAGATTCCCACATGGCTGACCACATTTGGAATCTCGGACCCAACGGCTTGAAAATCATGTGGGTGCATGTGCATTATGCCGAAAATCCTAAGAGGAGACCGGAAGAGAAGAGATTGCAGTGTGGCCACCACCCTGGGAGGTGATTTCTCACTTTCCCTCTCTCACTCTCCCACACATGCACATACCCTGTGGCAAAAAATAAAGTGAAAATTAATGCTATGTTAAAAAGAAGTATCTATCTATGTGCTAAGAAAAAGATTGATCCTGAAAAACAAGTAAACTGAACCTAGGGATCACAATTTATTTCCAATGTAAGTAGAGATGAAGGATGACCTTGAGAGGCTGAATGCCCAAAAGGCAGCTCTGTCCTTGCCAGGGATGCCTGGTCCTGGCACTGAAGAAGATGGGCTCTCTGTATGCCTCACACTTGACACAGCATCCTGCCATGCACTGGCAAGTAAAGTGTCCACGGGCAAGAAGGTCCCAGACTGACAGTCTGAACCTAGGCCTGCCTTCTCAAGCTGCAAGAAATCGGGTGGTTATTTAGTCAGGTATAGCTAGGGCCTATTCTCTTACTATTCTGTATATACACTGAAATATTGCATTTTAGTTCTTTCAAAGGACTTTGTATTTTAGGAAGTTTAAAATAGACATGCAAGACTAGTCTATAGCTCAGGAGCTAAGGGAGCCAGATCTCACATGGTGGACCATGGTTTGAATATTGGCCCTGGCAGCTCAAAGGACACGCTGGGTACCTGTGTATGTGCACCCAAAATCCTCATAGGAAAGAGCAATAGAGAAAAAAGGATCATGGTATGACTCTCTGACACACATATGAACCCCCTGGTGCAAAAATAGTAAAATAAAGTAAAAGAGATATACAAATAAAAGAGGCTTGCAAAGCTATTGCCTGTTTTCTATTAATAGGGTTGATCAATGGAATTGGCTGTTTGGTGATAAGCTTAGGATTTCTTATTGAATAATTGTACCAATGTGGTTTTTTGTTTTGTTTTGTTTTTTGTTTTTCGGTTTTTCGAGAGGTTTTTTGTTACAGAGTGTGTGCACTCACCAGAGAGACAGGGGAGAGACAGAGAGACAGAAAGTGAGAAATCACCCCCCAGGGGGAATGGCCACACCACAATCCCTTCTCCTCCACTCTCCTCTCAGGATCTTGGGCACACACTCACATGCCCCCAGTGTGAGTTTAAGCCACCAGGTCCAGGACTTGAACCACGGTGGACTATATGGGAGTCCAGTGACATAGCCATTACGCTAACTGCTGGTCCTCCAATGTGGTTTTAATAAAAGTATTTATTTGTGTGTGTGTTTAGAGTTCTCTGATCATGGTAAATTACATGGGAATTAAAAGAAAAACGGGTCCCTGGTAGTGAATTATTTAATAGGTAGTGTACCCAGTGATGAAATTAGACCACACCTATAGAAATGATTCTGAACATCTGGATGTCTAATGGTTTAATTAGGTGTATTTTATTTTTAATATGTTAACTTTTTGTGGGTCATTTTAAAGTCTACTTAAAAATAACACTGTCAAAAACACTCAAATGTATGTAAAAGGTTGTGCTGTAGATAAGAGTAATATTGTTATTCAGACTTGTAAAATAAAAAATAGAGATACTCCGGGTAAGAATAAAACCCTCAGTGAGAGACAGAACCAGGACACCAGACGCTCTCCTAAAAGACCAACAGTTAGTTAGTAAACTGCCCTTGTTTGGCACTCATCACACATTCCCCAAATTTGTACAGCCACACAGTGGAAATTAAACACAAAACAACCTTAGCCATTAGGTGATTTCTAGTTCCTCATCCAAGTAAAAAAGCACATTTTTAGAACATGCTGGGCTGAAATGTAGGAGTGTACAGTACAAACTGTACACTAATAAAATTTTGTCTTATGAGTGGGTTGCAGTCATGAATTCTCATGGCTAGACCACATTATAATCACATTCTTGGGTTTTGGATTGCTTCCCTTTTTAATAGTCTGAGGATAGCCTCTTAGTTTGTAGGCTTAATCTTAAAATTTTGGGTACTAGAGGAAAAAGTGAAAATGCTAATCATAGTGCAATAAAACATCTGAACAAACTATTGGCAAACAGAGGCTATTTTTCTAAATGATTAGTCAGAAGTCTGTCTTAATTTGGAATAGATTCTTGCCCAAGACAATGGTAAAAACCAAACCAAACAAAACCCAATAAAAACAGCAAACAACCCAAATCCCCCTCTAAACAAACAAACAAACAAACAAAGGACACCAAAAATGATCATGTATTGGGTGATCAGAGAAGTCATAATGTATTTTTGTACAGAAAAGCATAGAAAAATATGCCATGACTTTCTGGATGACCCAATATTCAGCACTGCTTAGCACCACCTATGCCTAACAAGTTGGTGAGATTTTTGTTTGCTTTCAGAGAGCTTTTTGCTATAGGGCATGTGTGCTCATTGAAGAGACAGAGAGACAAAGAGATTGAAAATGAGAAATCACTCCTGACCGGGAATGGCCACACTGCAATCCCTTCTCCTCCATTCTCTTCTCAGGACTTTGGGCACACATGCATATCCGACTCTTAAGTCTGAGACCTCTGTCCTGGACTGGGACCGCTATCAGCCATGTGAAAGTCCGGCACCTTACTACACCAACTGCTGACCCCACTTGGCGAGGTTTTTATTTCTTAAGAAGCTCCACAACCAAGCCAGAATGGCATCAATTATAAAACCTTTCTTCTTACATATTAGGCATATGAGGTTGTCCGTCTGTCTTCCTCCCTCCCTCTCTCTCTCTCTCTCTCTCTCTCTCTCTTCTCTCTCTTTCTCTCTTTCTCTCTCTCTCTCTCTCTCTCTCTCTCTCTCTCTCTCTCTCTCTCTTTCTCTCTTTCTCTCTCTTTCTCTCTTTCTCTCTTTCTTTCTTTCTTTCTTTCTTTCCTTATTGGGATTTTGCCATAGGGCATGTGCGCTCACCAGCGACAGAGAGAGACAGTGAGATGGAAAATGAGAAATCAACCTCCAGGGGCATGGCCACACCTCAGTCCCTTCTCCTTCATTCTCCTCCTGGGATTTTGGGCATGCATGCACATGTGCCCGCAGTGATTTACTTTTTTTCTTTTTTTGTTCTTTTTTTAAAAATTTATTATATTAAGCAGAAAATGTGCCCTGTAGTGTTTCTGGTAAATTTCTTCCAGATTATCTCCATGTGACTAGGGAAAATAATTGATTCTCTGGCAGTTAGCATAAAAACTCAGAATACAGTCTCTTGACATTATTTTCAGAACACAAGAATTTTTCAAAAGATATATATAATCAGAATTCTTTGCTTTCTTTAACTTTTAAAATTATATATATATATATATGTGTATATATAATATATGTGTGTGTGTATATATATATATTTAAATATATATATATATTGCATACAGAAACAGCCCAAGTGATTTTCAAGCCACTGGGTCTGTGACTCAAACTATAGCTGACCATGTGGGAATCCAGCACCTTAATCATCACACCCCTGTTGGTCTAATAATTATGAATATACGAACAATTTTGTTTTATTTCTGATCCTTTTTATTCTCTATCTCATGCCAACCAGATTTTTTTGAAACAGATCTCACTTATTGTTTTGTCTGTAAATATTTTAGTTTGTGGCTCTCTGTGGCTCTGTGGTACAGCTGCAATGTGGTCCTCAAGAGAAGTCAGATCCCACGTGTTGACCACAATCCAACACTCTGGCTCTGCAGATCTGAGACACACCAGGCACACCCGAGTGCCCAAACCCAGTCCATGGCTCGAGAACTGGGGACTGGCAGAAGGTGATTGTGGTGTAATCAAACCCTGGAGAGGGTGATCATCTCACTCTCCTCTCTCTCTCTCTCTCTCTCTCTCTCTCACACACACACACACCTACACACACATACACACACACACATGTGTTAACATGTGTTAACATAAAGTTAAAAAAAAAGTTTTTAAAGATTAAAAACCCTCTAAAAAGCCATAATAACATGATTATAGCTAACAAGATTGTACTTTATACTCAAAATTGGTTAAGAGAGTAGATTTTTTTGAGAGAGATTTTTGCCATAGGGCACGTGTGCTTGCCAGAGAGACAGAAAGTGAGAAATCATCCCTAGGGGTGATGGTCATCCCACAATTCCTTCTCCTCCATTCTTCTCTCAGGATCTTGGGAATGCACGCACATACACCCAGTGTGAGTTTTAAGCCACCAACTCTGGGACTCAGAGCATGGTTGACTAAATGGGAATCCAGTGGCATAATCACTATGCTATCTGCTGGTCCTAAGAGAGTAGATTTTAAATGTTCTTACATATATACACAATAGTAACTAGTTAAGTTGATGTGTTAACTAACTTGATTGTGCTAATCATTTGACAATACAGGGGAGAAAGCTTCTAAACTGCATAGAAAATATGTTTCATGAAAAACTATGCATTGATTTCAAAACTTTTGGGCACCATAATAAACTTATACTTTAATTCCATTTAAAAAATTTTGTTTAAAGTCCATTCATATACAACTATTATTAAATTATCATGTTGTGTATCTTAAATTTATAAAATTTTATTTCTCTGTTATACCTCATTAAGTTGGAATTGTGTGTGTGTTTAGGGTTTTTGCCATAGGGTGTGTGCACTTGCCAGAAAGAAACAAAAGAGAGAGACAGTGAGAAATCACCCCCTAGAGGGGATGGCCATGCTGCAATCCCCTTTCCTCCATTCCCCTCCTGGGATTTTGAGCATGCATGCACGCATGTCCATTATGATTTTCAAGCAACCAGGTCCAGGCCCTGAACCGCAGTTGGCCATGTGGGACACAGCACCCAACCACCTCACCACTTGCTGGCCCAAGTTGGAAGATTTTGTAAATAAGAAGTTATAAATTTAGAGCCAGCAGTGTGGTCTCATAGCTAAAGCAGTCAGATCCCACATGGCCGACTGCGCAGTTTGAGTCCCTGGCTAACACACATACCCTCTAGTGCATGCACACACAAACACATACACACATACACACAGTTATAAAACTAGAAAAAAAGATCATCTTAACAATAGTTACCAAATGCCACCAAAAAATCATAGTTTACATTTCCCTGTTTGTTTCACACAACACACGTGCACACAAACACTGTTTTGTAAATAAGGTTAATTTAAAGCTCCATTCTTTTTAACAACTTTTGGTTGTTGAAAAAAACAAGATCCTTTACGCAGTAGAATTTCACACTGTGATTTTCACTGATTATATCCCCATGATATGTCATCTAACATGTTCTTTTCCCCAAATGTTTTATAAATTATTAATAAGGTCTAGGTTCTTTTTTTTTATTATCTATTTTTTTATTACATTGAATTACATATAACTTTACAGTGTATTACATTGCTTTTTCAAAAGGGAATGCCATGCATGTCAGTCAGTACAGAGACATTAATCTCCCTTCTTCAACATTCAATATCTTTCCTATGTTTCCCCCAATCATTATTATTATTATTCTAATTATTTTTTATGATAAACATGATTTTTTTTTTCCAATTATCAGATCATAAAGTTCCCAACAATAGGGAACGTAGACTCCACTCAGGGCTTGACCAAGGGTGGGTCTCGTGCAGCCCCGCAAATGTAGGTGAATCTCCATGGAACACAGTTTCAGGAACGCAGCTCAGGAAAGCAGAGACAGCCATCAACTGATGCGGCACGCGGGGCAGACCCCAGCCACGGCCCGCGGGGCAGAGCCCCGGTCGGGCCGGACCTCCGGATAGGGCACGCGGAGCAGAGCCCCGGCCACGGCACGCGGGGCAGACCCCGGCCATGGCACGCGGGGGCAGACCCCGGCCACGGCACACGGGACAGAAGGTCTAGGTTCTTGATCAGATTAAAATGCGATTTTTTTCTTTGTTTTGTCAATACCTAATCATAAGTGGTTATATACGTGTGTGTATACATATATATATACATATATGTGTATATATATATACACATATATGTATATATTCTTTTCAGATTGTTATAAAATCAACTATCTATAGAATTCAAAAATTAAACTAAAACAAGATTGATTTTTAAATTATTTTAATTAATTTGCCAGAGGGGGTATGGCTCGCTGCAGAGACACAGAGAAAGAGACAGAAAGTGAGAAAGCACGCCCCGTGGGGCATGGTCACACTGAACCCTTCCCTTTCATTTCTCCCTCCTCTTGGTACTTTTTTTTCCTACAGGGCATACAAATGAGACAGAAAGAGAGTGGGAAAGCACCCCCAGTGTGGTGTGGGCAAGCTGCAATTCCTTTTTCTCCATTCCATTGGGAGAGTTGGGGGATGCGTGCACGTGCACCCTGTATGTTTTTTAAGCTCTCAGAGTACGGTACTAACTGCAGTCACCATGTGGGACCTAGTTCCCAATGCAAAGCCTTAATCACTGCCCTAAGGGCCAGCCCAGTAGCTACAATGGCTTAAGGACCACTCAAGGAAGCAAACTCATGGCACTTCAGATCTATCTCTGCATCTGTCCTTAGGGCAACATTACTTCATAGGTCAGAGCTCTGCTTTCAGGGAATGTGGGCTGGCCAGCCTATAGGAGAGCAGAGCCAGCAGAACACTCACAGACATCTGTTTCAATACGTGGGTAGTGCGCAGGCTTGTTTATATTCAGAGTTCTTGCCGCTAGACAGCAGAAGTAACTCCTTTAGAATCTGTTCCCATAATAGTCCCCAAGGCAATGACGCACAGCTGTGGAGAGGAAATAGGCTCTTTAACTTGTTAACCATGCCCAGTAAAGAAGAAAACAAAATGCTCAAATGAGACTACAGAGCAGTCTTTTAAAAGTCTGAAACAACTAAAAAAGCAATACAACCCCCATTATATGAAATGTATAGATATATGGCTTGTTCATTCTTTAATCTAATCTCAGAACTGAATCACATGAAATCTTTCTCTTCTAACTTTTCACTTTCACCTTCTCATAATACATTGTCTCACATTGTCTAAAGACTCTAACTATACCATAAGACCCCTGAATCATTAGTGCTAAAAGATTCCATTTGGAAAAACTCAGATGGTCGTGGCAAATAGCCCAAACTTCTATCCAGAAGACTGGGGTTAAGATAAGGGTATCGTTTTCTTAATGAGGGTCCCAAGTTTTTGGAGCAAGAAGTTAAATATTTCATTTCAACTCCACTCTGTGTATAGTTCTCATTCAAACCCATTTTGAAAAACATAGCTTTCAGTTTCTTGTGTTTTTAATGCATTTACTTTGATTATCACAAGCTATTTTAAATTTATAACAAGATACAGACTATATTGTAATAAGTTATCTAGAGCCAAGAGCCCTCTACAAGTTCTTCCAAGTTCGGTTTGCCATACTTGTTTTAATTTTGTTGTTGTTGTTAAGAAATGGCTCAAGCTGGCCTGTGGTGTGGAGGTTGAGGAGGCTGGATCTTGTGTAGACAGCTGCTCATTTCAAGTCTCAGACCCAGTGGCTAGAGACACACAAAGGGCCTGGCATGGCCATTCCCCATGAGGGGTGCTTTCTCACTTTCTCTCTCTCTGCTTCTTTCTCTCCAGTGAGCACACATTCGCTCTGACAATAAAAAAAAAAAAAAAAAAAAAAAAAAAAAAAAAAGTTAAAAAAAAATAGCTCATTATAAATACAACTGATGTTCCCTGAGTACCTCATGTCTTACACTTTCTCCCTCCCTGTCCCTCCCAAAATAATCACCAGCCCAAATTTAGTTAACCATCACTATCCTGCATGTTTACACTGTTAGAATACAAATGATGTCCAACACTGCTGCGTATGTTTTCGGATTTCACATGAACGGTATCTTCTATGTATACATCCTTTGGTAATGTCCTTTCCTGGCATTGTGTGTGACAGATTATTAAGTTAATATGTGAAGCTATGGTTTATACAGTTTTTACTGCCATACTGTATTTATTGCAAGATTTTTCCATAAATTTTTCTGTCCAGTTTTATTTTTTGTTATTATCCAATGATGCTAAGAATATTTTTATACATGTCTCTTTAAGCACATATGAGGCAAATTTTCTAGATCATCAATCTCATTTGATATTGCTAAACTATTTCTTAAATTGGATAAATTGAAACTTCTGGTAGGCTCTGAGTTTTAGGCAATACTAGATATAGCTAAAAACATACATTTTTTTGTTGTTATTCTGAACCATATTTCTTAAATTCAAATTTTTCTTCACATTAATTTTTTTCCCATGATGTTTATTGAATTTCAGCTTCTATTAAAATCTGTCACTTGGTTTTGCTTTATGAGGGGGGGGGGTATTCAAAAAATTCATGAAAAAAGTGTATTATGTTAAAAAAAGTTGTAACTATGCATAGATTTTAGTTATTTTGTACCCAAATAAATTCATATTTAATTACATTTTCCGTAAACTTTTTGAGGTCCCTGTATATCTGTAAGAATTAGTCCTTATTTCTGCAAAGTAATTCTTTGTTGAATATAAGAGTTGTAAATGTGTACTCCAAATTCCAGATATTTTTTCAAAATTTTGTTGATAGTATTTTTTTCTAACTAAGTAGAAGTTCTTAAATTTAATACACCACAGTTTACTTACAGCGAAATCCATCTTGATCCTAGGTCATGAAGAAATTCTCTTAAATTGTCTTTTAATAATATTAGGTTGGAGCCAGAAGGTGGCATGCTGGCTGAGGTGGCCGGATCCTGCATGACTGACTCTGCAGTCAACTCCTGGACACAGTGCTTGAAAAACACTCTGGGTGGGACCAGCAGTTAGCGTAATGGCTATGTTGCTGGACTCCCACGTAGTCGACTGCAGTTCGCGTCCCGGACCCGGTGGCTTAAAACTCACGCCGGGCGCGTGTGCGTGAGTGCCCAAGATCCCAAGAGGAGAGTGGAGGAGAAGGGATTGCGGCGTGGCCATCCCCCCTGGGGGGTGATTTCTCGCTTTCTGTCTCTCTGTCTCTCTCTGTCTGTCTGGCGAGCGCACGCACCCTATAGCGAAAATCTCTCCAAAAAAAAAAAAAAAAAAAAAAAAAAAAAAAAACCACTCTGGGTGAATGTACATGTGTGCCCCAAATCCTGAGAGGAAAAAGAGGAGAAAGTATTGCAACATGGCCATCCCCCCCGTGGGGTGGTTTCTCACTTTCTGTTTCTCTGTCTTCTCTGTCTCTCTGGCCAGCACACTCACCCTATAGTAAACATCTCTCTCTCAAAAAAATTATTGGACAAAAGTTATTAATAGCATTCATGAATGATTTTAAAAGGTGTCATTAGATGTACAATTATATCCTATAACCATTGTATTTGTGGTACTTATGTAGTTTTTCAGTTAACTAGTCTTGAAAATATCTGTCCCAATATTTAGTCATTTTAAAGAACAAATTACTAAAACTTTCTGGTGCTTCTTTGTTTTGATTTCATAAATTTCTGCTTTCAGATATATTATATCTTTTCTTCTTTTCTGTAGGTTTATTCTTTTCCATCTTTCACGTAAGAAATTAAAAACTATATTCATCAGTTTTCCAAGCATTCTTATTTTCTAATAAATTTATTTAAAAATCTGACTTTCTCGTTAAATATCCCTCATTAACAACTTTATTTCCAGACTCATTTTAGGAATTTTGGTTTTGCTGTCTCTCCTCATTCTGTTCCCAGGTCCTCTGATGTACTAGCTTAATTTTGCCAGGTCCTCCATTGTAGTCCAGACCAAGTTACTTGATATCAATCTGAGGCTCTTACTCCACTAAGGCAAGGTTATTTGAAGACTCAGACAGGGAGCCAGAAAATAGCTGTGCTCAGCAATTAGCCTAGAGAGTCTGTCTCTCTGTCTTGGCCTATAAGGGCGCCATTTTCCAGAACCTTTACCCCTGGCCAGAAGATGACTACAGGAGACACATGTTTTTCCATTTTTTAGTTTCTTTTTCCAGAGGGTTACATTCTAGGAACAATCAAGAATATAGTAAACATTTTAGAACCAGCAGTTAGTGTAATGACTATGTCACTGGACTCCTATGTAGTCAACCACAGTTCGAGTCCCGGACCCAGTGGCTTAAACTCACACTGGGCTCATGTGCGTGCGTGCCCAAGATCCCAAGAGGAGAATGGAGGAGAAGGGATTGCGGCATGGCCATCCCCCCTTGGGGGTGATTTCTCGTTTACTGTCTCTCTGTCTCTCTCTGTCTTTCTGGCGAGCGCACGCGCCCTATAGCAAAAACCTCTCAAAAAAAAAAAAAGATATAAAGAAAAATTTAAAAAAAAGAATATAGTAAAAATTTTTAATCACCTGTATTTTATTTTCTGTTAAATCATTAGTAATAGTGTTAAAAAGGTTAGGTAAACTATTCCCTATCTTATAAAAATATGGTAATGAAAAACCTTTACACATAAGAGAAAGAACTTGAGGGAAAACAACCTACAAAAACAATAAAATGTTTACCTTAATGATTCTCTGTTATGTTTCTCCAATAATTCGAAGGTCTCTATTGATCATTAGCCATTTGGAAGGGAGGACAGAGAAGAGAAAAGGACATTAAGAGCCAGATGCCATTGCCAATTGAAAATAATCAGGTACTGGGAACCAGCAGTTAGCGTAATGGCTATGTCGCTGGACTCCCACGTAGTCGACCGCGGTTCGCGTCTCGGACCCGGTGGCTTACAACTCACGCCGGGCGCGTGTGCGTGCGTGCCCAAGATCCCGAGAGGAGAATGGAGGAGAAGGGATTGCGGCGTGACCATCCCCCCTGGGGGGTGATTTCTCGCTTTCTGTCTCTATGTCTCTCTCTGTCTGGCGAGCGCACGCGCCCTATAGCGAAAAAAACCTCTCCAAAAAAAAAAAAAAAAAAAAAAAAAAGAAAATAATCAGGTACTGTCTTTGGACAATTGTGATTTTTAAAATGGCCAAAACTTGACTTCTAACAATAAGAAACACATCATACACTTGGTAAGTAAAAACATACTCTAAAACATAATGTATGTGAAGTAGGAAATAAAATTCATTTTAAAAATATACGTTTAGGGACCAGCAGTTAGCGTAATGTCTATGTCGCTGGACTCCCATGTAGTCGACTGTGGTTCGAGTCCCAGACCTGGTGGCTTAAAACTCACGCCAGGCGCGTGTGCGTGCGTGCCCAAGATCCCGAGAGGAGAATGGAGGAGAAGGGATTGCGGCGTGACCATCCCCCCTGGGGGGTGATTTCTCGCTTTCTGTCTCTATGTCTCTCTCTGTCTGGCGAGCGCACGCGCCCTATAGCGAAAAAAACCTCTCCAAAAAAAAAAAAAAAAAAAAAAAAGAAAATAATCAGGTACTGTCTTTGGACAATTGTGATTTTTAAAATGGCCAAAACTTGACTTCTAACAATAAGAAACACATCATACACTTGGTAAGTAAAAACATACTCTAAAACATAATGTATGTGAAGTAGGAAATAAAATTCATTTTAAAAATATACGTTTAGGGACCAGCAGTTAGCGTAATGTCTATGTCGCTGGACTCCCATGTAGTCGACTGTGGTTCGAGTCCCAGACCTGGTGGCTTAAAACTCACGCCAGGCGCATGTGCATGCGTGCCCAAGATCCCAAGAGGAGAATGGAGGAGAAGGGATTGCGGCGTGGCCATCCACCCGGGGGTGATTTCTCGCTTTCTATCTCTCTGTCTGGCGAGCGCACATGCCCTCTGGCAAAACCTCTCAAAAAAAAAAATATAAATACATTTAAATATATCTCTTTAGGTTATAGCTCTGTGAAGGAGGCTTACAAAAATAAAGGGTAAGCATAGGTAAGAAAATTGGGGTGTGAAAAATTAAATAAAATAAATATCTGTGTTAAAAAAGAAATAGCATATGATTTCTACACGTGGAATCTAAAATAATTGAACTCGTAGAAGCAGAGAATAGAATGATGGTTCTCAGAGGCTGGGAAGCTGGAGGAAAGGAGAGATTTTGATCAAAGAATGGAGAGTTTCAACAGGTGAAATAAGGTTTTGACATCTATTGCGCAACATGGTGACAGTTAGTAATAATAATATATTGTTAAAATTGCGAACATAATACATTTCAAATGTTCTCACCACAAAAAAGATAATATTTAAAGTTATAATTTTCTTGATTTAATCACTCCATATTATATTCATATAACTTCCTTGTACCCCATAACTATATATAATTGTAACTATCAATTAATAATAAAAGATAAATGAAAAAGAAAAGACCCAGCTGCAGTGACACAGGTCATAGGGCATTGCTGCAATACTAGAGGCACATGGTAAGGTCTAGGGTTCAGTTCCTGGGTCAACCTGAACACACTGGGCATGCCCATAATCTAGCTGGAGGGCTGGTGGGGGGATTGAGGCATGATGGGACCCTGTGGAACACCCTTGTCTCCCTCTCGCTCTCTCATAAAATAAAGAAAACAAACTTTAAAAATTGCCAGAAATAACATATATTTTAATTGGAAAAAAAAGATAAGATAGAGAACTGCAGTTCAAGCAATATTTTCACTTTACATAGAAAGTTTAGTACTTAGTATCTACAGCATTTCAGATACCAATCCATTTCTTAAGAATTAGTTTATTTAATTTTATTTATTTGTTTGTTTATTTATTATAATTTGACCAGGAAGAGAGAGAGAGAGAAAGTGAGAAAGCAGGCCGCCAGGTTTTTTAGTCAGCCATGTGGGAGTCCAGCACCCGTAACCACCATGCCACCTGCTCAACTTTCAGCAAATTAAAGCCTGTATTTTAGGGGCCAGCAGATTGCATAGCATTCATGTTGCTGGACTCCCACACGGCCAACCCAGTTTTAGGCCCAGATGGGGACTTGAAAATCATACTAGGCGTGCGTGTGTGTGCATGCCCAAAATCCTGGGAGGAGAATGGAGGAGAAAGGATTGTGGCATGGCCATTACCCCCTGAGGGAGGTGACTTCTCACTTTGCCTTCTCTGTCTCTGTCTCTCTCTCCAGTGAGCACATGGACTCTAAGGCAAAAACCTCTTGAGAAAAAAAAATGTATTTTAGTCTATTTCTGCATTGCTAACAAATACCTGAGACTAGATGATATATAAAGAAATTACAGGTTTATTTGCAAAACTCATAATATTCTGGTGGCTGAAAAGTCCAAAGACATCATAAAAATGGAAGAAGATGGAACTTCTAGCAGATCAGAGCTTGGCCTGGATCCATGAGTTTCTCTCTTGTTCTGTTCTCATTCCCTGTTTATATACTTACCAGAACTCAATCTTACTGGCTACTCTAATGACTATCACACCCAAAAGTCTCACCCTGCAACAACATGAAGGGATGAAGTTTTTACTAACACCTTTACAATACAATCAAATCCTAATGCATGTATTTCTGGGGGACATCCAAACCGTAATAGAATGTAGTTAACACATTAGCTGATGGGTCATTAAATTATTTCCATAACAGATAACTGTGACTTCCGGCATGAAAAACAGGAAAAGTCAACGAACTATTGTGCTATGAGTCAACTTCACATTTTTGTTTATGTGATCACTTTTTAGTATGTTCATCTATGAAAATTAAAAAACATGAAACAGAATGGATACTAAGTTCTATCTCATTCCATCAAAAAGAGCAATATTGGGACCAGCAGTTAGGGTAATGGCTATGTCGCTGGACTCCCACGTAGTCGACCGCGGTTTGCGTCCCAGACCTGGTGGCTTAAAACTCATGCTGGGCGCGTGTGCGTGCGTGCCCAAGATCCCGAAAGGAGACCGAAGGAGAAGGGATTGCGGTGTGGCCATCCCCCCTGGGGGGTGATTTCTTGCTTTCTGTCTCTGTCTCTCTCTGTCTGTTTGGCAAGTGCATGCACCCTATAGCGAAAACCTCTCCAAAAAAAAAAAAAAAGAAAGAAAGAAAAAAAGAGCAATTAACCCATAAATATGTGATTTAATGAAAAGAAAGGAAACCCCATTTATTTTTTTAAGAACTACATTTCTTTTCTCTTTCTTTCTCTTTTCTTTTCTTTTCTTTTTTTTTTTTTTTAGAGATTTTTACTATAGGGCACATGTGCTAGCCAGAGACACAGAGAAAGACAAGAGAGAGAAAGTGAGAAATCAACACTGCCCACCCTCCCCCGGGATGGGAGTGGCCATGCTTCAATCTCATCCCTCCACTCTTCTCTCAAGATTTTGGGCATGCATATACACATATACCTGACATAAGTTTCAAGCTGCCAGGTCCAGGATTCAAACTGCAGTTGGCTATGTGGGAGTCTACTGCTTTTACCATTGTGCCATTTGCTGGTCCCAAGAACTGCATTTTTAACAATACATTTTGTTTTATAATTATCTGCATTTCAATGTATTTTATATTAGGTTTAAAACCTGTGTACTGGGGGACCCCCAAAGCTCCTCTAATATATAACCCTATCGAGGTGTTTTCTTGCTCTCTCACTTACACATGTGCATGTACCCGTTTGCATTAAAAAGTAATAACATCAAAAAGAACCAAAAAAAGAAAAAGAAAGAAAATCGTTTGTTAATAATAATTGTTATGATAGATCACTCCGAAACGAGACATGTAAACTGTAAAGCCTTGTGGTCCTATAAAAGTTGAAAACTTTCAGGCCAGCAAATGGCATGGTGGTTAAGGCACTGAACTCCCACATGTCCAACTGCAGTTTGAGTCCCAGATCTGCAGACTTGAAAATCATGCCAGGTGTATGTGTGTGCATGCCCAAAATCTCTAGAGGAGAATGGAGGAGAAGGGATCGCAGTGTGGTCATCACCATTGGAGGTGATTTCTCACTTTCCCTCTCACTGTCTCTGTTTCTCTCTGGTGAGCACACATACCCTTATGGCGAAAAACTAAAAAAAAAGTAAAAAAGTTGGTAACTTTTACGTCTTACTTTCATTCGTTCATTTAAAAAAATGTAGTGTCTGATCTGTATTAGACCTATTTCAAGTGCTAGAAATGCAACGGCAACAAAACAGGAAACAAGTTTCCATCCATATGGAGTCAGTATTCTTGTAGGTAGAAACAGACAAAACCCAAATACAAAATGCATATACAATATAAAGGCACAAAGGTATTGTTTGTGCCAGAAAAATATGATAGAGTATTTAATAAGACTTCCAAGCATGAAATATATTATATTGGGATAATATTCTGTGAGAGAAAATGGAGTAAAAAGCACAAGTTCAAAGAGGAAAAAAAAGGAACATTAAAATCAAAAGCTTGATAATGCTCTTTTTAAATGGATGATGATACTAGGAGAATGTATTTACAAACCATGCCTCAAATAAGGAACAGATAATCAAAATATACAGGGAACTCAAGCAGCTTATCCACTAAGTTTTTTATTCAATTAAAAAATGGGCAAATTAGCTAAACAGACAAATCTCCAAGGACAAAATACAAACAGCCAAAAAAGTATATGAAAAAAATGCTCAACATTTCTTATCATAAGGGAAATGCAAATCAAAACCACAATGAGATACCACTTAACCTCAGTTGGAGTGGCTAAGATTAAAAAAATAAAGAATGATAAGCGCTGGCAAGGCTACTGTGAAAAAGGAATGCTCTTACACTGTTGGTGGGAATGTCAATTAAGTACAGCCACTGTGGAGAACAAAAACCTACAAACAGAATTACTGTATGACCTAGCAATTTCAGTCCTGAGTATCTTCTCAAAGAATAGGAAAACACTACTCTGTTGGAAAAACATTTGCACATTCATGTTTATTACAGCATTATTCATAATTCCTAAGGCATGGAATCAACCCAAATGTCCAGGAGTAAATGAATGGGTTGAAAAAATGTGGCACATATATACCATGTATTACTACTCAGCCATGACAAAAAAAAAGACCCTAGCATTTGATACAAAGTGAACAAATATGGAAGATTTAATGTTAAATGAAGCAAGCTAGCCTATGAAAGAGAAGCATTGTATGTCCCTGGTTAATATATACCACATGCCTAAACTCTACAGCAGAAACTGAAAGGAAAGCTGGGAATGCAACAGTAGATACTAGAGACAATATAGAAAGGGGTGGGTAGTGGAAAGTGGGGGTGGGGGAATTGGGAAGAAAGAACATTTAAGAGACTCAAAAATGAAAAGGTACCTGTATTCTAGTCTCGGACTAGACTAATATGCATTCTATTCATGCTGGGGAAAATTATAATGTATGCTGTAAGGATGTAAAGTGATTAAATGTAAATTTAAAAAATCGAGACAAGCAGATGGCATAATGGTTATATCACTGGACTTCCACATAGTTGACCACGGTTCAAGTCCCAGACCCGGCAGCATAAAACTCACACCAGGAGTGTGTGCATGTGTGCCCAAAATCTCAAGAGAAGAATGGAAAAGAAGGGATTACAACATAACCATTCCTCTTGAGGAGTTATTTCTTGCTTTCTGTTTCTCTGTCTCTCCAGCAAGTGTACACATCCTATAGCAGTAATTTCTCTTTAAAAAAATTAAAAATCTAAATAAAATAAAATAATGGGTGATGGTAAGGATCACATGGCTGTAGCCTTAGATGTCAATAGAATATTAAAAACTGATAAAAGTGTCCTAAAATTGTTGTTGTCTTTTCTCTTTAACAACACAAAGAAAATCATACTTCAAAAAATGATGAAAAATGTAAATATACTCTTTTTTTTGGTAAATATACTCTATAAAATATGTGAAAGATGACATAGCTTCACAAAAGTGGTGGGAGAGAATATGAGGACCATTGGATAGAATGTACAAATTATGACTACAGGGGAGAGCAGAGATGCTAATCTATAAAGTAGTGCTTAGATTTTGGATTTTATTTCAGTTATTTGATAAAATGCCACTTAAATAGCTGAGTTATATTAGTTTTCTTCTGAATACTTGCATTATATTTATGTCAAAGCAAATAACTTGCTTGAAATTTGAACACCAGCTGTCCTCTTAAGAATACAGTGATACAACAACTCTTCGTGATGTTCCATAAAAAACAAACAAAATCTGTGAGTTCTGAATGTATTGATAAAATATTTTCTAAGAACAAATACCTACATGAATGAGAGGATCTTCAAAAAGTTCGTGGACTGCATATTATGAAAAAACTATGTATGAATTTCAATGGGGGGGCACTAAAATAAACTCACACTCTAATTCAATATTTTACAAATGTTTCAAGGTCTCCTCCTATGATATTATTATTTAGTTTGGAAATTATCCCCAGTGATAACAGAAAACCCTTTGTGGGAGCCAGCAGCTGGCATAGCAGTTACGTAGCTGAACTCTCTCATGACTGACCACAGTTTGAGTCCCAGACCTGGAAGTTTGAAAATCACATGGGGCGTGTGAGTGCCCAAGATCCCGGAGGAAGATTGGAGGAGAAGGGATTACAGTGTGACCAGCATCTCTGGGGGATGATTTCTCACTTTCCCTCTCACTGTCTCTATCTCTTTGTTTCTGGTGAGTCTTTCCCTCTCACTGTCTCTATCTCTTTGTTTCTGGTGAGTACATGTGTGCAAAGGCAAAAAGTCTCTTTAAAAAAAAAATTCCTTTTGGTAGACACATGGTGCATGCTTCAGATTAAATTGCTCCTGAAACCCATGGTGAGAGTAAATGAAACTGTCTCTTAATATAGCTGTGTAGTTCTAAACATGCAGTACTGCCTTCAGCTAAGGGGTTTTGGTGCAGGTTTCTACAAACTACAAAAAGTATCAAGAGTAAGGCTAGGAGGTCTTGTCTCCATCTAGTGGTCAGTGTGTTACTGTCACTTTAATATGGAAATATTATGTACATTTTATGTTTTCAACTGTACTAAAAAATACTAACCATGATATTGTGTTTCTTTCTAATCATGTGTATCCAAATTGAAAAGTAAATAATTAAATGAAAGAACCCTAAATTTGAAATAGATACATTAAAATATATGGCTTGGATACATTTTCTAAACTTTCTGAAGCTATTTCGCTGCTGCAAAACAAACAATAAATAATGGGACTTCTGCCTAGAAAATTTAATTTCATAGTTTGTCCAGGTACCTTACTCATACTTTTACAGAAAGATACATTAAAAGGTTTGGATTTATTATATATTATTTCATTTTGACATCCATATGTAAAATAATATTAACACATGCTGAAAGTTGATGACACTATTTGAGGCTGTGTTCTTCTTTGTTTGTTTTCTAAGAATTACTTTAACTTTACTTATTTGTAATTTGACCAGAGAAAGATGGAGTGAGAGAGAAGGAGAGAGAGAGAGAAGGAAAGTGAGAAAGCAAGCCGCCAGGCCCAGGACTCGAACCACGGTCAGCCACGTGGGAGTCCAGTGCTCCCAACCAACACGCCACCTGCCAGCCCCCAAGACTGTGTTTAATAAAGAGAAAAAAAATTGTATTTAGTTATATTGAAAATATTGCAGACCAATTGTGCCATGCGTCTACACAAAAATTTTCTATTGTTACCTAGGGTAATTTCCAAACAAAAACATAATGATGTAAACACAGGGTTTTCATCTAACAAAGGTGTCCAGTGTATCTTGCACTCCATTAAGAACTTAGTTAAGATTGGCTTGAACAGTACTTCATATTTTGACAAGTCCAAAATTCTCCCCCACAATTTCTGCAAATGTCCAGTGGGCTTTAATTCTCAAAAGCAGCTCTGCTCTTGAGCTTCCATACCACATGAGACATTGCTGCCTGTCAGTATAGCAATCTAAAAATGAAATCAGCTGTGTTCTTGATTTCCCCTAGAATGCCCATTCAACCAAAGGATTTGTGTGTGTAGATGTTCCTGAAGATTAGGAGGAATGAAAGGAAGAAGGAAACGTTTAGATCATACCATACAGACTGCGCACTGAACATCAGGTGCTCGATCACCAGAGATGTCCTTCTGCCTGTTTTATGGGGAAACTTACTAGGAGTCTCTTCCTCGGATTCCTCTGACTCACACTAATGGCTTTGTGAAAAACAGGATGCCCTCCTTAGAAAGGAATTGTAATTTTCTTTTTTTTCCATAGAGGAAAAGGTATTGAGGTTCATATGTAAAGTATGCAGGAATCCTTCCTGACTACTTGAAACACAGGAAAGCAAAGATGACCCCTCGATACCTCGTGCGTTGACATGGTTAGTTTTTTCTCTTAAAGCATCCCACAGGAAAGTGTTTGGCCTACCAGAGGAGAAGCTCCTATATAAGTCATAGATTTCATGTGCAAGTAACTCAAAACAGAGAAGAGAAAAAAACATTATTTTTGATTAGCCCATTTATGCCACAATTAAATCTGGATGTGGTTTTATTTCATAACTGAGAAATTGCTTGTCTTGAGGGCCTCCAATCTGTGGTAAAGATGATTTTTTAAATACTTACATTAAAAATTTCAAAATATAAAAAATGATGGCAACACTCTGCCTTCACTTTCATCCACAATAAAAATAGGTGATCTCATGTAAATTACTACAAATAAGGTTTAAGTTTTTTTTAAAAAAATTATGATGTATGAAATATCTCTCTCTGCCTCCTCAGATCTTTGTCCAGTTTTTCCTTGGCCTTTACGAGGAGGAAGAACAGAGGATTCATCAGCATAATAAATGGTTGAGATTAGAAGCTTGCTTCAAATGAAGAAAAGAACATATTATATAAAGATGCTACGTGGTGTGGAAGGATGATAGAGACCCATTAACGTGAACTCACGTTCTTAAGGGCACCATATATAGATGGCACAAAAAGTCTTTTCATGTCGTAAGGAGAAGTATTTATTGTGCAGTTAAATTTGGTTTGAATAATTAAAAGATTTCTGAGCAACTGAGACAAGAGTTAAATGGCAATAGATCATGATCAATGACTTCCACAGTTTCTTCCTTAATCTAATGAATTTTTTTTTTCTTTTGGAGAGGTTTTTGCTATAGGACACGTGTGCTCGCCAGAGAGAGACAGAGAGATAGAAAGTGAGAAATCACCCCCCAGCGGGGATAGCCACACCGCAATCCCTTGTCCTCCATTCTCCTCTCGGGATCTTGGGCACGCATGCACACGCGCCCGGCATGAGTTTAAGCCACCGGGTCTGGGACTCGAACCGCGGTCAACTACATGGGAGTTCAGCAGCACAGCCATTACACTAACTGCTGGTCCCAATCTAAGGAATTATTAATAGAAGCTGTGCAGATTTCTTAGGAGAAAAAATGCTAGGTATATTCAGAAAAATCTTACAAATAGCAATTCCCTAAGGACAACTGTGATTTGTACTAGATAAAGAGAAAAGGATGCAAATATGATGTATTTTATAGAATGTAGAATAGTTAAACTCTCTAATTTCCCCATGAATTAACTATGAATTAATGTTTTCCCTTCCCGAGAGTTGATCCTCTTTTTCCCTTCACCTGGTAGGTCTCCATGGATGGCTCCCAGAGAATCTTGCCTCCTTTTATCACAACTTTATGCATCCCATTCCCTTTAATCTGGGTTTTTTTCTACAACTCACTTGCAACAAATAGAAAACTGAAGTGAGCGTGGTCAGAGGCCATCTTACAGATTCCATCTCAGTCTCTTCCAAGCTCTCGGTGAGCTGTGAGCCTCTATGAAAGGAGGAGTGCTCTGTTTGACAGAGCTTGGAGCACAACACGCTGTACACAGAAATCGCAGGGAGCAGAAGAATCTCCCAGGCAAGATTTCTCCAAATTCCCAACCCAAACAATTGTAAAGTATAGTAGTCGCTCTGTACCACTACATTTGGGAATTATTTATTATGCAGACGTTAATCAAATAGTCGGCTTCTATTTCCTGTCAAGGTCTCAATATAGATTTTACAACTCTTAGGAAACTTTTTCCAATCCCATAGTCTGAGACAGATAGCCCTTCTAGGCAGTGCCTTATCCTATCCACAGTTACTGTCTATTTATTCTTGTCTACCTTAGTAAGGACAGGGATCATGTCGGAATCGATTGTACTGTTGGAACCAACCGCATCTGGTAAATCTAGTAAGCAATAAACAAACATGACCAACTGAGTCAATGAATGTGTGTCACATACAAGCAAACACTGATCTCTCACTCCACCAGGACAAAGCCCTTTGCCTGTTACATTGTTTGTCAACCAGTTTTAAATAAAGACAGTGACATACAATGTATCTCAGTGAAGATGGCACAAGCCATTTAGCTACTTAAATTATTAAAATATGGGAAGGACTAAGACATAGATCTGGGTACTGAGAAGTTCTTCTCCAAGTCTTCATTTAACCCCTTCGTTCTGGATTCTGGCCAGTCAAGGTTGGATAGTTTTGTATCAATGTTCTTACAGCTTTTATGAGTAAGAAGAACTTTAAGACTATAAAGGCTCATGATCTAGTTTCTAAATGAAGGAAAATGCCCTCTCATAACCTATAAATAACACGTCTGTGAACTGGCAAATGTTATCACAAACAACTTCATTTTGCAACAGTAAAACTGTCAAGAACACGTTTAAACTGAAAATCTACAACTAGGAAAACTTTACAAGATGCAGATGTCATGTAAGACAAGGAGTTGAGCCAAATGACCCAAAAGATGTAATGGGCAGGGATTTTTACAAAATGAATAAAAGATCAGAGAAAATGAAACACAAACAGGATAGGATGTCCTTCATTCTCATGTCACTCAGTGGGTCCCCAGAATCATATGGAAGGTGGAATATGCCTCCACAAGCATGTGACCCCAAATGAAGAATCACCAGAGAAAAAGCCAAAGGTATTCCCAGGTGCTGACTCTGGCTAGCTCAGCTATGAGCTTCAGTTGGTCTTAAGTCTTGGCAGCGCTTATAATTCCTTAGCAGACCTACCTCAGTGCTCTTTTATCATTTAATCTGCAGAGCTACTCCAGGTTAAATGGTATCATAGCATCAGCCACACACACCAGCCACCAGCCCACTCACACCACCCCCTCACACACACACACACACACACACACAGCAGTCCCCCCCCCACTGCATTCTTTAGAGAAAGTCCAATTTACTGTCATGCCATTTAGAGCTCAGTTTTTCTTACAACATATTTCTGTAGTCAAAACTCCTTATTTTAAGAGCTGGGTCTAGAAAGTTCAACTAAGTTGCTCAGATTCACAAAATTAGTGTCAGAGCAGAATTATATGCTAATGTTTCTTATATACCATTGGACATTTTATTTCTCTTTCAGTAGAACCCAGATAATCAAAATACTGACTCACATAGAAAGTTAAAGTCCCTTGAAGAGGTAGCATGAAGCTTTACAAACTCCATATCACAAATAACTGAGTAATGGAGACAGATGACTTCTCTCAGGATATTTCATTTGCTCTCTAAGTGAAACAAAAAAAGATAAAAAGTATTCCCAAATAACAACAGTCAAAAATAGCCAGATGTTTTCTGATATGTATCTCTCTCAAGCAAATACAGTATTCTTACTTCCAGCAAGCGAAAATAAAGGGAATATGGAATAAAATGATTCAAGAGAAAACTGAGTTAGGAAAGAGTTGTTCATTTTCTTCTTTCAGTTAAAAAGAAAAAAAAAAAAAAACAGAAGCAAGGAACCTATCTTTTGCAGAACGAGAGAAATATGGAGGGAAAGGGTTGAAATGGAAGAAGGAAAAGAAAAGAGTAAGAGCTCTTAAATAGAACCAGATACGTAATGACCTGCGTATAGTTCCGCTGAAGGAGAATTCTGGCAGTTTTACCTTTCCCCCTGCCTTTCCCCGTCAATCATGTCTCCCCAGTCCACTCAGTCTTTAGCCATTAGGAAATATCCTTACAGTGCCAGCAGAGCACTTGTTATAGGATATAATTTTAATGGGGGAAAAAATGTTTACCTTGTGCCAAAGATTAACTGTAATCCTCTCTCAAGATTGTTTTTCGTTTGTTTTTAATATTCTGACTATATACCATTTCTATTGGTTTCTGAACCTAGGTATCAAACAAACAAAATAGCAGCCAGCAGGTAGAAAGCAGAGGAAGAAAGATAAGTCCACAGACAACCCAGATGCTTCGTGTGCTTGAGAACAACGCTGGTTTCTCTCACGCCCCGTTGTCAGGCCACCCACTACGATGCTCTTACTGAGGTCAGAGAAGCTGATCAGGCCCAGCCTCAGTAGTTAGTGCATGCTGCCTGACGTTGCTGCTGGACAGGCTGAGGCCACATGGGAGGCTGGAGTTTGATTCCTGGTCCACCAAAAAGCCAGGTGGGGTTATGCCTACCTCTACTCCCAGCTTCTCAGAGACTTCTGCAGGAGGATTTTCACACAGCAAGACACTGTCTAAAAGTTTCTCTCTCTCTCTCTCTCTCTCTCTCTCTCTCTATATATATATATATATATATATATATACACACACACACACACATATATATATGTGGTGTGCTAGTTTAACATAAATGAAAAACAATATATATAAATATATAGAGAGATATCTATATATAGAGAGATATATTCATTTTATATATATATATATAATGAATATATCTATAGTATATTATATATATAATGAATACATATATATAATGAATCTTTAGAATAAGAATAATTATATATATAATTACAGAGAATAATTAAAATATTATATATTATTATAATATATTATTATCATATATGTATAAGAATAATTATATATATAAGAATAATTTTTATATGTATACATATATTTATAAATATATATCCAGTGAATCTTTAGAATAAGAAAATGGTCATATGAAGCTTAATTTCCTCCTCAGAGAGGAAGTAAGGAAAGAGAAGAAGACCCATACACTTATAAAGTTGGTCTCCAGCTGTGATTGAAGGGCTTCTTAATGAGATTGAAACATGGCTGCTAAAATCCACTTCAAAGTTCATGACAAGGGACCAGCAGATGGCGTAATGATTATGCACTGGACTCCCATGTAGTTCTCAGTGGTGTAAGTCCCGGACCCGGTGACTTAAAACTCATGCTGGGCCTGTGTATGAGTGACCCAGATTAGGAGAAGAGAACGGAGAAGGGATTGTGGCATGGCCATACCCCTGGGGGTTGATTTCTCACTTTCTGTCTCTCTTTGTCTCTCTGGGAGTGCATGCTCCCTGTAGCAAAAAATCTCTCTGCAAGAAAAAGTTTATGACAATGGGCCTATGCTATTCCATAGAAATGGTTGTGCTGTTAAAGAGCCATACCCAGGAATGAACTTAGAACATGAGATTGAAAATATCAGGGTTGTGGGGCCGGCAAGTGGTGTCCTGGTTAAAGGCACTGGTCTCCCATATGGTTGACCATGGTTCAAGTCCCAGACCTGGCAGCTTGCTTTCTTACTTTCTCTCTCTCTCCCCCTCTTTGGTCAAGTTAAAATAAATAAATGAAGTTAAATAAAATAATTCTTGAAAATATCAGGGATGTGAGGACAATGAATGGTAAAAATGAAATGTTTATATGTGGAAACAGAGCATGAAGTTCAGTTTTCCAAACAAGGAATAATTCATTTAGACTGGAAAGGATTGTTAAACATCCAAATCATGTTACCTGTGTTTTGTCAATATCAGAATACAGATGCTCCTCAATTTATGGTGGGATTACATACCAGTGAATTCATCACAACTTGAAAATACAGTAAGTTGAAAATGTGTTTAATACACCTAACCTACTGAACGTCACAGCTTAGCCCAGCCTACCTTAAACATGCTCAGAATATTTATGTTAAACATCAGTTGGGCCAAATCACCTAACCCAGAGTCTATTTTATAACAAAGTGTTGAATATCTTACATAACTTATTGAATATCTTATTAAAAATGGAAACAAGAATGGCCGTACGAGCACTCCAAAGATAATTTCTACTAAGCGTGTATCACTTAGCACCATTGTAAAGTCAAAAAAATCATTGTCAAATCATTGTAAATCAGGAATGGTCTATGCTATTGAAAGTAGCCTTAGGGGACCAGCAGTTAGCGTAATGGCTATGTTGCTGGACTCCCACATAGTCGACTGCGGTTCGAGTTTCGGACCCGGTGGCTTAAACTCACGCCAGGCGCGTGTGCGTGCGTGCCCAAGATCCCGAGAGGAGAATGGAGGAGAAGGGATTGCGGCGTGGCCATTCCCCCTGGGGAGTGATTTCTCACTTGCTGTCTCTCTGTCTCTGTCTGTCTCGCGAGCGCACGCGCCCTATAGCAAAAACCTCTCAAAAAAAAAAAAAGTAGCCTTAGGATAGTTAAAATATTTACATCTTCTTTTTACAATTTTTCCACTTTTCAAAATGATAGGAAGCATCACAAAATCTTGAGTAAACATGTGACCAATTTGTCTTCCATATTTAAGAAATCCAGAAACTGACTTTCAAATGAGCATCTCTACACATAACTGAGTATAGCTATTTAGATGGAGATAACTTTATAAATAGGTCACAAACTTATCTACAGAAGCTATATATATATATATATATATATATATATATATATATATATATGTAAATCATTTTATAAATTATTTATTTTTTGGAATTAAATAAAGTCCAGCTGAGTTTTCAAAATAAAGAGCTGCAAAAACTTTGAAAATTGTAAACAGAGTTCCGGCCTTTCTTCTTACTAATGACTATTTCTGTTTGTTTGTTTTCAGTGTTTTTGCAACATGGTCATTTGCACTTTTTAGAAATGCAATAAAGTTCTCTCTGCATCCTAGTATACAATCCTTTGGCAGTATTCCATAATTTGAAAGCAATGCAAATAAGGTAACAAAGTAATATATATTACTAACGCACACACAATTCTTTTAACTGTTTAACCACCCTTTACCTATCTTCCTATTTACTTATTTATCAAAGACTTTAACTGTTGAAGACAGAGTCCAATAGTTTTTGCTATATGTATTCTTTTAAAATGAAGGAATACTTTACAAATTTTGCATACCTAAAATACAGTTTTCAAATGCACATTTAAAATACACATGTATCTTTTTACATCAGTAAAACCACATCAAGATATGGGACATTTACTTTACATGTGAATGCTATGCTACTTATTACATAGTCTCTAAGTGTTATATCCCATATAGTCTGTTTTATAAATGCAAAATACCTCATTATATGTGTAGATGCTAGTAAAAAAGTTGCACTCTATTTCTATGACATATAGTTTCCATTATGTCTAAATGTTTTTATCCTGTTTTATATAAATCAGAACATCCTAAGTTATACACTGGGTTCTGAACCAATATGAATCATTTCCGTAGCGATACTCAACCAGTACGTGAGTATAACTCATCCTTATTTTGTCTTCTGCTTGAGGTAGTGTAAATATGTGTCGATTGTATCTCTTGGTCTCTCCTTGTCTTCTTTTCTCTTGTCGTAGTTTAGTTTCCCTCTTTCACTGCATTCTGTGAGAATTCAGTTTCCCCCTTTCTCAGCATTCCGTTTTGTATTTACTTCAGTAATTCCATCCTGTGGCCTGTCTGCCTTGCACACTTGTGTCTGCTCTCCCAGTTCCCTGATCATACATGCCACGCACTCTGACATTATCTTCTCTATCATCAAGCTCCCGGATCATATGGTAGTCAATTCTTTCTGTATCTTCTGTTTCCACCACCATATCTGTTTCAAGAGGAGGCATTTTAGGTCTGTCCTTTTCTTCAGAACTGCAGTATTACCACCTTTTCAGTAGCTCTTCTTAGGAACATGGATCAAAACCCCCCTTTGTTTGTTTGATGGGTGGATGAGTTGGGCTTTTTTTTCCCATTTAAGATACATTTTTCATTGGGTAACTACTTACGGAGAAAAGTAATACCATCTCAGGTGTGGGTCCTGAGATAATTTTAGGAATTTTCTCGATGGCAGTAAGTAAAAGTGGTATGAGAAGTGGTATGTATTGAAGAGACACTACATCCTACATTTCGGGAACTGTGCTTGGTGCTTTACTCTTATTTTCATTTAGTCTTCGCAACATCCCATAATATATGAATTCTATTATTTTCCATTTACAGGTAACAAAATTTCAGGCTTAGAGAACTGGAGAGTGAACAGGATTTAAAAAAATAAATTTTGGAGGAGAAACATTTTTTTTCAAAAACTTCCCTGAGCAGATTTTCCTATTGAATGACTCACAAATCTCTTCTCAAATTTTCCTCTCTGGGGCCAGCAGGTGATGTGGTGGTTAAGGCACACAACTCCCACATGACCAACATTGGTTTGAGTCCCAGACCATCCCACTTTCCCTCTGTTCTGTAAATTTTTATTCTTATTTTGTTGATTCACTCAACTTTTTATGAATTAACTACATTATTGGAGGCACTGGCGATCCAGGGAGCCAGATGGTGGAGAGCAGTAAAACACAGTGCCCTGTAAGGCTGACCCCTGCGGGAAGGTTCCATGTTTGCATGTGGAGACCTCACTGAGTATACCAGGTGAACTTGTGCCCACAGTGCAGGGCTGACTGCAGCTATGGGAGGGATGTGGTGCTAAGACCTTGTTGGAACCCTGTCTCTCCCTCTCTCTCTCTCTCTGTCTTTCTCTGCGTGTCTCTCTTGCTCATGGAAGGAATAAATAAATAAACAAATTGTTAAAAGAACCAAGTAGTAAGTATAGTATGTCAGATGGTATTAAATTCTGTGCAGAGCAAAAGTAGAAAAGGGGAATATAGAAGTGACAGGTACCAGGAGAATATAACATATTAGTCAAGGAGGGTCTCACTGATAAGGGAACTTTCAAAAGAGATTATTTTGCTTTTCTTTTGACTTTTATTGTATTTTTGATTTTCAAATGAGAATTGTCTCTATATATGGGGTACAATGTGATGTTTCAATTTTCACATGCATCGCGGAGTGACTGCTCAATGAGGCTAATTAGCATATCCGTCATTTAAAATATTTAGCATTTTTCTTTTTGTGGTGAGAACATTTCAAATCCTTTCTTTTAGGTTTTGTTTCATTTTTTTAAAGATTTTTGCCATAGGGCTCGTGCTCTTGCCAGAGACAAACAAAGAGAGGAAAAGTGAGAAATCACCCCCTCAGAGGAGATGGCCAGGCCACAATCCCTTCTCCTGCATTATCCTCTTGGGATTGGGCATGCATGCACACATGCGTGTCGTGATTTTCAAGCTGCCAGTTCTGGGACTTGTACCACTGTCGGCCATATGGGAGTCCAGCACCTTAACCACTATGCCACCTGTTGGCCCTCTTTTAGGTATTTTTTAATGTACAATATGTTATTATTAACTGTAGTCACCATGCCATGAGATGGAAAACCAGAGTTTATTCCTTCTATCTAACTGAAACTTTATATCTGTCGACCAGCATCTCTCCTTTCCTCATCCACTGTACCTCACCTCCATCTTTGGTAATCACCTTTCTACTCTTTACTTCGATGATTTCGACTTTTTTAAAATTCCAAGATAACGTGGAAAAAGGGACCCCAGCATTACTGATATTTGTGGTAAGAGAATTCCAGTAAAAAAGAAGAGCTGGAATAAAAGCCCTAAGGCAGAAGAATGACTGGTGTGTTTGAGGGGGACAAAGATACTAGGATCACGTGATGGTGGAAAGGGTGGGGAGAACTGCAGAGAGATTAAGAGGTTGGACCATGTGGCCTCTGGTAAGCTTTTGTTAGGTCTTTGGCTTTAAGTTAAGTGAGAAGAGAAGCCATTGGTGAGTTTTGAATGGGTATAACATTCTTGCTTTAAGTTCTCAAAGGATCCATCTGGATGCAATATGAATGCTGTACCAAGATTAGGCCATGGGGTTCTGACAGTGGTTCAGCAGTAAAACACAATGGTCTGTGAGACAGACACACACAGAAAGGTTGGAGGTTGCAAATCTGGAGACCCTGAATATCCTAGGCATGTATGTGCCCATGTTCCAAAACTGGCTGAGTCTGAGGATGGATCACGGCATCAAGACCCTGTCAAGAGTGCTATCTCTCTGTCTCTCTCCTTTTATCTCTGTTTCTTTCACCATGGAATAAATAAACTTTTAAAAAAAGAAGAAAATAATAATTAGGCGATAGGCAAGCATATGTGGAAGTTGGGTAATCAGAGAAAGGAACTTTTTTTTTTTTTTTTGGAGAGGTTTTCGCTATAGGGCGCATGTGCTCACCAGACAGACAGAGAGAGACAGAGAGACAGAAAGTGAGAAATCACCCCCCAGGGGGGATGGTCACGCCGCAATCCTTTCTCCTCCATTCTCCTCTTGGGATCTTGGGCACGCACGCACACGCGCCCGGCATGAGTTTTAAGCCACCGGGTCCGGGATGTGAACCGTGGTCGACTACGTGGGAGTCCAGCAACATAGCCATTATGCTAACTGCTGGTTCCCGAGAAAGGAACATTTTGCCTGCTATGTTGATACTAGTTTTCAGTTGGAAATAGAAAGCCAGTGTGGCATGCTTTCCTGTTTATCTAAACTTTCCCTGCTCTTAAGACTTAGTCACAATTTGAGGTCATAGAAGCTCCTTTTAGGACTCCATGCAGCCCATTCTCATAGTTGTAAATAGGGAGTTTTTATTGGAAAATTATCATATGTGCAGTTTGTTATGGAAAAGTATGCTTCACCAGATTTTGCCAAGTTCTGCTGCCATTACTTTCGTTATATCCTCACATACTCTTACTTTATCTTCACTATCGTGGCATTTCTTCCCCCTTTCTTGTGCCTTGGAGTTTCCAGGTATCTCAAAACTACATTAAAGTCAGAGATGGACTTCTTTTTACTACCCTTCTTATCACAGCTGGATGATAGCCTTTCTGATGTTCTTCAGTTCATTCTGCTAACCTGGGCTTCTATGAGAGATTATTTCCCTCTGAAGAACTAGGTTTTGCTGCAGTGCAGATTTGCTGAAGATGAATTCTCTCAGCTTTGATTTATTTTTTGGTTTGTTTTTAATATTTTTTTTTAATTTTAGTAATTTAAAATGGTCATTCTATAATTCTTGTCTCTGCTGTTTCTAATGAGAACTGAGTTTTCACTTTACTTATATTTCCTTGAATGTAATATAGCAAGTGTTAGTAACCATTAGTGTTCAGCAGTTTGACTCTCAAATACTTAGTCTTGGTTTCTACTATATTTATCTTTTTAGGAGTTCATTGGACTTGAATCTGTTCAGTTATGTAGACCTCAGAGATGGATCTCTTTTTGTTTTTCTCCACCCTTCTCCTCTTCCTTTTCCTTTTTTAAAATTTTTTTCTTTATGCTTCAATGTGCATGAATTCTACTAATCTGTCTTTAAGTTCACTGACCTTTTCTTCAGCGATGTTTTGTTACTGAACTCTTGAAAGGAAATCCTCATTTCTGATATTGTACTTTCAGTTCTATAATTTCCTCTTACAATTCTGTTTTTCAGATGAAATGTTCCTCTGTTTATGGATGTTGTTTACTTTTTCCATGAGACTCTTTAACATATTAATTATCTTTTAAAGACTTGTTCAGTAAGCCTAATATTTTGATACCTGTGAGTCAGTCTGCTTTTATTGACTGATTTTTCTTTTGATTTTGGATCACATTTTCATTTTTTAATTTTTTTATTATGCATTAAAAAACATGTTATTTCATTCTTTAGATATTTATAATGTCCAATTATCTGAATGTACAGGCAATAATCATATATAATTATAAAATAGCATTTTAAGCTATTTATAGAACCAGAAGTTGATGACTGCTTCTATAATTAATTAGTGTGGATTTTCTTGCTCTGTTCTTATAATACCTCCTAGAAATACTACAAATTAATCAAATTACTAAGAGATAGAGATCAGCAAGAGATGAAGGTGGGAACAACTAAAAACTTGGTCCTGAATAATTGTGAATGAGAATTTCCAGGTGACTGGAAAGTTGGAAGGTGAGGCCCATAAAAGATTGCCTGCTAATTTTTAGTGAGAATATGACAAAAACTAAAATCTTTTTGATAGGATCACTTAAGTTATGTATGGCTATGCATACCCCATATAGTGTTAACCCATTTTTAGCTCTATTTTTTATATGTTATGATTTATTTGTCATCATAATACTCTACAAGAAAACAAACATTTCATAGCAACTTGTTTTATAATTGGGATTTTTTATTTTAAATTTATTTATTTTCCATTTTTTTTGGACATGTCATAATTTTTTGTTTCCTAGACATGCTGTGTTACTACTTCTTAATTCATACTTTTATTTAATCCATAGGTTTATTTTCTTTATTCCCTGTCAGAACCTTTTCACTCTCTATCTTTCCCTTAGTTAGCATGTCCTTGTTAACATGTCTCCCCTTACATTTTTTTTTTTTCTTTTAGTTTCTGCCATAGGGGACATGCACTTGCTAAAGAGAGACAGAAAGAGAGGGGAAAAATGAGAAACCATTCTCCAGGGGGAATGACCATGCTTCAATCCCTTCTTCTCTATTCTCCTTCTGAGATTTTGAACACACATGCACATATGCCTAGAGTAAGTTTCAAGCTGCTGGATCAGGGACTCAAACCATTGTAGGCCATGTGAATCCAGTGCCTTAACTACGATACCCCCTGCTTGCTCTGCTGCTTCTTTCTTTTTTACCATGTCAGTGTTTTTTTAATGTACCTTGGAAATAGCGGACTAGTTTATTGTGAAATAACTAAGGCTCTAGCTCACAAAATCTTTTTACTCTAATTGGAATCTTAAGACAAAGAAGTGTTTCAATTCTTCAATGATGATTAGAGAATTATGGTTCACGATAAGGATTTCAATTGGAATATGGAAGGGCAGTCAGGGAAGGTAATATGAAGGATGTAGGACATAACAAATTAGAAATTGACCACAGAGAGGATATCAAATGTCTTTATATTTGAGTATCTATGCTCAATAACCTAATCAAAATACAATAAGAAATTTTTAGATTTACATTTGTTTTCTCCTCACCACCTTGTATTAATTTTTATATCTACTATTTCAAAACAAACTATAGAAAAGTGAAGAAAAATTGTCAATCAAATAATTTTTTCATCTCTGAAGGATTAGACCTCCAGAATGGATAATTTTTCAGTAAATGGATTCATTTATTTACCATTCCACTAATCAATAGAGTGAAAAAAATTGAAGTAGCTGTGTAACTAGCAGTCTTGAGACCCATATTCATACAATTTTTCATTTTTTGTCAACTGCCAAGTTAGAAATTATTTTCCTTTTCCTAAATGTGGCCTTTAAGTTCTCAGCCCTATTGAACTTGTAATATAGCAAAAATTTCATCAGTATTCTACAAAGAACAAATAACAATCACAAAAAGTGTCTGTTTTGTGGTAAAAAGAAATTCCTGACAGGTTCCTCCCTAAATGAAAATAAATGGAATGACTCCCACAAAGTTTATGTGGTCCACACAGAAATAGTTGGACTATATAAAGACCTCAAAAATGTTTGGTGAAAAACACAAGACCCACATTAGGATAAATTTCCTATTAATGAGATCTCAAAGGTCATGAAATCCCATCAAGAGAAAAAATGGGAAGCTCATCACTGAAATTTTGGGAAAACAAACCAGACAAAACATGAAACAGTAATAATATCAATCACACATAATGAGAAAATAGAGCAAAACTCCATCTTATTTCCAAAACGTCAATTCTCAGAGATCCATGTAATACTTGCATTTTTGCTTGCTATCTAAAACTATTTCTTCAGTTCCACATTTTAAAGACATACTTTGCCTCTGTGTTTTTGGTTCAGCATCTCTGACTCATGAGATTATTGACAATCATTAAAATGAAAAGAACATGTTCTTTGGTAAACTCCATCGTCTCTAAGAGCTAGGGTTCCAGTCGTATGATCAGCATTGGTGATGCAACTTTATCTTTAATCCTCATCTGGTCTATTGTGGATCAGTGGGCCTATATTTGTGAGAGAGTTGGCTGGGATAAGGCTGGTTTCTGTGACCTTGAGTGAACAGAAACTTAATTAGATTGCCTTGGTATTCAATTCATAAACTTTTCTTTTTTTTTCCTTTGGAGAGGTTTTGCTATAGGGCACGTGCACTCTCCAGAAAGACAGAGAGAGACAGAGAGACAGAAAGTGAGAAATCACTCACCAGGGGGGATGGCCACGCTGCAATCCCTTCTCCTCCATTCTCCTCTCAGGATCTTGGGCACGCACACACACACGCCTGGCGTGAGTTTAAGCCACAGGGTCTGGGACTCGAACTGCGGTCGGCTATATGGGAGTTCAGCGATACAGCCATTGTGCTAACTGCTGATCCTTCTCATAAACTTTTCTTCATTAATGTCATTCTAGTCAAGCCATAACAAGTAGGACTAAATTGGCATTTAGAAGCTAGTGCTCAGATAAATAGCAGTATTTAAGATATCAAGGTGGTATTTAAATTTGAACAATTGTTATGACTAAATTGATTAAAATTGTAACTTACTGTGAAGAGAAAATGACTTTGAAGAGGCAGATAATAGTAATAATGTACTATTAAAATGCTATATTTGGATAATGACCTCATGCTTTAAAGTGGAAGATAGTCTTTTATGCTCTTGGAGCTAGCTAATCTAGAAACAGTTAGTCTACCTGAATGCTTCTACCAAACAGAATATAGACACTTACATTAAAAAAAAAAAGAAAAGTTAGACATACCTTGTGCCGTCTTTCAATCTACCTTCCTAGACTTTGTAGAGGGATTATTTCTATTTATACAACACTTGCATTCCATATTCCTATTCAGTTTTTTATATCCTTTAATGAACATTGATGCTTGCAATGCCTATGAAACTGAGAATTTATATCTGGTTTATCTGCTTCTTTTTACTATATATATATATACATATATATGTATATATGTGTATATATACATATATATGTATATATGTGTGTGTATATATATATGTGTATATATATATATATATATACACACACACACACACACACATACTTATATATGTGTATGTATATAATGTATGTATGTGTATATATATATATTTTTTCTTTTGCTATAAGGAACTTACCCTCACCAGAAAGAGAGACAGAAAGCGACAAATCACCCCCAAGGGGGAATGGCCATGCCTCAATCCCTTCTCCTCCATTCTCTTCTTGGGATCTTGGGCAGGCATGCACATGGTCTGGCATGAGTTTAAGGTCCGGGACTTGAACCACAGTTGACTACATGGGAGTCCAGGAACGTAGCTGATATGCCATCTGCCAGTCCCACCATATATATTTTTAAAATAATACACGGGAATGGAGGTGAATAGCGTGAAAGAGACATTATCGTATGGATACACTAATATATTGGTTATTTCATATAGAACTAGTTAAGGCTTCGAAGTACTGTCACCAACCAACTGTTTATCAGTCACAATTAGTATGATCAAAGATCATCAAATATATAAATCCCCCTCCAAAATTTCTGCAATAGAGTATGGCATATCCAGTTTAATCGAGCACAAGGTTGTCATGGCTTCAGTCCTACCAATAGGATGATGGGCAGAATTTGACTCCTTGTATTTGCCTAAGTCAACTTGGCTTGTGAGGTTCTAATGTTTTGTATGTATTGATATTTCATGTGGTTGGTATGTGACTCTGGAAGCAGCTGTCCACTCTGGCTATGGGTCACTGATGTGGTTCTTTTGTTGTTTACAAGATATTTATAAAATTCAGATGCGGTTTAAGTATCACTGATGTGGTCTGCATATGTCTTAAAGATTTTTTTTCCATTTGTTTTTTGTTTTTTCAGAAGGACTAGTTTGGAATTCCTCATTATTCCGGGTCATAGATTTTTCTGAAGGTGTGCAACCTTGAAGAAAACAACCCTGTCATACTAGCAGAGAATGACTACAGTCCTTGATGGCAGGTTGACAAAGGTACTTTGTCCCTGGAGTCATTTTATTATATGACAACTGTATTCTGCCAAGACTCCTGAGACCACCTACCTGCACATTGAAAAACACAGCTGAGTTCTCTTTCTGACCCAGACACATGCCCTCTCAGCGTCCCTCTGTACTGAAGGAAAACATCATAGCCCGGGCCAGATGAAAACAAGCCCTTCTCCCCCTCACTTTCTCTGTGGGAAAGATGAGTTGAAACCAAAGTTAATATATTTGAAAAATCTGGGAAAAAAACAGAACAAAATTTTTAAAAAGCCATTCCTTTACCCATTGGTATGCTACATGCAGGAGTCTTACAAAGAAAACTTCTGTTGGAATGGAAAACACTGAGTGAGACCCATGTTATGTGAGACTTTAATTCCCTGGAGCTGGGGAGGTGAAAGAATCAGGTCCCTATACTCTAGGATTGTTTTCATTAGTTACCGAGAATGTTTATGCAATCAGTTTTAACCACTTTATTAGGAATCCCCTTCATAGGCTTAGTATAGTGAACACAGTCAAGTGAAGCAAATTTTAAAAAGCAGTCCTGTTACATTATATGCAATCTATTTCTGCAGACAAAGATACACAGGAAGAAAAATTGTTTTGTTTCATTTCATTTAAATATTTTTTTCATCAACTGTTTATTTATACTAGTATCCCAACAATGGAGCCTTGCTACAACTTTATTGAATCAATTATGTAATGTGTTTCCTGTCTTAATGTTTTCTCGGAATGGGTATATTTGGCACAAGGCATCTAATTTTATGCCAATCTTTTGAAACCATATGGTAGTATAAACACAAATCACCTACTATAATTTCTATCTATAGCCTCTCTCATTTTTTAAAATCATGAAACTACTGGGAAATTCAATTTGACCATACCATTATGAAAACTGCTGGGCTAGTTGGTATCTTGTAGGTGGAGATCCCCTTTTCAATGGAGAGTAGAAATTAGCTTCAAGAAGATTAAACAAATTGATTTCGCAGAGTGAACTTTTAATAAGTGTTTTTTTCTAGCTTTTTGTAGCTTGATTCACTTTAAGAAATATATCTTATATCAGACTCTATCTTAGTCTGCAATTGTGCTGCTTAAAGAAATAGCTGAGACTGAGTGGTTTGCCAAGGACTATTTGACTCGAGATTCCAGAGGCTGGAAAGTTGAAAGTTACAGCTACATCATCTTACTGGCTACTTCACAAGGCCTCACAACATGGCCAATGAAAGCAGAGAGGATGGCCACTGCTTGCAAAGATAGGCCTGGGGACAGCTATCTTCCTTGTGTTCCTGCCTTCCCTGGTGAGAACTAACCCCTTCTCAGGAGAGCTAGAACTCACTCTGTCTCATGAGACATCATGAATCCATTCATGAGGGCGATGTTTTCATGACCCAATCACCGCCCACTAAGTCTCAGCTTTTAGGTATCACCACTTCCCAGTGTGGGGGAGGGCAAATTCTAAAACGTGAACCTTTCTGGGACAAACAATTATCCAAACTGTAGCAAGTTCCATATGTACAATCTGAAATAAAATTCTCCTAAAATAGTATTCCTTATTTTATGTGGCACGCTTTAGTATGTTCTGTTCTTCTCTATTAATGGGGATTATTGATCATTTTTACTACTTACTTACATATCATGAATACTACTTTGAAATGCATAGATAACATTAACTCTGGAGCTGACAACCTAGCACAAAATAAAATCACACCTAAAATGATTAGAAATAACCAACTTCTATTGAGCACTAAATTTATGTATTAGCCTATAAATATCTATAATAATAATAGCAATGTATAGACGATGGGAACTAGCAGAGCAAATATCTTGCCAGAAGTTGTACAGCCAATTAGTGGTAGAGCTTTGATAGGAATCCAGAATAAGTCATGCTTTTTGCCACTAAATTAACACTGAAGCAGAAGGCTGCATCTTGGATTATCTCCTAGATCTGGAAGTATTTGACTGATCCTAGACTCTCCAAATTACAGATGATATTTAGAGAGTCTTACCTGATTCTGAGAAGATCTCCATATCTCTAGACTATTTATATTCATTTCATTACTTCTTCAAATTGCACGTGTTTTTTAATGGTCTAATAGCTAGACCCTGGTGTACATTCAGGGAGGGCTTGTGAGAATTCTTGACCTGGGATTGGCCTTTATGTGAAAGGTAGCTTACTCTAAGATCTGGGGGGATAAATGTACTGGATGACTTATTCTAGAACTAAGAAAAGAAAAAATTGGACAAATATGAAAGATTTACTGCTAAGTGAATCAAGCCAGACTATGAAAGAGAGGCATTGTATGTCCCCTTTCAATGCATACTGCATGTCTCTATGTCAGAAACTGAAAGATTAGAAGGTAAAAGCATGGACAACGGTGCTAGAGGAAAATGGGAAATGGGGGAGGGTGAGAGGGAGGCAATTAAGGGAAAAAGAGGGAAGCAAAACATTTAAGGGACCTAAGGTGGAAAGAAATCTGTAGATTATAATGTGCATGGTGGTGGCCTTGACAGAATCAATATACAGTGTATTCATGATGGGAAAATTCATTTGGTATGCTTTAATAATACACAGTAAAAATATAAAAATAACTAGTTAATTAAAAAAAAAAACCTGATTGTAATATGGCATATGACCTACACTAGGAACAAGGGTAGGGGGCCGTATTACAGTTTAGATTATGGCATGAAACTGTAAATACATAGAGATTGACAGATGTCATTCTCATATTTAGAGGTTCTAAATTTTGTTTGACCACTGTCCTCTGTGATGGGCTTAGAACTGTTAAAAGTCAGCCAACTCTTCAACAATGGTATTTCACTCCTAGTAACAGAGGGAGCAGTGATAAGCAACTCAAATCTGTTGGGAAACAACCAACCTTAGTTTTATGTTTCAGTTAAACAAGACTGTGACCTTATAGACTATCAGTCTAATGTGTTCTAATTAAGGGAAACTAATTGATGAGCAAGTTTTAATTGGTCCATACAGTGGTCAAAATGATTAAGTAATTTAACAGAGATAACTGATAAATTGCATGAAATTGAATATAATTGTAGGTTAAATCAACCAGAATAGCAAATATAAATAAACCATAGCCACTGATAAGAGGGCAGATAAAAGCAAAGGGCAGATCTGCTTAATAGTTGTGGAACCCATGGATGAGATGTGACTTTTTCTTAATGATTATTTATTTAATTTAATTAATTATTATTATTATTTTTTAAATTTGCTATAGGGCTTGTGTGCTCACCAGAGAGAAACAGAGAGAGAGGGAAAGTGAGAAAACAGCTGCCAGGTCCAGGACTCAAATCACAGTTGGCCATGTGGGAGTCTAGCACCTTAACCATCATGCCACTGCTAGCCTCAAGATACGAATCTTATGGCAGGTATTATTCTTTCTTATTTATATCTTAAGCCTTATTATGGCTTCATTCTCAGACCTTAAGGTTTTCGCTTTGTTTTGTTTATTACATTCTTGAGAATGTCTAAAAAGAATTCTAAGTAGTTTTAAATTATGTCTGTTCTGTGCTTCCTCATCCTTGGGAAATAAGAAAGCATACTAACTGCTAAATTTCAGGAGCACAACATTTCTGACATAAATATGCCCACACCTGGTAGAGCACTAGGCTCCTCCTCTTCAGATTATAAACTCCATGAGAACAGTATTTTTGTCCAAGTTTTCTTGTTATTGTAGCCCCAAGAGCTAGGCAATTTCCTTGAAGTATGTATCAGCTACCTGTGTTGTAAAAGGTCTTTTATTTTTTTAAGCAAAAACTTTAAAATAATCAAAATTTTTAGATGTCTGTTAAATGTCCCTTTAAAACATAACATTTTAAAACATTTGATTTTTTAAAGGAAACATTTCTTCGTTTGCTTAACCAACACCTGAGTTAATCTACAAATATAAGCTTAATATAGACTCTGCATAGGACTTGTTCAAATATTTAAAGAAGTTCAGATCATCAAAACCTGCACTTAAAACTGCTAAAATCTTTAGAAGTTTGAAACTGGAAGTCTGTTTTGGAAAGTGTGTCTTATGATGGATTTTATTTTTGGGGTAGTAAACAAAAATTATTATTGAACAATAATTCTTGCAGTGGTCGTAAATCATTTTTAAAATGTTTAGTGATGAATTAGTACAAGGTAGCAGAGCCAAGTGACTAAACTATTCCCTGAAGGAAAACTGATCCGCTATGAGACATTATTTTCCTAAATTGCACCTTGGTAACAGTGCTAGTGTTATACACAGGTTTTTTAATTACTCAAGACATTGATCAAGTAGAAACAAGTCTATAAACCACTCATGAAAATAGAATATTTCTTACTTATCCAAGAAAACAACATCCTAAAGCAACATTTTTCTCAGAGAAGTAAAATGTGCTTGATATTTATTTGCATTCAAAATTGTAAAGCTGATCTCTAGAAAAATTATAATGAAATCTTTGTATATTAATCACCTAGATAATTATAATTTTTTCTTTTCCTTTTTAAAGAGATTTTTGCCTTAGGGCGCATGTACTTGCCAGAGAGAGAGAGAGTGATAGTGAGAGGGAAAGTGAGAAATCACCCCTGAGGGGGTTGGCCATGCTGCAATCCCTTCTTTATTTTTCTCTCAGGATCTTGGGCATGCATGCACACATGCCCACTATGATTTTCAAGCCACTGCATCCATGACTCAAATCAAAGTTGGCCATGTGGGAGTCCAGCAACGTAATTTCTCCGCCATCAGCTGGCCCTGATAATTATTATTAAAGACCCTTGTGAAGGCCTAGAAAACAGTTTCTCAGATTTCTCCTTATTGATGCACATCAGTATATCTTACATAGAGCTGCTCTTGAAGTCATAGAAATTCTAATAGTGGCACACAGATTTTGAGATCCTGTTCAACTCATTTACAAGATAAATTCAAGTTTTTTCTGAACTGTGAAACCGTCTTTGACTTATGAAAACACGTGCTATAATGGAGAATTCTGTAATATAAAGGTCTTTAAGGTGTGTTTAAGCCAATACTTCTCAGAAAAAAAAATCATGCATTTTTATAAATAGATTTATATTCTGTTTATGTATATATACATATGTGTAAGCTATCAATTAACATGTCAATTTATGTGTATATGTGTATATATGTATGATACTATACATTTATATGCTATTTTTACATATGTATATATTCTATTTATATTTATGTATGTGTACTATAAAATTAGTCCTAGTTTCAGTAATGTATATATCTTTTTATTTCATACAGAGTAACAAATGCAGGCTGCCTTTGAGTTAATCACTAATAGAATAATATCCCAAACAGTTTATGTCTGAATATATAGGATATATCTGAAAGACACTTGAAAATAAATCCATTGGGTATTTAGTATGCAGCCTGTATCTACGATAATGTGAGTGTGGCATAATTTTATATTAAATACATTCAGAGGAGGCAGGGATCCGTGCTGTCCTTTAAACACTACCCTGTGCTGCTAAACAAGCCAGCCAAGTTTGGTTGTGACTTTGGTTTTGCTGTTCCTGTTGTGACGTCACCAGTAACCTGCAGAACATTGTTTTCCACCTGCTAACTACTGATGAGAGACTTAATCTGGGAAAATATGAAAAGCATATTTCGGATGCAGGGCCTAAATTCCTAGGAAATGCTATCATTGAAGAAGTCATATGCTTTTTATTTCCTGTTGTGTCAGTGTTTTTAAACTACATTTCTTTCCATCAGGTGCTATATTCACACTTAGAAAATGGAATCGGTAATTGAAACCGTACTGCATGAAGATCTTCTTAATGACTAGTGGATGTGTGGTCTGTAAAACCCACATTATTTTCTGCCAGCCATTCTCTCAGCGAGGTGGTCAGAAATAGTTCTTTAATGCCAGTTCATGCTTAGCAGGTTCTTTATGCTGGTGACCATGGTAAATGGAGTAAAAATGAAAAATTTCCCTTTGTAACCACAATTAAACTCCAAAGTCATCTCTTTTGTGGACCTTTTCTCAATTAGTCTTGATCTCCCTTTTCCTCCAGATTTGCTGTTGAGATACGTGATGCAGTCCAATATTCTATTATGTCTCACTCTGTTTTCTGAAAAGTATAGCGATAGCTTCATCTCTGCCAGCTCTCTGTGACCCAGAAATGGCTTTCATACTTAAGATACCAAATTTAAGGCTTAGAACATAGCAGGCTATAGAAGATACATTGGGTTGTCAAAAAAGTCATGACACATTTTTACATAGAAAAACGGAAAAGTATGTCATGACTTTTCCGACCAGCAATGTTTGCTTTTGGCTTGAAAATATGACCCCCCACTCCCAAATGCTCATAGGATCAGATGATTATAATAATGATGCTTTTATTGGTTTTATTTACTAATGTACTTTTCTTCTCCCAAATTCAAAGTATCTTCTCATCAGTCTCACAACAGATATTCATTGTAGTAAATTTCTCACTACAGTTATTAACAGGCCACTTGGTTCTCCCCTTTAAAAGAAATATTTTCAAAACAGCTGTGGAATGTAGGCTAATTTATGAAAATATTTTAAAAATTTCACATGGTAAGCATTTTATTGAGTGGTTATGTGTCATTGGACTTCACAAGCAAGGTATGTTTTATATGAAAAAGGATTTGCATTAATTAATCCCTAAGATCTTTCCCAGCTTTTAGCATTATGACATCTTCTCTCATAGAACAGCAAAGGCCACTCTCAGACCCCACTAATGAGTACTTTTAGATGAAATTTATTTGCATGTGTATGGAAGTCTATAAAAACCATGTCAACACCAAGGTGACATTGTAAATGCCAACTTTTCTGAGCCACTCTATAGCAGCACAGGCAGAAGGGTTCAGAAGAAGTTTTTTCACTGATGAAGGACTGTCTGAAAAATAGTGTATACAAAAACATTCCTTTGTTGATTGTCTGCATCCCCTGCAGGGTTCAAGTGAGGGGTCTAAGAACTTGGAGAGGGCAAAGGCGGTGATGGGTGAGTGAATCTTTTCTCACCATTCTAGGGCTCATCCTCAGTAAGGCCACTCTTCCGTGGGAGGTGGAAAGGAATCCGATGATGCCTGTTTGTTTTGGCAGCTTGTCCCTGAAGATGCACACATCCAGAGAATGACAGAGAGCCATTTTTCCAGGCCAAGGCTAACTTGTGTTTCCATAACACTGTGGGAAGCTGAAAATGCAAGCCACACAGGCTCGTCCCCAATCTGTGAATAAACAGCTCTGCTTCCAGAGATACCATCCCTAAATCACCTTTTAGCCATTGAGGATTCATGTTAAAAATGAAGAAGAAAAAAAAATGCTGAACAGATCCATTTTTATAAATCCAAATGACCCGGTTTCTCAACAAAACGAAGACTCTTTATCGAGATAAAAACTGTCCTAGTCATTATTATCATAAAAATGCACAAGAAAAAATGAACATCCAAGGGATGTTAGTCTCTTCATTAGAGCCTTTATGATCCTCAAAATATTGACTTATTGCTATCCTTTATTTCCCTAAACTTATTTTGTGAAAGCCCAGATTCAAATGGCCCTAAAATTAGTTCTTTTCTCAACAATAAGTATAATTGTGCCTTGTTGCCATAAATGGCCTAGTTTAGAATTCTTTACAAATCACTTACTCAGATCATGTTTCTCGTGAGATATCACAAAAGGGATAATCCAGAAGGGACATGAAGCAAACAAGTGAAGGACCCACCTAATAACGCATTCCTGGGTATTACTCCAGTCTTTGCTATAGAATATACAGCTGTCTGCAAAGCAGCCTCACCAAAGCTCCTGAAACGAATGTGGACTAAAGTGAGAGCTAGTCAGGATTCATTTGCTTCCATGTATTTCTTTATGTATTTTTTAATAATATACTTTAATTTTTTCCTTTTCTATTACTATTGTTACTCCATTTTGGTTGTATACTTTGTATGTATTCACTGTTTTACTTACACTGTGATGGACATTTCTGGCATTTTGTTAACCAAAAAAAAAAAAAAAATCCTCTTTCAAACTGTTTAGGCTTTTATTAGTTTTAAATTAGTAAATGAAAATATGTCTTTGAGTAGGGTTTTCCTAGCCATTTGTTTATAGAACATTTACTAGCCACACATATTTTTTTTTCTGGATAGGGTATAGAAATAAAAATCATAGTAGTCAGCCTATACTTAATGCTGCATCAAGCACTGTACTGTTTTATGTGCATTTTCTCATTTGAACCGCATGACCAGTCCAGCAGGTGCTATGGTGGTAGAGGCTCTGGACTCTCACATGGCTGACTGTGGTTTGAGGCCTGAACCTGGTAGCTTGCTTTCTCACTCTCCCTCTCTCACTAATGAATTGAAAAATAATAATAATAAATACAATTAATTACCTAATTCTTAAAGAAAAAGAAAAAAAAACTACATGACAAACTTCTTATTCTCAGTTTAAATGAGATGCAAAGGTTAACATTTTACCCCTGCAAGAAGGAACTATATATGCAATGGGACATGTTGACATGTGACTAGAGAGAATAGCCAACTAATTCCACAATTTTCGGTGTTACATCTTTTTATTAGTAAGACTTGAAACATAATTATGACAGTACGGTGGACCAGATTTCCTGATCTTTCTGAAAATAACTGAAATATTTGTTAAGACAAATGGATTAATAATCTAGCAATAAAGTAAATGATAATTAGAATGTAAAAACTAGATGAAATTGAAGCCAAAGTAGTAAGCCGAATTTCTATTTTAGAACTTGGTGCTAAGTAAAGAGGGAAAACTTTTTTCTCTGAGAATTTATAATCTCAACTCACCTCTCTCAAGATCACACAGACCAGTTTTACACTAGTGAAGTAGTTTTGGGAAAAATACCAAGGCTAACTACCAAGGTAAAACTTTGGCAATATATTGGCAGTCTCTCTAAGCACCTAGCAAAAGCAAATCCTAATCGGGAACTAGCAGTTAGCGTAATGGCTATGTCGCGGGACTCCCACGTAGCCGACCACAGTTCGTGTCCCAGACCCGGTGGCTTAAAACTCACGCCGGCCGCATGTGCGTGTGTGCCCAAGATCCCAAGAGGAGAATGGAGGAGAAGGGATTGAGGCATGACCATCCCCCCTGGGGGGTGATTTCTCGCTTTCTGTCTCTATGTCTCTCTCTGTCTGTCTGGCGAGCACACGCGCCCTATAGCGAAAACCTCTCAAAAAAAAAAAGCAAATCCTAATCTATGAAAGAACTCTTGAAATCTGGACCTCAATTAATTATCTCAGATAACATTCAAAAAAATATTTTAAAAAAAAGATAAAACAGGGACCAGCAGGTGGTATGGTGGCTAATGTGCTAGACTCCCACATGGTCAACCATGGTTCAAGTCCCGGACCTGGCAGCTTGAAAATCATGCTGGGCACGTTTACGTGCATGCTCAAAATCCTGAGAGGATAATGGAGGAAAAAGGATTGTGATGTAACCATCTGCCCTGGGGGGTAATTTCTCACTTTCCCTTTCTCTGTATCTCTGTCTCCCTCTCTCTGACAAGCATATGCCACCTATGCCAAAAACCTTTAAAAAAAATGTTAAAACACAGAGCCAACTTGGGACCAACAGTTGGTGTAATGGTTACGTTGCTGGACTCCCACGTAGTCAAGTGTGGTTCAAGTCCTGGACCCAGCAGCTTAAAACTCATACCGAGTGTGTGTGCATGCGTGCCCAAAATGCCAAGAGAATGGAGGAGCGAGGATTGGGGAGTGGCCATCCCCAGGGAGTGTTTTCTCACTTTCTGTTTCTCTGCCTCTCTCTGTCTCTCCAGTGAGTGCATGTGCCCTGTAGCAAAAAAAAAAAAAATCTCTAAACAAACAAAACACAGAACCAAACATGGTAGGATACTGATAAACACTGTTACTCAGTAGGCAGAGGCCACATGAGAAGCCCGGGTTTGATTCCCAGCCTGCCCTAAAAGCTGAGCACGGTGGTACACAACTGTGGGCCCAGATATACAGAGGGCTGAGGCAAGAGGAACATGACATAGTGAGACCTTGTCTAAAAATATAATAACGATAGTCGTAAAACACAGACGGGAATATAGCATAATGTGTGGGAAACAGCCACAGCAAAACACTTATATTAGTAAGAATTAGACTATAATATGAAACATCATACCTCATATTTTGAAAAAAATATATAAAATTCAAAATATGAGGCCAGCAAATGGTATAATGGTTCAGGTACCAGACTTCCATATGACTGACTGTGGTTTGACTCTTAAATCCAGCAGCTTGAAATCCATGCCAGATGTGCGTATGTGTTTGTGTGTGTGTGTGTGTATGTGTGTGTATGCCCAAAACTCCAAGAGGAGAATGGAGGAGAATGGATTGCAGCATCGTCATCGACTCTAGTTGGGGGTGATTTCTCACTTTCTGTCTCTCTGACTTTCTCTCTGTCTCTTTGGTGAGTGCACACGCCTGATAGCAAAAAAATCTCTCAAAAAAACAGACAAGCAAACAAGCAAAAATTATATAATTCAAAATAGTATAAAATAATACCAAGCACAATTTCCAAAAGTAAAAACTAAACTTCAGAAAAACATGAAAAGTGCACGCTAAATACTCCTTGGTCAGTTTAAATAACTAAAGTGACATTAAATAAGCTAGAAGATAAGTATGAAAAAATTATGGAAACAAAATGCAGAACAAAGAAATAGAATATTTGAAAGAAAGTTTAATAAATACAGGGGACAGCAGATGGCGGAGTGATTATGTTGCTGAACGCCAATGTGGCCGACTGTGGTTCAAGTCCTGGACCCAGTGGCTTAAAAATCATGCCAGGTGCTTGTGCATGCATGCCCAAGATCCCAGGAAGAAAATGGAGGAGAAAGGATTATGACATGGCCATCCCCCCAGGGGGTGATTTCTCACTTTCCTTCTGTCTCTGTCTCTCTCTCTCTCTCTGGTGAGTGCATGCACCATATGGCAAAAACCTGTAAAAAAGAGAGAGAGAGAGAGATACAGAAGAGAAAGTGAATAGGCCTAATACACACTGCCTTGGCGTTCCAGAATTAGTGGTAGAAAAGAAATATTTGTATAGAGAATAGCTGATAACTTTCCAACAATGAAAAATAGCCTCAAGCCACAACTCCAAAGTCCAATGAGTCAAATGAATCCCAAAAAAGGTAAGAAAACAAAAACAACAACATCAAAAAAACTTAAAGCACATCAGGGTAAAATGATCAGAAAGCAAACAAACAAAAGAAGGCAATGAAGGGTTTTGTTTTGTTTTTGATTTTTTTTTTTTTTAGGTTTTTGCCATAAGTTTTTTGCACTCCCAGAAAGACAAAGTGAAAAATCACCCCCTCAAGGGGATGACCATACAATCCCCTCTCCTCAATTCTCCTCCTGAGATTTTGGGCACACATGCAGATGTGCTTGGTATGATTTTCAACCACCGAGTTAGGAACTAGAACCGTGGTCAACCATATGAGAGTCCAGTGCCTTAACTACCATGCCACCTGCTAATCCAACATGAAGAGACTTTTAATAGTCCAGATGTGATGTAGCACTGGCACAAACCCTCATAGGAAGGTGTTGGGGTCACATCCCAGGACCTCCCTGCATTGGTTGGGGACATCTGTACATACCCATGATCCACGCTGGTTGAGGCTGGAGGAAGGTCATTGCATGGGGATCCTGTTAAGGATGCCTCTCTCTTTTTCTCCCTAACTCTCTACTTTATCTCTCTCTGTGTTTATCTCTCTTTCTCATGCAAGAAATAGATAAATTTTTAAAAAGGACATGGAATCTAGCTAAGAGATACTTGTGCACTTCCAAGTGGTGAATTTTAATGTATGTAAATTATACGCCAATAATTATTTTGAAAAATCTAGGTAGAGATTAAAAAAGACATTCTAGAAAAGAATGCCAGTTGGACTGAAACTAACTTAATAAATAGCAACAGTAGAAGCCAGAAGATGGTATAACAAAATGCTCCTGCCCAATTAATGTAACAGGCATAAATGAAGATCAGTCAGCAGTCACTGCTGATTATGGAGAAAAACAGATCGTATTCTGGAAGGGCCTTCAGAAGACTTCTTAGGTGATGGATAATGCTCTATTTCTGAAGTGGAGGAGGGACTTGAAGCAGAGTGTTTTCCCAGCATCTCTTCTCAAACTTTACAAAATGCAACTTGCCCTGTTCATCTCTGCTTAAGCTCTCCAAGGAAGCACCATTGTTACAGAGCTAACGCTTGGTCTGGCCGGGCAGCACAGCAGTGAAACCCTGCTCAAGCGATGCAGGATCTATGTGAAAGATTGCGGGTCGGTGTCATGTAGCCCTGTACACCCCGAACACGCATACCCATGATCCTGTCTGGATGGGACGACTGATTGGGAGGATTCACAGGATGAGACCATGCTGAGGGTGCTTGTCATTCTCTCTCATGAAAGAAATTTTAAAGATCAGAGCTTCCTCTTAATATGTCACAATAAAGTACCTCCAGTCTCCCCCTGCTTGTCTCCCTAGCCCTACTTTCACGCTCTTACAACTAATTTTTATCATACAGCCATAGTATAATGTTTTTTAAAGTAGGCCCATACCAGTTATGATTAGAAGTTGGTGATCCTAAAACAGTTCCACTTGGGACTGGTTTACATAAATTCTTGGCCTTTTGTGCCTGCATCCACATTTGTGTGTTTGGCTTTTTGTTATCGCTGCTGTTGTTCTGCTCGATGGTGCTCATGTGTGCTGTGAGAGTAAGGCCATGAAAGCACTCCTGCAATGATGCTGACGTCTCAGGTCTCTCCAGGATGCTAAAGAGAACAATGCGTTTTGCACATTTGGAAAGCTGGGAATAGCTATTCGGGCTCTGGGTTTATTCAAATCACCAACTTCTAATTTGTAAAATTCTTCAAATGGTGCTGGACAGAGAAGGCTGTGCTAAAATTGTGGAAGGTGCTTGTCTCTATGAATTTTGTATGTGCTTTTCATCATTTTCTGGAAGGACACTTCTAGTTACCACTGCTTGTGTTTGGCATGCCCCTTGCCTTAGGACATAACTCTGAACTGGCTTTCCTGTCAGGACATATTCCTTATGTTCAAGTCCATCATGCACCGCTGTGTAACTCCTACCTTGCAGGCACTGTGCTAGGCCCTTGGTATCTGAATTAAACAGATTTCCATTGCCTCTGTCACTGTGATGTTTATAGTCCAGTGATTATACAGGAAGTGTTGGCTTTGTCATATAAAACTCAAAAACAAAGAGTATTCTGCTATTGTCTCGAAAATGCATAAATGCATAGAAGGAGAATTCCCTTTATAATTTCCTACTAATAATTACTTTTTTTAGAGAGAGAGAGATTTTTCCTGAAGGGCATATGTGCTCACTAGAGAGAAAAAGAAAGAGAGGAATCACCCCCTGGGAGGTGGCCATGCCACAATCCCTTCTCCTCCATTCTCCTCTTGGGATTTGGGGCGCACACACACACACACACACACACACACCTGGCATGAGTTTTAAGCCACCAGGTATAGGACTCGAACTGCAGTCGACTATGTGGGAGTCTAGCAACGTAACCATTATGCCGTCTGCTGGTTCCTATAGCTATTTATTTATTTATTTTTTAAGTTTCTTTCTTTCTTTCTTCTATGAATGAATGAGACAGAGAGAGAGGAACCCTTCAGTAGAGTCTTCACACTAAGATCTGCTTCTCACTTCTGCCAGCCACAGGTCATGGGCATATGTACATCAGGCATGTTCAGGGAGGTCTCTATATGTGAACCCAGAATTTTCCCATGTGGGTCAGCCTCTCACAGCCTTGTGTTATCACTGTGGTACTGTCAGGACCCCAAGTTATATTTTCTGGTTGATAATCTGCCTACCTGATACGTTTACATGTATGAGTCAGAATTTAACTGAAAATAAAGCACAGATAAAAAAATGACAAATAAAATACAAATGTCACTATGAATTTAATAAATAGGTCTAGGTGATCATGGGCTATCTGTTAGGCAGTCATTTTCTTCAATGGCTAAAAATTGCAGTTCTTGTGCTGGCAGGTGGCATGGTAGTTAAGTTGCTGGATTCCCACATGGTCAACCATGGTTCAAGTCCTGGACCCAGCAGCTTGCTTTCTTATTCTCTCTCTCTCTCTCTCTTTCTCTCTCTCTGTCTGTCTGTCTATTTAAAAAATAATAATAATAAGGGACTGGCAGATGGTACAATGGTTACCTTACTGGACTCCTACACAGTTGTCAGCAGTTCAAGTCCTGGACCTGGGGCTTAAAACTCACGCCGAGTGCATGTGCATGTGTGTCTAGAATCCCCAGAGGAGAATGGAGGATAAGGAATTGTGATGTGGCCATACCCCCAGGGGGTGATTTCTTGCTTTCTGTCTCTCTGTCTCTCTCTGTCTCTCTGGCAAGCACAAATGCCCCATAGCAAAAATCTCTCCAAAATAAAAAATAATAATAAATTTAATTAAATTAATAATTTTTTTGGAGAGGTTTTTACTATAGGGTGTGTGCACTCACCAGAAAGATAGAGAGAGACAGAGAAACAGAAAGCGAGAAATTACCCTCGAGGGAGGATGGCCACACCGCAATCCCTTCTCCTCCATTCTCCTCTCAGGATCTTGGGCACGCACACACACACACACACACACCTGACGTGAGTTTAAGCCTCTGGGTCCGGGACTCAAACCATGGTCAACTACATGGAAGTCCAGCGACATAGCCATTATGTCAACTGCTGGTTTCTAAATGAATAATTCTTTTAAAAAATAGATTACAGTTCTTGAAATAACTGAGGCCAAATGACCAAGTCATGTACTTCACGTTTCCAGTGTGAGGTACATTTCAAACCAGATAGTTTGGTTTCCTTTATGCTTGGGAAAATTTTTACGTCTACCAGCATATAGTAAGCATAATGTTTAACATAACATTTCATAGGAACTTGTCACAGTTGGTATTGAGACTTTTGATGTCAAAAGGCACCAGTGAGGCTACCGGTCATGGGGAGGCTAGCTACTCATAATCACAAAGGTATTATCATCCACACTGCACGTATTTGCAGGAGACCCATAATATCAGTTGTACAAACAAGTAAAACACTATAAATAATTCTCACTTGTTTCCGAATCTTCTTTCCTCTGCCTCAAATAATGTCATGTATCTTATTTCTAAATGTGTTGCCAGACAATGGAGGGAATCCTTGGTAGTCCACAGGACTGGTTTGTTGTAACATGCTTATGTATATCAGCTTTTTAATTTCTCTTCTGGGGTTCTGCAAAATAACTGAAGCCTACTAAGTGTAGGAAACTTGAGTGATTCTCAAGAAATGTTCCCTCAGGTAAAAACAACACTAAAACAGAGGTTGAAAATCTTATAAATCACCACTTTACTGGTTTTTCTCCCTGTAAAAATAAAACTCACCAAAAAATCAACCTGAATTCAGTATTTATGCCATTTTTCATAAAGAGATAACTTTCCAAGTAACCTTGAAGCAATTTGGAAGATATTTTTTCCTTAATTAATTTTCCTAAGAGTTTTGTGGAAATGTTAACTTTCTTAAAGCAAAACACATGCCATAGTTTCTTCTAATTATCTATGTACTTATATATTGTGTATACACACACACACACACACACACACACACACACGGTATTTACTTATAAAAGAACAAGGCAGATCTAAGGGAGCAAAATAAGTTTATTTTGCTGTCTCTACCTCTAAATACTACCAAAACATCCTCCTTTGCTGCCTGTTAAAACACTGGCAAATTACTTAGAAATGAGAGCATATATTTGGAGTAAATTTTTTTTTTAGTTACACATCAGTGTCAGGGATAAGAAATATTATCAGGCATGTGCCTTCCAAGAAGACCACATTATCAAAAAAAATAACATTGTACCAAGTAGGTCAACCATTTATTAAAGTCTGGGGTAACAGCAGTCACAGACTAATGTCGAGAAAAGTAGGTCTGGCATAGCACAGAGAGAAGTACTTTGTCTGCAGTAGACCAAACACTGAAGTTTGGATATGAAAAAGGAAATGACTTTCTCGTCAAGGTTTTTTTCTTTTCTCTTTTAATCTTTAAGTGTTCCTTCATTCAACAAATATTTATTAGGCATCTGCTACAAGAAAGACGATGTTCAGGACATTCAGAAAATAGAAGGAACAGGAAGCCTCTGTCCACATGGGTCTTACTTTCTAACAGTAGTAGGGGTGATAGGAAATAAACAGATAATGGAGTGATATGCTTCTATTACAAGGGACACATCTTAAGTTTATCAACATCATCATCACACACATCAACCCTAGTATTGGCGTGACCATCATTAAATGACTTAATACGCAGAAGAATAACCACTAGGCCAGATGATACACGAGCAAGTTAACAGATACTGTCTTTCTACTCTAGAGGCTAAATAATGGAGGGGAACTTGGCACAAGTCAATAGAGGAACATCTAATATGTATTCAACATTCATTTATAATCAACCGCTGGTATTAGTAGAACATGGAGCTAAACTCGTAGAAGGAATAGAAAGTGATAGGTAGATCGCCTATCTCATTCTGGGTCATAAATGGACTTAATTTTATCATCATAGAAACGAACTTCCATTAAACCCAAGGAGCTGTCACAGATGCTGTCCCTTAGTTCATTACTCCGAGAATTTTCAGGTAATTCTTTGTCACTTTCTGTTGCAACAGAGCCAGAGACTGGCAGGACCAAGGCAGAGTCCTTCCTGAGAGGAAAGCGTCATCCCTAAGAGATCTTTAATGTTCGAACTGAGGTTGTTGTGCTCCCGGGAGGAAGCTCCAGTACAGGGCAGCAGACCATGGTAATAAAAACAAGAAACAAAGTGTAGCTCAGTCTCATGTGAACTGAACCTGAGAACTGGAAATCAACAGGTCTGACCCCTCAGTTAAGGTAACAGCAATTGTCAGGCTTTTTTTTTTTTTTTAGAGACGTTTTTGCTATAGGGCACAGGCACTCACCAGAGAGATAGAGACAGACAGAGAGATAGAAAGTAAGAATTCATTCCCCAGGCAGATGGCCACGCAGCAATCCCTTCTCCTTCATTCTTCTCTCAGGATTTTGGGCATGCATGCACATGAGCTCAGTGTGAGTTTTAAGCCACCGGGTCTGGGACTTGAGCTGTGGTCAACTACGTGGAAGTCCAGTAACATAACGATTACTACTATCTGCTGGTCCCCAGACTTCTGATTTAAAACTCCGGAGAAATAATAAAACTGACACAATACATTTTCACCTGGGCAATCTTTCGTGTCAGACGACCTCATAGGGTGTGGTCAGAATCTAGGTGTCTCTTCCTTGGGACTCACGACAGTGCGTGCTCTAATTGGCCCTAGCAGTCCATGTTGCTGCTCATGTGGCTGAAGCGAAATGCTCTGAGCCAGGGAATTTCTCATGGTGAGGTGGTGAAAATTAAAAATGTGAGCATCCTTACTAAATGAAACACATCACTTGAATTGGCCACAGGATAACCCACTGTGTTACCAGATTAATTATTTGTCTTATAGCACACTGAGAGCCCAAGGCGAGGAGGAGAAAAGCAGGTGAGTTTAGCTGAAGGACAGCAGGGTAAATTAGATAGGGGGCGGGGGGAGAAGTTAAGTAAGTAAGCTATTATCCACTCCAGGGAGGGCCTGCTTGGGTGGTATATAAGTAAGTGATTCTTTGGGCTTATAAAGATAACATAAGGAGACTGGGGTCCCTGCAGGAGGAGGGAGAGACTTGTTATAATGGAGTGTAGTTTTCCAAGTGTGTGGAAAAGGATATAAGAAACAACACATTTCTCTTAGTTTTTTAGAGGTCAACCCTTTCTGAGTGACTGTGAATGGCAGATTTCCAGTTTTCATATGGATTTTTTTTTTTTTTAATTTTCGCCATAGATCACATGTGCTCACAGGAGAGAGACAAGGAGGTTAAACTGAAAAAGCACTCCCTCCAGGGGTGATGGCCATACCATAATCCCTTCTCCTCCATTCTCCTCTTGGAATTCTGGGCACACATGTACACACACTAATGTGTTTTTCAAACTGCTAGATCTGGAACTCAAACTGTGGAGTTGGCAATGTGGGATCCCAGCCCCTTAACTACCATGCCACCTGCTGGCCCTCATATGAATTCTTAATAGTAGAGATGCAGTCTTGACCCTTGGGAACCATCTAGCAAGAATGAAGATGGAGGCATTAAATGCAGAAGCCAGCAGAATCCTTCCGAGACTAAAGGGCGAGTAAACAACTGCTAATAGGAACTAGCTGAATACATCTCTCAAGCCACACAGTCCTTTCTGGACACATTCAAAGACTCAGCTCCTTGTCTCCTGCAGGGAAGGGGTCTAACAGCCTGCCAGGAAAACTGCTTACCATGCACTCTACAAGACCCCTATTCCTTCCCAGAGGGTCCAGCGCTGTGCTTAAAAGGCACAAGGAAAAGCAAATGGTTTGGAAAGAAAAGTTGTTGATGTCTCTTTCCCCCAAAGGTACTTCAACCCGTAAATGAACACACACAACCTGTGTTTATTTTCTTTTAAATATATTTTTGAAAATATTCTGTGATCCAAACTATGTGTTTTCAATTTTGCTTGCCATTCCCTGGCCATGAGTGATGTATTTTATCCATATTCATAACCACGCACAAACTTTCTATTCATAGCTCACTCTGCAGTATAAATTCTGGTGGCCAGGAGGCATTTCCTTGTGCGGCCCACGTATGGCAGTCCTTTACCAGAGTCCTGGCTCCAGATCAGTGTTTGCATTCCTCCGGTGGCTCGGGTTAATGTAAAGGCATGAGGTACCAGGGTCTTCCTTCAATAAATGAACTGAATTAATATGTCCGGGGAGGATAGGACAGTGTGTTCATAAACTCTTGCTAGCTTCAGGAATGTCTAACCTGATTTCCTGTCATAAATATTTCATTAAAAAAAAAAAAAAGCTTTAGAAATATGCCAGTTCAAACTCGTGCAGACCCTTCCAACACCAGCTCTCTGTACCACAGTCCCCAGTGTCCAGTGCTGGGAGGTCATGGGCATCCCCAAAGTCCATTTTATTATTCCCAGGTGAGGGAAAGTCCCACCTGGGAGTTACTACTGGGTGGTAGTGGTAGGATTGTGGGTGGTAGCCCAGCATGTATACAGGAGCTTGGAGAAGAAGCATGTTTACTAAGGGACACTTCAAAGCTGTCTCTTAGAGGAAATATCTGTCCCCATGTCCACCTCTGCCCCAGAGAATAGGCCTTTAGTTTCAGGTAGAAATCCAGGTTGGCTTCCCTCCTTGGACTGATTGCTATAAGCCTCTTTCCTTTGCACTTTGATGAGGTGATGCTGGCTAATCACAGGTTCCTCCTGGTGCTCAACCTTGAAGGGTATCATGCAGTGCGTGCCTGTGGGCTAAATTTGAAATGTTCTGGCCTTTGGGAATGAGTGAAGCTGCCTCCTAGGCTAAACCAATGATCCCAGGGCATGTGTGTTTTCAGAGTTCTTCACCCAGTCATATCTTCCCTTGGCATTTGCTCCCGGGACTACCAGTGAACTGCAACAGAGAAGCTATGAAAATATACACAGGGGAGAAAGGTGGACGGAGGGTGTGTGCTGTTCCTCTGTGACCGAAAGTCATAACTTTCCCTGGTTTCTTGTTCTCCCTTTTCCTCATGTGGCAGTCCTGCCCCGAGTAAGATATCCTCCTGTTGCCTTTGATTTGCCTGTCTTGGGAATGCAAGGTAAACTTTGGAGAGGATGTGTTAAAATCCACCAGGAAACAGCCACAGGGTACTCCTTCTTTCTGATTGGTGACATTCCTCTGAGGTGAAACAGAAGCAGAATTGGGGTGTTTTTATCATACGTTTCCCAATTGCAGTTCTCGGGTTTCCCGCAAGTACAACTCAGAAGATCCTGTTTTTACTATTAAACTCGGGTTCATTCATGGAGAGTTGTTGCAATCACTGTTTTGAGTATTTTCGAGCTGACTGGCATAAAGTTCTTAACATCAACCAACGCCAGCTGTGTCAACAGAGCCCAAATTTATTAAATGGCTAATACATCGATCATATTTTATAACTCTTGTACAACGATGGTCAGTGATGACCAGAAACAACACAGTTAGAGAAAATTTGATTGACATTCTGCATATGCTGAAGACATTTTCATTAAGAGCCTTCACATTTCTGACTTGATAGGTGTCTCTGCAGAACAAATTTATGTTCTGCTTCACTCATCCATTGTGTATCTAAGAATCACATAGCTAAGAAAAGATTAATGAGCGCTTATGTATTTTTAAAGAATTATTGATTTAACTTTATGTATTACTATTATAATTATTAATTTGTGATAGGGCATGTGCATTTATAAGAGAGAGGGTGGGGAGTGAGAAAACAAGCCACAAGTTCCAGGACTCGAGCCACGGTTGGCCATGTGGGAGTCCAGCACCTTAACTACCATGTCCCTTGCTGGCTCCAGCACCTATTTTTTAATGGGAACTATGGTACAAAAGAATACACATATATCAAAGCTGAGACAATAACAAATGTCACATAAATGAATTTTCAGTATCACAAGTTAGAAATACTAAATCATATATGGCAATGGCTACCTTGAAGCTTGTGGAGAGTCTAAGAGTTCTTATATAATACTCCAGTGACGAATCTCATTAACCAGCCTAGCCTTTCCTGGAAGAAATTTGGACATGTTGTCAAGTTTGAATCGATGTCCAGATTGAATATCCTGATAGGATATCTGCCTTTTTGGCCTTCTGAGAAGAATCAGTGAGACAAAGAGAAATCATTAAAAGAGCAGAATTAGCAGGAAATGTATAACTTAATCTTGACACACTTTATGGGGAGTGTAGATCTTCCTCAAATTTTCTCAGCTTAAGGACAGGAACAGTTATAACTTGAAAGGTTGTTATTAACCGCATGGCTTCCTCCAAGCTAAAAAAATTCCAAGTTTTGTGGACTGTAATATAGTTTGAGAGACTCTCACAACCACTCTCAGTTCTCCTGCAGCACTGAGGTCTCTAAATTATAACTCTTTGGTTACACTTGTTCATCTCTTTCAATAAACCCTGACGTTTCTTTAAACTAAGGATAAAGTATTCATCTTTTCAATTTTTTTAAAGAGATTTTTGCTATAGGGCATGTGCACTTGCCAGAGAGACAGAGGGGTGGGAAGTGAGAAATCATTCTCCAGGGGGGTTGGCCATACCACCATCCCTCCACCATTCTCTTCTCAGAATTTTGGGCATACACACACACACACACACACACACACACACACACACATGATTAGCATAAATTTTAAACCTCCAGGTCTGGGAAGCATTCATCTTTTTTAACCACTTATCTTCAGTGTGATTGGTATGTGAATCAGAAATGAGAAGTTCATTTATCTTAAGTTTAATGTTTGCATTTTAGAAGCTTTTTTGGCCTTTGTAACGTATCTCTTGTATGCCATCCAATAAATCAAGTTATCTTCAGAAATTAAGTAGAATGTTTCAAATAGTTTCCACAAGAAAGACTGAGAAAATTTATTTATATGTCATTAATATTTTCTTCTTGGATGAACAAAATTCCCCCATACCAACATAGTAGGTCAATCTAATTCATTTGTTTCTTTTTAAAGTTATTAATAGCTTTGGCTGCTAACCCATTAATGGAATAATGAGTTGTTTTGTAAAGAAAGTAGTGACATAATATAATAATCCATAGATTAAGTGTAACATTTTAACTGCAGTAAATTCTAACATCCTAATTAGCATTTGTCTTGATTTAGCTTTTTTAAAAATACAATCTATTTAAATGTGTTCATGTTTCCCAGTTTCTGTAGTTTGCCTAGGCTCCAAGGCTGATGTTACCAAAAGTATTACCACATTATAAAGTGATTTTAGTATTACACAGAGAATAGTCATTGGCTTTGTCTACCCACCATTGACTTACATCAGAAAACCCAAGGTCTAGAGTTCTGCTGTAGGGTAGATCGTAGCAATAATAATAATAAAATGACAATAAAGCCAAAGATTGTTTTCAGATACCCAATTAGGATGATGTAGAGCACATTTATAGAGACTTAACAAGATTTTATTGAATCATATAATTTCTCCCTAAAGTATTAATCCAGTTATTGCATTATCTTGGTAGGGCCACTGTAACAAAATACCATAAATGGTACTTTGAATGAATGAAACAACAGAAATTTATTGTCTCATAGTACTGCAGACTAAAAGTCTCGGATCACTGTGTCGGTTGGGCTAGTTCCCACTGAAGGTTGTGAGGAAGAAACTGTTCCATGACTCAGTCCTCTTCTGGGGGTCTGTCAAAACCTTTATCATTCTTTGGTTTATAGACACTCAACTCCTTCCCTCTCTGTGTCCTGATGTTCAGTTGGCATTCTCCCTGCTTGCACATCTGTGTCCAAACCTTCTCTTCTCATAAGGACACTAGTCAGAGTAGATTAGGGCTCACAACAATGGCTTCATTTTAAATTGATTCCCTCTTAAAAGACTCTATCTCTAAATAAGGTCACAATCTGAGATACTGGGGATCAGGACTATAATATATGAATGGGGGGGGTTATAATTTAATCCATAACAGCTATTAATACCCAAATCCCTACTCCAACAGCCAAACCTCTTTGACAGCATTTGGTTCTCTTCTGCAGAATATACCATCTCTTTTGGCACACATTTGCTATGAAGAACAAACACAATCCAATAAACTTGGTTGATCAGAAAATCATTTGTTTCTCGATTTTTGTGTTTCTGACCTTCAGACACAAAGGTTTTTAGTTTTGTTTTGTTTTGCTTTTGTTAAGCACAAAGTAAAATTCTAATTGAAGTAAAACTGTATTTTGTTACATTACCATCTTAACTCCCATCTAGAATTTACACATCGAATAAAAGATAACAAATCACATCCTTAGTTATGTGTCAGAGTGCCTAAGACTTTTCTGAACACATATCATATAGTTAAATAAACAGATAAATATTGATAAATACCAGTTATTGATAAATATCAGTAACTTTTGAAACAGAGCAGGTGTAAATATTAAGCTCTAGAAATAATGCATTTTGTTACCATCTATTAATCAAGCCGATTCCTTTAGAAAACGTCCATCCATTGGGTCCGAAGGAAATCCCATATAAATGGGTGTATGATAGTCTAGAACGGACACATCTTGCTGAACTCTCTCAGCCTCATCTGTCCAGAGACATCTCTTTCTTATTCATAAGGATATTCCTTCTCATCACATTCTTCTCCAAATCACTCCTTCAGACTTCCGATCTTATCTGAGCAACAGATTTTACACCACAATATACTCCAAGCCTGACTCATAAGCAATTAGAAACTTTTCTTTTCCTTTCCTTTAGGAATAATTTTCAAACATTCTAGGAAAGTGAAAAGAGTTATTTATATTTTAGACTTCTGGTAAATTAAATAAAGAGAAGACAAGAGTTAACTCCCTTGAGGGTAGGAGTCTTTAATCCACCTCTTTATATATAGTAATTTGCTAAATGAATGAAGGAAAGTTGTACTTGATTGACATTGACATAGAAAAAGCCCTCAAGTACCTGGGAGAAAAATGTCAGGAGGATAGGTAGTGAGTTTTAATTTAAAAGGCCTACATTTTAGAGTAAAAAAAAACCTATGCTCAAAATCTAGCCTGATAATTAATTACTTTTGACCTACTTTGAGCCTTAGTTTTCGCAACTATAAAATGGCAGATAAAATCTTTCAACATTCTTGTGAAACATAGAGATAATTTATCTCATTTCATCTCAGCACATAACACTACCTCACATACTATTAGCTGAGTTGCTGTTTTGTTGCTTTGATCATTGTTTTATATTCACTACAAATAATAAATATGAATATATATTTCCAGCAAATACAAATTGAGCAGCACATAGTTGCTGCTCAATGAAAGTTAAACTATGGAAATCTGGATTCCACAGTTTCTTTTTTATTTCTTTTTTAATTGCCAGAGGGTTCATGTGCACACATGACTGAGGGCGGTGGGGAAGAAAGAAAGCATCCCTTTTCTTTCACCCTACCAAGTGGGACCAGGTCATGGTACTGGGTCATTGGAAAAGTCATGACATATTTTTCTATGTTTTCCTATGCAAGCATGCATCATGATTTTTCCAATTACCCACTATAATCCTTTTCCTCCCAGTTCCCCAGCCTATCGGCATCCTGGGCACATATGTGTGCATCTAGTGTGCTTTTCAAGCCACTAGGGCCAGGATTTGAATTGTGGTTGATCATGTGGAATCTAGAATCCACTGGTAGAAGAGGTTAACCACTGCACTACAGGGCCAGCCCTCCTTGGTTTCCATCAGGAGGTATCAGTGTATGGAACACTAAACTTTAATTTTTTTAAAGACATTGTAATGGATTGAATTATGGCCCCCTTAAGATGTCCATATTCTAATCCCACTAGAGATGTCTATATTCTAATCACCAGAATTGTGAATATGTTACTTACATGGCAAAAAGGACTATCCAATTATGATAAATTTAGAATCCTGAGAAGTGGAGATTATCCTGGTGGGCCTGATGCAAGCATTAGAAGCCATGTAAGAGGGAGACAAGAGGGTCAGAGAGGAGAGAGGCAGGAGCAGAGGTTGGAGTGATGTGCTTGGGAGATGAAGGGAGGTGCCATGAGCCAAGGAGTGAGGAGACCTCTAGATGAAGAAGGCGAGGAAACCCTCTAGTTTGCCCTAGACCTCAAGGTGGAGTAAAGCTATGCAACACCTTGATTTTAGTCCAGACAACCTATTCCAGACTTCTGGCCTTCAGAACTGTAAGATAATAAGCATGTATTGGTTTAAGCCACTATGTTTGTGATAATTTGTTACAATAGGAAACTAATACAACCATTTAACAAGCTCTGTTGATGATAATTAGAAGTTTTCCAGCTGCTCAGGGCTGGCAGGTGACATGGTGGCTAAGGGCACTGGACTCCCACTAGGTCAACTGTGGTTCAAGTCCCGGACCTGGCAGCTTACTTCTTTCTCACTTTGTCTCTTTCTGTTCCTCTCTGATCAAATTAAAAATAAGTAAATAAATAAATAAATAAATAAACAAACAAAACATGTTTTTAAAAAGTTTTCCAGTTGCTAAGAAGTATTTTTCTGTGAAACTAGGCATATTAACCACCATATCCATAGATTATTGGTAGTGTTAAATGATGTAATACTTGTAATTTAAAAAAAAAAAAGAAATTTAGTTCTTGGCCAAGAGACTAGGTACATAGTAAGATGTACTGGTACACACTAAGATGCCTAATAACTCATTATAGCTAGTGAGGGTCTTCTGATATGGTAGGAAGTGACTTCACTATGGAGAGAAAGACCAGCCAAAAACCTGGCTGATTGCCGGGATCGGGTTCCAGCTACAGCCCGCTGCTCATTCCTCAGGCACATTGATTCAGTGTGGGCAGCTCACACCATGGAAAATTGTTCTGCATTTAAACTCCATGGGCCTCTCCATCCTCTAATCCTTCTGCTTTTAGTAATAACATTGGATATAGCTTCGATGGCTTTGTCGAAGACCACACAAAGCAGAGGGAAGTTTTTAAAGTCATGAAAAGAAAGGTGCTTGTATATTTTGCTTCTCAGGCAGGTTCAGAATTAAAACAGACAGCATTGTAATTAAAGCTTCAATAAGTGTTGTCAAAACAGATCTGGACCTTGAGCCCTTCACTAAAAAAAAAAAAAAAAAAAAAAATGCACCTATCTTGGCTAATATGTGAATCATGTTCTATTCACTCATTCCTGATTGGGAATATTTCTTAACAAGTTCTGTTGCAAGGTTATAATGGTTCTGCATTTCTTAAAATCGATAAAGATTTGGGCCTTTGCACTAAATGACCTTATACATACTCATTCCCTACTGTGATTGTAGATGTCAGTGATGGCAGATCTGAATTGCCTTGGATTTGGAAGATATTTCTGTCTCTAGTAAGAACAGATCAGCTGTGTGATTCAGTGCTATCAGATATGTGTAATGCATGTGCAGGGACCATATATACAGTTGAAATGAGAGCCAGCTATGCCTACTCAAGAATGTCCTACTTGCATCCCTTGACTTGATTCAGTGTGTACGTTTTAGTTGTTCACAAGCTGTTTTATTTTTTTCTTCCTGCTTTACGACTGTATTCCAAATATATAAAGTTGCCAAACAGATGAGTTCCCTCATTGATTAGGTGCTGAAGTAGTGAGCTTGGCTTTTTTATGCCATGAAATTATCTTCATCAATAGCATTCTAGACAGTACTTATAGTAATGCTGTTACTTACTGGTGTTTTTCCTTTCATAGAATTATTATACTATATAAAATAATACCAATATTACTAATATTATTATGTAATGGCTAAGAAACGAGGCTCTGTAATTTGGCCTGGCTGTTTGCAAATCCTGGCTCAACCACGTAGCACCTGAGTGACTTCAGGCAAGTTGCCTAAGCCTTTTGGGTCATCATTGTTCTATAAAACAGGGGTAATACTAGTACCTAACTCATGGACTATTGTGAAGATTAAATATGTCGGGGCCAGCAGGTGGCGTGGTGGTTAAAAGCGCTGGATTCCCACATGGCCGACCGTGGTTCCAGTCCTGGACCTGGCGGCTTGCTTTCTCACCTTCCCTCTCTTTCTCTCTCTCACTCTGTCCCTCTCTGGTCAAATTAAAATAAATAAGCAAAGTTAAATAAAATAATTCTTTTTTAAAAAAAAGACTAAATATGTGGAGTCCACAAAATATGTCTAGCACATACTGAAGACTTGATGAATGTTGGATTTTTTTTACCATTGCTTTTGCAAACCTGGATTCTCTGCATTAAACTGAGTCGTGACAGGGACTTCGGTATCCATGATCCATCTGTAATTCTACTTCATGCAATGACCTTTTCCAAATGTAATTGAATCCCTCTTTAAAATACCAAGGAACTTTGATCTGCTTTTGTTTTGATGCTTATCTTGTACCTAGAGCTGTAGTTGTGGGGGAACTCATCATCACAGTAGAGAAAAGCTCTGTAACAGGCAAGAAATAGAGGACCAATCACCAGCACCTAAAGGATCAGCACTTAAGAAAAATCAGAAGCTAGTTACAAATTGAAAGTGGGCCTGTGTTTATATACTAGGCAGTTCTTTCACTCAAGAGTTATAAATAAATAGGGCCAGCTCTCGGATGACACTCTGCTCAAGTGACCCTGGAGCCATACGGGAGATTGTAGATTCCCTGGTTGATCCGTTTGCTAGGTGTGTGTGCCCATGGTGCTGGCTGTTTGTAAAAGTTGAAATGGAGATGCGAGTGGGGACTGTAGTCTGTTGGGATGCCTGCCTCTCTCACTCTTTCTCTCTCATTCTCCTGACACGAAGAGCATTTTTAAAAAATGTGATACACACATTACATCTGAAAAGTGTCCCTGATTAATGGTAATCTTACAGAGGAGAACTTGCCCTAGGAGTAAATGATGTTTACCAGGAAAATTAAGTTTTCTAAGTGCTTTTTTGGACGGCTAAATGTCAGATCTGCAAACCAGTAGAAAAACCAACCACTCCAAAGAATGTGACTCTCGGTAAGAACAGCAGGGCTTTCCTTTCATGCCCAGACCTTTCTTTGGGAAAAGGAAAATCAATATCCTGCAGGGCATTTTCCAGGCTGGTTTCTTCCAGCGTTGCCATGCTCTGGCAATGCATGTTGGTTGACAGGCCAGATGGAAAATGTTGAAACATTTACAAGGGTGCTCTTCCAACTCATCGAGCCGAAGCCTGTGGAATATCATTTTGATTAAGTATACCTTTTCATACTCTTCCGATTCTTTCAAGTTAAGAGAAGAATGTTGATTAAAGGTATAACTCTTCAATGACAACCCAGTCTGTATGAATCGTGAGTTACAGATTTTTTAACTTGGATAGTTCGTGTTCTGTGAAAATATTCACTGACTTGTAATACTAAAATATGTTATGACTGAAGAAAACGTGTATACTGTGGAATGTAGTATGGGGTGGTTACTTCTAAAGACAAAAAAATCATCTTTGAGGACAGTTTAAGGAAAATAAGGAAATAGGGGATTCACATAAGGAAAAGAGGGATTCACATCGTTAAAGGGAAGGAGATGGACAAGCATTGTTACCTTAAAGAAAGGGAGTACTCTGAAGGTACCACAGATGCAGCCCAAGTTCCTGAACTTACAGACACACCCTGGGCTCAGTCTCCCACTTCACCTCCCCTGAGTCTGTTCCTTCCCTTTTGAACCCTCATTAGTCCCCCTTGCCAACCAAGCTAAACCAGACTCTTCACACCACCTTGTGGCAACATCTATAAAGCTTTTAAAAGTGTGTGTGTGTGTGTGTGTGTGTGTGTGTGTGTGTGTTTTGTCTTTCTTCTCTAAAGTAATTCACAAAGCCTTCAGGTAGATATTCCTTTTCTAATTAAAAAATCTTTTTTTAACATTTAAGATAACTGAAAGTTTAAATTTAGTTATTTAAAGGTTTCAAGCCATTAAGTATGCAACATATACTATTTGGTACTTCAATAGCATACACTAAGGATAGCTCATCATTATTCATATCTGTGCATTCTTAGCTTTGTGCTACCTAGTCACAGTGAACTTTAGTATGCACTTCTTCCGTTGAAAAAACTTAAAGCAGAGCTACTATTGATTCAAAGCAATGATAATAAGAAATAGGTAAAATAAAAGTAATGAAATATAAAATGTGAAGGTAAGCAAAGATGTAGACACTCATATACTGGCTTGTTAAGCTCTGCTAAGGATCTCAGAACACCTTCCTTACACATCACCAGGAAGCATCAAGAAATTGGCTACACTTGTGCTATTCTATGCGCAAGGCCTCCTCAAATAGTCAATATGAATAACAGGCCTGCTAGTATTTCTCTTTCTTCTCATAAAAACTTTATAAATAATTGACTTCTCCCAGATCCTGCTTTGTTCCCAAAGGTTCAGTAACTTGAAAACTATATGGTGGGACCAGCAGTTAGCGTAATGGCTGTGTCGCTGGACTCCCACGTAGTCGACCGCGGTTCGAGTCCCGGACCCGGCGGCTTGAACTCACGCCGGGCGCGTGTGCGTGCGTGCCCAAGATCCCGAGAGGAGAATGGAGGAGAAGGGATTGCGGCGTGGCCATCCCCCCTGGGGGGTGATTTCCTGCTTTCTATCTCTCTGTCTCTGTCTGTCTGTCTGGCGAGCGCACGCGCCCTATAGCAAAAACCTCTCCAAAAAAAAAAAAAGAAAAAAAAAAAAAAAAAAAAAAAAAAAACTATATGGTGTGTCTTAGTTGAAGAATGCAGTCTTTATAAAAGAAAATGGGCAATTGAAGACTTATTACAGCATTTGGATTGTGTCCAAGATAGAAAGGATGTGAACAAATAGCTGAAGGCATGAAGGTGTCCATAGATGAAAAGAAATCTTGACGTCAAAGAAAACAATAAACAGAGACTTCTAGATTAGATGAAAGCTTGCAAACTCTCATTCATTAGCAGAGGAAATGAAGAGACGTAACCCAAATCACACATGGCTTATTGATAGCAGTATAGGACGAAGGCCAAGAAACTCTGATCTCTAGCTCATTGGAATTTTCCATAACAGGGGAAAAGATTCTTGGCATGTTGAAATCATGCCAATGAAGCTAAATAGGACAGTGACTATATGAGTTCCCTTCTAGATCCAGCCTTTCCTGGACACATTGTTCTAGACTGTGTGTAGTGCATAGAGTTCTACAGAGAAGCTCTTTGTAACAGAGAGCTCTGAGAGTAAAGGTAGATGTAACAAACCAGCTTGTCCAGAACTTCTAGAAATCTCACGAATAAATCACTAAGGGTTACTTTGTATTTCCTGAAAGTCACACAAACTGATTTCCAACAGATTATTAGACTAAACAAGTGAGTTCTGAACCTGTTTAATCTTGGGCTTGTAGCAACTGAAGACATGGTCCTCCAGTCTGGACAAGAAACCTTTGGAACAGGCTCAGAATGAAGCACTTGATGGATAACTTTCTTCCTATTCCAACAAAGTCAAACTTCTCCCTGACTGTCATCTGCTCTAATCTGTCTCAGTCATGCATGTCAATGGAAACTCAATTTACATAAACAGAAAACATCACATCTGATTTTTATCATATTAAACTAAGAACAGTTCCTTTCTTGTCATAGTATAAATAAAAATTCTCTCTCACTTGAACTATGACACTATTGTCACTTTTATGATTATATCTATACTTAAGGGTGCATGATGCAAAAGGCCCAGTGTCATTTGAAATCCAACATATTTCCCCAACACACATCTTGTTGAGCACAATTAAGGCTGACATGTTGGGACATCTGTAGTTATATCCTGTCAAAGAAGGGTTCACTCCAGGGTGTGACTTAAGATACTTTTAAACACTTCCCAGATTTTTGGAAGCATTACTGAATTTTCCACATACAACAGATCCAATTTTTTTTTTTTTTTGAGAGAGAAATTTTTGCTATAGGGTGTATGTGCTTGCTAGGGAGATGCAGAGAGACAAAGAGACAGAAAGAGAAAAATCAACCCCCTAATGAGGAATGGCCACACTGCAATCCCTTCTCCTCTCCAGACCCTGGGTATGCATGCACACATGCCCAGCATGAGTTTCAAACTGCCAGGTACAGGATTCAAACCATAATCAGCCACATGGGACTCCGGGGCCTTAACCACTACACCCACCTGCTGGTCCCTCTAAATATGTTTTAATGCTGACAAAATATGTATATGGGAGAGACATCACAGAAAGTTGCTTATGTCTATGGGATTCTATTGTAGCTCCAGTGTGTTTCCATGGCTTAGGCATATAAGACAGGATATGAACCCAATCAGCTGAGCAATTATTAGTAATTGAGCTATCATTAATCTATATATATATATATGGCTGGCTCTCCCTATTTGTACATTCTGTTTCATGGATTCAACAAACCATGGATATAAAAAACTCATAAATAATACTATAATAATAATAATGCAACAATAAATAGTGATATAAATTTTAAAATATGGTATGACAACTATTTACATAGCATTTACATTGTATTAGGTATTACAAGTAAGTCTAGACATGATTTAAAGTATATGGAGTGTGCAGAGTTTATAGGCAAATAGTACAACATCTCATATAAGGAACTGAGTTTTTGGCATCCATGGGGTATCCTGGAACCAATCCCCTGCAGATACTGAGGGATAACTGAAATGTGATACATCCAGACATTCAATAACAAAAGTCGAGTTAGTACCAAATCCTGGATAAAAGTTTGACATCAAAGTCATGTTTTGCTGGCTTTCTGATAGGTAAAATGGGAGTATCTGCTTTTAAAGCCACTTACGTTTTCCAATGAAATTGTTGGTGCTGATATTCTTATATCTCCTTTGTTTCCTTTTTTCTGGTATTTCAATCAAATTGGGTAAAATTGTGAAACACTTCCCTTTTGCCCTTTTAAAAAATTCCATTCGTATCAAAACAATCTGATGGAACGTTGGTACCAATTTAAGACAAGCTGGAGTTAGACAAGATCACAAGGGGAGGGGCAAATAAACATGTCCTTGTCCAGAACTTTAACTAAATACTGGTTATTGGTTTTTCCCAGAAAAGCATTGAAGAGGGAATTTATGACTCATGCAATGCATAGCTCCATAAACCTGGAATCTCTCACCATAACGAGACTAGACATATAGCAAATAAGGAAAGTCCTGCCATGAGCCCTGTCGCGGCATTACTGTTAGAGACTGCTGCACTGAAACTGTACAAAACAGAACAAACGTTAGCCCAGTATCCAGGTCCTCTCCTGACCAGCAGTGTCCTCTGCTGATACAACATGATGGAAGTCACAGGACAGAATCTGTGGCCTAACATTTGCTGCAAATTTCAGGGAGAGAAACCACCTGCAGATGAGATCCTAATCTGTCTAGTCCATTTCTCACTGTAAGAATGGTATTTGCAGCTTTCAAACACACGCACTCCTAAATTGTGGAGTGAAAAATTGAATATGTTATTTCTCTATTCAGGAGTAAATAAGGTAAACCTAAGTACGCAGACAATACACAACAAGGATAATAAAATAATATCAAAATAGCATGGCAGAGAAAAGGAGCAGACTATAAAGATATAGGCATTTGTTCACCATATAGCTTAAGAATTTGGGGACAAGCAGTTGGCGTAATGGCTATGTCGCTGGACTCCCATGTGGTCAACTGTGGTTCGAGTCCTGGGCCTGGTGGCTTGAACTCACACCAGCTGCATGCGTGCCCAAGATCCTGAGAGGAGAATGAAGGAGAAGGGATTGAGGCATGGCCATCCCCCCTGGGGGGTGATTCCTCGCTTTCTGTCTCTCTGTCTTTCTGGTGAGCTCATGCACCCTATAGCAAAAACCTCTCCAAAAAAAATTTAAAATAAAAAATAATTTTAATACACCAAACTGAGGCTGCTCAAAGACATTCAATACAGTTCAACTCAATTCAACATACATTGAGTGATTATTATGTACCAGATATTGGATCTAGGTCAGTCTTATCAGTATCTTCAAGACAAGCCTAATGCCTAGCACACAGAATGTATATCATAAATGCTTTCTCAATAAATGAATGAAACTGCTTCGACCACTCTAGGATCTGAGTCAGAAACTGAATTCAATCATATTTCTTTTTCTGATTCCATTTTTTATGTTCACTGTATTACTTAAAGACATTTGTAGGTTGTACTCAACTAAGTTGACCTTAGTTATTACCTTGCTTGGATTGGTATTTTACTACCGTTGTAGCAAATTACCACAAATTTAGCGCCTTAACATATAACCCATTTAGGGGCGGGCAGATAGTGTGGTGATTAAGGTGCTGGCCTTCCACATGAGCAGTCACGGTTTGAGTGCAGGACCTGATACCTTGCTTTCTCACATTCTTTCTCTGTCTGGTTGGTCAAATTTAAAAAGTAATGATAATGAGTAAAATTATATAACTATTTAAAAAAAAGACTTACCTATTATAATCTTACAATTCTCTAGCTCAACAGCTCACATGAGCTTACCTGAATTTTTCCTCTGAATTTCACAACAAGGTACTAGCTCTAGCTGGGTGGGGCTCTTATTTGGAGCTGAGAGAGAAAAATCATTTACTCTCTTACGACTATTAGATGAATTTAGTTTCTGTAGTTGTAAGACCAGGGTCAGGCATTGTCTACCTACTGGCTATTACCTCAGGTCTTTTCTACTTGTAGAGAAAGACCTGCACCTACCACTTCACCTTCAGTAGGGCCCTTCTCACAGGGGTGTGGAGTACTTCTCATGCTCCAAATCTCGCTCTTGCTCCCAACCAGAGACAGCTTCAATTTGAAAGGGCTCATGAGACTAGATTAAGACCATCTAGATAACTTTCTCTTTACCTTTTAACATCATACAATCAAAGGAATACCAGGGTCAAGGTCGTGTGGGCCACCTGAAAATTCTTATTAATGGGATCAGCAGATGCCATAATGGTTATGTCACTGGACTCCCACATGGTCGATTGTAGTTCGAATCCTGGACCTGACAGCTTAAAAAACTCCTGATGGGCACCCATGCGTGTGTGCCTAAAATCCTGAGAGGAGAATGGAGAAGGGATTGCAGCATGGCCATCCTCCCTGGGGGAAGATTTCTTACTTTCTGACTCTCCAGCGAGCGCATGCACCCTATAGCAAAAATGTCTCTTAAAAAAAATAGGTAATAGGGCAAAGGAACTTGCCCAGGTTTGCTGAAAAATCACTGACAATGGGCCAATTTGTAAGAGAAAAAGCAGTTTCATTTAGTGTACATGGAAGATAGTGTGATTGCCCAGTTACACAATGAAGTTTAGGTGTTTAGATATCCTTTAGGGAAGGAAGAGATGGAAGGAAATGTAGATGATTTTAAGGAGGTAATATTGGATGGGATAAGGAAATAATGAGCCCAGTTCTCAGACAATGACTTATAAATGACTTTCTTTGGGAACCGAATGGCCCTAGAAGAAGGACAATGACTAACAATTAAATCTGTCTAGGTGTGTTGATATTCCTTAATATTTCTTCCTGCAATATGTGTGTAGTGGGGCCAGCGGGTGATGTGATGGTTAAAGGCACTGGACCCCCACATAGCTGATGGCAGTTCAAGTCCCGGACTTAGCAGCTTACTTTCTCACTTTCCCTATCTCTCTCTGTGTTTCTCTCTAGTCAAACTAAAAATAATAATAATAAACAAAAACAAATCTTAACAAACAAACAAGCAAAAAAATGTTTGTAGTTAATGGAAATTCAGGAAAAAAGGTTTTCTTCTTTGTTAGGTTCACTGTACAAGGGACTACCAGAGCAAAGCCTCTTTCAGCATCTGCTGATTTCTCAGTCTCTTTAGTTTAAAATAGTTAGCATGCTTGGGTGTTGTGTTTAGGAGTGTCAGTCCTTGGACTCCTTCATTTCCAGACTCCCCCGGAGTCTCTCACATCTGTTGAATTATCAAGTCTTAGAGCCTCACATTTTCTCCTTTGCATTATTTTTACATACAAATGAGCAGAATGGATTGGTGCCTTTGCCAGTGAGGGTAGGCTCCATACACTGAGCTGTCCTCCTCCCTCTCTTCCCCCTGTCTCCCAAGACCTGGCTCCAGGCCATAGCTGGGGCTTGTGAGCATCTGGTGACCATTCCCCTTATTTTATGGAGTTGGCTCATGGCCAGGGTCATTCCAGAGGTAATTATACCCCTCCCACATTAACATCCCAAGATTAGGGTCACTAAACCCTTCTGCTAGAGTCTGTTCATCCATACACTAACCTTTTAAGGTAACTTTCACACAATGCATGTACAAACCAGACCTGTCTTGGTATCAGGAAATCTATATTGATCTCTAATTGATTTACAAATTGATTTTTTGCTACAGGGCACATGTGCTCTTTGAAATAACAGAGCAACAGTAAGCGAGAAATCATCACCCCGGGAAGGGATGGCCACACTGCAATCCCTTCTCCTCCAGTTTCCTCTCGGGATTTTGTCACACATGCATATGCACCCTGAGTGAGTTTTAAGCTGCCAGGTCCAGGACTTGAACTGCGGTCAACTACGTATGAGTCCAGTGATGTAACCATTACTCCATATGCTGGTCCCGAATGCTTTGTTCTTAACGTATATAACCTGAGCTTGTGCTCAGTGGCAGCAAAGACCACCTCCTGACCATCAGTGGAGCATTCCACACTATGTAAGTAAACTCAAGTCTTCTTCCTCTGTGGGACCTCCACGTGTGTTGTTTGAAATCAGTAAACACTACTGGTAAGCCCTCTCAGATTTGGGGCTTACCCTCCATGTTACCAAGTAGTAAAAGGGAATAAAGAGGCAATAGTCCAATATGAGGTTTTTAAGGTCTTAAAAGAAAAATAAAACAGACAATTTAATTTAGTGGAATTTAATTGTGCAAAATATTTATTTATTTATGTATTTATTTAGAGAGATTTTTGCTATCGGGCTTGTGCACTCGCCACAGAGACAGAGAGACAGAAAACAGCAAATCACACCTGGGGGAATGGGCACACCACAATGCCTTCTCTTCCATTCTACTCTTGCAATTTGGGGCATGCACACACATGCACCTGGCATGAGTTTTAAACCACCAGGTCCAGGACTAAGAACCATGGTAGACAACATGGGAGTCCAGTGACATAACCATTACACTGTCTGCTGGTCCCTACTGAGTAAATCTTGACACAGTTTGAATTGGGCAGTTTGCCAGACAACTTTTAAGCCACTCCAAAGAGCCTTGTGGTCAACTCAGTATTTTAAGTTCCAGAAAAGGAAAGTGAGCACAAAAACAAAAGTGAAAGAATGAGGTAGAGAAATAATTGGATTGGTTACAGCTGGATGGCAGGTTGCACAAACAGCCTAAAAGGTGGGCTTTCTGTGATTGACTGAAGTGTGGTTAGTGTGATTGGCTGTAACTTAGCCACTAGTTTAAGAAACAGACTAACATGTACTAGTTTGGTTTATCCATAGGAACTCAAGTGTGAGAGTACAAGAGCTGTTTTAGACCAAAATATTGGGTTGTTGGAAAAGTCATGACATGTTCATTCTGTTTTTCTATGCAAAATGCATCATGACTTTTCTGATAACCCAGTAGTTTGATTTAACAGTACCTTTAGATCTCCAACATCTGAAATGTCACTGACCACTGTTAGGCCCTAAGTTACTGTGCATTCAGTGAATTAATAACTGTATCAATCTTTTATTTAAAATGCGGTAAAGTTGTATGTCATCTGCTTCTTTCACAGGAATGTAATGAGAATCAGGTATATTTCATCTCCGTAGATAATAGCCATTGTACCTAATTTAGAACCAGGAGAAGAGGTGCACTTTAAAAATATATGTATATTTAGTTGACAAATTATCATTGTATATATTTATGGGGTACAATTTGATGTTATGGTACATGTTTACATTACGGAATGACTAAATAATACTAACATTTTTGTCATCTCATGTGACAAAATGTGATGAGAGCATTAACTCTTTTAGCAATTGTAAAAAATACAATATATTACTAATATCATTACCATGCAATGCAGTAGATTACTATAATTGTTTCTTCTGTCTAAGTGAAACTTTGTTATCATTTGACTAACATCTCCCCTTTTTTCATTTTTTCATGCTACATCCAATTTCCAGTAACCATCATTCTGTTCTGTATTTCTATGGGTTCAACTTTTTTAGATTCCTAATATAGGTGAGACCATGTTGTATTTGTTTTTCTACGTCTGGCTTATTTCACTTAACATAATGTTCTCTGTAATCATCCGTGCCACATACGTAACAGAATTTCCTTCCTTTTCCATGTTGAATAGTATTCCATTGTGTTTATTACCTCATTTTCTTTAATCATCCATTGATGGGAACGTAGCTTATTTCCCTATCTTAGCTATGTGAATAATGCCATAATGAACATGGCACTGCAGCTATTGCTTCTGCATTCTGATTTCAATTTCATAGATAAATGCCCAGAAGTGGGACGGCTGGATCATAAGTCATATGGTAGTTCTATTTTTATTTTTGTTTTTTGTTTCTATGATAGAGAGAGCATGTGTACATGTGTGGAAGAGAGATAGACAGAGAGAGGGAGAGATAAAAACAACTTTGATAAGATCTCATCATCCCACAATCCACTTTCCCAGGCCTCCAACTCCTCAGGATCCTGGACATCCATGCACATACCTGGTGTGTTTTCAGGCTGATCCAAGGCTCTGAACCCACAGTCAGCAATATAGCTTCCAGCTTTGCAAGGTATTAGTTACCATTATACCACAGTGGCTAGGCCTATTTTAAGTTTCCTGAGGAATCTTCATACTATTTCCTAAAATGGCTGTACTAATTTATATTTGCACCAATAGTGGATGAAGGTTCCTTTTTATCCACATCCTTTCCAGCATTGTCTTTCATCTTTTTGATGATCATTCTAACAAGTGTGAGGTGATATATTCTTGTTATTTTACTTTGTATTTCTCTAATGTTTAGTGACATTAAACAATTTGTTATGTACCTGTTGTTCATTTGAACGTCTCCTTTTGAGAAATGTTTGTTCAGGTTCTTTGCCCATTTTTAAATTAAGTTACTTGTTTTCTTTCTTTCTTCCTCTCTCTCTTCTTCCTTCCTTTCTTTCTTTTCTTTTTCTTTCGTTTTTAATTTGCCAAAGGGCATTCCAGCTCATTGTAGAGGGATGGAGAGCAGAAGAGAAGGTGAGTCACCCCCTTCCCCATGACATGGTCATGCCACAATCCCTTCCCCTCTATTCTCCACTCCTTTCAGGATTTTGGGAATGCATGCACATGTGCCTTTTTTAATTTTTTAAAAGATTTTTGCTATAGAGTACATGCGCTCACTGGAGAGAAAGAGAGAGACAGAAAGCAGGACATCACCCCCAAACCCCCGCAAGAGGGACAGCTATGCTGCAATCCCTTCTCCTCCATTCTCTTCTTGGGATTTTCAGCATGCAGGCACAAATGCCTGGCATGTTTTAAGCACCAGGTCTGGGACTAGAACTACAGTCAAATACATAGGAGTCCAGAGATGTAGCCATTACACCATCTGCTGGTAAAACCAGGTGTGCTTTTAAGCTGCCAGATTTAGGACTTGAACCAAATTGTTGGCCATGTGGGACACAGCCACCTCAACCACAGGCTGGCCATATTTATTTTCTTGTTATTGAGTACTTTGAGTAATTCGTATATTTTGGATATTAACTTACATATTTTGGATATATCATATGTATGATTATAAATATTTTCTCCTCCATTCTCGCAATCTGTGAGTTGTCTTTCATTCTGTTAATTGCTTTCTTTGCTGTGCAGAAGCTTTTATTTATTTTTTCAAATTTTTTGTTTATTTTAGTTTTTCCTATAAGGCATGTGCACTTGCCAGAGAGAGAGAGAAAGAAAGAGAGACAGAGAAAGTGAAAAATCACCCTCAAGGGAACCAGCAGTTAGTGTAATGGCTATGTCGCTGGACTCCCACGTAGTCGACCGCGGTTCGCGTCTCGGACCCGGTGGCTTACAACTCACGCCAGGCGCGTGTGCATGCGTGCCCAAGATCCCGAGAGGAGAATGGAGGAAAAGGGATTGCGGCGTGACCATCCCCCCTGGGGGGTGATTTCTCGCTTTCTGTCTCTATGTCTCTCTCTGTCTGTCTGGCGAGCGCACGCGCCCTATAGCGAAAAACCTCTCCCAAAAAAAAAAAAAAAAAAAAAAAAAAATCACCCTCAAGGCAGATGGCTGCAATCCCTTTTCCTCTATTCTTCTCTGGGAATTTTGGGCATGCATTCACACATGCCTGGCATGTTTTTCAATGTGCTGGGTCCAGGACTTGAACCGTGCAGTTGACCATGTGGGATCCAGCCTCCTTAACCTCCATACCACCTACTGGCCCACTGTACAGAAGCTTTTAAGCTTGATATAATCTCAATTTGCTATTTTCATTTTTGTTGTCTGTGCTTTTGGGGTAATGTCCAAGAAATAATTTCCCAGACCATTGACTTGAAACTTTTATGATTTCTGCTAATATTTTTACAGTTTTTTTTTTTTTTTTTGAGAGGTTTTTCGCTATAGGGCGCATGCGCTCGCCATACAGACAGAGAGAGACATAGAGACAGAAAGCGAGAAATCACCTCCCGGGGGGATGGTCACGCCTCAATCCCTTCTCCTCCATTCTCCTCTCGGGATCTTGGGCACGCACGCACATGCGCCTGGTGTGTTTTAAGCCAGCGGGTCCGGGACGCAAACCGCAGTCGACTACGTGGGAGTCCAGCAACAAAGCCATTACGCTAACTGCTGGTTCCCATATTTTTACAGTTTTTGATCTTAAATTTAAGTCTTGATTATATTTAGAGTTGATTTTTTTAGAATTTCTTTTCCTTAGGACATGTGCTCTTACCAGAGAGAGAGAGACAGAGATAGTGAGAGAGAAAGTGAGACATGACCCCCAAAGGGAGATGGCTGGTCATGGAGCAATCCCTTCTCCATTTTCCTCCTGAGAGCTTGAGCACACACACACACTTGCCTGGCATGGGTTTTAAGCCAGGTCTGGGACACAAACTGTTGTTAGCCAGGAGAGAGTCCAGTGACATAACTGCTATACCATCTGCTGGCTCCTAGAGTTGGTTCTTTAACATGACGTGAGATAAGAAAAAATATGGGCTTAGGAAAAGAATTTTTTAAAAATAAGATTTTTCTAGGTTCATCACTGGAACATATGGCTGTAGACATGTTTATTTGTTTTTTTTTTCTCCCCATCAGATATATAAAAACACTATTCTGCCTTTATTATACAGATAGTATGCTTCAAAGTGTCATAGCACTGAATTTATATGGGTCATCAATCATGTTAGGTTGGTAGGCCTCATTCCCTCATTTGAAACCTCAAATGCTTTAGGAAAACTGACATTTATGGGCCAAAAGGCATTCTTAAAAATCATAAAGAAAATTTATCTGTACTTTGTAGTAAAATGGTTTTGTTTTTGTTTTTGTTTTAGAGGAGAGACTTTTTTCCCATAAGTCATATGCACTCTCTGGAGAGACAGAGAGGAAAGAGAGACAGAAAGCGAAAAATCACCCCCCGCCCCCGGGGGTATGGCCACACCACAATCCTGTCTGCATTCTTTTTTCAGGATTTTGGGTATACACACACATACCCACCGTGTGTTTCAAGCCTCCAGGTCTGGGACTCAAACCATGGTCGGCCATGTGGGAGTCCAGAAATGTAACCATTACACCATATGCTGATCCTGAATTTTATGATTTTTATCTTATGATTGTAAAATGAAATTCAGTTCTCCAACCAATGTCTCATATCCTACACCAATTGACTTGATACCAAGTTCTCAGAAAAGCAATTGAAACAAAAAAGATTGTTCTAAAGGAATAACATCTTATACCATAAAAAACAGCTGCTTTTCAAATAACATCAATTAGATTTTAAATATAACCTAATATGATTTTGTATTCTTCCATTTTTTTGCGACATTTTGGTCAAATATAGGAACCAGAATCTACAATTTGGCTCTCTTCCATCCAGGGACTCTTATATTCAATTTCCACTACTTTTAGTTTTATGCAGTTGTTCCAAGAACATACCTTTTCTCCACTTTCAAAGTGATATTTTCTCCACCTTCAAAGAAAGAATTTAGGAAAAGGCCAGAAAACACAGACTTCCTAAAATTAGATTTGGCCTGCTTTTTCTTGGAACTTAAAAACAATTGAGTTTCTTCAGTCCAATCACTCTAAAGAACAAATTGGTGGCAAACTTTGTTGCTGTAACTATATAACTTGGCCAATTGAAAACTATCAAACTCATATCTTTGGTGTTAACTGACCTGCCTTCTTTGCAGTTGCTCCCTAAGGTCACTGTCTCCCACAGTCAAAACATTAGTCCAAAAACCTTAATTACTCTTTTCAACTTTTCATTTAAAAAAAATCGGGAACTTAGCACAAAATTATAATTGACGGGTATCTGCTACCAAGAAGAACTCTCATGTGATGAAATGGCAGGGCATGCAATTATGTTGTATTGTAGGGATGTGAACAGAATGAGTTTCAAATAAATAGGAATGAGTGAATCTAGTGTAAAGTATTTAGAAAAGCATGGTGTCAGGAGTCAAGTGCAATTCTTTTTTTTTTTTTTTTTGAGAGAGATTTTTGCATAGGGCATATGTGCTTGCCAGAGAGACAGAGTCGGACAAAAAGTGAGAAATCACTTCTCAGGGGGGTGGCCATGACACAGTCCCTTCTATACCATTCTCTTCTCAGGATTTTGGGCATGCATGCACATGCACCTGGCATGAGTTTTAAGCCACCAGGTCCAGGACTCAAACCACGGTTGACTACATGGGAGTCCAGCTATGTAACCATTATGCCATCTGCTGATCCCATGGAGGCAAGTGCAATTCAAAGTAATGAAAATTATTAAAAATAAAAATTGGCAACTTTTATTTTCTGGGGTTTGAGTGGATGTTTGAATAATTAATAGCAGAAGAACAGATCTCTAATCTCTAGTCTCTTCCTTTTTCAAAAACTATTGGAGAGGAGAAAGGGTACATTTTCACAACCTTTGCTGTATACGAAGACCTAGAGAAGATAGTTTTTACTGAGGGGTACAAATTAAAAGGCCCTTTGAGGTTGAACAGTAGGCTCACAGGTGAGCAAGTGGGGGAGAGTTAACTTGCAAGATACCATTAGTCCATGGGTAGAAGAGGCAGGAAAGGCCTTGAGAGAAGAACAAGGAATGAACAGCATAAACAAAATGATCTGGGCAACCAAAGGACCTAAGAACAAGGCTGGGCAATAATTAATTTGAGAGGTTTGCATCCATAGCTGTAAAACCCACTGCATTGCACCTAAACTTTGGTCAAGTCTGAAATAAACATGATGCCACCAATCAGTCTGGTGGATTCTTAATCACTTTCAAGAATTAGCTCAAATGTTAACTCTGTGTGACTTCACTAGTCCACTTCTCCCAGGAAGTCAATCAGAAAAAAGTCTCCTCTTGCTTTGTGTTCTCAGAGCTCTTCATGTGTACCTTCTGGAACTTACTATCTGAGTTACAGTATTGCTTTGAAGAACCATCTCAATTATAAGTCCTTGTGCTATTTTTAGTTGGGGGCATTTTCTATTCATTTTTATAATCCCCAAATCCTAGCACTGTGCACCCAATTAAGCATTCAATAAATCTGTGTTGAAATGAATCTGTCAAGGTAACTTTCTAAGAATAAGTAGACTTTTCTGAAAACAACAAAAATTTTAAAAATTCAACAACTTATGGATTATATAGTAAAATTAATTGTATCACAATAGTATTTACTATGGACTCTTAATATTTTGTAGGTCTTTCTTTTTTCTTTCTTTTTTTTTAGAGTTTTTTTGCTATAGGGCACATGCGCTAGCCAGAAAGACAGAGAGAGATAGAAAGCGAGAAATTACCCACCCAGCGGGTATGGCCACGCCACAATCCCTTCTCCTCCAGTCTCCTCTCAGGATCATGGGCACGCATGCATACATGCCCGGCATGAGTTTAAGCCACCGGGTCCAGGACTCGAACCGCGGTCGACTACATGGGAGTCCAGCGACATAGCCATTATGCCAACTGCTGGTCCCGATATTTTGTAGGTCTTAATCTAGGGCATGTTGCACTTTGTATATGAGTCTCTTTGTGCCATTTACATGGTCATATTGTTATTCATTGTTTTCAAATCTCCACTGGACCATAAACATCCTGGTATCAAGACTGTTTGGTATTCCTGTATACATGTATGCCTAGTACCTGACATACATAGTAAGATCCAGAAAAGTTTGAGGAAGTAGGAAAGTATGGAAAGAAAAAGACAAGCTTAGAAGAGTTGAAAAGGAAAAAAAAGTTGAAGGGTAAAAACGTAAGACTATGGTATAAAAATATTGCAAAATAGTTGTTTTTTTTTTTCCTGTTTTCTTTTTCTTTTTCTTTTTTTTCTTTTGGTGGGGTTGGGAGTACCTAAGCCAAATAAGGCAGTGAGACACGTAAGTTTCCAATTTGACAGTGATTGAGCCAAAAGAAAATCTGATTCTTCCCAGTCTCCTCCTTGTTCTTCGGGTGCCACAGAGGCATCTGACTAACGTCAAAACAGCAAAGCTGGAATCCTCAAGGAAAAATGTGCTGGCGAGCGGTCCCTGTGACCTTTAAGAATCAATCATTGCAAATGGGCATTCAAGCAAAAGGAAATGGTCTTCAGCTGAGCTGTTCTACACATGCTGGCCAAGAGGCAGGCTTACAATTACAAGCAGCACGGTTTTTGTTTTCAACTGCCTGCCCAAACCTTCCAGTATTTTCCATAGCTTTCCTGCAAAAAATGACACTTACCTCAAGTTTAACAGGATGTGAAAACTCCCTCCATGTCTTGAGACAATGTCCTTCCTATGCTGCTGCTCAGCCTGTGCGTCTCTTCTGATTCAGCCCGGTGTGATTTGCGTAAATTGTTTTAACAGCCAGATATCAAGAGCAAATATTGGCTTTCCTTCTTCCCGTGTTGCAGTCTTCCCTTTACCCAAGTGCACCTGGCACCTCGGAAAGCCAAGAGCTCTTGCTTAGGCTGTGTCTGTTAACTCAGTGTGGGTCAACCCAGCTGACCAGCAACCACCAGTCTTCCTAACTTTGCTCTTCTCTGTACCTAAGTTCAGCGTCCAACTGTCTATCTGTAGGGGCTCTTTTCAGAAGACCATGCAGAGCAGGTGTGAGTCAGCAAATGCAGTGCCTAGACAGACTTTAAAAACAATTATATGGGCCAGCTGGTCGCGTGGTGGTTAAGGTGACTGGATCCCACATGGCTGACTGCATGGTTCACATCTGGGACTCAACATTTCCAGAAGCACATTGACTGAATGTGTGTGGACACATACCCATGTCCCAAAAGGAAGGTGAGATGGAGAAGGGATTGCAGGGTTGCCATCACCCATGGGAGTGTGTGTGGGGGTGCTTTCTCATGTTTCCTGTCTCTCTCTGTCTCATCGGCAAGCACATGTGCCCTCTGGCAAATTAAAAGCACAATGAATTAAAAAAAAAAAAAAAACAGAGTATTAGTTTCTAGAATAATATTATTCCTTTGGAATTTCTTAAAGTTCATGATTGTTAAATCTATCCCCTTTTTCATTTTTCCTGCTTCTAAATAGCCAATGGATGATGGACAGTTTCTGTTATCATCTAATGAAGACACACATATGTATATACCTTCCTATAGAGAACATGTTTTTTATTGTCTATCTTTGGAGTAGGTGGTGGGGAGGGGACATTATTTGTGTTTGTATGTGTGTTTTATCATAGGGCACACACACACATTGAAGAGAGGCAGAGAAAGACGGTGGGAAGGAAAGTAGGAAATCAACCCCCAGAGGGAGATGGCCATGCTGCAATCCCTTTTCCTCCATTTTCTTCCTGGGATTTTGGGCACACATGCACACTTATTCAGTGTGATTTTCAAGCCTCCAGGTCCAGGATTCAAAACATGATCAGCCATGTGGGAGTCCAGTACCTTAACCACCATGCCACCTGCTGGCCCATACACCTTGTTTTAAGGTAAAGGAAAAAAATTTGGTATATTGGCTTTCAAAAATAATACTGTATTGGAACACTGAATATAAGTCATTTTTCTCTAAAAGATAAATTTCTAGTACAAGTAAAGGAGGCCAAATAGCATTGAAGTTAAGCTCCCTAAATTAGTGTTATATAATAGAATAATCAACTTTAAATCTAGTATTTGTCACCAACTGGTGGACAAGTAACCAGCTCACCAAGGACATTTAAGTAACAGTCAGTAGTGAATCTAATATTAGAGATGAAATACTGCTGATAAAAACATTTTTCTATTTTTAACATTCTGTAAATTATAATTCATATAATAACCATAGTATATCCAGCTGCAAGTAGATTGTTCTTACATAAATGCTTTTGAATAAAATTCATACAATGTCACTTTCTAAAAAACTGTCATAGCCTTGTCTTTGCATTTTAATGTATCGTATGGGAGTAAATTTCAAAATCTTTTTTTCAGAGAATTTTTTTTTTTTTTTTTTTTTTTTTTTTTTTTTTTTTGCTATAGGATGTGTGTGCTCCCCAGAGAGACAGATAGAAAGTGAGAAATCACTCTGCCTCCTCCAAGGGAATAGCCACACTGTAATCCCTTTCCCTTCATTCTCCTCTTGGGATTTTGGGCACACACACACACCCACTTGGTGTGAGTTTCAAGTCGCTGGGTCCGGGACTTGAACTATGATTGGCCATGTGGGTAGTCCAGCACTTTAACTGCTACACCTCCTGCTGGCCCTCAAAAATCTTTTCATCTTTGTCCTTTTCTGTTTATATTTCTTTTTAAAATTTGCTGTGAATGTGTCTTCAGGATCCTAGAGTAATTTGAACTCTAAGAGAGAATAAGATCTCAAAGTCTACTTAAGTAGTGGGAGAGTCTTCTTTTTTTTCCTTTTTTTTAAGAGAAATGTTTGCTATAGGGTACATGTGCTCACTGGAGAGACAAAGAGAGTCAGAGAGCCAGAAAGTTAGAAATCACAACCACCTGGGGGGAGGGGAATGGCCATGCAGCAATCCCTTCTCCTCCCTCCTTCTCTTGGGATTTTGGGCATGCACACACATGTGCCCAGTGTGAGTTTCAAGCTGCTGAGTCCAGGACTCGAACTATGGTTGGCCATATGGGAGTCCAGCGATGTAAACGTTTTGCCATCTGCTGGTCCTAGGAGAGCCTTCTTTTCAATGGGTTGGTCCAAAACTAGCTTTGTACACAGCAAATTGCCTTCTCATCTTTGGCCCCAACACCCAATAGCAGACATTGCTATTTAAAGAAGCTGCTAAGTTGCTTTCTCCTGAATATAGACTTTCGGGACCAGCATAATGGCTATGTCACTGAACTCCCATGTAGTCAACTGCGGGTCGAGTCCCAGACCCAGTGGCTTAAAACTCACACCAGACGCGTGCGTGTGCGTGCCCAAGACCCTGAGAGGAGAATGGAGGAGAAGGGATTGGCCATCCCCCCTGGGGGGTGATTTCTCGCTTTCTGTCTCTCTGTCACTCTCTGTCTTTCTGGCGAGCACACGCGCCCTATAGCAAAAGCCTTTCCAATAAATAAATAAATAAAAATAAAGAAAAGAATATAGACTTTTCTCAGCTCTAGAGCCTGGATGGCTAGGAAAACCTATATCTTGGACTAGTTAGAGAGTTGGAGGAGGTGAAGCCAATTCTCCAAAGTCCTTCTCAACTCAATGTCTTATCATTGTGATCCCCACTTTAAAGAATACACATATATTCTTTTTTTCTTTTCATGAGAGAGAGAGCCACCCTCAACAGGGTGAGGGGATCTTCCTCTCAGTCTTCCAGCTAGCCAGAATCACAAGCACATGGAGTGCAAATGTTGACAGGGTCCTGAACCTGGGTCTCCCTTATGGGTTCCAGCGTTGCATTGTTGTGCTACTGCTGCACCACTGCGGCTGAGCCTATGACCTCTACTTTATCATGATCACTCACGGGATTTTGAATACCTAGTTTGAGAAACATGGTCATGATGTAATTAGCTGTTGCTCTTCCAGCATGCTATAACAGAGAGAAAATATTTTGATCTCTCTAATTCTATGAGTCAGAGACTGTCTAGAATATGAAGAGGCCTGGAAAAGACCCTGATCCTTGAATAGCTAGGGCCATGACTGGAGGGTCTGGTGGCTGTAGAAGAAGACATTCTGTTCCTTTTCTTAACCAAGTAATAGTGGGATTTCCCTCACCTACAGAGTAGTATTTCAGCAGGGACTAGAGAGGTGACCTAGGCAACACCTCTTCTACTAGAAATGTGCTAAAAGTAACCGGAAGTTCCTCAGGTGCTGGCAGAGCTCGGTGTCCTTCTGCAGCTGTCTCTTGAACACGCTGTCCTTTGCAATTGGAAGGACTTGTAATTGTGTCTCAAATGTGCACCTCTCTAGTAATGACTGAACAGTGGACACTGCAGTGAACAGAGCTTTTTACTACACTCCTTCCACAACCCACCATTCTTTCTATGGGTTTCTCCTCCTCCAGGCCCCACCTGGCCTTTGCTGTCTGAGTGCTGGGAAACCTGTCACCTGGTGGACCTCTGTCTAGTACTGTCTCTTTTGGGCAAAGGTGCCTGCCTTTCCAACAACCCATCTTCGGGGAGGGTCAGTGAAGGTGCCCCATGCTCTGAGGGGCTCCCCTCCACACGCAGCTCATGCAGCTTAGGTGATCAAGCTCTGCCTGCTCCCCCGGAATGGCATTTGTTCTCCTCAGAGTGCTTGTCAAGGGCACATCAGAGCTGAAGCATTCTTGTCCCCTACCCAGGCAGACTTCAAGCCCCAACCAAGTCTTGAACTTTGGGTTTACTCACCTCATGCCACCCTTTGACATGGGGTGATTTTCTACCCTCCACATGACTGCCCCCTGCAGGCACCATCCTCTACCACCCAGTCCCATGCAGATTACCGTTCCGGCTTCCTGTTGACAGAATGCACCTGTGCTTCGTGATCCTTCCTCTCCAGGTCTCTAGTGTCTTTCTGCAATGCTTTAAATCTAGATTCTGCTTCCTAGAAAGCAGGATGTTGGGCTAAAACACAAAAGAATGGCTGTTGGTGGAGTAAGAAGCAGGAAAGAGGGACACCATAGGGCAGGGAGCACATACCTGGGGTGTGCCTGCTTTCTTACGCTCTCTAACTGTGTGCAGGTCTCTTACCTCTGAGGATGTCTTTCCACCCTAAGGTGGAGATGCGACCTTCTGCAGCCTCTCCTATCCTCACTGCCCAGCCATTCTCAGCCTCTGACAATCCCAGGTACTCTCAAATTCTATGAGATCCACTTTCAGCTTCCACGTTTGAGCAAAGGTTGGCTAATGGGTACACAATTACAGCGAGGTGGGAGATAGAAGTTCTTTTGTTCTGTAGTGCGGTAAAGTAAGCTTATTTAGCAATAATTTAATGTGTATCTCAAACTAGCTAGAAAAGAGGATTTTGAGTGTGCAACACAATGAAATGATAAATGTTTGAGGCAATGGATATGCTAATTACCTTGACTTAGTCATTATATATTGTGTGGAAATATTACCCACATTACCCTGTACCCCCTACATACATATGATTGTTATGTCACTTAAATAAACTTTAAGAAATTATTATTATTATTATTATTATTATTATTATTATTATTATTGCTGTAGGGTATGCATGCTCCCAAAAATAGACAGAAAGGAAGAGAGATGGAGATTGAGAAATCACCACCCAAAAGGGTTGACCACACCCTAATTCCTTCTCCTCTATTCTCCTTTCAGGATTTTTTGGGCACACGTGTCCAACATGATCCTTAAGCCACCAGGTCCAGGACTTGAACCTTGCAGTCAGCCATGTGGGGTTCAGCCCCTTAACCTCCATGCCACCTGCTGGCCCCAAATATACACCTTTTAAAAAGGACACACTAATATCCAAGAATTAATAAAATATCCTATCTAAATGCTTTGGTGCTTTTCACTGTTAGTCTTTATTATTGCAGTGGCATGTATTAAAGGATATCCTGGAGAAACGAATCTCATGATTTGCCATACTACGTAGAGCTTACATTTCACATATGCCCGGGAAAGGCTGTGAGCCGCAGGTTACACAGGTCGCAGGGAGAGTCATGGTGCTCAGAGGCAGCTCTCCCACTAGACAACCCTTTCATTTGACTTACCTGCTCTGCCTCCAGTCGCTCGTCCATAAAGTGGCACTAATGATGGTTATTTTTTGTGAGCACCAAGTTAGGTGCCATATAGTAAGCATTTAGCAAAATACTCAGCATATGTGACCAATACATGTTAGCAGTAGTGTTACAATGACTATTTTTACAAGTAGTTAATGAAACTGAAGAATTCCTGCAATTAAATTTTTTTTAAAAATGCCTTTTTCATGTTGCTGAACCAAGGGTTCCCCAAAGTTTATTGGACCATGAGTCTCCTTTCTGGTGACTGGGTGAAAACACTAGCTAAAGAATGAAACCACTTAGAGTGCATGTTTTTATGTATGTATGTATGTATGTATGTATGTATTTATTTATTTTGGAGAGGTTTTTGCTATAGGGCACATGTGCTCGCCAGACAGACAGAGAGAGACAGAGAGACAGAAAGCGAGAAATCACCCCCCGGGGGGATGGCCACGCCGCAATCCCTTCTCCTCCATTCTCCTCTCGGGATCTTGGGCACGCACGCACACGCACCCGGCGTGAGTTTTAAGCCACTGGGTCCTGGATGCGAACCGCGGTCGACTACGTGGGAGTCCAGCGACATAGCCATTACGCTAACTGCTGGTCCCAGAGTGCGTGTTTTTGACACAAAGCTCCAAGAGATGTGTCCTCACGGAGAAAATTTTTCAGGCTTTAGAAATCCTCGCTGACCTCTCCTTGGCATGTATGGTTCATGCTGTGGAAGATGAAATATTAGTCACATGTGGGATCCTGCTTCTCTTGAAGCAGTGCTTCCCCACCGCACCTTAAAGCTGGCCCTCCTCATTGTTTTTTATATTAACATCTTTAAAAGAAGAAGAAGAAGAGGAGGAGGAGGAGGAGGAGGAGGAGGAGAAGGAGAAGAGGAAGAGGAAGAGGAAGAGGAAGAGGAAGAAGAAGAAGGAATAAAGAAGAAAGAAGAAAGAAGAAAGAAGAAAGAAGAAAGAAGAAAGAAGAAAGAAACAGACCATAAATTCTAAACAGCAGATTGTAAACTTCTCCTCGCTCGCTGTTTTCTACGTGCTAAGCACACAGAGAAAATCGTGATTCACTGTGTGGAGGAGTAATGGAAAGGTCAGGTATTGAGCAGATCAGTGTGGGAGAAAACTCCAACCTAGGATCATTCTGTAAACATTCAAATCAACACCAAAGATGAAAATGCATAAAGAAAGAATCTTTCTAGCTTTGTATTCCAGAAACGGGCCTCACCTCTCTTGTGGAAAAGAATAAAAGTAACTCTTGGTATGCTTTATTCTTCCTGAATTAAAGAAATCTTATGTCACATGCGCCTTAATTCAATCTCAGTCTTCAAGTTGAAACCAAGTCCTGGGGGTTTCTAATCCTTTAGAATCCAATCCTTCCAGAACCAGTCTGCTGATTTCCAGTCTCTAAGTAGGTGCCGAATGGCTGACCACAACCTTTTGGGTAGAAGTCAAGGTCCCCCACTTTGTTATAAGGACTTGGTGTTAAAATAATAACATGAAAAAAGAAAACTCTCATCTTTGAATGTCTCGTGATCCCAAATTCCTACACCCTATAACTATTTAGAAGGCAGGAATGGACTTCACAGGATGCCCATATCATGCAAACAATTTTATATTAAGTTCAATTTTCATTATACTCCCTTTATTTTAAAGGTGAGAAAGCAGGAAATTGAACGCAGAAGTAGACTTCCTTTAGGGAAAAATGAGATTATTAGGTCGTTAGCAAACAAAATGTTTTTCTATGCAAAAGTGCGTCATGACTTTCCTGAAGATCCAATTATATGTAGCTTGTTTTTAGATAGAACTACTTCGTGAACAGATTTATTTTTTGGAAAATAAAATATAGTAGGTATTTGCTGCATTAGTAAGAGGATTCTGGAAAGCAAGGGTTTTATCTTTTAATATAATAAGCTCCTTTCATGTGCACATAAAATATAAAGTAACCTAGACAGCTTTCATTACCCTACTCAGCTAGCTCATTTATGAAAAAGATACTTGAATTCTAACAGATAATATAATGTAAAGTTTCCTGTTCACTAAACAAAATTCAATGAAGCCAATGAATTTTATTTTTTTTAACTTTTTACTTTTTATTTATTTATTTTTGCCATAGGGCACTTGCACTGGGCATTTTGGATATGCATACATGAGTGCCTAGCATGATTTTTCAAGCCACCAGATCTGGGATTTAATCCACGGTCACCCATGTGTCCCTGAAGCCTATGCATTTTTATTATGCTAGATATTGACTAAACAGTCCAGTTGTCTAACTAGAACATTTAAATTTAGCAATATTTCTCAGAAATAGATATGGGCAATAAATTTGGGTCATTTTTATTACTTGTCTCAAGCTAAAGTGGATACAAATACTCAGCCACGACTTTTTCAATAGATTCCACTCATGTACACAAGACACTACGAAGAAACACTGAGATCAAAACCATGATTTCATAATAAATTTGTTTCAAAAGGTGGCATAAGATGAAATCTTTTGTTCTTAGAATGTAATACTAATGAAAAATATAAAATCCTGTTAGTATTGTATTCCAGATCACTCAACAATTTGACCATATTCACCTGCTTAAGGCTTAACTGTGGATTGCTTCCAGAGAAATTTACCACTCCATTTGCAAAGTGATAAATCTACCACAAGAGGGCACTGTGCTCCAAATTTAAGCAAACTGAAGCTAAAATTCACACCGGTAGAAACAGTGCTCTGGCCTGGCTTACCCAGAGCTCGTGCAGTTATGGAATCAAATGGCTTGCAGGCTGACACATCAATAGTTCTCACATCCGCTTTCTTGCCCGTGGAACTGTTCAGTTTCTGTTTTATCTTTATCCAGTCATTTTTTGCTTATGCCACACGATGGCGCTTCTTTCTTAATTATAGCTATGCTGCCTGTACTGAGCCAGCTGTCAAATTTGTTAACTTTTAAACTTTGGGTAGACAATCGGTACTATAATTTCTATGATGGACTATTTCTTGTACATAGGAGTTAAATAATTTTTGTAACTTTTAGTGTATCTTTTTTCATCTACTTATAAAATTGCTACTTTTAGAGACTTCTATTAAAGTAGATCAAATGTCAGAACAATGAAAGGAAGAACAATTGTCACTGTTATCTGAGGGACTTTTGCCAGTTCATTCAATCTACAATATTCTTAAAATTTCCTGCAAAGAAGGAAAATACAGTCTATAATGAGAGGGAAAGGTTGATCAGTTGAGACTGGCTTAAAGATGCCAACAGGAAAGAATTAGTACATGGGGACATTACAATAGTTATTATACCTGTATTTCATGTGTTCCAGATGATAGTGGAAAGATCGAGCATGTTAAGTAAAGACATGGAAAATATAAAAAAGATTCTATTCAAATTCCTAGAGATGAAATGATTAGAGATGAAAACTACTATATCCCTGATGAAAAATGCACCAAATGGTGATAATGTGTAAGACGTGACTGAAGAAAAGATTAATACATTTAAAGTCATAGCAATAGAACTACTTAAAATGGAACACAGTTATAACAAAAGATTGCATTAGGAGTCAGCAGGTGGCATGGCAGTTAGGGTGTTAGACTCCCATAGGGTGAACCACAGATTGAGCCTAGGACCTGGTTGCTTGAAAATTGTGCCAGGCATGTGTATATAGGTGCCCAGAATCCCAGGAGGAAAATGGAGACGGGACTGCTACATGGCCATCCCCATTAGGGGGTGATTTCTCACTTTCCCTCTCACTGTTTTTATCTCTGGTCAGCACACTTGCCCTATGGCAAAAATCTTGAGAAAAAAAAAAAAAAATAGAATACCAAAAACTGTAAGACAACTTTAAAGAGCCAAAACTGCCTCAATAATTGGAAGTTCTGGGACCAGCAGTTATCTTAATGGCTATGTCACTGGACTCCTATGTAGTCGACCACAGTTCGAGTCCCGGACCCAGTGGTTTAAACTCACACCGGGCGCATATGCGTGCATGCCCAAGATCCTGATAGGAGAATCGAAGAGAAGGGATTGCGGTGTGGCCATCTCTCTGGGAGGTGATTTCTCGCTTTCTTTCTCTCTGTCTCTCTCTGTCTTTCTGGCGAGTGCATGCGCCCTATAGCAAAAACCTGTCCAGAAAAAAATAATAATAATAATTGGAATTTCTGAAGAAAAAGGATACAGAAAGAAATTAAAAATTAATAGCCATAAAAATGCCAAACATTATTTAAAGAATTATAAACCTCAGATCCAAGAACCTAACCCCAAGTACAATAAACATGAAAAAAAGCTTTGAGAAAGAGAAAGAGAGAAAGTGAGAAATCACCTCCTGGAGAGATGGCCACATCACAAGTCCTTCTCCTCCATTCTCCTCTTGGAATTTAGGGCATGCACAGACTCACACCCAAACTGCCAGGTCCGGTCCTCATACTGCGGATGGCCATGTGGGAATCTAGTGCCTTAACCACTAAGCCACCTGCCAAGTTCTTCTTTTGATGAGCTTTTTGAAGTTTCCTTATGTACTCTAATACCTTCAGCAAATACTAAAATAATACAACTAAGACTTAAAGGTAACAAAGAAAAATAAAGTGGAATCATAAATAATAATCCGAAACAAGGAAGTAGGGCTGGCCTGTGGAGTGGTGGTTAAAGCAGCAGGATCCTACATGGCTGCTGCACAGTTCAGTCCTGGACCTGCTGGCTTGCGAGACATGCAGGGTATCTGTGTATGCATGTCCAGAATTCCCACAGGAGGGAGAAATGGAGACGGGATTGCAATGTGACCATTCTTTATGGGGGCTGCTTTCTCACTTCCCATTCTGTCTCTCTCTGGGGAGTGCATGTGCGCTTTGACAAATTAAAAAGAAGAAAGAACGAAAAAGAAGGGGAAGGAGGGGAAAGGGAAAGAAGTGGAATAAGGAGGGAGAGGAGAAGAAGAAGAAGACGGAAGACAGACTGAAAATAAGGTAGTAAATAGAGAAAAGTGACCAGAACAGAACAAACAGAAAACAAGATACAGATTTGAAACCAACTGCATCACTAATCATATTATTGTAAATGTAAATGATCTAAGTACTCCAATTAAAAGACAAAATTGTCAGGTTGACTATTTTAAAGAGCAAGACCCAACTCTGTGCTGCCTAAAAGAACTTCACTTTAGATATGAAAACAGAAATCAGTAAAAAGGTGAAAGAATATATCCCACTACCCATTGTCAACGGAGTACATGAAAATTATTTGCTATGAACAGGTGTCACCCCATTTATAACTGTAGGGCTATGAAATAAAAGCTTTATTCTGTTCTCACATAGTCACAGTTTATTGCATCCACTAAAGGAATTAAGCTGTAAAATGGGAGAGGTGATCTTGGCAGCAGTATTTACATTGTAAATGTTCAGACATCAAGAGAAAACATTGTTGTTATTTGGTTCTAATACACACTGATGGACTTCAAATAATGACTAAATTGGGAATAACCTTTGAATAACAAATACTGTTTCTGTAGACACTAAGGCTGTCTGGGGACTAGCAGACGGCATAAAGGTTAGCTCGCTGGCTGACTGCAGTCCGAGTGCAGGACCAGGTAGGTGGCTTGAAACTCACACCGAGTATATGTGGGAAAAATTACAAGAGGAGACTGGAGGAGAAGGGATTTTGGACTGGCCATCTCCCCCACCCCCCACAACCACTCCCAGAGTGATTTCTCACTTTCTGTCTCTCTCTGTCTCTCCGATGAGTGCACATGACCTATAGCAAAAAATCTCTCAAAAACAAAAAAGCAACAACCAAAAAGCAACTAAGGAGGTCTAGCCTTTCCACAGGAAGAAAATGTTCCTTGGGCTTTGCATCAACCTTAGAAGTGAGACTGGGGTGCCAGAGCAGCACCCTCACAGCTCCTGATGAGGTGAGTGACAGGCTGGACAGGCAGCACAAGGGGATAAACTGAATAAGGGACAATGGCCCCTTCTGTCCTCAGTGGAGCTGCCCATGACTCCAAGCTGGAGCAAATGTGTCAAATTGGGTTTTCTAACTTGTATCCTGAAATAAAGCATCCTCCTAACACCCTGTGCTTTTCCACTAAGGACAGATCACATTCTAATATAGTATATATCTGCGTGATTGATTTTTTTTTCATAGTGAACACAATAAATTATTTTTATTTTTATTGCAGTAACACTTTTCATTTCCACTTTTTATTTTGGAATAGCTTAAGATTCATGAGACAGTGAACATTTAATACAAGTTGTTCCTGTGTGCCTTCCCCCAGCTTCTCCCTGTGACATCTTCTATACTCGCAGTGCAGTTTCAAACCAGTACATTGATGCTGGTATTAATACAGTGCAATAAATTAAACTGTAGGCAATATTTGGATTTCATTAGTATTTTCACAATGTGTGTGTGTGGAGAAGTAATATTTCTATGAAGGACCACAATTAGTATACAGAACTCTTCCATCACCAGAAAGAAAGCTCTTCATTTTATTCCTTTGTGTGAATGAATCAAACTGACTTCACGTTGTGAGAACGAACTCTCCCCCACTCCCCAGTCTAGAGTTATGTCTTACTAGCCCCAAGGAGGACTTTCTGCTGAGGCTAAATTCTGTATAAATTGTTACCTGGGGTGGTCATGCCAATCCTCATTGGCACCACTGACCTTTGAGAAAGGAACAGCTAACAATATTTGACCCCAGGGCAGTGATGTCTCCCCACCCCACCCCCGGCAACATGACCCTAATCCTCCTGAAGTTTGCCCATATTGTTCAGCCTGTCTGCCTACCTTTCAAAAGCTTTAATTTGAGGCCAGCAGGTGGTATGGTGGTTGATGTGCCGTACTCCCACAAGGTCCACCATGGTTTGAGTCTCGAACTCTGTGGCTTCAAAATCATACCAGGTGCATGTGCATGTATGCCAAAATAACAAGAGGAAAATGGAGAAGAAGGGATTGTGGCTGGCCATTCCTCCTTGGGGGTTACTTCTTACTTTCCTTCTCTCTGCCTCTCTCCAGTGAGCACACATGCCCTAAGGCAAAAGCCTAAAACAAAACAAAACAAAACAAAACAAAACAAAACAAAACAAAACAAGCAAAAAGTCCTCAACACTCTAGTTTACTGTGAGAGGAAATGGACTATGCCACTCTGTATGTGTGAAGATGACTCTTGGCAGATCCTTATCCCACTTTGTAAGCTACTCCATGATGTCAACCTATTGTCAAACCTCCTGTAGTACTTTGATGTTGTTGTTAAGTCTCAGAGCCTCTTTGGAGACTTTATTTCAACCTTAACTTCCGGCAACCACCGATATGTTCTCTATCACAGTATTTGGGTCACTGCGATAATGTATATAAATTGGATGGTGTAACCTGTACAGATTGACTGCATTACATTTCCTATTACAACAGTTTGGAAATTTTCAGTAGCAGCCAATTAGGTGGTGATTTTTTTTATCTATCTTGTAGGTTTCTGAGTTCACGAAGCTAACATCACAGAAATGGTGCTCTATTTTAGCATTTTAACAAAGTGATCCCTGTCCACAAGACATGGCCTTCAGCTAGTTTTACAGTGCTGTTTACTGTGTTTTTCTACCAACAATAAGACAGCCCATGAAAGAACTTTATATACAAGAGCTTTATTCATTAAGTCTGGCATTACATGCTCTATATAACATTGGTAAATAAACACTTCAAATTCAGACTTTTAAGAGTTTTAAAAAGCATATTTATGTAGCCCATTTCATAATTTCAGAAAGATTCCACTATCATTTATAATAATTATATGCAATCATGTGCTATACTTTAAAGGAGTTACAAAGAAAATTGCTGAAAACTTTTCAGTTAAATCACATTAAACAGTCTAATAAACATACATTTGAAAATAACTATTTTAAAGAGATTTAAAAATTATACCCTAGTTTCTTCATTGTGCTTGGAAACGACTATAAATCAATGTTTCATTCATTGTAAAGTAGTAAGGCAAAGACTTAAGGTCAGGTCTACACACTGGAAAGTTGTGAAGAAGTACAATTACTCAGAGACTAAGCACTGTGTGACAATTTCAAGAAACAATGCTTTCCTGTACATAGCACACAATTAGCTACAGTGTAGACTCAAGACTGTCCCCCTGTCCAAGTCCTTTGTTTACCCATTCCACTTCAGAGTTCTCCCTTCACTCCTATAGGCAGTGTGCTCAAAAGTGTAACTTATAAATTAGATAACGTCAACTAGATCTAAATCATATTTAAAAATATTTCTTTTGGAGACACTAGCATATCTTCCTTTAAAATATATCTTCTCTTGGGACCAGCAGTTAGTGTAACGGCTATGTCGCTGAACTCCCATGTAGCCGACCATGGTTCAAGTCCTGGACCCGGTGGCTTAAACTCATGCCGGGCGTGTGTGCATGCATGCCCAAGATCCCAAGAGGAGAATGGAAGAGATGGGATTGCGGTGTGGCCATCCCCCCTTGGAGGTGACTTCTCGCTTTCTATCTCTCTGTCTCTCTCTGTCTTTCTGGTGAGCACACATGCCCAATACAAAAACCTCTCAAAACAATAATAAAATAAAAAATATCTTCTCTGGGGCCAACAGGTGGCTTGGAGGTTAAGGCAGCTGAATCCCACATGGCCTACTGAGCAGTTCAAATCCCAGACCCAGCAGCTTGAAAAGCACACTGGATGTGTGTGAATATGTGCCTGAAATTCCTAGAGGAGAAGGGAGGGAAAGGGATTGTGGCATGGCCATCTCCCCAGGGGGTGATTTCTCAGTTTCCTTCTCTGTTACTCTTTGGCAAAAGCACCTGCTGTATAACAAATTTATATATATGTATGTATGTGTGTGTGTGTGTGTGTGTATATATATATGTTAGGGATTAGCAGATGGCATAATAGTTTCATTGCTGGACTCCCACATAAAGGGATTGTGACATGGCCATCCCCCTTCGGGGGGGGGGGGTGATTTCTCTTTTTTTTGTCTGTCTCTCTGGTGAGCACACATGCCCTAAAGCAAAAATCTCACTCTTAAATATTGTATTGAAACACATTTTTCCTTTGGAAAATATGGAAAATAGGTAATTCTAAAAATACCACTAATATTATGGTAAATACTACACTTAACTATACATACTATATATGCCAAATATTATAAGTAAAGATGTATACTACAGGTGAAAAGAAATGATACCCTACAGCCTTCAAAACTGATGCTATATTGACTACGTAAAGAGGACTCAAAAATAAAACACTTTTAAAAAAAAATCCCTACCCACAATCTCTGGTTTCCTCACTAGATTTTAGCCTTTAATTTCATAGTCACCATTGTAATTCAAGTATGTAGCCGTGTCTGGCTCAAGACTGAATGGCTGACAACAAGTTAAAATGATTTAAAGGCTGCATATGGATTTCCCGCAGAGCTCAAATGTGCAACTATACATCAATGAAGCAAAAGACAGACTGTAGGAAATCTCTTTTAGCCACAAAAATGGGAGATTTTAAAAGGAGGGAAGAGAAGTTTTCTCTGAATAATTAGCAATCACCCAACTGACAAGAAAGCTGGCCCCGTCAAGAGCAGGCCTTGTTTATTGTATTTGCTCAGTCCTCCAAGTGCACTGTCCACATGATCATCACAGTTGACTCTAATCCTGTGGTTTTACAATTTGGAGACTATGACGTTTCAAAGAACATGGTTCTTCATATGCAGACTAAATAGCCATTGGAAAGCAGAAGCCAACTGAGTGATGGTCTTTTGTTCTCATATAATCTACCCTAATTTCAAATAAAATGTCAATTCTTCAAAACCATATCTACCTATGAGAATTCCTTGGAGAAAAAAAAAATGTCACTTTCTTTCTAGCAACATCAGTGGAAAAATAGATTCCCTTGGCTAGCTACACAAAGGTAAGCTTCCAAAGCTGTTTATTTTTCTTTTAGCTGGTATGTTCATCTTCCTCATGAAGAATAAGGAAAACAAATATAATATCAAGTAATTTTCAAAGGAAATGATTTAACTTTGACATCTGAGATTCAGAAATTGTGAAGTAAAAATAAACATGAAATTTTAAAGAGGGAGTGTTTGGGATTATCATATTTCTTGTATAAATATTTGGATGGAAAAAAATCATAGAATCTGATATAGCATTTACACAATAAAAAGAAATAAAGCTAACTATAAAACATGCCTCATAAATATTTAAAACCTGTCATCAAATGGACAAATTCTGAGAACCAAGAAGGAAATCCTCCAACACATAATATTTATTTAAAAGACAATGTATTTTGTGTCAAGAACATTGCAGGTAGAAAAGACTTAAAATGGCATAGGAAAAAAAAAGATGCAACTTTTCTCATTGATTTTACTGACATCAGCACAGATTCGCTTGGTTCGCTCAAGGAGTATAAGATACCACACAAAAATTTAATTCGTTTTATTTATTGATATGATCCAAACATATTCACCTGAAGAAATGAGGAAAGGGCATAACACAAGATTCAGCTAAACTGCAATTGTTGATAATTTTATATGGAAAATCAGTTTATTAACTAATATAGAAATAAGTCTACAATCATGACTTGCCTTGTTCCGGCAGGCAGGGTGTAGTGAACACCCAACGCTGTTGGCCAGGAGCCACGTGAACTTGCCCCTCCCATACTGGCTACACTGCCTGGCTTTGACCTGGAACCTCAAAAAAGGTTTCCCCTACCCCCAGCATGGGGTTCGAGCCAGCTACAAGTCCTCCTCAGCCTACAGTCAGTTATAGTCCATTTCCAGGTTCCTCATCACCTTTCTTTTCAGATAGTATCAGAGCTCTGAAGAAGAAAGTACTGAGAGGTGGGCGTGGGTGATGCGGGGGGGTATTGATAAACCCAGAGAGATGAGGGGACTAGAGTGGGCATCATCTACAAGCATTGAGGAAAGGGGGCCATGAGGAATTCAGAAAAGACCAGAACTGGATAACGCTGAAGACTGGAAGGACTGTTAGTATGCTTGCAAGGACACACTCAAAGAACCATAAGGAAAATATGAGAATCATTCTTCTCATATTTTAAACCGAAGGCATTTAAAAAAAAATACAGAAGTCATGTAAAGAAAAGCAACAATGAATGTTTAAATAAAATGGAATATAAAAGGAAATCTTTTATTCACTTGGCGGTCCAATTTTTAAAGAAAGGTTATGCTAAGTCTGGCTAGTTTCTTTTGATTGGCCCTCTGTACCTAACATCAGACATTTCTGAGGCTAAGCAGAGAATTCAATGGCTTCTCCCAGGGAGATGGGGAAGGGGGAAGGAGAGAAGGAAGGAGTGTGTGAAGGAAAACTCTCCACACTCTTCTCTTCGTTCCCAGAGTGGACACAGTTTTTAACCTGTACTTTAAATGACATGAAAAACACCATCCTCCAGGGCAGCACAGTTAGGACCACTGGTGCCTGGTGCTTAGAACGCTGCCAAGGAGCGTGAGGCACGTGAGCAACTGGACGGAGACATTTCTGTGCATAGAGGAGGAAGAAGATGTTCTGCACAACAGAGGTTGTGTTTTATACGGTCTCTCTATGTCTGGAGGTAATGCGGTCATTCCTTGAATCTGAAAATAAAAAAACAGATAATACAAGTGAGCAAATGAGTTAAGATCTGGATTGTGGCCAAGTCTGCTCAGTCACCCACTCTTCCGGATAAAGGGGACCAGGGATGACTGTGGAAGATTCAAACAGCAAGGGAGTGAGAAACACAGGGCTTAGCAGGAAGGTAGAACAGAACCAGACACTCCTTTAGGAGAAAATATATAAAAGCAGGCCCCATTAGTTTTTTTGTTTCTTTTTCCTTGTTTTTCTTTTTTATTTTATTTATTCCTTCATTTATTTTAATTTGACCAGAGAGAGAGAGACAGAAAGAGAGAAAGAAAGTGATAAAGCAAGCCAGCAGGTTCAGGGCTTGAACCATTGTTGGCCATGTGGGAGTGTCCAGCATCTTAACCACCATGCCACCTGCTGGTCCTGGCCCCATTAGTTTTTGAAACGCTCTTCTCAACCTAGCTGTGCTTCATCCCAACATTAGTTTTAGAATAAATTTCCCTCTTTGAAACAAGTGGAATCAGGAGTTTTCAGTTACTGAGCAAATAAACTATCAGATATTTCAAAAGACAACTGGCCCATTCGATTTATGAATCCATGGCTGTAGAGTTTCCTGTTGTGGAGTCAGGTGAAATACCACATGGAGCTTCTCAGAGGTTAAAACAAACTTGCAAGGCTTACCGACCACTCTGCATTGTCTGTCTTGGAGCATCTCACGTTCACCGGTAGGCTGAGGACAAGCTTGTTGAAGGAGATACCTTCCTTTTTAGTCCATTTAAACTTATTCATTGCATCCATGAAAGAAAGGTTCTTATACTGCTTGGGGCTTTTGATAATGAAAGGCCAGGTCCTGAATTTAAAACAAACATCCACCGTTATATTCGGAGCAAATAATAATAATAATACATGTTGTCTCCACTTTGCAACATTCCAAACTACAATACATCTTATACTTGTTCATCTGCACACATATAGATAAGCCCGTGGAAAGCACTGATGAATTCATCAGAGGTTATTAGAAGAAATAATGTCTCTTTGAAGAATGGTATTCCTTGTTTCTATAGCAGGTGACCATAACTTTTAGAAGAAGAAATTGGTTCAGAAAGCCTCTCAGAGCCTCACAAGTCCTTCCTCATTTGTTATTACTAGGTGATAATACAACTGATAAACATTAGTTTCTGAAGGGTGTGATGCTAATGGTATAAAGAAGCCTGTAAATTCTTAACAGATACTGTGACAGATATAAAATTCAAATTCATACAGTAGAAAAGCCTGACCCCTGCTGGCTGTCCTGTTTAGGCTCACCTAAGTGATAATATAAATACAAAGAAAATGAATCTAAACCAGCATTTTAAAAATTTTACTAAGGAAAAAAAAAAAGTAGATATAGTCAGCTTCCATTTGTCATTCTAAAAAAAGCACATGTTAAATATCTGGTATGGTTTGAATGTCTCCTTCAAAACTTGTTGAAATTCTTTTATTTCTTCTTCTCTTTTCCTTTTCCTTTTCCTTTTCCTTTTCCTTTTCCTTTTCCTTTTCCTTTTCCCTTTCCTTTCTTTTCTTTTCTTTTCTTCTCTTTTCTTTCTTTTTTCTTTTTCTTTTTTTTAATTTACTATAAGGTACATAAACTCGCCAGAGAGAGACAAAAAGAGAAAAAGGGAAAGCGAGAAATCACCCATTGGGAAGATGGCGACACTTCAATCCCTTCTCCTTCATTTTCCTCTTAGAATATTGGGCCTGTACACATGTGCCATGTGTGTTTTTCAGGTGACCGATCTAGGATTCCAACTGCACAGTCATGCATGTGGGATTCCATTGCCTTAACCACCAGGCCACTGACTGTCCCTCATATTGAAATTAAATTGCCATTGTAACAGCATTGGGGAGGGTGGCATTAAAGGATAGGTCATGAGGGCTCATGCATGAAGTAATAACATTATCACAGGAGAAGGTTAATTATTGCAGGAGGGGGTTCCTGAAAAAATGGTAAGCTCAGCCCCCTCCTCTGTGTATCACACACATGTTCCTTCACCTTCCCACCTTCCACATGTGATGATGCAGCATGAAGCCTTACAAAACCCTCACCAGGTACAGCCCCTTGACCTTGGCCTTCGTGGTCTCCACCATTGTGAGCTGAATGCATTTCGTTCATAAATTACCCAGTCTGCAGTATCCTCTAATAGCAGAGCAAAATGAACTAAGACAATGTCAAAGAAAGAAAGACAAAATCCCAGGAAAATGATATAACCTGTTTGACAAGATACTCAAGTGATATCTTTCATAAATATAAGTTTATATGAGTGATTACTGAAAAAGGGAAAAGTATATTGGCATATCAAAATTTTTACATGAACTAATCCATGGATCTCCAAGAAGATTATCACAGGCAACCAGTAGGTGTTTGGCTCCCATGACACACCAAGAAGATGATCCAGTAATTTTTAGAAATTACCAAATGATTTTTTTAAGACATTCTTGCTATAGGGTGTGTGTGTGCTTGCTAGAGAGACAGAGAAAGAGAGACAGACAGAAAGTGAGAAATCACTTCCCCAGGAGGAATGGTCACACCACAACCCCTCTTCCTCCATTCTTCTCTTGAGATTTTGGGGCATGCACACACATGCTCTTGGCATGAATTTCAAGCCTCTGAGTCCAGGACCCAAACCACAGTTGGCCATGTGGGAGTCTAGTGATGTAACCAACCATTACACCATCTGCTGGTCCCAGAAATTACCAAAAAATTTACCTCCAGCTGAGGAAGCTATTTTGTCAATATTGGTCATAAGTTCTTCATTTATTTAATTCACTGCACACTTTCTAACACATATAAACAAGTCAGGCACATTGAATGCTATCTTTTTCAGTAAATTAAACATCTTCTATTAACTTTCTGTAGATATGAAGATCAATTTTAATATTGAAATTAAAATTCATTCTCCATACTCTAGTAAGTGAGAAAATGAGAAAAATAATGAGTAACACATATCTTTCTATTCAGCCCTAAATTCCTTTTTTCTCTAACTAAAATCTCTTTATCTTTGTTGGGTTTCAAATGCATTATTTTACACAGAAGCTTAAAGTACCACGAAGTAAGATGAATCAGCATCACACTAAACTAAACATATGCAGTACTGGCATAAAATATATAGCATCTTATAATTGAATTGTGATGACTTACATAGAGATATAATCTAGAATAAATATAAACCAAAAACTCGGCATATTTGCACATGACATCCATTTAAATGCACTAAAAGCTACAGCTAGTTTTTAATAAATATCAAATCATTTTAAGATTAAATTTTAAAAATGAAATTTACTTTTTCACAAAGATAAGGTGCCCATTTGAAAAAGAGAAAATCAGCTTTATAACCAGGGAAACAATATGGGAAAATTGTCACTTTGTAACCACTTAAATTACCACAAGGTGGCACTTGAATCTCTGCTAAGGTGCTTAGGTGAAATAAATTCTCTGAATTCTCTGCAGCCTTGCCGATAAGAGTGAATTAGTATAATCTTTATACATGGATTAAATCTTAAAAAGCTTTGCTGCTATAAGTCGGTAAATACTATTTATTGAAATTCCACAGCATAAAGTTACAGAAGAGATACAACTTTTAGTATAGATATGCAGGAAATGGTAAACCCAAAGGATCATATGTTGGAGACATGACAAAGGTTGGGTGACCTGGGGACATGGTCACCAGCCTTCTAAGATGGCATCTGTGTCTCATATTTATCATCTCCTTCCACTTCCATTAACTTTGTTGAGGTCCCTAATGTATAATAACATTAAACCAGCCAAGTTTCTACTTGTCATCTCTAATCTTCCCATCCTATCCTATACCATACTTTCAGATTATCCCCTGGAAAGTAGCGAATAAGACAGAAAAAGGAAAAATCCTGATTAAGTGCATATTTATTCTGAGTATTTTTCTTAAAAAGACTAGATTTTAAAGTAGAGAGAGGTAACCTTCTGGTAGCTTCTGCTATTATTAGAACTTGCTAGAAATATTAGTAATGTTATGTAAGTGAACATATTTATACGTCTGTACATCTGAGCACTGTATAAATGTCTAGAATAAATATAAACAAAAAACTTGGCATATTTGCACACGACATCCATTTAAATGCACTAAAAGCTACAGCTAGATTTTAATAAATATCAAATCATTTTAAGATTAAATATAAAAAATAAAATTTACTTTTCCACAAAGATAAGGTGCCCATTTTAAAAGGAGAAAATCCTGATTAAGTGCATATTTATTCTGCATAGGCAGACATACATATAAATAAAAGGTATTATTTACATATCACTGTAGTTAATTTTAAAAATGTGTTTATGATTGAATACTTCTGTGTAATTTTCCTTTGCAAATTTAGTCTAACCTGAGATAATGTTTTTCTCTATGATGGTAGCAAAACTTACTAAAATACACAATGGTACAGTAAGCTTTCCTGTTCCAGAAAAAAAAAAAGCAATATATATTTGTAAATTCAGACCAATTGATGATAATTTTAAAAGTTTAATAAGTTTTATACCTGGTACCTCTGCTCTACATAACTCAAAAAGGAGATGGAGGAAGATAATCTGTGGTTACATTTCTTATTGGATCCTCCCTGAAAATTCCACTCTTCTTTTAAAAGTTTTATTGCTAGTGCTTTTGGGTGAGAGGAGGAGAAGCAGAAAGGAAGAGAGATGGAAGATCGAACCAGAAAACAATGCCTATGTACATAGAACTGAATGAATTATATCACAGATTCTCCCTCCATCAAGCAAATAAATGATCAAAACTAGCAAAACAAACAAGAACTCATCAACAGACTGCCACTCCTGGCCATGTTGCAGTAACTGATACTGGATTTATTCTCTCACTGTTAAAAAAAAAAAAAAAAGTCAAAATTGAACAAACTATGAAATATCTGCTTTTGGACATTGGAAAATAGGCAGCACAGAACTATGATCTCCAAAAGGAAGGAAAAAAATGAAGTGTTCAAACACTACACTTATACTAGATTTCTGCCTGGAAGCACTTTCTAGACTATGATGTAGAAAGAGGATTTCCAAGTAGAAAATGACCATCTCCATGAGCAAAGGTGACAAAAACCAGAGTTAAGGTAATTTGAGCAGTTAAAATTGTCAAGGCAGAATACTAGAGTGGAAAAATATTCACATAGAAAGCTCTTTAAAAATTTGATAAGAATATCCTAAATCCATGACTGAATTATAAGCCAACTATATTTAGGGTAAAATTCCACAAGGCTGGATAAAAAACAACTAGGACATTGTAAGCCAAACAATTCCCAGAGCTCACAGAGAGCTGGTAGACATTCAAGTTTCAACTAGCCAGAGTAGAATATCTTTGTTGACAACACAGAAATTCAGTAGAGACCTGAGAATGGGCCAAGTCTTCGTAGTAAAGCTAAATAAGCCCAAGAGAAAACGTTTATTCTAGATTCACACTAGCAAGGCTTTTTAAAAAATAAAAACAATCTAGTACTAATCAACATAAAATTCACAATGTCCAGTATCTATGTCTAGTCTAAAATTACTAGACACATGAATAAGTATGTAAATGTGAACCTAAGCCAGGAGAAAAATCACCTGATACTCTAAGACCTAAAAATAACAGAGATTAGAGAATTAATAGATTTGAAAAAATAAAAACTAAATATTATAAACAGAACACATAAAAATTTTATACTGAAAACTACAAAACAATGCTGAGAGAAATTAAAGTAATTTGAAAAGTAAAGAGGCATAGTATGTTCACAAAGGACTCAATATTGTTAAGATTCATTCTCTCAATGGATCTCTAGTCAACATAATCCCAAACAGATCCCAGAATAGTTTTTTTAAGAAGAAATTGACAAGTTGATTTAAGTGCATACATTAAAATAAATGAACTAGAACTATCAAAATAAGTTTGGAAAAAGAAAAAATGACAAACCTTGAAAACCTACATTCTCTTAGTTCAAGATTTCATAAAATTATAATAACCAAGTGTGGTATTATAGTAAGGCTAAATATATACAGCAATAAAACAGAACAGAATCCAGAAATAGTTAACATTTGGTTAAATAATTTTCCAACAAATATTGCAACATAATCCAATAATAAAGAAGTATTATTGATCAAATAATTTTTGAACATATTTATATTCATATGAAAAACAATGAATCTTGGATTAATCTCAGCAACACATTAAAAATTTATTCAGAATAGATCATCAACCTAAATGTGAAAGCTAAAACTGGAAACATTTCCAGCAGGAAATAAAAGAAAACAGGAGAAAAACCTCACAGCTTTGGGCCAACAAAGATTTCTCAGAAGGATATCAAAACTCCTAAACTTCTTCACAATCTAAGTGCATGAAGTTGGAAAGTTGGAAAGTATGCGGTAAAGCTAAGTCTCACTGATTGAAAGGTGAGGCTTGAGGGCTGCAACAGATCTGATAGCATGACTTCATGTCAAGGAAAGTGATTCAGCCCCAGGGAGTCAGAAAACATCCTTAAACAATTTTTAAATAAAATTTGAGAAAGAAATAGCCCACACTTTCTAATATAGAGTATACAATTATAACCCTGCACCCACAATATTTTACTTTCAAAATATAGAAAGGAACATAAAATAAAACCCTCAAATCTTACACTGATGTGGAAAGAAAGAAAACTAAGTTCAGACATGCTTAAAAGGAAGTCAAGAATTCACCCATATTTTATCAGAGCAAAAAAGTTTTGAACAGAAGTGTCACAACATAAACATGCAAACATAGGATGGAAAAAACTTGTATCATATTGCTTGTAGAGAGACAGGAAACATTGAGTGTAGAAGAACATATAAATTAATTATATGTGTACCAAAGAGAATTCCAAGTATTTCTGGGACCAGCAAGTGGTACGATGATTACATTGCTGGACTCCCACAAGGCTGACCGCGGCTCAAGTCATGGACCTGGCAGCTTCAAACTCATGCTGGGCACATGTGCGTGTGTGCCCAAAATCCCAAGAGGAGAATGGAGAAGGGATTGTGGCATGGCCCTCCCCCTGGGGGTGGTGGTGGTGGTGGTGGTGATTTCTCGCTTTTTGTCTGTCTCTCCCTCTCTGTCTCTCTCCCCAGTGAGCACATGTGCCCTATAGAAAAAATCTCTCTTAAAAAAAAAGGAGAATTCCAAGTATTTCATGCTATAGATTTCTTTAATAACATGAGTTTGGTGAAGAACTCAAATATAACATGATAGAACAACAAAAAGAGATGAAAAGGGAGACTGTAGATCACAGAAGATACATTTAAGACAAAATAAATTAGAAAAAGCAAGAAGCAAAAGAGCACTCTCAAAAAGTGCTTGAGAAAAATCCCACATAAAGTAGAAAAAAGATTATAGATATAAGAACATTTTTCTGAGACAAACAAACAAAAAATAAATATATGTACTAAAGAAAACATTTTGTGTTCAGGAAAAGTTGATCCACACGTTCATCATTTAAATATATTCAACTTAACTCATAAATCCTAAAGGAAATAAAGAATTCATCCAGAGAGATCTCCCAAGGGAAAGAATTACCCAAAACTATTACATTCACCCAAAATGATATACAAAGAAAAGTGCAGAAACTATAGAACTTGGGGCAAAGCACCCAGGAGCCCTTCTGATTAAACAGCTTGAGTATAAAGGCCTGGTAACTCAAATTAAAAAATTAAAGACTTCAGAAATGTAGAAATAATATAAAGATCAGAAGTTATCACCAAATCTATTTAAATATAAAATATACATTAAAAATGATAAGGATTTTTATTTCAGAATTGAATCTAAAGATGAAAACTCCTTAAAAAAAGAAAACTATAAAATAAATAATAAATATTTGGTAATATGGAAAAGATAAGTAGAAGAAAATGTGAAATTTTAGTTTCATCTTTTTTTTTTTTTTTTTTTGAGAGGTTTTTGCTATAGAGTGCGTGTCCTTGCCAGAAAGACAGAGAGACAGAAAGCGAGAAATCACCCCTCAGGTGGGATGGCCACGCCACAATCCCTTCTACTCCATTCTCCTCTCAAGATCTTGGGCACGCACGCACACGCACCTGGCGTGAATTTAAGCCACCGCGTCCAGTATTCAAACTGCGGTCAACTACATGGGAGTCCAGCGACATAGCCATTACTCCAACTGCTGGTCCCCATTCATTTATTTTAATTTGACCAGAGAGAGAGAGAGAGAAGAGGGAAAGTGGGAAAGCAAGCCACCAGATCCAGGACTCAAACTGTGGTCAGCCACGTGGGAGTGTCCGGCGTCTCAACCACCATGCTTGCTAGTCCCCCCGTCATTATCTTTTATGATATAAATTGAAACTTGTAAGTTAAGAAAGTAAGTTCAACATCTTAATGTTTTATAATCTTGTATTTTCTCAATATTTGAGATCCCCTTTATAAAATATTATCTCTTATTAGTTAAAAACATAAAGAACATGGAGCCAGCAGGTGGTGTAGCAGTTAAGGTACTGGGTTTCCACATGGCCGACTGCGGTTCGAGTGCCAGATCCTGCAGCTTGAAATTCATGCCAGGGTGTGCATGGGCGTGCCCAAAATGCTGAGAGGAGGATGGAAGAGAAGGAATTATGATGTGGCCATGCCGCCCGGGGAGGGATTTCTCAATTTTTTTCTCTCTGTCTCTCCAGCAGCACACAAACCTTATAGCAAAAATCTCTCAAAAAATAACAAAACATAAAAACAGCAACAACATTCATTTGAAGTTCAATAAACATTTAGTTTTACTTCAGTTTCTCTTTCTTAATGAGAAAATAAAATTAAATTCAATGTTTCTGTTTAAAAGTATCACAAGTTATAATCTTTATAACAATATTCAATATATTCCTTTTTTATATCTGTCTATCTACAGATAGATAGATAGATATAGATAGATAGATAGATAGATAGATAGATAGATAGATAGATAGATAGATCGATCGATATCTGGACCAACATCCCCTGCCAAAACTAGGGTGTGAGAGGAGGGGCTGTCTTGTTCTTCAGGGTCACCACCCCAATCCCTGCTGTTGCAGAGCTAAAAATAAAAATAAAAACAAAAATAAAAATAAAAAAGAGGTATCTGTAATAACATTCAATTAATGTTAGCTATGTTTATGAGAGGTCTTCAAAAAGTTCATGAAGAATGAATAGTATGATAAAACTGCATTGATTTCAAAATAATTTTGAAAAATACAAATCAAAATAAATTTGTATTTTAATTATTTTTCTATGAACTTTTCAAAGTCCCTCTGTATTTCTAATGGAATTTCAGTTGCTTTTCGTTTTGTAAAAAAAAACATATTCTGCATTAACTAAACTCTTCATAATAAGCATGTGGGATCTTTAAACAGTACAAACATAGAATTATTTTTCTGCAAAGAAAAAGAAAAAGAAAAAGAAAAATGTGTCTTTATTGGTTTTTAAAAAATAGGACCAGTGGGACCAGCAGATGGTGTACTGATTACATCTCTGGACTCCCACACAGTTGACCACAATTTGAGTCCTGGTCCTGGCAACGTAAAACTCATGCCAGGCATGTGTGTATGCATGCCCAAAATCTCTAGAGGAGATTGGAGGAGAAAGGATTGCAGTGTGACCACCCAACTGGGGGATTTCTAACTTTCTGTCTCTTTGTCTCTCTGGTGAGCACATGCCCCTACAGCAGTAATCTCTCTTAAAACAAACAAAACAAAACAAAACTAGGACACAGAAACTTTCTATCATGTAGTGTACGTAGTATCCCCCAGAACTGCACTTGTAGTATTGATGTATGACAGTATGACGACATATACACAGTGTACCTAAACTCATCATCTTCTCCTGTTAGATGATCTTTGTGAATTTTTTGTTTTTCCTAATCCTTCCTAGATCTATAGGCAGCAGAGAAATAAACCCCACAAAACAGACAATAAAATTAAAACAAGATGTAACCATCTCTAATTTTCTATCAACACGTTTTCTATAAACTAAGATTGCTATAGAAGGTTGAAAATAAAATATAGGACTTACTTAATCATATCATTAAGAGCACAGACAAGAAGATTTTAGCTCATATGTTATATGATATTCCTGTATAATATTACATCCTGAAAACAAATTAATAATATTCTTTTAAGTGAAACAGAAAGAAACACCTAAACCATTTTCTCTCTTTCTGATCTTTTATCCAGCGTCATGTTTGGCTTTCACTCTCTCAAATTCGGCATTGTGATGATGGACTCTTAGATCATCGGGAAAGTCATGGCGTATTTTTCTATGCAAAAATGTGTCATGACTTTCCTGATGACCCAATATTAATAGATTTGAAAGTCTGATTCAAATAGAGCTTTTTTACTCTTATTTTTGAAGAATAAATTTAAGCATGGAATAAAATTGTGTGTGTGTGTGTGTGTGTGTGTGTGTGTGTGTGTTGAGGTGGGCAATGACATCTCAAAACTAAGTTCGTGCTAGGACGCAATTCTCTCTTGTCTTTCCAAGTAATGAAAACCCAACTGCAGTATTTCCTGGGAAAGACTAAAGCTGTGGACCCTGGCAGAGCTCAATGGGAAACAGGAGCAGAACATTTGAGAGGCTTCATCCTGACTGAGCATACAAGAAAATAACTGGGCCATAGAATGCATTTCATTTGTCCTGTAAACACAGTAGCTTTGAAAGCTCACTTGTTTCAAGCATTCTCTCAAACAAATCTTCGATTTGGGACAGTTCCTATTTGATATATTAAAAAAGTCTAAAGGAAAAAAAGACTACCTAAGTCTAAGTCAGAAACAGTATAATATCAATTGTTTAAAAATAAGATTGTAATTGTTTAAAATAAGATTATTTATTATTGCTAAAAATAATATTGTTAGAGTTTAAGAAGTACATTTACATGTTATTTAATTTTTATTAATGTATTACTTGTTTGTGTATGTAGTTATTTATATTTGTATATGTGTGTGTGTGTGTGTGTGTGTGTGTGTGTGTATGGGACCATAATACAAACCCTACCACCCCTTTATTATGTCCTATGTAATGTTGAACAGTGTCTTGAGTTCTTAGTTTCTATCTCCTCGTCTATAAAACTGTGATTGTATGTGCTGCTCTACCTATTAGTACTGTGTGAAAATAAACTAAATTAAATCATGAATGTGAAAGTACTTAGAAACGTACAAACCAATTTACACAAGATCTTTTGTTATTTGTATGTTACTAGATACTGACTTTTGTTCTGGTGGTCACTGGGTTGTTTGAATAGGAGCTGAGTAAAACACATCTATGATAATAAATTTCATTTAAGAAGAGGAGTGTTCAGGGACCAGCAGTTAGCGTAATAGCTATGTTGTTGGACTCCCACATAGTCGACAGCAGTTCGTGTCCCGGATCCAGTGGCTTAAACTCATGTTGGGTGCGTGTGCATGTGTGCCCAAGATCCTGAGAGGAGAATGGAGGAGAAGAGATTGCAGTGCAGCCATCCCCCCAGAGGCTGATTTCTCACTTTCTGTCTTTCTGTCTCTGTTTTTCTGGCAAGAGCACACACCCTATAGCAAAAACCTCTCAAAAAGAAAAAAAAAGAAAGAAAAAAAGAAGTGTTCCTTAGTTCATAATTTAAAAATCCTTGTAGCACTTAGGGAAAAAAATTAGGTTATGTTTATAGTCCCTTTCAACAGCTGCATTTAGTCACATCTTCATTAAGTGTTTTTTCTTTTTTTAAAAAAAAATTAACTCTGTTCTTAAATAATTCCCTTAGAATTCTGTCTATATATTTTTGTCTAATTATGTAAGTCCTTTTCATTTTGAAAATTCCTAGCAATTAGATAATTCTTTCTTATATTAAGACAAGTTATACAATTCCAAAACTATTATCAGCCATTCTAATTCTTCTCACTGATGCTAAGAATACACAAAATTTCTTTATCTACATCAACCTTAATATACCCAAAACAGAATCCCAATATCTTCTTCAAAGATGTTCTTTTAACACCTTTTGCACATCATCATTGAACTTTCATCTTCCCTTTTCCTCACTAACTTCCTGAGATTCGAACAATCAATAAGTCCTGTAGGTGCAACTTTCAAAAGGTAACTTGAATGTAACCAACTCATTAGTGCCACCAACCTGGCCCACAGCACCCTTGCCTCTTAGCTACAGTCACAGTAGTTTCCCGGTTGGTGTCGTTTTTTCTAATCTTGCTCTCCTAGAGTCTTTTTCAACATATTGGCTAAATTGATTTTGTTTATATCTATTTTTTTTTTTTGGAGAGGTTTTCACTATAGGGCGCATATGCTCACCAGACAGACATAGAGAGACAGAGAGACAGAAAACGAGAAATCACCCCCCAGGGAGGATGGCTATGCCGCAATCCCTTCTCCTCCATTCTCCTCTCAGGATCTTGGGCACGCACATACATGTGCCTGGCGTGAGTTTAAGCCACTGGGTCTGGGACACGAACTGCGGTCGACTATGTGGGAGTCCAGCGACATAGCCATTACACTAACTGCTGGTCCCGATTTTGTTTATATCTTACAATGGTATATCTTTACACTTAAAGCCCAAAGGCGTGTGTTGCCCACGAAGTCCTCCATGATCTGGTTCCACCTACTCTTAGACTCCTCTCTTATTCTTTACCACACTTAACTCTGTTCCAGCCACACGTACCCTCTTACTGGTCCTTGATACTCGGCACATTCATAACCATGGTAGAGTTACTACATCTTCTCCCAGTGTAGAATACATTTATCTGTCTCTACAGCTGGATCCTTCTCATGCAGGTCTCTGCTCAAATGTCACCTTCCCAGAGAGGCCTTCACCACCCCATTGGCAGTAGGTACATACGTACTTCCTTGCTTCAATTATTATCATAACATCTATTACTATTTAAAATTTTAGGGCCAGCCCATGGCCTAGTGGTTAAGAAGGTCAGATTCCACGTGGCTGAATACATGGTTTGAGTTGTGCTCTGTGTGGCTTGAAAAACATGGTTGTTGTGTATGCTTGTGTGTTCCAAATCCTGAGGTATGGAGGAAAAGAGATTGTGACATGACCCTGCCCCACTGAGGGGTACTTTCTCCCTCACCCATGTAGTCTCTCTGGCAAGTATACATGTGCTCTCATTTATATTTATTTGTTTATTACCTCTCCCTGACTCTAGAATATAATCTCAAGGGCATAGTAATAATATCTTGTTTATTATTTTATCTTAAGTAGTTTTGATACAATTGAATACAAAGAATTCACATAGCAGGTCTGAGATTGTTATTCTCAGAAAGACTTGCTTGCAAGGCTGACCCTTAATTGACATCTGGAAACTTAAAATGGTAAGCATTGTCCTATACTGATATGAAACTTTCTGTAAATGGTTAGAGTGACTCACTATGCTCAGACAGATTGCACAAAAACAATGCGGTTTGTGCCAAACACCTGGTTTCCTTCGGGCAGTCTGGAATTTTGGTACATGCTAGGCAGAAAGTACGCATGTGACCACAAGCCCACCACACTCTTCCAAACTTGGGGCACTGAGTCTCTGATGAGGTTCTCCAGCAGACACCACTTCCTTTACATTGTCACAATTCCATGCTAGTGGGATTAAGGGCATTCTGTGTGACTCTTCTGGGAAAGGCCTCTTGGAAGCTTACAACCTGGTTTTATCTGGTCTGGGTCCACATGGTTTTTCCTCCCAAGGAGTTCCTTAGCTCTTCCACAAATCACTGAAACCAGAAGAGATTTGGGGAGGACCCTTAACATAGCTCAAAAAGCTTACCTGGTCTCCACAGTTGAAAATAATCAAGTAGGATGGCACATAAAAAGAATCCATTACATGGTAATGAAACTAATATGAAAATAAAGGTCATCCTTCTCTGAACCCTATTGTCTCTACCATAAAATCCATTTACTACTTACGTGACTGGTCTGTAAATCTCCTTAACACCAATGAACTGAAGTTGTTCCATAATGTCTGGAATACTGGCACATCTAGTAAGATTAACTCTCGGATAATAAAGAAGGTATGAGAGACACATTTCATTCCTGGTGCTTAGTCCTCCCTGAAAATGGAAATATTTATTGAGCTAAGTATATATTCCACCAACTGTGACACTTAAAACACACAAGTGCACTAATATGTTACAAAAAAGCACACTTACAGAAACATCATCATGAAGTTCCTTTTAATATTGAAAGTTTAATAAGTCTTAAAGCTGATAAAGCAATCATTTAAATGACCCCAATCATTTAAATTTGGCCCTTTAAAAGGTAGTGAGATATTTAAAAGTTAATAGAATGATTTCTGTCTCTTTACAATTTCCACTCTTGAATAATCTATTAACCTCTTTAAAGTTCTGCTGGTATGATGTAAAATTCTCACCACAATGAACATTTCAGATGATTATGAGAATGTTTGGTTAACATGATATCAATCAGTGTGATGGAGTTCTGCCTGACTGAACTGTCTTTCCTTGGTTTTGTCATAATGTGTATAAGTATCAGTGGCTAAATACCACAGGAGAGATAGACTTACATTTTGGTGCAGGTAGTAAATTATCTGCTAATTTTTTTTAAAAGATCAAAAATTCTCAGAAGAATAGAATCTATAGTTACAATAATATGTCATCTACAAAGTCCAATTTTCAACCAAAAATTAGTAGACAAAAAAGCAAAACCTTGGGTCAGAAGGCGATGTGGAGGTTAAAGTGCTGGATTCCCACATGGCTGACCATGGACCTGGCAGCTTTAAAACCATGCCAGACACTTGTACATGTATATATGCCTAAAGTCCAAAGAGGAGAATGGAAGAAAAGGGATTGTGGCATGGCTATCCCCCAGGGGTGGTGATTTATCACTTTTCCTATCTCTGTCTCTCTCCAATGAGCAAATGTGCTCTATGGCAAGAACAAAACACACACACACACACACACACACACACACACACACACACACAAAGTCAGCAGAAACAAAATTGAAAAGATACAGATGCTAGATGAGCAAAGAAAAACTTAAAGCAGATATATTGAAAAAGTTGAAGAAAAATATATTTAACTAAAAGCAAACATGTTAAAAATGAGTGAAAAAACTAGAAATTACACCAGAGAATAGAAAACATTTTTTTTTTAAATGAGTTTTCATAGACCTGAGAGGTAATCAAAACTGAATACAGCAGTTCATGGGGCCAGTAAATGGCATAATGGCTATGTCGTTGGACTCCCTTGTGGTCGACTGTGGTTCGAGTCCCAGACCGGTGGCTTAAACTCAAGCTGGGCACATGTGCATGCATGCCCAAGATCCCAAGAGGAGAATGGAGGAGAAAGGATTGTGGTGTGGCCATCCACCGTGGGGGGTGATTTCTCACTTTCTCTCTCTGTCTCTCTCTGTCTTTCTGGTGAGCACACACTCTATACCAAAAACCTCTCCAAAAAAAAAAAAAAAAAAGAATACAAATTCATGAAAGTCACTTAACAGATTTGAGATCATAGAAAAAAAAATTAGTGAACTTGAAGATTCATTAATGGATATTATCCATTCAAAGGTCAGAAAGAAAAAGATTAGAGAAAAGTAAAAACACCTAAGAGATCTGGGGGATAATATTAAATGTGTAGCATGAATGTAATTGGAGTTCAAGAGTAGAGAAAACAGTAGAAAAATACCAAAGAAAGAATGACTGAAAATAAACCTTCTGAAATTCAGTGGAAAATATTAACTTATAGAGCCAAGAAGTTCAATGCGTGCCAAAGATAAATACAAAAAACTAAAATGATATTAGACACATTACAAACTAGTGAAAGCTAAAGACAAAGAAAATCTTGAAAGCAGAAAGAGAAAAATGACAGTCACATACTAGCAAACAATGATACAACTGACAACTGACATTTCATCATAAACAATGGGTGTAACAAACAGATATTGGAATTATATACTCAAGTATTTCAGGGAAAAAGTATATGGTTGAAACTGTCAACCAAGTATTCTGTATCCAGCAAATCCATTCCTCAGAAGGGAAGGTAAAAAATTGAATAGTATTGTTTATGGTTATAAATCAACATAGTGACTTGTATGTAATGATTTTACTAATTACGAACACTTAATGTCTTGCACTTGATAAGCAAGACAGGATTGGCCAAAGGGAGAAAGTGATATACAAATGAAGGTGCAACTAATGTCAATATCATATTCAAACTATCCCTGAGATGGATGGTCATTCATAATTGTACCAAACTATAGGAAGAGAGCTGGCCTTTGTATTTTCACACCAGTCAGTCATTATTTCCTCATTGCCTCCAGTATGGAGGAGGGTAACTTTACATGAGTCGTTTTCTGATCCTGAGGGTAATTTCCAATAAGGAACATGGCTGTTAGCAATCATCTTAGCATCTGTTATTCCCAGTGGCTGAGGTTTAGCTTTAATGGCCCTGAAGCATGTATTAAAAGGCAGTGTTATCAAAATATCCATTATAATAATAACTTGTTTATTATGTCTTTAGTAAAATATGTCTTACAAATAAAAATTATAATGGCATTAGAAAAAAATAAAAACAACACCAGGACATTGACTACCCCTGTGCATTCAGTTTCAATCTCTCTTCTTCCCATTCCAACTAAAGATCAGCATTATCTCAATGTTTTTATTTTTCTATTGCTTTTCATTACCTTTTTTTTAAGAGAGATTTTTGCAGGACCACCAGATGGCATAATAATTATGTCACTGGACTGCCTTGTCATCGACTGTGGTTCAAATCCTGAACTGGCAACTTAAAACTCAAGCTGGGCTCATGTGTATGTGTGCCCATAAACCAGAGAGGAGAATGGAGAAGAAGGGATTGTAGCATGGCCATCTCCCCAGGGGGTGATTTCTTGCTTTCTGTCTCTTTGTGTCTCTTTGTCTCTCCAGAGAGCACACACACCCTATAGTAAAAATCTCTCTCTCAAAAAAAAAAAAAAAAAAAGAAAAAGAGAGTTTTTTTGATGAAGGGAATATGTGCTCTCACTGGAGAGACAGAGAGACAGAAAGAAAGAAATTGCCCCTCAGGCAGATGGCTACACCACAATCCCTTCTCCTCCTTTCTCCTCTCGGGATTTAGGGTACTCATGCACATGTACCCGGCATGAGTCTTAAGTCACCAGGTCCGGGACTTGAACCACAGTCGACTATATAGGAGTCCAGCAATGTAACCATTATGCCATCTGCTGGTACCTTGTTTTCATTACACTTTGCATTCAGCTTATTGTAAAGTGGATCACTAAACATATTACTTAATGTTGTATATTCTTGAACTTTATAGTATCACACTACATGTTCTGCTGCAAACTTTTTTTCTCAATTAACATTACATTCTCCTGACAAAAATCATGTTAAAAAAATGCATATTTAGTTCATTAATTTTGAAAACTATATACTATTTTACTATATGAATATATAATGTATTTGTTCTCCTTTTGATGAGCATTTAAGCTGTTCCTAATGTTTTGTTCCTTATGTTGTTACATATGTACAATATTTCTCTTGGGAAACAAATTAAGGTTAATTTTGTATAGGAATGGAACTGGGTGGAGCATATATGAATTTCCAGTTTTACTGAATAATGCTATGTTTTACTCCAAAATGGTTTTACAAATTTACATTTCTACCTGCAGTGTATGAGAATTGCAGTTTCAGTACACTGGAATTGCAATTTTAAATATTGCCAAACTAGGTTATATTTGCATGATGCTAGTATAAAAAATTGAGCATATTTTCATATATTTATTATCTTTTTTTCAGAGAGATTTTGCTATAGAGCACATACACTCACCAGAGAGACAGAAAGCAAAAAATCACCCTCCAGGGGAGATGGTCATGCCACAATCCCTTCTCCATTCTCCTCTTGGGATTTGAGGCATGCAAGTACAAATGCCCAGCATGAGTTTTAAGCTGCTGGGTCCAAGATTTGAACCATGGTTGACTACATGGGAGTCCAGTGACATAACCATTATGATCTGCTGGTCCCCATATATTTATTACCTATTTGGGTTTTATTTCTGTAAAATATTTTTGTCTTTTGCTCTTTTGCTATTGTGTACTTGTCTTCTGTTACTGATTTATGGAATTAATTTTATATGTTGGATACTAATATAACATTAATACAAGTATCGAAGATATATTTTCAACTTAAAACTTGTTTTTTCATATTGTTAATTGCATCTTTTGGTAACTAAAAGCTTTAAAGTAGTCACATTCACCAATCTTTTATTTATTTTATGTTATTCATGTTTGGTTTAAGAAATTCTTAGCTATTTCATGGTCATTAAGTTATATTCAAATATTTTTCTTCAAATGATTTTAAAATTTTGCTCTTCACCTTTAAATATTTAGTATGTCTGGAATTAATTTTTATATATTGTATGAGATAAAGCATAATTTTATTTTGTCATATGGATATTCAATTACACCAGCATTCTTCAATATAAAAGTTCATCCTGGACCAGCAAATGACATAATGTTGCTGGACTCCCATGTAGTCGACCATGGTTCAAGTCTCAGACCCAGCAACTTAAAATCCTGCTGGATGCATGTGCGTGCATGTCCAAAATCCTGAGAGGAGAATGGAGAAGGGATTGTGGCATGATCATGCCCCTGGGGGGGTGGGGAGAGGCGGTTTCTTGCTTTCTGTCTCTCTGGAAAGCACATGTGCCCTATAGCACAAATCTCTCTTCAAAACAAAACAGAGCAAACAAAAAAAAGTTCATCCTTTACCACTTACTTGAATAGGCTATTAATCTTCTTTTTTTAACTCTTTTTTTTTTTGGGGGGGGGGCGGGTTTGCTATAGGGCGGGTGTGCCCGCCAGAAAGACAGAGACAGAGAGACAGAAAGCGAGAAATCACCCCCCAGGGGGATGGCCACGCCCAATCCCTTCTTCTCCATTCTCTTCTTGGGATCTTGGGCACGCACACACACGCACATGCGCCCAGCATAAGTTTAAGCCACTGGGTTCAGGACTCGAATATGGTTGACGGCGTGGGAGTCCAGCGACATAGCCATTACACCAACTGCTGGTCCCAGGCTGTTAATCTTAAGACAAGTTTTCATACATAGGATTTCTAAGTCTGTTTCTGGGATTCCTACTTTGTTCTACTGTTCTAACTGAACCTAAACCTCATTGTATCAGACACCTCAGATTTAAAGTCTTCATATCTAGTAGCTTGTTTCCTTGTTCTTTTTATTACTGTCTTGACTATTCTTAACCCTTTGTTTTCAATGCTCATTTTAGACTCAATTTGTTCCATGTAAAAGCTAAAACTGTAAAATATTTACAATAAACAAAAACAAAACAAAATAAAAACACTTTGAAACCACAAGTGAAGATTTTTTCATTAGAATTCTAAAATCCCAAATCATAAAAATCTCTGAATTTTTTTACACTGTAACTAGTTCAAATTTATAGACCAATTTAAATAAAACAATTGTCTTTATTTTACTGAGTCTTTCTATCTATGAATATGGTATCCCTTAGTTTTCTTAGGTATTCCTTAATGCCTCCAAGTACAGATTTCTATTTTTTTCATAAGGACTGAACACATTATTGTTATATAAATAATTTAATTTTATGAACTTATACTTTTTACTTTTTCTTTATGGTTTTACCATAAAATGCATGTTCTCACTGGAGAGAGAGAGGTATAGTGAGAAATCACATCTGGAGGGGATGGTTACATCACAACCCTTTCTCCTCTATTGTCTTCTCAGGGTTTTGGGTATACACATACACCCATATGTGCTTGGCATGTTTTTTAAGCCACCAGATCTTGGACTCAAACCTTGAAGTCAGCCATGCAAAATCCAGCTGCCTCAACTACCATGCCACTGGCTAATCTTCATAACTTATCATTTTAAATGGTATTTTCTTGAGATAGTTTCTCATATACTAAAGTAAAATTAATTTTAGATATTATTAATTTTGGAGATGGTTTTCACATAAAAAATTATATCTGAATAATATGTTTTGTTTCTGTACTTTTCCTTTTCTAAAACTTAATAGCTATTTTTTCTCTTTTCCAGTACAATGTTGAATCAAAACAGTAATAACAAATATCCTGTAGTCTTCATGATTTTAAAGAAAACTTACAGGCCTACCTGTAGTGGTGCAAAAGGGAGGAAGCCACTGTATGGTGATTGAGGCCACATGGGAGGCCCAGATTTGTATTCCAGCCCAGCCTAAATAGACTGGGCTCCATGTTGCATGCCTGCAGTCTTTGCTAACTGGAAGGCTAGGACAGGAAAATTGTGACATGGCAAGACCCTGTCAAAAATCTCTCTGTATCTCTTTTTCCCTCTCTCTCTCTCTCTCAAAAAAAAAAAAAAAAAAAAAAAAAAAACCTTCTTATAACTCATACAGTTTAATATTTACTATAGATTGTTCACAGCTAACGTTTATTTAGACAAGGCAATTCATTCCTATTCCTCATTTTCTGAATATCTTTTACACCATCATGCACTTAAATTTTCTGACATTTTTTTTCAACTATTGAAGTGATTTATGCCCTTTTTATTTAGTCTCTTAATGAAGAAGGCATTAATATATTTTCTAACTTAAATCAATTTTACAGTTCTTAGCTCAACCCAAATGGGTCCTGACATTACATTTGGATATAATGCAAGGCTTGACAAAAATTTTTAATACTTTGCCAAAGTTATTTCCATTTGTCGAAAAGGCATGCTATTGGCCTCTTTCACACTGCCCTTAGAAAGTTTTAGTATTGAACTGTGTTGAGAAAAAGAAAGATAATCTTAACATCATAAAGTGAACTGGTGGGAGGTGATCTTTTTTTGTTCCTGAGAGAACCTAAGTAAGGTATGAATTATCTTTCTCTTGAATGTCTGGCAGAACTCCCTTGGTTCTGTTGGAACCAGATTTCTCTGTGGGTCTGAGGCCTTGGGGTCATTCAGTTTATTTTTTCCTTTTGAAGTCTGGATCTGTCTGAGTCCAGACTCAAAAAGACAGTCAGTTATGACCATGGGTCTTTTACAAATATTTGATGAGGAAAAACTAAATGACTGGGGATAGCTTATGCTAATAAATTACAGTATAAATATTACTATAGTATCCTTATTAATTTGAAGTCTGACAAAATGCTATAACAGCTCTGACACAACTTTTATGATGTTTTATAGTCAAGACTTTCAAAAATGAAGTCTCCAAATTGTAATAGTTTTTACTTTTTGCTTCTAAAATCAAAATTTACTCCTTCAGTTCCAAAAGTAGACTTCAATAATAATTATCAAAATTTCTTACCCAAGTCATCCTGGCTCTATCTTTTGTGTTGTAGCGACACTCAGTAATCAGATTGTCTCCCTAAAACATAAAAGTAAAAGTTTTCAGACTGAAGTTTTATGCTGTTTTATTTACCTAATACATTTGTAAGCCAACAGTTAATATTTGCTGTGTGAATGGATGCATCAAGTAACTTGATTCAGAAGAAGACCTTTGATGTGCTTAATTCTGGGTTTGTCAGTATAACAAGCAAGCAAGCAAGCAAACAAGGCTCTCTGTGTTCAGGCAAGACTACACAATATTCTAGCTGAATGAGCCAGGGGAGGAACTGAATAGCCCAGGCACAAGTTGCACATCTAAAAAAAAATGATAAAAATATCTTTTATTCTGTCCAGTTGCTATGAGGAGATAGAGTAACAACATATATTTAGTCCTTAGTAGAGATTAAACACTTAATAATTGTGAGCCATTGATACTAGTGATGGTGATCATCTCTTCATGTACATTATTTTCTTTAAAAATATGTAGTCATGGGACCAGCAGTTGGCATAATAATGGCTATGTCGCTGGACTCCCTTGTAGTCGACTGCAGTTTGAGTCCCGGATCCAGTGGCTTAAACTCACACCACGTGCCCAAGGTCCTGAGAGAAGAATGGAGGAGAAGTGCTTGTGGTGTGGCCATCCCCCCCTGGGGGGTGATTTCTCACTTTCTGTCTCTATCTCTCTGTCTTTCTGGTGAGCACACACACTCTATAGCAAAAAAACTCTCTCTCCCTCAAAAAAATGTAGTCATGGGGGCCAGCAGATGGTGTAGCAGTTACGTCACTGGATTCCCACATGGCCAACCACGGTTAGAGTCTCAAACTCAGTTGCTTGAAATTCATGCTGGTCACATGTGCGTTCATGTCCAAGATCCTAGGAGGATAATGGAGAAGGGATTGTGGCATGGCCACACCCCTTGGGGGGGAGTGATTTTTCACTTTCCCTCTCACTGTCTCTGTCTCTCTCTCTCTCTCCTGTTAGTACACATACCTTAAGGCCAAAAACTCTAAAAAAATCTGTAGTCATGTATTTATTTCTTTACAATAGAACTGTGAGACAAATTAATAATAATTTCTTGTTCTGATGTTCTCTAACCTTTTGAACATTATAGCACACATGACATACAATAATATTGTTATGGCTCCTCACTCAGGCAAATGGATGAAGCTATTCATGGACCATAAACAGTCATTTCTGGGCTCCCATCCCTATGTTTGCTCTCTCTAACTCACAACTTAGATGGCCCAGAGAGTGGTATGTAGAAAAGATTTTGCTATTCCTATTTCATAAATAGTAAAAAAAAGATTTGAAAATTATGAATGGAGTAAGTGGAGGATAGGGAGTGGCATAGTGGTTAAGGCATTGGACTCCCATGGCTGACTGTGGTTTGAGTCTCAGACCTAGTGGCATGAAAATCACACCGGGCACATGTGCATTGGGTCCAAAATCCCAAACGGGAATGGAGAAGGGACTGTGGTGTGGGTATCTCCCTGGGGGGAGAGGGGTTGATTTCTAACTTTCCCTCTCTCTCTGTCTCTGTCTCTCTCTGGCAAACACACCCGCCCTGTGGCAAAAACCTTTTTTTCTTAAAAAAAAAATCGCAATAAGTGTAGGAAAATGTATGACTATTGAACTCAATGGTCATGGAATATGAAATTAGAGAAAATGGATAATAATTGTTAATAATAATAATAATATAAAAATAATAATGAATCGTTAATTCATTATTATATGGCATCTATTTTCTTCTATCCTTCCACCATAACCCCTAGCACTGTTGCAAGCTAGCTCACATAGCATAGTATGTCTGAATACCTTTTCAAGTGAAATAATTATTCTTATGCATTTTTTCTAAAGGAAAACTTTTGAAAAATATCTCAGGTCTTCAAGATGGCATGAAGAAACTTCTGATTTTACAATGAGCAGAACTGCAATCTAGAAAATTGCAAACTGGGGAGTCGAGTAAAAAAAAGAATAATGTTTAGTTCTCAGAACCTGAGTTTTTTGGGTTGTTTTTCTTTTTTTTATTCAACAACTGGAAGCGCCTCTGGGAATGATAAGAAAAATGAGTTTCAGTTTTGGAAATTGATCAAACACATTCCGTCTGAGTTGTGCAACACTCACGGTGGGTGGCTTTAAGTATATGGATACACAGAGAAATTCATTCTACTAGCAGAAACCTTCTAGCATCTCAGCAGATTTGTGTCATGACTTCTGTAACATTCAGTAAACGAGAACAAAAACACGCATACTGGTAAGATTGTTTGTTCTTCCTTTAGATACTGAAACTCCTGGAAATTGAAGTCAAAATCATCATCGTAAGCAAGTAATTTCATTTCCTTCCCTTTGCGAAAATGTCGCAGCCTAATGCCTCGGCCAGCCAGGTGGGCGTGGAGAAGAACGGCAAACACGTGGATTCCACTTGGCTCTTCTGCTTCCAGAGCCTGCAGGGGATGACAAGGAAGACCCCATTCATTAGCCCCAGCAAGTGCATGTTCACACAGTTCATGTTCAAACACACTTGGAGGAACATCTGAGAAGGAAAGCTGAAGCAATTTAAGTGAGTGCTTGAGCTGCCAAGCATTCTGAGTTTGGATTGTTCAGTGTTCTCTTTGCAAATTAACACTTACTGAGAGAAAAGGAAGGGAACTGATGCGTAGTGAGGACCTATTAGACCACTCCTAAATTTTAACTTTCTTTTTCCTTCTTTTAGAATGTAAAGAGACTCCAGCTAAAAAGATTTCAGTATTTAGTACACTGAAAATCCAGGCTTTTAAAAGGAAAAAGTATTCCACTAGTCTTCTCTTTTCCAGATAAGAGAAGATTAGTGGAATTAATGGAAGTGCCATGGTCCTTGCTACAGTTAGTAAATGGCAATTTGAACATAGTTTAAATAACTCTGAAGAGCCTAATTTCCCACTTCATTGTTCTGCCACACTGTCCACAACCACAATATCTTATTATTCATAAATAATATGATCCATGCTGAAACTTTCAAGAAAAAAAATCTATAAAGAGGAAATAGTTATTATTAAATACTCATACACAGCTTTTACTTATTCAATATGTACTTTTGTATTGGTCAGTCTTGCTCTGGATGAAAGAAGGAAGGGAATCTATAAAGCAGAGAAAAAGGTAAAAAAGGAAAACTAAGAGAACAGCCCTTCTTCAAGAACCAGCTCCATGGCTCCTGCGATCTAGCCATGTTTGGGGAAACGGAGGAATGAAGAGATCCCACTAATAATTCAGCCTCCAGTATAGACAACTCGCGTGGTAGGAAGACTCAGGCCTCCTCTCTCTGTATCTGTCTTTGTCTCTCTCTATCTCTGTCTCTGTCTCTGACTCCTCTCTCTTTTTTCTTTCTTGTTTTTTAATTTTTGCTTTTTAGAATTTTGTTTAAGGTGAGGCATCTTTCTGGGCCTGTTGGCCCCGTGTAGAGCCCTTTATCTTGTTAATAATTCCCTCTCCCACTCCCCACCCAGGAGAGGCAGAGGGAACAGAATAGCCCTTCTTCAAGAACCAGCTCCATGACTCCTGCGATCTAGCCATGTCGCGCTTGCGCGCCGCGCGGTTTTCTAATTTTTGGGTTTTCTTGAAATTTTTTGAATATTAATTTTTTTTTTAGTTTTTTTGGAAAGTTTTTTTCTTCATTTTTTCGGTTTTTCTTTGTTCGTTGTCTATTTTTGTTTTTTTTATTTTTGTTTTTGTTTTTTGCTGTTGTTGCTTTTGTTTCCCTCTCTCTGTTTCCTTTTCTACACAGTCCTCGACCCTCAGATTGAACTTCCAAGTTTGGGACGAAATCAACCATCTACAAGATGACTAGAAATCGTTGCAGGACCACAAGAAATATGGAGAAGCAAGAAAATACCTCTCCTCCAAGAGAAAAGGATAACTCCTCTTCATCCACACACAGTTCAATGGAAGTCATGGAAATGTCTGATAAAGAATTCAGAACATTCATAATGGCAAAGCTTACAGAGATGGAAGAGAAGAGAGACAAGGAACTACTGAAGAGGAAGGAGAAAGGAGTTGAAGAGTTCCAGGAGGTGAGGAAATTCATGCAAGATCTAAAAGAGGAATTTCACACATTACAAAAGAATCAGATGGAACTGTTAAAGATGAAGGCTATAATACAAGAAGTCAAAATTTCCCTTGAAAGTATTAAAAGCAGACTAGATCATACAGAAAATAGAATCTCAGATGTAGAAGAGAAAATTGCTGGCCTAGAAAAATCCACCATGAAGACTGAGAAAATGGCCCAAAAATTTGAGAATAATATATGTGAAATAGTAGATACAATTAAATGTCTGAACATCCGGATAATAGGCATCCCAGAAGGCGAAGAAACTCATAAGGGCATTGATAATCTATTCCATGAAATCCTGCAAGAAAACTTTCCAAACCTGGAGAGGCACTCAAAGATCCATTCCCAAGAAGTACAGAGGACCCCAAATAGAATCAACCCAAGAAGATCTTCTCCAAGACACATTATAGCCAGATTGACCAAAACTATAGACAAAGACAAGATACTAAGACTGGCAAGAGAAAAACGGCAAGTTACCTACAAAGGATATCCCATCAGACTAACGGCAGATCTCTCATCGGAAACAATGCGAGCAAGGAGAGAATGGGAGAATATATTCAAAGTATTAAGGGAAAAGCAATTTCAACCGAGAATTCTGTACCCAGCAAGGTTATCGTTCATTTGCGAAGAAAAGACACGAACATTCCTAGATAAACAAGACCTGAAAGAATTTACCAGCACCAGACCAGATCTCCAAGAAGTTCTTAAGGGAGTGCTATGTCAGTAAAATTAAATGCAGACACACAGAAACAAGAGTTCAGAAACTAAGAAAATGGGCAACTTAATTGTAGGGACAAAGTCTGGAGTTCAGTATTATATCCCAGAGCTCAATCTGGAAAATCGAACCTCAACAGAAACAGAAGAAAATTAAGTACATGAGACTGAACTGATGAAACAGCATTCTATGACTTGACTAAAATATTGCTGCTTTTCTTCTAAGCTTTGTTGTCCGGTTTTAAGGATTTTTGTCCTATCTTGAGCTGTCAATGGATTCATGTACCTAATATTTGAACAGAATACTAACCTTGAAACCTTAAGTTTCAAGGAAATATCCTTACCAGTTCAAAACTGCTTTTCGTGAAACCATCAGCTGAACTTGCTATTGTAAATAGTTAGATTACTTATGATATTGTGTGATCAATGAAATGTTGGGAGAAAAGGAATTGAAGATAACTGTAGACAGCAGAGATAGTGTAATAAGAGAGTGGAATAGGGCAGAGGGTCAGATATGGGGTAAAAAAATATATATACATGAAAGTAGAAATGGAATATTATAGATGATAACATGCATGATTAAGCCACTATCCAGTTGATTAAGCCACTATCCAGGTTATTCTATATGGGAAACCACATTTTGTATGTTGTGATGATGCTCAGGGAATGAATGTAAATTAATAGAAAAAAATTTTTTCAGAAAAAAAAAGGGCATTAAAAATACCTATCTGATGACTGCAGTAAGCTATATAGCCCTAGGTAGATGCTACTTTATAGTATGTTCATTCTACTCACTGAGGTTTATGCCTAAAGTCAGACTTGTGTTCATGGATATGTATATTTCAGCTGTGCTTGCTATTGAAAATATTTAGATTTATTAAGATATTTAGTGAAACAATAAAATAGGGGAGGCAGAGAAAGCAACAATAGATACCAGACACAATGTGGGAGGTGGGTGGGAGATGGCAGAGGGTGAGATAGGGAATCAAGAATGGGAAAAAAGGCAAAATATGCAGAAAACAAGAAATGGAAAATTATGTGTTGACAATAACACACATCTTGATGTGCTTGATTGAGCCAATATACAGTGCACTGTGAATGGAAAAAATCTCATTTTGTTTGCTATAATGATGTACAGTGAATGAATGTAAATAAATAAATAAATAAATAAGAAAATAAATAAATAAAGCAAAAAAAAAAGAGGAAAACTAAGATAAAAGAAAAAAATTTAAAAAAAGAAAATGGAACAATGGAAAACTAAATATGAACAGAAGGCAAAGTGGAGAAAGGACAAGAAACTGCACAAAGGCACAAATTATAAAGGATAAAATGTTCAATATGAACAAAGGAGGTAGGCGTAGGAAGAAAAAATACCCTGAAAGTTATTTTTGACTTTACAATTCTATAGCCCCAAGATTCAAAAAGACAAAGTTCCTGCTAAAACTTCAGTCATGGTTTTGCAATGCACTGATGAAAAAAGAGTCAACAATAAACAAGCATGAAATGTTTTACACCAAGGCTTCTAAGAGCATTGATGACTCTGTAGATGACAACTCATAGACTCAGACACTGCATACCTCTTCCAGGCATTCCAGAGTGCAATGACCCTCAGTCCGGAACTCAGGCATCCCTGGAGGGATGGTGTGGAAGAGGCTCACCCAGAGGCCAGCCTCGATCACCCCAGCATCGTATTTCCTTATATCCATTGTATGAAATAACCTCAGTCCAGAACTGTCTATTAAGCCTAGAATAGAGCACATAATTAAAAGTTTGAATGCTTAAACAAAAAGTTCTACATTCAGTTGAAATAGGCTCATTAATTTTCCTTAACGTCTCACAAAGGAAAGGAATATAAGCAAAGATTAATGGAACACACATTCAGATTCACAGACAGGAATTCAAAGATGAGTCATCACATTTAACCGTTGTAGGCTCACATAGCTCCCAAGGAGAAATGTCTGACACGTGACGCTAATATCCTGTACAATTACCTAAAATGAAGGAAGTAGGAAGATTCTAAAGTCATTCTTTAGAATGTAGAATTCTAAATAAAATTTGTTTTATATGGTTTTGAGGTGAAATTCATTTATACGTACTTGCAGGTAAAATCCCTTGGTCTAGAATTCATCTGCTGATGGAGTCAACTGCTAAAGATTATTATCTTTATAGTCTGTTATCATTCTCTTATTTATTCAATAAAATCATTAATCAAGTTACTAAAATGTTGTTATGTAAATGATATAGTAGGCCTTATGAGGATGAAAGAGAAATAAGACATGCTATGACACAGTTAGTGTAAGAAGGAAGCATATAAACCACCAATTCGTTTTAAATCCATCCCATGAACTTTGGCATTAATTAACTCCCTTCCACAGCGATGACTTACAAATCTGTGACAACCAAACTGAGCCTTCTTCCTCAGTTTATTTTCTCCTCTAAGTAAATCAACTTAATCTACTTACAGTAAATTTTCTTTAAACACCAACCTTTTTATACCAAATGATTCTCATTTTTCATTATACACTTGTCCCACACATACTTACACAAACTACTAACACATACTCTTATACACACACTTTAAAAAACCACTAATTTAAATGGTTTAGGGCACAATACGTTGTTAAAATTAAATATCCCAATAATTATCCCAGAATATCCTTATCTTTGAACTGCTTTTCCTGCTTAGTAAATTTGTTATTATCAATACACAATAATTTAGTGTTTGTTGACTCGAGCTTGTTTATTTTTTTTTAAGAAAAATTTTTGCTATAGGGCATATGCATTCACCAGAGAGAGAGAGACAGAAAGACAGAAAGTGAAAAATCACTCCCCAGGGGAGATGGCCACGCTGCAATCCCTTCTCCTCCATTCTCCTCTCAAGATTTTGGGCATGCACACATATGTGCCCAGCATGAATTTTAAACCACCAGGTCCAGGACTCTAACTGTGGTCAACTACGTGGGAGTTCAGCAATGTAACCATCATACCATCTGCTGGTTTCAACTAGAGCTTGTTTATTTGTTCAGAGTTACCACAGGAAGTGTTGTGATGTAACTACTAAAAACACTGGCTCTGGGGACCAGCAGTTAGTATAATGGCTATGTCGCTGAACTCCCATGTAGTTGACCGCTGTTCAAGTCCCAGACCCGGTAGCTTAAACTCACACCGGGCGTGTGTACATGCATGCCCAAGATCCTGAGAGGAGAATGGAGGAGAAGGGATTGTGGCATAGCCATCCCCCCTGGGGAGTAACTTCTCGCTTTCTATCTCTCTGTGTCTCTCTGTCTTTCTGGCGAGCGCACATGTCCTATAGCAAAAAACCTCTTAAAAACACACACACACACACACACACTGGCTCTGGTGCTTGAAATCCCAGTTCTACTGCTTACAAATTTTGTGACCTTAAGCAAACGATGTGGTTTGAACATTTGTCTCATTCAAAACTCACATTGAAATTTTTTAAGAATTATTTAACTTCATTCATTCATTTTTAAAAACAATTTGACTAGTAAGAGACAGAGACAGAGAGAGAAGGAAAGTGAAAGGTCAGCCATGTGGGAACGTCCAGCACCTTAACCACTTGTGGCCACCACACCACCTACTGGCCTCAAAACTCACATTTAAATTTAATTATCCTTGCCACAGTACTGGGAGGTGAGACCTTTAAGAGGCATTTAACTCATGAGGGTTCTTCCTTCCTAAATGGATTTATGTTATCACAGGAATGGTTTTGCCCCCTTCTTCTCTTTTTCTCTCTTCCCTTCCACTAGATGACACTTTCCACCATGTTCAGACATAAACAAGAAGTCCCTTACCAGATGCAAATATCTTGATCTTGAAATTCCCAATCTCCAGAATTATAAGAAATAAATTTCTGTTCTTTGTAAATTACCCAGTATGTAGTATTCTCTCGTAGTGGCAGGACAGACTAAGACAGCAAGTTACCTAATTCTCTGTGCATCAGTGTCCCAGTATGGAAAATTACCATAATTGTAGCTCTGTTGCCTCAGAAGGTTGATATGAGACTCACAAACAAAGTGCTTAGAGTAGTGTTTGGCACAAATGTAAATGGCAGCTAATCCAGGGCCAGAGGATGGCGTAGTCGTAAAGCATGGCTCTCTGTGAGGCTGACCCACATGGAGTGCTCTGGATCAGGGTCTGGAGGCCTCCCTGAGCATGCTTGGCATGCGAGTGTCCAGGATCTGAGGCTGGCTGAAGCTGGGGGCTTGCATTATAAGGACCCTGTCAGGAATATTGTCTCTCTGTCTTTTTGTCATAAATGAAAGAAAGAAATAAACTTAATTTTTAAAATGGCAGCTAGCTCAAAACCTTCTTAATGCCAAAGGGTGTGTCATGCTCTAACTTTTAAAATTTGTTAATAGTTGTTTTTTTAATAATTGAATTTAATTGTTGTAGATTCATGGTTCAGAGTATGAGATACGATTCATGGGTGAAAAAAGTGAATGCAGAGGCTGTATTTCATATGGATTGCTTTGGGGGAAAAGGGGAGTTTACTGGTTTGCTCATGAACACAATAGCTTCACACTTACTTTTATAGAAATATTACTCTTTAAATTTCATACCACGTTATCCATTTCATAGTCTACTTTTCATGGTTCAGAAGACAGAATGGTCCTTTCATTAAAGAAAAAAAAAAAACTTCATATTTGACTCCACTGCATTGAACTCTTTAATTCCTTTTTATTGCCTTTAGAGTAAAGATCCAAATCCTTAACATGAACTGCAAGACCTTAGCTAGCATGGTTGTGCCTTCATCTCCAGGTTCACCAGCATCTTTCTTTTTCTCCACCCCCAGCTCTCCTGCACCTCTCATCACCCTGACAAACTGTGTGCTTCCTCGACAAAGACTTTCTAGACCATCTTCGCCACACCTGGTCAGAGGAGGTTACCAATGAAATACTTTTATAAATGTTGGGTACCTCTCCTTTGGATCATTTGGCTTATGTACAAGTTTGTGTTAGTTGGTGTGATTATTTTACTGTTTCTCTTTCCCACCAAACTCTACTTTTCATGAGAATGGGGACTGTGTCTGATTTTCACTCATATTTTACCACCAAGCACAGATTGAGGACATAGTTGGTACTCAGTATTTTCTGCGTAATGGCATGAATCAATGTAAAATAATAATTTGTATTCTGTTGACAATTTCATAGTGACTCTATCAATATTTTGTTTTAGACTATTATGCAAGTTAATTTAGAAATTAAATGTATATCCTTGCACTTTTTCACTCTGGTATTACACATGCCACTGCATACAGATTTCTTGAGTGTATTTATGATGTGGCCATCGTAAAATGTTTAATAATTGTTAGTGTGATGAGTGGTGTGAGTGGTAGCTATTTTTTCTTTTTTTTTTTTTTTGTTTTTAGTTTGCCTGCCAGATGCCAGAGAGAGACAGAGAGAGAGAGAGAGAGAAAGCAAGAAAGTATCAGGAATGAACACACTGCAATCCCTTCTCCTTCATTTCCTTCCTTTTGGGATTTTTGAGCACATGCACATATGCATCCTGTATTTTTTTTTTTTTTTTTGAGAGGTTTTTGCTATAGGGCGCGTGCGCTCGCCAGACAGAGAGAGACATAGAGACAGAAAGCGAGAAATCACCCCCCAGGGAGGATGGTCATGCCGCAATCCCTTCTCCTCCATTCTCCTCTTGGGATTTTGGGCATGCACGCACACGCGCCCGGTATGAGTTTTAAGCCACCGGGTCCGGGATGCGAACCGCGGTCGACTATGTGGGAGTCCAGCGACATAGCCATTACGCTAACTGCTGGTTCCCCACCCTGTATGTTTTTCAAGCTAGTGGGGCCAGGACTTAAACCATGTAGTCAGTCATGTGGGATTAAGCTACCTTCACTACCACACCACCAGCTGACCCTGACTGGTAGCTTTGTCAGACATGCAAATGGAAAGAAAATATTCCATAAGCACCATGTATCTGGGACTAATTTATTATCAAAATGAAAAATGATTTACTATTGTACCTCCTAGTAGGTGGTATGCAAATGATTTTTTAAAGATTAGTGTCCATGGGTCATCAGTCAGAGTGGCAGTTAAAGCACTGGACTCCCACATGGCCGACCGCGGTGCGAGTCCCAGACCTGATGGCTCGGTTTCTCACTTTCCTTCTTTCATTTTATGGTCAAATTAGAATTAATTAATTAAATAAATAATTCTTTAAAAAAAATCTTTAAGAACAGAAGACTAATGGCCACACACTCCCATTTGTCTAGCTTGGCCCTTCCTCAGTAATGTCTGTTCTGGCGTAGTTATGAATAGTACCCTCTTTCACTCTAAAATCTATCCTAATTTGGATGATAAATGTATAGGTTAACTCTTTCTAACATTGGCTAACATTTTGTTTCAACTTTGTTAAAAACAAGACTTACAAAATGCCCAAAAATCAGAGGTAAAATACATGAAGAATGAACTCACCTTCCTCATACGTTGGATTGTCATAATGGACTTCTAGGAGCACATAATGTGGATCTAATGGAGTGCCAAGGGACAGTCCAACATGAGGCGGATAGGAAAAATCCTAAATATGGAAAAGTCCATGAGATAGTGTCCTATGAAAATCCCTGAGAGTTGTACTCCAATCAAAAACCAACCATTCTCTAACATAGTTTGACCTTCTGGAACTCTATTAATCTATAATTGATAAATTAAATGACTTAAGGGAGGAATCTCTTTCTATGAAATGGAAGTAAACTAGCGTCATATCAAAATCAGGGCTTTACTTATAACATCAGATTGCTACTTGTAGGGGAAACATGATCAGTGCTTATGCTGTTGCTCAGGAATCAGTAGCCCCACCTGTCCACCAATGGCCCATGCAAAAATCACAGTCTCGCAGGTGAGGAAGGCATCAGGCATGTTGGGGTGGTAGCACTCGTGGCCGTAGTCCAGGACACTGTCATTGAAGTTGCTGCTGCACTGATAGAGCAGGATGTGGTGGACCAGACTCTCATGGCCTCTCTGTATCATCGGCTGAACCTACACAAACAAAAAACCAGGGGAGGGAGCGATAAATAAAATCAGCCTACATCTCACCACAAGCATCAAACTAGCATAAATGATTATCATTTTTTCCGGAAGAATATTATTCTCAATTATGTAAAGGTTATTGAGTATAATCTGTTCCAGAGATGACCAAGAGAATGATAATGAAGATGGCACCAACAATGGGAAGACAAGGATTTACTCCAAGAAACAGGACTTCACTAATCTGCTTTTTCCTTTTTTAACTTAATTTTGTTTCTCTTAACCATTCTTTTTGTTTGTTTGCTTTAGTTATTGTCATAGGGTGTGTGTACTCGCAAGAAAGAGACAGAGAGAGTCAGAGGGAAAGTGAGACATCACCTTTCAAGGGGGGTGACCACACCGCAATCCCTTTTCCTCCATTCTTTTGGAATTTGGGGCATGCATGCACAGATACCCAACATGATTTTCAAGCTATAGGGTCCAGGACTCAAACTGCAATTGGCCATTATGGGAGTGCAGTGCCTTAACCACCATGCCACTCGCTGGCCCCAATACTTAATAATCAAGATCAAACTTTAATTGTAATTTCATTATTGGGAGAGTAAGAAAAAAAATGCTTATGGTATAATTTCTTTTTTAAATTGCTAAAAGGGCATGTGTGCTTGCCAGAGACAGAGAGAGAGAGAGGGGAAGTAAGAAAGCACTGCCCCTCCCCGACATGGTGCACAATCATGTTGCAATCTCTCATCCTTCATTTCTCTTGTCCTCCATTTTCTCTCAAGTCCCAGATCCAGCATTCAAATTGTGCTGTCAGCTATATGGGATTCAGCTGCCTTAACTACCAGGCCACAGGCTGGCCCTGATATGTATCTGTGACATTGCTCAAAGTAGAAGCGAGAAACTAGTTAAAAACAGAATGGGTGAGGCCGGCAGGTGATGTGATGGTTAAGGGCACTGGACTCTCATATGGCCAACAGTTTGAGTCCCAGACTTGGTGACTTGCTTTCTCACTTTCTCTCTCTCTCTGTCCCTCTCTGGTCAAATTAAAATAAATAAATAAAGTTAAATAAAATAATTCTAAAAAAAAAAAAAAAACAGAATAGGCAGTGACGTTGGTTCTGACATGAAAAGCATGAGCCATGTGAACACACTCCTTCAACTGTCCACTCTGCAAGTCCCCTTTATCATACTTGCCTGCTTCATTCCAGGAATCTGGGAGCTGAGTTTGGATGAGCTGAGCAAATCTGAACGCCCCAGAGGTCCCATATCTAGATGCAACGGGAACCCTGTACCTATCCTAGCTGGGCTGTAGACATTGCCATCAGTTACAGGTTATTTTGCATCTTCCATTCAACTGATAAAAAGCCCTTGGTGCTTCTAAGTTTTCTAGAGTTTAATGGATTTAAAGCTCATCAATACTTCTGCTTTTAGTCCTAACTACACTCAGATGTAAGCACTGCATTTTGAAACCCTCACTCACTGTCCACTTTAGACATGCATATTTAGATAAAGTGCTTTCAGCTATTTTCTCCCACTTGTCTCTGTTTTCCATTTCCATCACAGGTTTTCTCTTTTCTGCAGTAAAATCTAAGCATCCAAAAGAAGAAAGCATACATAGTGGGTAGAGGTCTGAAACAGCGGCTGAGGAATTCAGATTTTTAAACCCAGTTTTGTCCTGTGTTACATAGTGAGTAGTGCCATGCCTGACCCACATGCACATTTTTAACATCACATTCACAAAAATAACATTGCACACGGTGTTGTTTGCACTCTTCCTCTAAAATGTCATGAGCCTAAAGGCAGAAACTTTTCTCTTTCGCTTGAAAATGACAGCTATTATTCAAGCATGGCTGCTTAATAAACAACGACTGCACAGAAGTCCACCCAGAATGTCTAGTAGAATTTAGTTTCCATGTTTAGTTTGAGCTTTCTTGTGAAACTTGGTTTATCTGGGAGCCTCTGCATTCCCGTGAATGGGATAGTGCTAATAGGTCAACTGTAGAATATTCAGGCACAGGGGTCCAAGCAGTGGCAAAACAATAAAACCCAATGCTCTGTGAGGCAATCCCACATGGGAAAGCTGTGTCCGATCAGTAGATCTGTCTGAGTACGAAGGGTACGTTCTTGCTCTCCCATGATCTAGGGCTGGCTGAAGGCTGAAGACTGGGGTGGATCATGGTGTCATGGGCCTGTTGGGGGTGTTCTGTTTCTTTCTCTCCCTTTCTCACTTACTCATGGCAGACATAAAAATATATTTTGAGGCACATGTGAGCTTTTTACCAAGTGCCTTGTAGTTTCAGGAAGAACCTGTAGGTTAAACAGAGTTCTGCGGGACCAGCAGATGGTGTAGCAGTTACATCACTGGAATTCCACACGGCTGACTGTGGTTCACATCCTGGGCCTCACACTGGGAGCATCTGTGCGCATGCCCAAAATCCTGAGAGGAGAGCAAAGGAGAAGGGATGGCAGCATGGCCATCCCCCAGGGGGGTGATTTCTGTCTGTCTCTGTCTCTTCGGAGCATATGTGCTCTATAGCAAATATCTCTCAAAGAAAAACCACAACAACAGAGTTCTACAAAGTAGGTCCTGGGAAGGAGCCTTTAGGGGAAATGGGATCCAGCTGGAGAAACTAGCGGGTTTCAATGAGGCGTAGTAAGAGGGAGTTAAGAGTGTGGAGATGGAGCATGTGACACTGGATGGTTCCCGACGTTAGGAAGCTTCGGATAGATTGTTTAAAAGATCTAAGAGCTTTTACTTACTTTTTAAATAGGAAGTTTTCAAACTAATTCCAAGTTCCCAAGCATTCTTAATAAAATAGTAACACATCTTTTTTTTTTTTTTTTTAGTTTTTTATTTAGCACCAAGGATCTGCCACCACTGCATTAGTCATTCTACATCTATCACTTAATCTTTACAATACATCTGTAAGGTAGATGTTACTGTCCCCATCTTACACATAAGAAAACTGAAATTCAGAGACATGAGCCAATAAGTCCAAAGTCTCACAGCTAAAAAGTGATTGAAACTAGGCTGGTCTGAACCTCAAACTCTTCTGACTGCAACACATTATTGCAGAAAGACATACTGGAGATGTACTATGGCCCCTGAAAGTGAGAAGGAGGAGAAATGCTTGAATAGGGCGAGTTGCTGACAGGTGTCTTCCACGTGGGTGAAGACACCACAAGCCAAAGCCAGGAGGTGCTTCGGTGAGCCACTAGGAGTAACCAGCACACAGCACTGGGATCAGGGAGCAGCACCAGACAAAGAGCTATATGTCTGCGGCGGTGGGGGAAATCTCCTGGTTTCTTTGCCACCCCAGTCCAAGTGCCCCATGGCCTCTAGGGAGAGGAGACAACCCATGACCTTTCAATGTGGTCTTTCCTAAAGAGGGCAAATAACTCTCTTTGTGAAACCCAGTAAAGACTTCAATGGGAATTAAATTATAATCTGATCATCAGGTTACAAATTGAGAGTACAACTGAAAAAGAGAGAGAGAGAATATCTGAAATAAAAAAATATATTCATAAAACAGGAAAACTGTCTGCAAATCTGGGTACTAATCATAGGAGGACAAAATAAAAGGGTCAGGAGGAAGCAAAGCTTTTGGCAAAACATTAGGTTGTCAGGAAAGTCATTATAATTCAAAAAGAAAAGCTGCTAAAGCATAGCCTAGACCAAGTTAAAAATTAACAGTGACTGTAAAACTGAACCTGGAAATTACAAATTTCAAATATTTATACTATCTTTCCTGAAGCTATCATCTCCTCTGACCTTCTTAATCCAGGTCAGATATGCCCAACAGAGTCCCTACAACACACAATGTGCTTAATAACTATTGAATTAAAATTCAATGCATGCTACCCTTGACATGAAGCCAACATTGATAAGGCTGATTCATGAAATTCATTTGCCTCCTAGTTTCCTGATTATCTTGACTCTAGTCACTCACCCTGCATCTTTTTTCAGCAATGGAATCCCATTGTCACACCTTGTTCTTGTAACTGCCAAGGACCACATGACCTCAGAAACTCTCTTTCTGTCCCTCTTTTCTACTTTTTTAGCTCTTTCACACCTTTCCAGTCACTCAATACACCACTTTGGCCTAGAGGCTCCTTGAACTACTCACCACCAGCCCCCTCACAACTGACCCAGACACACAGCTGTGAATCAATCCTGTAATTGGCCCCTTCTCATCTTCTGCCGAGGACACTGAAGGTATTCTGTCACGACCTCTCATACATTTCCTCAAAATTCAGAATCCACACTTCTGCCTGGATATATTCATTTTTATTTTGTTTTGCATTCCTTTCCTTAAAGTGGCTACTCTAAATCTTCCCCAGTCTATGAGCACCTCCTAATCAGCTCTCAGAAAATGACTCAGTTATCATGATGAATAGGAAAGAAGTTCTACCCACTCTACAGTGACGTGAGAGCAGAGTTGGAGTGGAATTTGATGTAAATGACACAATATAATTGAAAACATTTTAAATTTCAGCAATCCATTCTATATATTCACTTTAAAAATGGATAAAGCAGTGAAATGATTCAGACTCAGCCATTGGTACCATCTTATTCTAGTTACCTTGAGCCACATAGAGCAGGATGAAACATGAAGACCCCAGGACTAAGTGACCGACCACTGGGAAAGACAAATAAATTCTGTGTTCCAGAATTCCTTATAAATTAGTACCAAAAAAATCATCTTAGAAAATGAGGTAAAAAAGTTTTAGGGAAAATATATGTTATCTGTCTGTCACTAATGGCAGGAGATCCTTGACCAAACTGCCTGCCTTCTGGTCATCTTTCCCAGCACCTACTGTGGAAACATTTAGTTGAGATGACATTCTCTTGAAGGTCACTGAGCATCAATGAACTCAAGAACTCACATGCTAGTCATCTTTCGAATAACTAATTACCTGAACAATAACACTTGATTAAAGGTTTTTTTTTCCCCTTTCTTTCTGTTTGCTTAAGTCCCCTGTGTTGAATTGAACAGTGTCCCCTCAAAATTCACATACACTTAGAATCACGCAATCTCATCTTATTTGGAAATAGGGTCTTTGAAGATATAATTAGTTAATAATGAGATCATACTGGATTATGATGGTCCCTAAACCCAATGACTAGTTTCTCCATAAGAGAAAGGAAAGAAAGATTCAGACACAAATACACAGAGAGAAGATGGTCATAAGAAGACAAAGGCAGAGGCTGCAGCTATGCTGTGATTTGCTACAGGATAGCCAGAAGCCATCAGAAGCTGGAAGAGAAAAAAAAAATTCTGCCCTAGAGCTTTGGGAGGGAGCCTGGCCCTGCCTATACCTTGATATCTGACTTCTAGTTTCCAGAGCTGTGAGAGAATAAAGTCCTGCTGTTTCAAGCTATTCAGCCCATGGTCATTTTTTATGACAGCACTAGGAAGCTAATACCTCAATTTTTCATCATCAACTGACGAGTCACAGATTCATACATTTATACCCAGGTCCTGATTATCTCCACATTGTTTGTGACACATACTTAGCACAAATATACATTTCCCATACACCGATCGAGTTTAACTAGGTTTTTCTACCTATAGCTAAGTAGATGTGTATCATGCCTTCATTTTTAATTTTTAAGTTAAAAATTGGAAAAGTGCCTTTCTTGTCTTGTCCCAGTATAAATTCTATGTAAGAAACACAGGAAGTTCTTAGAGCTCTTTGAGCAATTTTCCTATTCTCATTCTTCCAAGTCTGCCAATTTAAGATGTGGCTCCTTGCTTGTTGAAGCATGAGTAGAATATAGCTCTCCAAAAACAACTCGCAACTCAATAAATTAAGAATTAAAACAAAAGATGGGTGGAATCTATAATGAGCTGGAAATGCTGTAAATCCCCATCACCTTTCTTCCTGCCTGTTCTTTCTTGTTCCTGGCACCTAGCTTTATATACCCAACCTGAGGCACAAATTGTTGTCCACATAAAAGCCCAGAAAGTATCTCTGACAAAGGTCATCCAAAGGTCTGCTGACTCCTACAGTGATGCTGCCATTGAGAGTATTTCAGCCAGAACTAGCAGTGTAGATGGATGACTATGTGCTCCTGCTGAATGCTTGTGTGACAATGGGAGGACAGAAGAATCTGCTCCTCTCTCTTTCCTATTTCCTGTCTTATCTTCATCCTGAATGGGAGGACACTTTTAGCATCAAATTAGACCTAAGTAATAAGAGGCACCAAATTTAGCAAGGAATGGCATCTTTGTCCCATAGGTACACCACTCTGAAAAAGATCAGAGTTCAAAGCAAAACCTGACTTATTGTCAAGAGGTCACAGTATGAATGGACTTGGCAGCTAAAGTTCAGAAGATGATGGCAAAAAGAGGTCAAGTGGGATAGAAATAAAGAAAAAGAATGGCAAAAAGGGGGAAATGGAGGGAGAAAACACTTCTGGGAAATAATTTCCCTCTTATTTCAATCCTAAATTCTTATGAGAACTCCATCTTCATACACAGCCTTGCTCTACCAGTCACAACTGGTCATCTCTGGATACCCAACCCATCCATCTTTACTTGAGATTTTCCAAACTTCTCCCAGAGAAGCTGGATTTGTACAGTTCAGCATTCCCAGCAACCAGATACCAATGTCTGTGCCTTGATCTTGGACTTCCCAGACTCCAAAATGTAAGAAATAGATTTCTCTTCTTTATAAATTACCTAGTCTACAATATTTTGTTATAGCAACACAGCAGACTAAGACATATTAAGGAGCTTGTCTTGTGGACAATCCTCTAGATCCCAGCCAGATGATCTTCCAAAATTAGCACTTTTCTCTTTGTTAGTCAGACCAATACTATTCAATATCTCCACACCATCCATCCTGTAACTGATCAAGTCAACGTTTCATTTTTTGATATTCAGGATTCGCTTTCATTGACTGCATGCTTTCTACACAGGCCTATATTCATGGAACCCAAGTGAAAGGGATCTCTTCCCTTTACAGACCATGTTTGTTCTTATCACCATGATTTCATTTATGCCATTTTACTCATCCAATAAATCCCTTTTATTCAGCCTCATTTATTTAAATTCTATTCATTTTTGAACGCCCAGGTTTTGTTTTCTCTGGATGCTTTCTCTGATTATTTTGGCCCACATTTAACTTGTTTCTCTGAACTTCATTCAGCAGTCAGTACTGTGTGTTAGCTTGAAGCCAAAGATTTGGTTTAGAATGGAAGGACTGCCATGTACTAGCTGTGTGACCTGAGGCAAACTACTCAGCCTTACTGAAACTTAGTTTCCTTATTTATAACCAGTAGCACAAATCACCCTTTAATACATTATATAAATTAAATTAGAACTATGTCTATCACAGAATTTGTAGTAAATATTAGTTGAAAACTACTCAGTTCCGTGCAACTTAGCATACACACACACACACACACACACACATATATATATATGTAATTTTTTATGGAATGTGATTATTTACCACATGAACACTTCTTCTCTCAAAGTTGAATAGCAAATCACTGTTTTACTACTTGTTGCCCATTCATTACATGGAGCAGGATTTTTCAAAGCCTTTATTATTTGTAAGTCAGCGTGTGTGTGGGTGTGTGATTAAGAAACTAGAAAATGAGCAAATCTGGCTACCTTTTAAAAGACATGTTGTTTACATCTTTATAAATGCAAACTGTTTTTAAATGATAAATGGAATGTTTCTTAGGTTAAATGGCATTTCGAATCTGTCAGTTCATAGACTAAAGTGTACATATGTTCATATAAAGTAAATATATATAATTTTACTATTTTGTACTTCAGAAAATGATTCAGAGGAGTTTTCAAGTTTTTGGGTCAATACCTGCTCTTCAATGGGGCAATATATCAAAGGGGTAAGTATACCTGGATTTCTGCCGAAATGTACCAACATGTTTTATAGAGGAGCAAAGCTGCTGAAATGAGGGCTATCTAAGAGGAACATCACGGAACAGCAGAGAAGCAGTACTACGCAATGCCCTATGCATGGATATTCCAGCTTTAGTGTATGTGACTCATCTCACTACTCTGGAGAACTGAACTAAAGGTTAATTGAAGAAAGCACTGGAAGCAATACAGAGCTCAGCAAAGATAAGTAAACATAAGATTATCAGAACAATGGAGTAATTGTTTGCAATATTTATATCAAAGGGCTCATTCTCTTACTATAAATGAAAAATGCTCCAATAAAAGAAATTTTAAAGCCCAGTAGTGAAAATGAACAAAGTACATCTTCAAAGAATCCATAGAAAAGAGATTCAAATGATTACACATAGAAAAAAAGATGTTAACTCATTCATAATTAAATATATGAAAGTGAAAACAACAGAGACATACCCTTTTTACCAATCAGATTGGCAACTTAAAAAAATCTTTCAATAGGCAGCATTGGCTAGAAAGAATGTAATGGTATACAACTGAAAGTAAAGTAAATTAATGTTGGTAATTAACTTATATTAAATTCAGATAATGGACTGCTACATAATCATAAAAGGATAAGACAGAAAAAGATATTCCACATCAATGGGGAAAAAAAAAAGCCCGGAGTCATGATACTGATATCAAACAAAATAGGCTTTAAGACAAAAACCGTAAGAAGAGACAAAGAAGGACATTATACAGTACTAAAAGGGCCAATTTGCAAAGAAGGTATAACACTTATAAATATCCATGCATCCATTTCAAGAGTACCCAAGTACATGAAAGAAAGACTGGTAAATCTAAAGGAGAGAGAGACTGCAACACATTAATCATTGAGGATCTCAATACTCCACTATCTTCTTTGGACAGATCATCTAGCCAAAAAATAAGCAAAGAGATACAGGATTTAAATGACCATAAATGAAATTGACTTGACAGACATCTATAGAACTTTCCACTCAACAACCATAAAATATACATTCTTCTCATCCCCATATAGAACGTTTTCAAAGATTGACCACATGATAGGGCACAAAACAAGCCTTTACGAATTCAAAGACATAGAAACTATATCTATGATCTTCTCTGATCATGAAGAAATTAAACTTGAAATTAACATCAGAATAAAACCTTGAAAATACACAAACATATGGAAACTAAGCAACCTGCTTTTAAATGACTTCACAACCACTGAAGAAATCAAGACCAAAGTCAAAAGATTCATTGAAACACATTGATATCCAATGAGTTTCCATAATGTATGGGACACAGCAAAAGCAGTTATAAGAGGGAAGTTCATAGCAATTAGTGCACAGAAGAAAAATGGAAAGGTCGCAAATAGATAACCTAACAACACCCCTCAGGGAACTGAAGAAAATAAAAACAACAAAACAAACAAAAGTTCCAGGAGATAAGAAATAATAAAGATTTGAGCAGAAATGAATAAAATAGAAAATAAACAAACTATACAGAAAAAAATGAAACTAAAAGCTGGTTCTTTGCAAAGATAAACAAAATTTCATATGTATAGAAAATTTGAGAAATACACAAGAAAATATTAATCACAGATTATGTGAGATAGAACATGAGTAGTAGAAGTTATGACATTTGTATTTTCCATTATGACCTTCTGTACTTGACTAGTCCAGTGAGCAAATATTAATTTTATAGTATATGTTTTAAAATTCTTGGGGTCAGCAGGTGCTATGGTTAAGGGCACTGGACTCCCACATGGCCAACCACAGTTCGAGTCCTGGACCTGACAGCTTGCTTTCTCACATTCCTTCTCTCACTCTCTCGCTCTCACTCTCGCTGTCTCTCTGTTCCTCTCTGGTCAAATTAAAATAAATAAATAAATAAATAAATAAAGTTAAATAAAATAATTCTTTTTTAAAAAATTGAGTTTTCAGGACAGGCTCAGCAACATATTGGTAATGCGCTGCTCAGAGATGCTGGATCCCACATTGCAACTGTGGTTCAAATCCCCAGCCCAGTCATCCTGAAACACTCTGGCCACATGAGTGTACAGGACTGGAGGAAGGGAATCACAGCACAACCAGACCCTGTGGAAGGTGCTTGTCTTGCTCTTTCATACCCATGAACCCTATCATGATTAGAGAAAAAATAAATATGCTTTTTTAAAATCCTGGTTTCATCACTTACTGATCAAATGGCTCATGCCAACTTAATTAACTGAACAAAACTTTATTTCCTATCTCACAAGGTGATCATAATTTCATGAGACAATAGAAAACCCCATATAGTGCAGAACATATACAGAACACTCATTAAATGTTCTCTTATTTTCTTTATCTATGATTTTCCCCTGATAATTACATTTGAAATAAATTTATGGTATGCTGTCATACTTAATTATATAACAGAATCTCCAAAAATACTTGAAAATATTTATTTCCTTAATATTGAGTCAATGCAATGTAATTTATGAATGCTCATAATTTTTAATTTAAAGTTTATATTTAGAGTAATAATTTACTTAGCTAAATTTGGAGCTATGTTTCTGAGACAACATATTTTTCTTCTGAAAACCCAATTATATCCTGAATTTTTAAGCCCGAAGAGTAATTGAAGGAGTTTTCTTATCCAAACATGCTGTCAAAACTTCAGAGTCCAAATAACAGATGTCAATACATGTGGTTTCACCTCTGACCAGTCACATCTCCTGATGGGAGGATCCCAGCAAAGACACCAAGACCTTTCCTTGGTTCTGCATGAAACATTCTGTCTCCCTGGACTGTGTTTTTTGCTTTTTGGTATTCTTTGAAGTTACAGTTACTAGTGTTTTTTGTTGTTCATTACCAGCGTGTGTTGGGGGGAAGCCTTTTTTTTTTTAATGATTTTAAGGCCTAACAATTCAGTACATGAAAGGACAGAACTTAATTACTAACACATGAGCATGATCCTTATGATAAAATGCCACAGCCCCAAGATAGAAGAAAGGAAAAACACAAGTTTTTCACTTAGCCCAATAACTTACATATAAAAATAACCAATTTAACTCTACATGCTTTAAAACTAACAACCTTTTTAAAAAAGAAGTTTTCACATCCTGAAACTTCTAGTCTCTGTGTCTATATACAATTTGTCATAATAATCCTGGTAGTTTAAAATAGAATATATTATTTTAGCACTTATTCATCATAATTTAAGAATTTTATTTCCTAGAGAAATTTAATAAATGAGCCATCTTTTTTTTTATCCTTCTAAAAGCAGGGAAATAACATAAATGACATATTCTATTCCTTCAGGCACAGTCTAAAGATTGGATCTAATTTTAGGCAATACAAATTAATAACATTGCTTCATGAAGAATTGCATGTTGGCTTTTATCCAAATGTTAAGAATTTATTGTTCTTTTAAATGCCCACATGGTAAATTGTTTTATCCTGTAACAAGAGGAGGAAAAATTGATGTTAAGTGTTTTTCTCTAAGATACAAAAGATACAAAACAAACTTGCTTTAGAATGGGTTAAAAGTTCAAATGGAGGAAAAAGAAGGATTTCTTTTTGCTGTTTGTTTTTACTTTATTTTGTTTTTATTTATACAGGGTGTGTTCACTCACTGGAGTGGGTCAGAGAGAGAGGGGAAAATGAGAACTCACCCTCCAGAAGGGAGGGCCAGGCCACAGTCACTACTCCTCCATTTTCCTCTCAGAATTTGGGGCACATACACATATGCCCCAAATGTTTCCACATTGCCAGGTCCAAGACCCAAACCATGGAGTCAGCTATGTGGGATCCAGCCCCTAATCACCACTCCAACTGCTGGCCCAGATTTTTTTGAACATTGTTTACAAGTCACCATCATTGACTTTGGTCTAGATTTGAGTAATTCATCCAACAAACACTTAACAAAGTACTATCAAGAATTGTGCCCAGAGCTGAAGACACAAGGAGTTAACATGGCCCCGTTGTCAAGGGGCTTCAGTTCTACAATCAGGTAAAAAGATAAGTCCCATAAAAAAAAATACAGGTGCTATGATATCAATAATAATAATCACTTGTGAGCATCTATATCTACCAAGGATATTACACATATTATCTCATTTCATTTCATTATTTCATCTTCTTTCAACCCTGAGACCAGTATTCCAAACAAGAAAATTGAGGCATGATTTAAGTAAACTGAACAGATTCACACAGCTTCTGAGTAGCAGACTTGAGCCACGGACTGACTGTCTCAGGTCCCATTCCCTGGGTAACTGTACTTGTCTACCTTTCTTATCTGTACAGGTTACAGTTGGCATGCAAGGGAGAAAGCTATGGTCAGAAAAGGAATGGGAATAAGGTTCATATAAGTTTGAATTTAATATTATAATATTGTTTCAAAAAATAATTTGATTTATTTTATAGATCATTGCCTTCAGGTTGGAAAAAGAATGATTTAAAAAATTGAAAAAGTAACTCATCACAGAGTTTGTAATCAACCATTACTACAATTTAAAATATATAGTCTTGGGGAGTCAGATTGGGACACAGCAATAAAACATAATGCTCTGCTAGACTGAACCAACGAAAGGTTCTGGATTCATGTCTGGAGACCTCATTGAGTACAGTGGAAATGGATGTGCCATGATCCAGAGCTAACGCTGCGGGTGGATCATGGCATTGGGATCCTACTGGGGTGCTGTCTCTCTCTTTCTCTTTCTCATTCGTCCAAGAAATAAATAAAATTACGTGTGTGTGTGTGTGTGTGTGTGTGTGTGTGTGTTTTATGTATGTTTATATAGTTTTGAGGATTAACTGTGGTGCAGTGGCAATGCCATGCTGTTCAAGGCTACCCACACGGAAAGGTTCTAGGTCTCATCCAGAGATCTTGCTGAGTACATCAGGCACATGTGCCCACTCACGGCCGTCTAAACTGAAAGTGGATCATGGTACGAAGACCCCGTTGAGGGTTCTCTCTCTCCCTCTCTTTGCCTGACTCTCTCATTCATGAGAGAATATATAGTCCTTTATACTTCATAAATAAAACACATCAATAGAAATGGATGACTTTAATAGTTCTGGTTATTTTGTTTTTCTCTTATTTTCTATGTGTTTAAACACAAGGCCTCCATTAAAACAGTTCTCATGTATGAAACAACTCAAAATGAATGGTGTCTCAGGCTATGGCTGAATCAAACCCTGGTCTTCAAGTCCTGAGTGAATCTTCTCTCTACATGAATAACTCTCACTCTACAACGTCTTTGTTTATCTTAGTAAACAACCCTGAATTTACTTTTCAAAGGTCTTAAGTTTCTGGTTGTCTTTCAGGTATTTGAATGAATATATCTTTTCCTATTGATGTAGGTTTCTTGAGAGTAAGGCAAGTATCTTATTAATCTTTGGGACTATTTTACTTGCATTTGATTTGATTTGAAAAGTGAATACATAGAGGACCAGCAGTTAGCATAATGGCTATGTTGCTGGACTCCCATGTAGTCGACCGTGGTTCGAGTCCCGGACCCTGTGGCTTAAAACTCACGCCGGGCGCGAATGTGTGCATGCCCAAAATCCCAGGAGGAGAATGGAGGAGAAGGGATTGTGGCATGGCCATCCACCCTGAAGGGTGATTTCTCGCTTTCTGTCTTTCTGTCTCTCTCTATCTGTCTGGCGAGCACATGTGCTCTATGGCAAAAACCTCTCCAAAAAAAAAAGTGAATACATAGAGAAAATAATATAACTTAAATAACAACCACCCATAAATACTATTTTTGTTATTTTTACTTTGCTATTTATCTTGTTCATCCCCTCACCCCCACCCTACTTACCACTATTCAGCAGATTTCTGTTTTCCCACTCAGATGGTAAACTGAATTGCCAAACACAGATCCACGTGGGTCTCAAAGGCAAGCTAAAGGTCATTTGTGTTAAGAGGTCTGCTTTGCCTTTTTTTCCTATACATTTCAACAATCATCTTTAAATTAAACCCAAAATAACTTTTGCAACTAATATTCTTTATCAAAATTTAAGTGTTTTCCTATTTGTTGTCACAGAAATCACATTAAAAATGTGATCTATTTATGAAGGAAATATAAAAAAATAGGTGATTTATTCCATAATTTTGCCAATCAGATGTAAGCCACACTTCATCTAAACTTTATAATTCACAACTTGAATAGGTATTCAAGTAAAAACTTACAGTTTCAGTAATTTGGCCAATATTTTTTCTTGGCAGATGAAAGAAGAAATATAAAAAAGGTCAAATCTGATAAATCAAGTTGTGGTACTAGGTCCAAAAAAGAGCTCATCTTGCACTCACCCCCAAAACCAGCACTTATTTTAGGACTTTTTATTATAGCCCTAAACCCTAACATCAAATGAGTTGCCAAGTCTGTCTGCTACTTCCACAACAACTCTCATGTGCATTGCCTCCCTCTTCCTAAGGTCACTTTCCCAGTAGAGGCTGCCTTTACTCCCCCCTCCCCTACACTGTCCTAATATGTAAGACTGAACTCCCACTCTAGTCATCTATATTCTACAAGGTCCCTACAACACAGCCTGCTGTTGCTCCACTTAAAGCCCAATAGTTCCACTCTGATTTAAGAAAAATTCACTTCTTTGTCTACTATTTGCATTCTCTGTACTGCTGTCACCAAAGCTCCAAACACTGTGCCTTTGGTCATAGCATCCCAGTCTTCTCAATCCTGAATCTGGTAAAGTGGAGCCGTATCCACCAGAACTCAAGCTTCTAGAAGAAGAAAAACAAGGTATGCTGAACAACTCTCACTTGGAAAACACCTGCACTCTGAAACATGACAACAAACACAACTTAAAATATATTGGTAAGCTCAGCAAAAACATTAAGGGAAATTTCTCAAAGAAAAAAAAAATAATGTAAAATTGAAAACAAAGTGATAAAAAAAAAAATTGAAGCTAAATCTCCTGTGAGAATATATGCCTGTACAGTGATCCTACAACCTCCAAAAACAGTGGCCACAGGTAGGCTAGCCAAATAATCGGAAGAAACTAAACTTCTCCCTCCCACCCCCCGCACCCCTTATTGAGGTATAGAACCTGGATTGTTCAAGTTGATACATCTCCAGTGAAATGGTAAACTAGAAAAATCTAACTGCCAGCAAAGGCAGAAAATTAAAAGCAAAAAGTCCATCTCTGTTGCAATTATGGGTTGTTATGGGCTAAATGTCTGTGTTCTCCCTAACTCCCGTGTGATGACATTTGTAGATAGAGTCACTGAAAGAAAATTATGAGGTCATGAGGGTAGGACTCTCTTGATAGGATGCCTTTTCTTTCTTTCTTTTTTTTTTTAAAGAATTATTTTATTTAGCTTTATTTATTTATTTATTTTAAATGGACAAGAAAGGGACAGAGCAAGAGAGACAGAAAGGGAGAGGGAGAAAGAAAGTGTGAAAACAAGCCACCAGGTCTGGGACTTGAACCGCAGTTGGTCATGTGAGAATCTAGTGCCCTTAACCATCATGCCACCTGCCAGCCCCAGGGGTAATGTCTTTTCAGGAAGAGATGTCACAGTGCTAGCTCTCTCTTGCTCTCTCACCCTGAGAATGCACAAAGAGATTATATTGGCACAGGAAGATGGTAGCAACCTACAACCAAAAGGAAAGGCTTCAGAATGAAGTTGAAAATAGCATTTCAACCTCAAATTTATCCAAGACAATATTTTCTTTCACTTTTACTAAGATAAAATTGCCATAAACTAAATTGTACATATTTAAAATAAAGGATAAAATATGATAAGCTTTTTTTTTTGAGAGACTTTTTTATATAGGGCACATGTGCTTGCCAGAGAGACAGAAAGCGAGAAATCATCCCATGGGGGGATGGCCATGCAGCAATCCCTTCTCCTCCATCTTCCTTTTGGGATATTGGGCATGTGCGCATATGCACCCACCATGAGTCTGAAACCATCAGGTCTGGGATTCGAACCATGGTCGGACATGAGAAAATCCAGCAACATAACTGCAATGCTATCTGCTGGCCCCCAAATTTGATAAGTTTTGACATAGGTAGGACATCTAAAACATCACCAAAATCAAGACAATGATTATATCCATTATCTCCAGAATTTTATTCATGCCCCTGGGGAAGGGGAGGTCCCTTTTTTTTCTCCCTGCTCTATCCTAATTCCCATGAGGATGGTTTATGTCACTGTAGATAAGTTGTATTCTTCCAGAGTTTTATTAAAAAGGAAATCACAGTATATGTACTCTGTTTTGTTTGACTTATTTCATTCAACATAATTATTTTCAGACTAATCCATGTTGGTCATGTTATTTAATGGTTCATTCTTTTTCTTTGCTAAATGGTATCCCACTGTATGGTTATTACAGAAGTTGTTTATCCATTCACCTATTAATTGATATTTGGATTGTTTCTATTTTTTGACTATTACAAATAAAGCAGTTGTGACTACACTTGTTCAAGTCTTTGTATGGATGTACGCTTTCATTATTCTTGGATAAATATTCAGAAGTAAAAAGCTGGAATATATGGTAAGTGTATGTTCAATTATTTCAGAAAATGCAAAATAGTTTTTCAACATGATTGTATCTTTTTATATTTTCACTAGCAGTATATTAGAGTTCTAGTTACTGCACATTTTACCAACCATGTTACCTATTCCTACAGGTGTGCAGAGGTAGAATAGTGGCTTTAATTTGTACTTTCTTAATGAGTAATGATGTTGAGCAGTGTCTCAAGATATCAGGCAAAAAAAAAAGAGAGAGATCTTTGAGAAATTAGAAACAAATGAGGTCAGTATTATAGTTCTCTCGGTTTATTAACATAGGAAAGGAATGATGGAAAAACCTAGACCTAACAGCATACCTAATGGTAAAAGACTAACAATTTTTTTGTAAGATAAAGAAAAGCAAAAATCTACCCTCATCTTTTCTATTCAATGTTAAACTGGAAGGTTCACAGTTGCAGTAAGGGAAAGATGGAAGAAAGGGAGGTTAGAAGGATATTTCAATTTGAAAGGAAGGAGTAAGTCTGTCTTTATTCTCAGATTACATAGTCATCTATGGAGAAAATTCAGTGGGATCTATAATATTGCTCCTAGAATTAATAAATAAATGTAGCATGTTTAGGGGTATAAGATCCTGGGCTGGCCCTATAGCCTAATGGTTAAGAGATCAACCGTAGCTTGAATCCTGGCCCCAGAAATGTGAAAAACATCCTGGGCTCATAAGCATCTGTATCTAGAATATTGGTGAGATGGATAAATGGAGAAAAAAATATTTTCTCCCTTTTTGGGGAGTGCTTTCTGTCTCTCCCACTCTCTTTGTCTCTTTCTGTTGAGCACACACACTCTCTGGCAATTAACAATAAAGGAGAAGTACAAGACCTATACACAAAACTCAATTTTATATCTTAGTAACAAACAGAAAGTGAAACTTAAAAAGCAAATACCATGTAAGGTAGCATCAAAATATACTTTAGAAATGAATCTGACTAAAGATGTATAAGACCTCGACACTAAAATCTAAAAATATAGCCTAGATAAACTAAAAAAAAAAAAAAAAAAAAAAATCATGACCTTGGGTTAGGCAAAAAATTCTTAGTTACAATACCAAAAGAATGATCTATGAGAGAAAATAAAGTTCAAATAATTTTTTTTTGAAGAGATTTGTGCTATAAGGTGTGTGTGCTTGCCAGAAAGGCAGAGAGACAGAAAGTGAGAAATTATACCCCAGGGGGGATGGCCACACCACAATCCCTTCTCCTCCATTCTCCTCTCAGGATCTTGGGCATGCACATGTGCCCGGCGTGAGTTTAAGCCACCGGGTCTGGGACTCAAACTGCGGTTAACTACATGGGAGTCCAGCGACATAGCCATTATACCCACTGCTGGTCCCCCAAGTTTGAATAAAATTTTAATAAAATTATGAACTTCCAGTTTTCAGAAACATTGTAAAGTGACCAAAAGACCACAGATTAAGAAAATATTTACAAACCACATATGTGATAAATTATACTTGGAATATTTAAGAATACCCAAGATTCAATGATAAGAACACAAACATCCAATTTTTTAAAATGGACAAAAATTCACCAGAGAAGATAGATGAATGGCAAAGAAGCACGTGGAATGATGGCCAACATCATTAGTCAACAGGGAAATGCAAATTAAAACCACAATAGATACAACTATTAGAATAATTAAAATTCAAAACGACTAATTATTCCAAATGTTGGTGAGGGTGTGGAGCACCTGAAACACTCACATGTTGTTAATAGGTGTGTAAAATGGCCCAAGTACATTTCAAAAGCTTGGCAGCTTTTGAAAATTGAAAATATTAACTGAAACTACAGTAACTGTCACATGACTCAGTCATTGGGCTCTTAAGTATACATCCAAGAGAAAAGAATGCATGTGACCATATAAAGACTTGTATACAAATGTTCATGACAGCTGTATTCATAACAGCCCCAAGGAAACAACCCAAATGTCCACCAACAAGTGATCGGATCAACACACTGTGCTATATATCCATACAATGGAATCCTACTTGACAATAAAAACAAATGAACTATTGAAAGATGTAACAACCTGGATAAGTCTCAAAACAATGAAGCCAAGAAAAAGAGAGCATACCCTCCTAGCAAAAGAAGACTATACCTACTGTGACTCCATTATATAAAATTATAGAAAATGTAAACTAAATTATAAGAAGAAGATATATGGCCACCCAGGAATGGGGGTAAGGGGTAGGAGTGAGAGTGAGGAGAGAAGTTACAAAGAGCCATGATTAAATTTGGGGCATATGCTCATTATCTTCATTGTGATGATTCCACAGGAATGCTCATTGACGAAAACTTAGATTGTACACTTGACATATGTGCAATTTCTAATCAGTTATACCATAACAGAGCTGTTTTTTCAAAAACACCAAGCAATATCACTATACTCCCTCTCAAATGGCTAAAATGAAAAATATCAATAATGTTAAGTATTGATGAGGATATGGAGCAATTAGGATAGTTACACACTGGGAAAACTGAGATCTGCCCAAGTTAAATATTTAGCTTAATGACATGGTGATTCTATTCATATGAACATATTTCATAGAAATATATAAATATGTTCACAAAAAGGCACATGCAAGAGTTTTACAGTAGCATTAAGTGACAGAGTCTAAAACTGGAAATAATCCAAATATCTACAAATAGTGGAATGGCATGTAGATTCATTGTAAAAAGATCCTCAAAGGATGGCAAAGATTTACCTAGTTCTCCTCCATCCTTGTCATTACGCTTATTTCACTGTGGTTTTGCAGTTTCTCCATCAAGGAGTGGAATTCATGTCTTCTGTCTTGGAATTCATGATGGACCAATTTCTTGTGGCAAACATAATGGTGTACCAGTCCCAAGACTAAGCCTCCCTAGTGGTTCACGATTTCTACTATTTTTAAGAACCTTGCCAACACCATTTGAACAAGACCCGCCTAGATTTCTACACACAAGATAATGTAAAGGATAACACTCTGGTCCCAGGCGAGGTCTCCTAGACCAGGCTACTCATCCAGCCATAATGAGCCCAGCTAACATTAAAGAAACTGCCTCTTCACCTGGCTACACAGCTAAGCATAAGCCCAGCTATAAACGGAACTGCCCAGGTGATCTGTAAACCACAATAAAGGCTTATTTATTTAAAGCTGCTGAATTTGGGGGTAGTTTGGCACAGCAATAGCTAACTGATACAAATTAGTATCCGGATAGCAGAAACTATACAAAGATGAAATAAATACATTATTTTCTATACACAATAACATGCCAACTTGCATATCGAGTTGAGCTTCTAAAAGAAGTCAGACACAAAAGAGAACTACTGCTTAATTCTATCTATGTAAAGTTCAAAACGGACAAAATTAGTAATCAGTGGTCATAGTCACAGTCATGTTACCTCTGGGGAAAAACGGCACCTGAGAGGCGGCTCAAGGGCCGCATCTGGGAAGTGGTCGTGTTCTGATTTCATGAGTGGTCTACCTGACAAAAACTCAGTGAGTTGTATACCAGCATTTGTGTACTTTTATGTATGTAATTCAATAAAATAATTTTTTAAATAAATTTTTTAAAGGGTTGGAAAGCAGATTCACAGAAAAAGAATCAGAAATAAAGAGTATCAGTCTCATTAGTAGGCCAAGAAAAGTAAGTTAAAGCAATCAAAATGTTAGTTTACACCCATCACTAGGCAATAAACTGACAAAACTGAAATATCCAGCGCTTAAAAGGAAGAGACAAAATACACAGTAGCAGTATGTAAATTTTAGGATGTAATCTGACAAATATAGTGTATAAACCTTGATTCAATGCATTTAGCAATCAATCCCATAGAAATGAAGCACCAATGCCTAAAAAATATGCTTAAAAACACTTTTAAAATGATTTATAGCAGGGGAACCAGCAGTTAGCGTAATAGCTATGTCGCTGGACTCCCACGTAGTCGACCGTGGTTCGCGTCCCGGACCCGGTGGCTTAAAACTCACGCCGGGCGCGTGTGCGTACGTGTCCAAGATCCCGAGAGGAGAATGGAGGAGAAGGGATTGCGGCGTGACCATCCCCCCTGGGGAGTGATTTCTCGCTTTCTGTCTCTATGTCTCTCTCTGTCTGTCTGGCGAGCGCACGCGCCCTATAGTGAAAATCTCTCAAAAAGAAAAAAAAAATGATTTATAGCAGCAAAAACCATAGGGCATCTTGAATATGCATCAATAGTGGATGACTGCAAAAAATGTGGTTAATATAGAAAAGCAGACTAAAGTATGCAGATATTAAAATTAACATGTCATTATATCTTGTCTTGTCTTGTAATAATAAGGGCAGCACTTTGAAAGAAAAATTTCAAAGTAATACATTTAGTAATCCTAAACTTGTTTTATATAAAAGGCCGATTAACCCAATAAAAACCTACATAATTTTGTAAATGTTTCTTTTTCTTTTCTTTTCTTTTTTTTTTTTTTTTTTTGGAGAGGTTTTTGCTATAGGGCGTGCGCGCTCGCCCAAAAGACAGAGAGAGACAGAGAGACAGAAAGCGAGAAATCACCCCCCAGGGGGGATAGCCACGCCGCAATCCCTTCTCCTCCATTTTCCTCTCGGGATCTTGAGCATGCATGCACACATGCTTGGCGTGAGTTTAAGCCACCGGGTCTGGGACTCGAACCGCAGTCGACTACATGGGAGTCCAGCGACATAGCCATTACACCAACTGCTGACCCCTGTAAATGTTTCTAAGCATACCGTTATAAAGCAACATTAATGAATCTGTTGATATTAGTTATCTCAGAGAGGTAGAATTTGGAAAAAAGGGGATACCACTTCTTTCTCTTTTATGTATTTCTCAGACTTTTAGTTGTTTTAACAGATATATAGACATTGGAAATGAAACAAGTACACCCATTAGGAAATATTCTCAGGTTAGAAAAGAGAGGTCTCTTGAGAAACAGTGGACAGGACAAACTCCTTCATCTTTCAAACGATGAGAGATAAAAACTTAACAGTGTGTCTGCTTCTTGAGACTGTTAAGGGCCAGTCCAGGAGCATGTCATGTCACATACAAAATGAATGAGATTATTAATTCAAGCTGAAGAAGAAATAAATTATGCCATAAAATCTTTTAGCACTCAGAATAATATTGTCTAAAAATATGTGACCAAAGCAATAAACGGTTGGAAAATTTTATTTTCTATATGAGTGGAAAATATCCCAGAGTACTGGCATTTCCTGTTCATCATTTAAAAAAATAAAAATAAAAATGAATCTTAGTTCTCTAACCTCATAAATTTAATTCAATTGTGAATCTTACAAAGTCTTGCAATAAATGTTTGCCCTAATTAAATAAGATATGTTTGGCAGTCTGCTTCTTGAAGAAAAAAATAATCTAAGCTTTATCTTAAAAATGAATATAGAAATAAAAAGCAAAGAGAGTAAAAGTAACGAATTCCAAGTTATAATGGAACTAATATACAATATAAAACTCAATTGAATATAAACCCTCTTAACTGTCTCAGAACTTTCTGTCAGTGAAATCAAAATGACTTTCCAGCTGCTTTAAATTATTAGATAATTATATCCAAGTAATTTAAAACTTTATCAAAAGCCTTAAAAATTCTTAATTATAGAATGTTAAAAGAAGACACATTAGAAAGGAATATAAATCTTAGCTTTTTTATTTGTTTAGGTTTTGTTTGTTTGTTTTACCTTGAAGTTGTTTTATATTTTACAGATTGGAAGAAAGACAGGTAAGTAACAGCAATTTATAACCTAACTTTGAGTCCCAGTTTCATTAACTGGTTAGAAAAGGCAGATTTTTTTCCCCCACTGAACTTCATTCTCTACAACCATGAAATAAAAATCTTAACAATAGCAAACAGAGGTTTAGAATCATAAAGGAAAAAAAATAAGATCAAATTTAGGGTTAGATAAATAAATGACAATATTTCATACATGTCATACCTCAGATGCTTTATAAATATTCTCAAAGTAGTCTTAGAATAAGTTCATTTCCATTTTTGCCAATGAGAAAACAGATATGGAAAGTTCTATAAATTATAATGGTCCTAATAATGGCAAATGGTAGTCAGGATTTAAAATAAGGTCTATGTACCAAAGAGACACAGGGACCTCCACACTTAGGCTCATGTTGGTTACATAAATTGTTCAACTTCCCACCACTAAACTAGGCAGATGGTATTTTGTAATATTATGTAAACACGATAACACCTTCATGGGTATCACATTTGCACTGCAATGAGTCCACCACAATATCCAAGAATTCAGTCATTATAAGATAATGTGGGTAAGAGTGGGTTCCTTTTTCCTATTTACCACTTTTTTTTTTTTAATTTTGCCAGAGTATGAGTGAGTTCACTGGAGAGAGACAAAGATAGAAGTGAGAGAGACAGAGAAAATGGAAAGCACGTCTCCCTACCCCCTCAGCCTATCTCACCGCAATCCCTTCTCCTCCATTTCTCCCTGTTAGGATTTTGAGCAAGCATGCACACATGCCTGGTATCTTTCAATCCTCTCAGTCAGCAATGTGGGATCCAACCACCTCAGTCACCATGACACTGACTGGCTCCCTATGTACCACTTTCTGGCTCTGTGTTGGTAGAGAAGATAACTAATTTTCTGAACCTCAGTTTCCTCATCTACAAAATGGCATGAAGACTAAATAAGGTACAGTGTCTGGTACGTGACCAAGCAATAAATAATTGTTTTCTAAAGTTCAACAGTTTTAAAACTATTTTCAGGGTAATCTTGAGAAATAAATTGTGATTTCCATTTTACAGTTGGGTGTATACTGACAACAAGGTCATAAAAGCTAAGGGGAAAGTATAGGAGCATATTTAATAATGAGTCGTGATATCTATACTTGTGGTGAAAAACCTATATTCAGTTTCCATCCAAAAAGACTAATTCTACCTTGAAGTCATGAAGTTAAAATCAGTTTTTATGGAAGAAAATGTCCAATTTCATTAATGAAGCTTATTTTAGAAAGTCTATGGAAGATTTAGTAATATAATTATGAGAAATAAATACATATCTTTGAAAGGTGGTTTTAAGGCAGAATTTTTCAAATCTTGGAAAATAAATCAACAATCTCTTGATATCTTTATTGGTCCCATGATTCAATAAAATGAAAAGCTAAGGGATCCAATCTCTCCTAGAAAAAAGCTCTCACACATCACATACATTTTAAACTGTTAAGAAAACATGACTAGTACTGACCCTGAGAATAGACTTGATTCCAAAAACTCAGCAGTCCAGTAACTAGCTCTAGAGAAGATTCCTTCTTTTCCACAAAAATTGAAAGGCTATCACCCAGCTCTTAGGAACTGCCTGCAGCTCTGCTTTAAAGAACCGAATGGTTACATGCATATGTATGCAATTAAGAGGTAGTCTTGATTTCTATTTTAGAGAGTATGACGCAATTTGCTAGAATTTTAACACTAAGTAAAACTTGTTAAAGTCACACAATAGTCCCATTCAAGATAAAATCAGTGACCCCATTTAGGTATGAAAGCCCAGTCTGCAATCCCTTTCACTATTTCACACTAGGGTTTTTGGTATGGTTAAGGAGTTCTCAAAAAAAAAAAAAAAAAAAAAAAAAAAAAAAAAAAAAAAAACAGTAACCCTGACAACAAGTAACTGCAGAGATTCTGCATTCTAATTTGACATATTAGATTATGGATTGAAAGTTTAGCCAGCAGCTGCTAGCTGGCTCTATGACGGGCAGATGTTGGTTATAGCCTCAAATATTCTTGGCCACATGTGATGTCAAATGGAGCTTCTGCACAGACCAAAGTACAGTAATTCAGAACATGAATGCTAAGGCAAGTATCCTATTCTTTTTGTCAATGAATGCTGTTTTCAATCACGTTTTGAGGCTGAACCAGCAAAGGGGCTTATACACGTTTAATTTTGAAATATGCTATTTTCCTCAGGGAAAAGATTGACAGGAAAATTATCAGCCATGAGCAAGTCTTACCCTCTCAAGACTTCGGTTTCCTCATCTGTAAAATGAGGTCAATAATACACCCCACTTGATAGATCTGTTTTTTAATGAGGATTTATGAGCTATGAAATGAACAGTGCTCCCAGTAAATGGACAGTTTCTTGTTCTACTGCTTCTACTGTAGTTTGGCACAAAGGTCCAATCACTAGTATTGGGGGTTCTCTATTATTGCGCATGCATCTTCTTTCCTCACCCAGACTGTTAGGTCCTCGAGGTGAAAGGCTAAGTTTTACATTGCCTAATATCTGACAGAAGACATAGCACAGAGCATTGTCCAGAATGGACGCTCACTAGACATTCACTGATTCCCCTGCAGCTCAGGGCTGTGAAGGGATATTTCCAGCTGATCAAGATATATCATGGGCACACTGAGCCTACATCCGATGTCTGAAACAAACAACCAAAGTGCCTCTCCTCTACTTTAAGGATATCCTCAGGCTCAGCTAAAGACTGAGAGGGTCTATGTAGCATTTACACACTTATTAGAGCAAGTATTCACATGGTCTCCCATTCCTTCAGTTTTTAAATTTCACATAGAACAAATCTGTGAGACTTTGGTGGTAAAAAGATCTCTCTCTTCATTGGTAATGGAATGCATTTTAAAGTCAGTAAGGTGGCCTTCTTACAGTTTCTAAAATGGGTCCTTTATGTTATAAACATCAATGTATAGAGTCAAGTTCAACGTATACATTTCACTAGAACATAAATCTTTTTCCCTTCATAGAAGTATGTCTTATATCTGAATTAGTTCAAATTTTATAATGCAAGTCAGCTGCGGCTCCAGGAAACAGCTGGTGTTTTTGCCTCTCCACTTCCACGAAGAAATATGCATCAGAAAAAAAAATCTCAAAACCATAAACTGCTTGATTCTTCTTCATACACAGACTATCAACATAGAGCATTTGGGTGGGAGGTGCTCAATATATAATCAATCTTTACAATATTTGTTGAGTAAAATAGATTATCACTATAAAAATATGTACTATGCTACTTAATAAGAAGAGCATTTTACTAGGTTCTTTAAAACATAACAATTTCAGTCCCCTGGGAAATTTTAATAAACGCAAAGCAGTGACTCTCAAACAGGAGGTTTGTATCAGGGTCACTTTCCGAAGAACAGCAACACCCATTATCATCATAAAGACCAGAACTCCACCCATTAAAAAAAAAAAATCCGTTTCAGATGATTCTAATGTACACTCTAGGTTATGAATCAAGGAAAAATACAATAATAACTCAATGAAGCCAGACCTAACCACAACACTTTTGATATGTTCATGTAATGTTTTTCTTTGGAAAATAGGTCACTAAGCTCATATGTAATCTGAATTTTTGATGTAGAAGTATGTTCATAGTAAATGCACCAAGAAAGTCTCCTATCTTAAAGAATGCAACAAAACAACCTTTTATAACTAGATTAAAGTTATGAAAAACTGGGGCCAGCAGGTGGTGTAGTAGTTAAGACACTAGACTCCCACATGGAAGACCACAGTTCCAGTACCGGACCTTGAGGGTTGAAACTCACTCCTGGCAGTGTGTGTGCATGTGTACCCAAAATCCTGAGAGGAGAATGGAAAAAAAGGCATTACAGTGTGGCCATTCCTCCTAGGAGGTGATTTCTCACTTTCTCTCTGTCCCTCTCTCTCTGTGTCTCCAGCAAGCAGTCTCCCTATAGCAAAAATCTCTCTAAAAAAAAAAAGTTATGAAAAACTACTCTCTGATTTAAAAATTTTATAAACTTGAATATAGAATTGTATATATTAAAAGTGATTTTTCTACTACATATATAATTTTTTGTACAAATTAATAAAGACTCCCTAAAATTTTATGTTGTATCAATATAGTAATGGATGCTATCCTATTTTAATAAGCATATAATTTCCTACATTGAAAATAGATAGGGCTGCACCATCTGGCAATTAAAAGAAAAAAAGGAAAGAAACATCAAAATAGAAACGGCATATTATATTCTATGGGAACACACAAAAAGGATCTGCATTCCTTTGACAATTTTTAAGACAACCATTTATTATAGCTTGTTTTACAAATGTATAAATTTTATAAATATATAAATATTGATGCTAGCTGGTAGCATGGTGGTCAGGGTGACTGGATTCCATATGGCCAACTATACTGTTCGAGTCCCAGACTTGGCAGCTTGAGAAACACACTAGGTGCACATTGCATGCATGACTAAAATCCTGAAAGGAGGGAGAAATTGAAAGTAATTGTAGCATGACCATTCCCCGTGGGAGTGCTTTCTTACTTTCTCTCTATATCTATCTCTGTCTCTCTCAGATGAGTGCATGAGCTCTCTGGCAAATTAAGTTTTTATGTATGTATTTAATTTATAAATTTCCAGCTTTGTCAATTTCATTATTTCATGAAAAGAAAATCACAGAACTTTATGCAGTAGAGATCCCTTAGAACAATGTCCCAATTACATGGATGTATAGTCTTTGAACTGTGGTATTCACATGGATTCAGTCTCTCAACAGGCAGCATAGTGTAATCACATTAATCTTAAGTTTACCAATGGCTAAGGTAGGATAAGAACCTGGACTCTCAGTTTGGTTCATAGGCTACTCTAAAATACCAACACTTGTAGTTTTCTCCCTAACAATATATCTCTTCTTGGATTAGGGTTCAGGGTTTCGAGTATGGCATTTTGCCATAAATTTGATGGCTAAATGAAAATATTAGTATTTCCTCTCACAATCTCTTTTTTACAGATCATTATAATAAAGAGAAATAAAATAGTCCATTCCCATTATTTTCCCTTAGTGTTAAAGGATTTGGGGACCAGCAGTTGGCATAATGGCTATGTTGCTGGACTTCCAAGTAGTCGACCCTGGTTTAAGTCCTGGATCCAGTGGCTTAAACTCACACCGGGCGCATGTGCGTGCATGCCCAGGATCCCAAGAGGAGAATGGAGGAGAAGGGATTGTGGCATGGTCATCCTCCCTGCAAGGTGATTTCTCTCTTTCTGTCTCTTGTCTCTCTGTCTCTCTATCTCTCTTTCTGTCTTTCTGGCAAGTGTGCATGCCCTATAGCTAAAAAACAAAAGGATTTTACTCAATGTAAACAGAAGGCTGTTGGCTTGTTCCCAAAGATGATTATGCTACAAGATGTACCCAATAAGATTAGCAAGCTTATTACCTTATTTTCACTACAAATATTTCCAATTCTTTTCTCCCTAACTTCATCTCTGAGATTTAACATTCTGTCCCTCTTTGTAGCCATCTATTGCCTAATCATCTTAATTCTAATCTTATTTAAATGACTTCCTAAATCAAAAAATTTTAAATGCATCATTCACTTTTTTAAATAGCTAGATAGTGTGTGCACCCACCAGAGAAAGAGAGAAAGAAAAAGGGAGAAAGCACCCCTAATGGGCATGGTCATTCTGCAATCCCTTCTCCTCCATCTCTCCATCCTATTAGGATTTTGGATGGACACCAAATATGCTTTCCAAACCTCCCAGGCTAGACTTTGAACTGTGGTCAGCGATGTGGAACCCACCTCCCCTAACCATAAGGCATGGAGCCAGCTCATGTGTCATCCATTGTTAATGAGCATTTTTAACCACCATGTGTGAAAATATCAGGCCTCTATGTACTCATATGGCATTTGCCTAAGTCTAAGTCAGTTCTCAGGATCTCTGAACTGATGTTTCTGGAAGGTTCTGGTGGGGTCTCGCTGGTCTATGCATTAATCCTCCTGTAGGACTCAAAAGTAGACTGGCATAATATGGAATTGTATACTTAAAATTTCTTAGGAGGTAGATATCATAGTAAATGTTCTTAAAACAACAAAGAAACAAAGGGTCATGGGGGAATTTGGGGAGATGATGAATATGTTTACTACCTTGATTGTGGTGATGGTGTTACAAGTGTTTTCATGTGTCCAAACTCATCACATTGTACACATTAAATATGTAGCTTTTGTATGTCAATTATACCTCAATAAAGCTGTCTAAAATAAAAGGTAGGGCCAGCCTGTGGCCTGGTAATTAAGACAGCTGGATCCGACATGGCTGACTGCACAGTTCATGTCCTGGACCTAGTAGCTGGAAATACATGCTAGGCAAGTGTGTGTGTGTGAACATGCCCAAATCCCAAAAGAAGGGGAAAATGGAGGAAAAGGTATTGCAATGTGTTCATGCTCTAAGGTGGAGTGCTTTCTTATACCACCACCACCACCCTACCCCACCCCACTCCCCCGTCTCCCTCCAGAAGCACCTGCATGCTCTGGCAAATTAAAAAAAAAATAATAATTAAAAAAAATTAAAAGTAGCCTGAGTTCTGAGTTTACTCAAAGAAATGGTGGCTGGATACAAGCTGTCAGACATTGCTCATACAAATTATTTTTCACTCTAACTTGAAAAAATCATAAAGCTTTGGTCTAGTAAAATTGCAGAGAGAAACAGCCACTAGTTTTGCTAGAAAAAAATGTGTTTAAATCTTGATTCCGCTTCACGTAATTCGTATAATGCTGAGTAAGTTACTTAGGCTTGGCATGCCTACGTGCGCTCCCCTGGAAAGGCGGAGTGATTCAACTTATCTCATGAGGAGCAATGGAAATAGGATAAGATAAAGTTATTTAAAGTAGCAAAAAGTAGGTAAGTATTTTACCTTCACACTTCTCTATATGTAAATGAAAGTCATTGGTATCTTCAGTGTTATGGTACCTCTTAATCTTATTGTACTAGCAAAGTCTAGAACTTCCACAAAAATGTCTTAGTATTTTTCTTTTTTTTTTTCTTTTTTGTAGAGGTTTTTGCTATAGGGCGTGCGTGCTTGCCAGAAAGACAGAGAGAGACAGAGAGATAGAAAGCGAGAAATCACCCCCGGGGGTATGGCCACGCCACAATCCCTTCTCTTCCATTCTTCTCTCAGGATCTTGGGCATGCACGCACACGCGCCCGGCGTGGGTTTAAGCCACCGGGTCCGGGACTCGAGCAGCGATCGACTGCATGGGAGTCCAGCGACATAGCCATTATGCTAACTGCTGGTCCCTCTTAGTATTTTTTTTAATAAAGTGCTACTAATTAAATTAGCAAATTTTATGGGTAATAATTACCAAAAAATATGCTAGTGCTTTTCAATTTTGTAATATAAACTTTGGGCTACTTTAAAAACATATACTAGCGTGGAGGTAGATTCAGATGGCAGAAGAAAAACTAAGAAAAACAAATATCTTTTTAATTTCTGTTAAAAATGGCACTATTTAAGGCCATAGAGTAGAAAGCTAATGGGTGATCTAAGAATGTGAAAGAATATTTCCCAGGGGATAGTCGCCAGTTGTTTTTTTATCCCTACTTAGACAAGAACAGGAGGAAATTAGCTTAAATTTCATTTGGTTTAGAGTAATGGAAGCAAGCTATGAAATCTAATTCCCAGGGAATCTTTTCTTCAAAATAAGTTAGAGACTTACTGCCTACCATGGTTTCAGGGTAACCCTGAGTCCAAGTATGAGAAAATACTAGATGAAGTTTTAGTCATCCATCTTTCTAATCCCTTTCAAGGGAAGAAAACAAGCAATTACAAGCATATTATGCAACAGGTGTTTTTACTTATATTCATTTAATCTTCACTGAAAATCAGTTTTCCTACTTTGTAAGTCAAAATACAAGCTCCACAAGTTGCTTGTCCAAGGTCATTTAGCTAATGAGAAGTGGACTTAGAATACGACTACCTAACCTTGTGCACTGTATCAACTTACCTCAGCAAAGTTTTGCTCACACAGCCACATTTAATTTTTATTCATATTTTAAAATGACTTTATCTCCACTATGTAAGGAGTATCTGAAGACCAAAATAAATTGGAACCTAACTAGTACTTACCCAGCTACCTAATACACTCCAAACATAGAAGCACTCTACAGATAATATCTCATTTGATGACAGCTCAGATTTGAGGCAAGTACTATCATAAGCCCTACTTACAGACTTGAGGAAGTTGAATTGTTTGCCCTGGATCCCACACTGGTAGGTTGTGGAGTTAAGATTGGAACCATATGGTCTGACCCCATAGACCTTGCAACAGCCACTGGATAGTAGAGATACTGTAAAGATTTGTGGTTTCACAGTCTGATTTGATGATACACCGTTACGTTTCCATTGTCTTTTTGTGTGGTTATAAAGCGGTTGTCATATAAACTCAGTAACAAGCTCAGCTAAGTGCATGGGTATTTAAAGATTAAAAAGTGAATGACCTGTAGCCTAGAAGTGAAAAAGTCTATAAGCTTCTTTTTAAAATATCAAATATTTATGTTAATAGACCAAGCAGTCACTTATGTCACTAGACCTTGGATTCTAGGATTCAGAGGATTCTAGGACAATTTCAGCACATTCTAGAAAGACCAGGGATGCCTCAAAATATATGAGGGGCATTCAAAAAATTCACGGACATTACATACTACAGAAGCTATACAGGGATTTCGTTTTTTCAATACCACATAAACTGGTACTTTAACTTCATTTTCCACAAACTTTTTGAAGTCCCGTCACATGGTAATGGTGCTACATATAGTAGTAGCCATGCCCGAGGTGCTGAAGAGGAGCCTTTAAACTTCAAAGGAGGCAATGGGGTGCTCAGCATTTTCACCCTGACATGCCTAGCGACTGTGAGAATCAAGTATGTCAGGAACTCAGACCACAGGGCATCTGAAATCCAGCAAAGACTTCACTTTTATTTTCAACAAGCCATAGATATTCAAAAGCAGAAAGAGTCAATTGAGATCATCTGGTTCAGTCCATTTATCTTACAGACAAGGAATTTGAGGACCAGGCAAGGTTAAGTACTTTCTCTAGGGTCAGAAAGCTAATTAGTGACAGAGTTAGTAATAAATCACTCCCATGAAAAGACATGCTTTCAAAGTGAATTCAATTACCTTGTACTCTCAAGTGACTATTAAGAACACCCATGTAGTCAGACAATTGCCAACGTTTCTGTGACGCAAACGTAACCCAAGAGGCTCTAAAATGAACTTTACAACATTGAGCAATCTGTCAGCAGTCTCTAAAATACACTAATTTGAGTCAAATCATCACTGTTAGGGGCCGTGTTCCAGTCAACTTGTTTTGGTCCAAAGTTTCTGTTTCAGCCACAGTAAATGTACAAATATTTTATCTCTTCTCTAGTAGATAGCAGATATTAAAACAAAACAAAACAAAACAAAACAAAACAAAAAAAAAAAACAACTTCAGGTGTACTTGGGTAAAAAGGATAAAATTATTTGGCATTTGTAAACTTTGTACCACATTCCCTCCTCAAAACAGGGCATCATTTTGAATTCATAGTATAACTATTTTTAGATCAAGAATCATCCATTTTTCAACTGATGACAAAATCCATAGATTTTAATGGTAGTCCACTGGTATTAAGAACTTAATAACAAATAAAGTATTAGAAAGTATTTAAAATGAGTGGAAAGTGTTTTCACATGAGATGTATGTAAAAGTTTGTTTCAACATACTAAAAAAAAAAAAAAAGAAGTAGATCTATTTAAAATCCCAAAGATTTGCCTTTAAGAAAAATGGCTAAATTAGTAAGGAGAAATGGGAAACAACAGCACAAAGAAAAAAAATCCTATGGAGTTGGAATGGATATGGGTGAAAATGCAAATAACCATTCAGTCAACAATTAATAGCACATATTTACTGGTCTTCCACATGAGAAAGTTAAAGAGAAGGTGAACACATGAAAATATAATGAGAACTGAGGTATGGACTATAGGAATGCTTCTGAATAACAAACTAAATACAATTTCTACCAAGAGAAAAAAGTCAATTACAATATACATTAAAATAGCATTGCTGGGGACCAGCAGTTAGCGTAATGGCTATGTCGCTGGATTCCCACGTAGTCGACCGTGGTTCACGTCCCGAGACCTGGTGGTTTAAAACTCACGCCGGGCGCATGTGCTTGTGTGCCCAAGATCCCGAGAGGAGAATGGAGGAGAAGGGATTGTGGCGTGGCCATCCCCCCTGGGGGGTGATTTCTCGCTTTCTGTCTCTCTGTCTCTCTCTGTCTGTCTGGCGAGCGCACATGCGCCCTATAGCGAAAAACCTCTCAAGAAAAAAAAAATAGCATTGCTGGGGGCAAAAAAAAAGGGAAGAGATACTATCAGAGAAGTGTTAATTCTAACAGTTGTAAAATGAAACAGCTGTAGTTTGACACTGTTCTCAGTACTCAAATTCTCATGGTTTACTCTGTTTATCCCTGGAAGGCTTACACATTTTCAGAAATGGAAACCCTCTATCGCACTTGACATTTCAGAAATGTGTTAATGATAAAGTCCTCCATTTGACCATATCCTTGTCCTTAAAAGACGAATGAACACAATGGGAAAACTGCAGCAATCTCCTTTCGATGTACTCTATAAAGTCATGTTCATGTTATATGCCTGGTATAGGAAAATCCATTTGTGAGCAACTATTTTGAGGCTCGATGGTAGTTTAGCTTCAGGAACATTCTGTGACTATTCAATGTCAATTTTTCTTAGGTTTTCTGGTCCTAAGAAACATCCCCCAAATTAAATAATGGAGATTTATGAATGCTACCACTAGAAGAGAAAAGCAGCATCTAGTTTCATGAACATCAAGAAGGATGGTTAACAGATCAGCAATTCTATATTGCTAATAATCTACACAATTTTATTTATTTGTTTGTTTATTTATTTATTGAGTCAGAATCTTACCATGTTGTGATTCTGCCTCAGCCTCCCAGTTGGGGCTACAAGCTGCACTGCCACTCCTAGCTCTTTTTCAGATGAGGTCTTGCTATGTTTCCCAGGCATGACTCAGTTCCTGAGCCTCAGCCTCCCCAGGTTGCTGGGATTACAGGTGCATACCACAGCACCCAGCCTTTAGGTTGAACCAAAAATGAAATGTGGACCTTCCATGTGGTCCAAGCCCACAGAGCACAGCATCTTAGCAACACACATCACTGTGGCTGGGCCTGTGTACTTTATTTAACAGACACCAGGTGCCAGATACTGCTACATACCTTACACACATTCATTTCATTTGATCACTTAATAGTTGTAACAACTTTACTAGGTAAGAACTACTATTATCCCTGATCTCTAGATTAGAAAATCAATACACAGAAAGGTAAATAATTTGCCCAAGGTCAAACGAACAGTAAGAATAATATCTCTTAAAACTCAGTACTTGGGGTCATCTCAAGGTATAGTGGTGAAGGCAGCTGGATCACACACACTGTGGGCTGGCCCCGAGTCCTGAGTTTTAAGAAACATTATTTTTGACTACTTGTATAACTACTTGTATGAGCTCACCGACTGCATATACCATGAGGTATTCTGCCTCCTTATTAGGAAGCTGGTCCTTCAAAATGAGAGGACTAAAGAATGATGAATTTTGTCTGGCCATTTTCCTTTTTTCTGCTCTTTAATAAAATAGGCCATTAACAAGCATTCATTAAACTTAATAAGACACATCCTATTTCAATAATTAAATGGGAGTGTAGTTTTTTTGTTTTTAAGAGAATTCCTTAATAAATGTCCCTCAAAAGAAGCAGTGTGTGATACTAATTAATAACTGGTTTCTAGCAGAGTATGACAGAGTATATTAAAGCAGTACTATTAGTGGTGATAATGATATTACTATTGGTTAAAGAGAGCAGAAAAAGAAGCACTTTTTCTAAATAATTTCAAGTCTAGGGTGAAGTCACTTATGGGAAAGCTCAAACAGGGTTACTCTGAAATATGGAGAGAAGGGCTTGATGGTGGGTCTTAACTGTCTGACACAGAGATGATCTTAGATGAGAAGAATGGTTTTAATATAAATGACCACGAATGTTCTATTTCCATATCCACCTGCAAGTGTGACATGATATCATCTGATAATACACACATTTTCAAGTCACGATTTTAAACATTGTGTGTAAGAATTAACATACAAATCAAGGGGCTAGCTGGTGATGCAGTGGTTAAGGCTGCTGGATCCTACGTGGATGACTGTGCAATTTGAGTCCTGGACCCATCAGCTTGAAAAATACACCAGACACAGGTGCATGTGTACCCAAAGTCCTGAAGGGAGGGGAAAATGAAGAAGGGATTACAGCACGGTTATTCCCATAGGGGGTATTTTCTCACTCCCCCCACCCCATCTATCCAGCAAGCATGCTTACTCTAGAAAAATTTGTAAGGAAAAAAAATACAAATCAGTACATTGGAATCACAGATAAATTGGAACTACTAGCAATTGTTATTGTAATGACATCCCTTATACAGGTAAAATCATTCATATTTGCTACTTTATTATTTATATAATTTTAGAGAGTTACAGTATTACTTCATTATTTTAGTAGTAATTTTTACATGTTAAAATTTAAAAGTAATTAATATTTTTTAATTTAGTTATTTCCAATGAATACAATAGTGTTCAAACCACCAATATATTGATGTTTTATCTATTCAGTTTTATAGTTATTACAACTACATAATGTATACTACCAACATTTAAACTGCCAACTATTTCTTTGTTTGAATTTGAGTCCAGACAGTGAAACTGATTTTTAATAATACTACTATAATCAGGATTCTTAAAACTCACTGCAAATAGCACACCACATAATACAGCATTAAAGAGGATTTGTGTTTATGAAAGTACTTTCTGTTTGAATCAGAGAAAGACTGAGGTTTTTTGACAGAGTGATTTGTGAAACATAGGATATGGAATAAGAAGCAGCATTTAACTCTATGGCTTTTCAAAACATAGACGACTTTGATTCTATGAAAAGAATATACTTAAATTATTAGAAATCATCTCTACTACATAAAAGAGGATGAAAAGTACATACTTTTTTTGAGGGGGGGAGAGGTTTTTGCTATAGGGTGCGTGCGCTCACCAGACAGACAGAGAGAGACAGAGAGACAGAAAGCGAGAAGTCACCCCCCAGGGGGAATGGCCACGCCGCAATCCCTTCTCCTCTATTCTCCTCTCGAGATCTTGGGCACGCACGCACATGTGCCTGGCATGAGTTTAAGGGACCGGGTCCGGGACGCGAACCGCGATCGACTACGTGGGAGTCCAGCAACATAGCCATTACGCTAACTGCTGGTGCCAGTACATACTTTTTTAAGGTGAGTCCTAGGCCTACGAATTCTACTTCAAAAATGTATTATAACATCATGTGAGCTACAAATTAAATTTGCTTTTGAAGTTCCCCTTTCACATGCATGAAGTACAAAATAATTAATTCCACAGAGGTGAATTGAACATCTGCGATCACCTTGTTGATAAATATTCTCTTTTAAAAATATTCTACAAATATTTAAGACTACGTATTAATTTAATGAACACTCCCTCAACCCATCCCTTTTCTTCTCCATGCAGTTTTGAATTTTTCTGTAAAGGTAGATCTCTGTAACTAGACAAATGCATAGAAATGAACAAATAAGGGACCAGCAGATGGTGTCATGCTTACGTGGCTGCACTCCCACATAGTTGACAGCAGTTTGAGTCCCTGTACCGGCAGCTTAAAACTCACATCGGACGTGTGTGTGCATCCAAAATCCCAAGAGGAATATGGAGAAGAAGGGATTGCCACATGGCCAACCCCACGGGGCGGGGGGGGGGGGGTGATTTCTCACTTTCTGTCTCTCTGTCTCTCTCTATCTCTCTGGAAAGCACATGCACCCTATAGAAAAATCTCTCTTAAAAATTAATAAATAAAAGTCACTTGTAAAATGTTCTCAGTGTTTCCATCTTTGCTAAAATTCTTTGAGGTTGGTAGGAAGGTATTAGGACTTGCCACATTTTACAGATGAAGAAACCAACAGATGTGACTTTACAACTATTGTATACTTGTTCATTCAGCAAGTGGATTAAAATGTTTTGGGAAGGCTAACCCAAGAAGTGGAAGGGACTTATGTGCCACAGATAATCTGGATTTATCACTCAATTGTGTATTTTTTAATTCTGTAGAAATTCACTATTTTTTTTTCTTTTCTTTTTTTCTGTTTTCAAAAAGATACTCTAATGGGGCCAGCAGGGGGTGTGGTGGTTAAGGTGCCGGACTACCAGGTGGCCAACTTCAGTCTGAGTTCCTGACCCAGCGGCTTGAAAATCATGCTGAGTGCATGTGACTGTGAGCCCATAATACTGAGAGGAGAGCGAAAGAGGGTTTACAGCATGGCCATCCTCTCGAGGGGTGAGTTTTAGTTTCCTTCTCTCTGTCTGTCTCTGATGAGCACACGCACCCTATGGCAAAAACCTTAAAAAAAAAAAAAAAAAAAAAAAAAAAAAAAAAAAAAGACACTGTAACAGTGATTTTAAAGAAAAACTTCAGTATCTTCAATAAAACAGATATTCTCAAACAATATTGGTGAAAAATGTGACTTTCTTAAGATATAATTTATCAATATGTAAAGATACAGTTTTAAATCACAATTCGAGCAATTCAAACTGTGGAAGTGTTGCCTAAAGAAATAACTAGAGGTATTCAAACACGTTCCAAAAATTTTACCTCCGACCCATGAATGAGAAGATAACCAAAATACTAGCCATAATCAAAGCTCTTAAATTCAGCAGTGTGTGGTCAGCCAGGCCACACACTTTCTTTCCTTTAGAGAAATAACTTCTTCTCTAAGTAACCTTCTTATACTTAAAAATCATTTCTGTAGTTTTTACTGTGTTCATTTTAAGGACATCAATTTTTTTCTCCATTCCTACAAATCAAGTTCAGTCTAAGACTGAATCACATACCTTTATTACATGATGCTTTTCCGGGAACACGGGAATCTTAAACATTTGGCACCAATATGTTGTACCCTTGTTTGGGATGGGTACCTGTCTTAATAAAAAGGGGAGATGGATATGAAGTCACATTTTCTTGACATGCTGTCAAATACAATAAAGGAAGCAAAAGCTCTCTCATAGATTTGTAATAGATGCATCCCTAAATTTATAAAACCTAAAAAAAATAAAATAAAAAAATAAAAAAAAAAAATAAAAAACCAACAACTTACGTTTTGATTTACCAGATCAAAGTATGGTAAGGCTGTAGATAGCGCGTTGGTTTTCTCAGGGTTCAGTAACCGCAGACTCTTGGTGCCCCGATTAGAGCCATGGTACTTGGGACTGTCTTCTCCAGCATCCTCATGGTGATAGGCCCAGATCACTCGCACAGTGCTTTCCTGGTAATTGGACATGGACTCAGTTATGTCTCAGGATGGCCCTTTCCTTACCACTGAGTTAAGTTTAAAGAAATCTACTTAAGGCAAGATAGATACAGAAGAAAAGAGAATAATGACACTGGAAAATTCACTCTAACATTATGTCAATTTGATTAGGTCATTAAGGATCCAAATTAGACCAAGTTACTTTTTAGAAGGAATAGTCTCTCTCATGCAAGATTCTGTGCTCAAAAAAGAATGAAGAACAGGTGACTTAGTCATTATGCTTTCAGGAATCATTGTCCTGTCAAAATCTGGACTAGTAACTACTAGTTACCAAGCAAATATTTTTGTTAAGCAGCAGAGACTTTGGAAAATTAAAACTGCTTGAGTACAATGGAATGTTTTAGAGAAAATATTTATTTAAATAGAATGAAAAATTAAAACTACCTTGGGATTTTTTTTTTTTCTTTCACAATAGGTATATTTTTTTTCTAGTCACTAACCCAATCACACATATGAATTTACAGAAAGTGAAAATGCAGAAGGAATCTTGGGTTGGTTTATGGTAATAGAGCCAATCTATGGTTGCTTTATGAGTCCTGGGAATTTCCTAAGGAAAGTGCTGTCAGCTGAGATTGGTTTCCATTGAGCAACCAAGAGAGCTAGCCCAAAGTATTCTGGCCAAGGAAGGTGTGCTGGGGTGTAAAGACACGGCTCAGTCCTCCAATGGATTAAGGGGATTTTTCTGGCCAGAGTTTTGTAATAAAAACTTTGAAAATAAACAAGGAAGCAAAGACTATTTTAAATGTTCTCTTTGCTATATTCCCTCTTAATAAGCTAAATGACTATGATTCTTATTCTCGTTAAAGTATAATTGCACCTATATATTACCTAAAAAGTGACCCACGTCATTGCATGTTTTCTCTTCCTTTTTCACTCTTTATGCTGAATGTTCATCAGAACTGCTTTAAATTTTGCACATTCTCATTTGCAATGCTTTAATTTATAAAATATAAAGGATACTTTTATTGGCCCATTCAAAATGAAATTCATCTAAGCAATTCATGGACATTTCCAAAGTACCACAAAAATTCTATATCTTCTAAATATATAATTTACATATATGCATAAAGATATTAATTGTTGCATGAAGTATGAGAATAAGAAATCTCATATAACAGGCGAATAGGCAGTTTTAAACAACCAACTATTCATCTTGATTTTATAAATTTAAAAAGATTTCAGTTACAAATCACATTAATTATATACGAATATTCAGTATCATAGTTCTCTCTTGCTAATCTATTTCTTCAAACCCTTATCTCTTGTCTATTTTCAAACTTTTAGAGGTGTAGCTAAAATGCATTTATACAGGGTCAGCAGGTGGTATGGTGGTTAGGGGTGCTAGACTCCCACATGGCTGACTATGGTTGAAGTCCTGGACCTGGCAGCTTACTTTCTCATTTTCTCACTGTCTCTCTCTCTCTCTCTCTCTTTCTCTCCCTCTCTCTCTCTCTCTTCCTCTCTCTCTCCCCGAGTCTTGCTCTGGTCAAATTTAAAAAGTAAAAATAATTATAAAGAAAATAATTCTTTAAAAATGCATTTAAGGTGAAAATTATACAAACTTTAAAAAGCTCTTCACATTCTTAAATTCACATAAATAGATCTCTTTTTATTTCTAAAGAGATGTCAGAAATATTCCAAAAAAGATAATGTGACTTTATTGACCAAGATTGTTTTAAGATTATGATTTGTTCATTTTATAAGGAGTTTCCCAAGTATAGGTATGCAGCTTGTTCACAGGTGTGTTCACTCATAGACTCCTTACCGTTATACTCTTGTCATTTATGTCACATGTATGCAGTTCCCTGATAAATTCAATGATTGTGTGTGTACTATTTTCCATGGCATATTCCAGGTGGTAATCTTGCTGAGCATCCTTTTTCAACTCTTTATTTGCATTTGTAAAATAATCCTGCAGAAAATATGGAAGAGAAAAATCAAGATATCCTAAGCACAGAGTGAAAAGAATTTAAGAGATTTTATATAACCTTAAAAAGCTAATTATGGATTTGCTTTTGACAAAATTCTATATCTAGAGTCACTTTATGAACCTGGGATTTTCCAAGGGGTTGACTTATTCCAACTAGAGACCCCTGGAAAGTGGTTCATATTTGAATTTCTAGTCCTTTAGGAAAAGGCAGTGTAGATTGAGAACATCAGAGTATCAGCAAAGATGGAAGAAATGAACATTTGAGACCACTGAGTACTTTTCCTTCAGTGTACAAATAAAAAGAGAGACTTTAGCTAGTGAACTGTCTAGCCCCAAAGTGATGACTACTTAGAAGGAAAGGCAGAACTAGCCCCAAGGCCAGCACTCTTCCCTCTATTACTCCTCATAGAGCATCACTTCACCATTCATAAAAGCAAAGGTTGTTGCTGCATGAGCTTTACTGGCATATGATTATTAAAATGAAGTGCAGGGACCAGCAGATGGCATAGTGATTAAGACGCTGGACTCCCACATGGCTGAGTATGGTTTGAGTCCCAGACCCGGTGGTTTGCTTACTCTTTCTCTCTTTATGTATCTGGTCAAATTAAAATAATAACAATAGATAAATAAAAGTAAATAAATAATTTGGTTAAAATAACGTGCAATGGAAAATACAGAAAGAATGAAACTACTTGAAGTGGAAGATACTGGAAAATAAAAACAGAAAAAAAATTTTTTTTTTATAGAAGCTATAATTGTTGCACTAAACTTCAGTGGTGACATTTTCCTCTAGGTGAGGGGGACAGACAAATACAATGGAGAAAGCATGGACTTTGAAATCAAGTGACTAAGATCTGATCCCCAATTTTATCCCTAAACAGTCTTGAAGAATTGTTGACGTCAAACACTGTGAGCTTTAGTTTTGGTGTTCGTAAAATGGTCATAATATTTACCTATTTCACAGACTTTGAAAGAAAAATAAGTGAAATAGTCTAGGAGATAGGAGTAGGGAGGTACTGCCATTTTTAATAACACAAGATTTTCAACATGTAAATAAAATAACAATGCCAAAGGACAAAAAGGGCTTTAGATAAACAAACTGCCTTTGCACTGAACTGGTATGTCATTACATGATTCAAGTAGTCAGTTTTTGTAAACTGTAAGAATACAGTATAAACTGTAATCAGTTCAAGGAGTAGAATAATTATCCTAAGTCTTGCAAATATATTTCTAAAACCATTAGTTCCACAAAATAGCCAGCGGGCCTGCCAATGTTTCACTCATCCTATTTCCATGCAACAAAACAAATTCCTTCTAGCCATGGTCTCTTTTTTCTACCTTTTCAGATAATTTAACTATGAAAACTTGGGAGACACTTTCACTCAGATCATATGGAAAATTCCTTGAGCTAATCTGCCCTGTTAAGACCACTGAATGCATAATATTTAGAAAATATGGCTGCCAATTATTTCAAAGTTCTGCATTCCTGGAAAAGTTCAATGTGATTGTCTCAGAGAAGCTGATAGCGACAGTCTTAGTGAGGGAAATTTAGGAACCAGGCAAGGATATCTGCACTCTTTACTGGCAGAAAGTCCTACTGTTGGTTGCCCACTTCTGACAGTTTATCTCTGTTATTCCCCGTTTCCTCTGATTCTCTAAGGACTGCAAAGTTCTGTCCTTAACAGTACTCTCTTCTGTCATCGTACGTCAGCCTCTGGGAATCTCATCTTCTCCAACTGTTTAGAGCCATCACCTTTATAAAAGTATCACATATTCAAAATTCTTCTTCACTTGTAAGTCTTATTATTTCAAATTCAATAAATATATATTCACTTTTCACCTGTAGGACTAGTTTTCCTGATTGTTAAAAATAATAATGCCACTCTTCCAGCCATTCAATCAAAACTATGATCTTCTTTAACTGCTTTCCTATGATTCACACCTGTACAGAGAGCTCTGCTCCTAGCAAATCTTCCTTTGAAAAAATAACCCACCTTTTTATTTGTATTTCATTTCAACTTCTTATCTTGGATCAGAGTCTATCATTTATTGGGTTCTTGGAAAAGTCATGACGTATTATTCTGTTTTGTTTTTTTTTTAATGTAAAAATGCATCATGACTTTTCCAACAATCCCATACATCTGTCACAGTCTTCCTTAAAAATCATTCTCGGTGCCAACAAGCAGTGTAGTGGTTAAAGGTGCTAGACTCCCACATGGCCAACATAGTTCAAGTCCTGGACCTGGCAGCTTGCTCTCTGGCAGCTTGCTCTCTGTCTGTCTGTCTCTCTCTCTCTATTTCTCTCTGGTCAAAATTGAAAAATAATGGTAATAAATAAATAATTCTTTAAAAAAAAATCCTTCTCGACATAGACGTGGAGGACTGCATGTTGATGATACTGTGAATATCTTTAACTGAACTGGTGTGCAGTGTGTTCACGCTAGAAAAATTAGTTTTACAATCTGTGTTGATGTACAGTGATTAAATGTATAAAATAACTTTTTAAAAGAAAAAATTCAAAGGTTATTTTGTTCAAATCTGGATAAAAAATTGTTCTCAAAATGTCAATGCATGGGGCAAGCAGGTGGTGTGGTGGATAAGGGCGCTGGATTCCCACATGGCCAACCATGGATCAAGTCCTGGACCTGGTGGCTTGCTTTCTCACTTTCCCTTTCTTTCTCTCCCTCTCTCACTCTCTCCTCTCTCTCTCTCATCATATAAAGAAAAAAATAACAATAACAAATGGAGATAAATAAATAAATAATTCTTTAAAAAAAGAGTCAATGCATTTTATTCAACAATATATAGCAAAAACAAGCAAAGACTATATAGCACAAAGTCCAACCATTTAGATTTCAGTTTCCCTAAAATTTAGCCCAACATGGTTTTCAAGATTCCCTAATATTATTATTATCATTATTATTATTATTTGGAGAGGTTTTTGCTAAAGGGTGCTTGTGCTCGTCAGAAAGAGAGACAGAGAGAAAGAAAGCGAGAAACCACCCCCCAAGGGGGACGGCCACGTCACAATCCCTTCTCCATTCTCCTCTCAGGATCTTGGGCATGCACACACACACACACACCCGGCGTGAGTTTAAGCAACCTGGTCTTAGACTCAAACAGCAGTCCATTAGAGTTCACAGATGTAGCCATTACGCCATCTGCTGGTCCCTATGTTGTTATTTTTTTTTTAAAGAATTACTTTCTTTAACTTTATTTTAATTTGACCAGAGGGGGAAAGAGAGAGAGAGAGAGAGAGAGAGAGAGAGAGAGAGAGAGATAAAGTAGAAGGCAGCAAGCTGCCAGGTCCAGGATTTGAACCACAGTTGGCCATATGGGAGTCCAGCGCCCTTAACCACTATGCCACCTGCTGGCCCCAGCTATTGTTATTTTTTAAAGAGGTTTTTGCCGTAGAGCATGTGCACTCCCTGGAGAGAGAGAGAGAAATAGAGACAATGAGAGGCAAAATGAGAAATACTCCCCCCCCGGGGGGGGGGACGGGCAGATGGTCATGGCACAATCCCTTCTCTTCCATTCTCCTCCCAGGATCTTGGACACGCATGCACACATAGCTGGTATGAGTTTCAAGCTACTGGATCCAGGACTCGAACCACAGTCAGACATGTGGGAGTCCAGCGACATCTGCTGGCCCCTAGATTCTCTATTATTAATTTTACCACATGACTTCTATTACTCATGCTCCTTTCAAAAAATCAATCTTTTCTAGCACTTCGCTTTGTTCACGTACTTCCTCTCTTTCTCCATACTTTCTTCATTCAACTGAGAGGTCCTGTCCACTAACTTCACGTGTTGAACCTCTTCCTTCCCTGCCAGGCTCATGATTCCATTTACTCTATTAAGTTTTCCTTGGATCATTCCAATTGGAAGTGATGATACATCTCTAAATCCTCATTCCTCTATTTACAGTTCCATGTATAATGTAATATACAAGAGGACTTCAACATCTTTATTTTGGTGCAAAAAAAAAAAAAGTGCATGCATACTTTTTCAGAATATGCATACCATGATCTTTTTGAAGATTCCTTGTATTCTAGATATTGCATTATTATCTTAACCATGTGAGAAGATAATTGCCTAAAAATGGACAGCTAGATAATTATTTTTAAGAGAGTTTTGTTATCAGGCACATGTGCTCACTGGAAAGACAGAGACAGAAAGTGAGAAATCAACCACTCCGAGGGGAAGAGGGAAAGCACTACTTGGGATTCTGGACACGCACACACATGGGCCTGGTGTGAGTCCCAAGCCACTGGTCTGGGACTCGAATTGCAGTTGACTATGTGGGAATCCAGCAACGTAATCATTACACCATCTGCTGGTCCCACTAGCTAATCTTTTTAATCCTGCTGGTCCCAACTAGCTAATCTTTTTAATCCTGCTGGTCCCAACTAGCTAATGCAAATTTGTGCCTTTAGAAAAGTTGTGAACATTGTAAATGTAACAAAAAGAGGGATACAGTAGATTATTTCCACCTCCCTGCTCCCAATTATATTTACATATGGTCAAGACCTGGTGTGGAATGTGTTAAACCAGATGTTAGAATGATCTGGAGTCTGCATGACCTGTGATGCAGACACATCTGGCACTGCAATTTGGGAACCCTGTTGTGACCTTTTAACCCTGCATGGACATAAATCTTAGAAAATTAGCATGAGCATTTTTATGAAATAGAGTTATGCATGCAACAATTCTTTGAAATCCTTTGACACAAGGAAGATGTTCTCTACCTATTTTAAATAAGTAAGAAGAGAAAACAAAAAAACAAGACTTGAGAAAGAGTAGCCATGTTTTAGAGTGTTTCCACCGTGTCTAACAGAGTCACTTCATGTTGAAGATGCTCATTAAACGTGTGTCCTTAAAAAAGGAGCCAGACTTCTGCTAAATCTATATAAGGAGATAATTTTGAAAATGAAAGATAAGAACCCAAGAAGCATCATCTGATATTCACAGCTTGACAATGTAAAAATAGTTTAACTTGGTCAGACCACAGTATTTCCCAGTAGTATCTTTTTTTCTTTATTTTTGTATTAAGAAAATACATAGACTGGGACCAGCAGTTAGCATAATGGCTATGTCACTGAATCCCATGTAGTCGACCGTGGTTCAAGTCCTGGACCTGGTAGCTTAAACTCACGCCGGGTGCGTGTGCGTGCATGCCCAAGATCCCGAGAGGAGAATGGAGGAGAAATGGAGGAGAAGGGATTGCGGCATGGCCATCCCCCCAGGGGGTGATTTCTCGCTTTCTGTCTCTCTGTCTCTCTCTGTCTCTCTGGCAAGCACACACACCCTGTAGCAAAAACCTCTCAAAAAAAAAAAAAAAAAAGAAAGAAAGAAAGAAAGAAAATACATAAATACATAGACTGTAATCAAACATAGACTACATAGACTATAATCAAGCATAGCCTCTGTGGTGTCAATATTACAGAATAAAAATGACATATTGACAAATCTTAAAAGCATAATTGAGGTAAAAGGAGAGAAAAGGAAAAAAAGAATCATAAGATTCCAGATCTCATATCATTCAACTATTGTTGCTGGAAAAGAAAGAAAGAAAGAAAGAAGGTGGGGAAAGGGAGGAAAATAGGAGAAGAAAAAGAAAGGAAGTCATTCATAAAGCCAGTCAGTTTTGAAACCATCATTCTTGAGACTCAAATGGGCTAAACCTAAAAAGAGTTTTAAAAAATCCGATGACTTTCCCCCCCTATAGGTTACATGTGGTCGCCAGAGACAATCAGAGGGAAACTGAGAAATCAGCCCTCCAGGGGAGATGGGTATACTGCAATCCCTTCTCCTTCATTCTCCTCTTCAGATTTTGGGCATACACACACATGTGTCTGTCATGGTTTTCAAGTCGTTGGGTCCAGAATTCAAACTGTGCAGTCTGCCACGTGAAATTCAGTGCCTTAAACTCTACGTCACCTGCTGGCCCTAAAATCCTGTGACTTTAAGAGTTCCTTGACAGTTTGGCAAAGAAATAGATATTATTCAAGTGGTTAGTTAGATGGATAATTACTATGTTTCGACCATCCTCTGAGGGAAAAAATAGAGAATAAAATTGACATGGTAAAACATTGACCAATTAAGAGTTAGAATATTAGTAGTCACTTAGAAGCTGATATTCATAAATAAACACTACATAGTATTTATCAGACATTTAAGGAAATTTCCCAAATCTTTATCCAAATTTCATGTTTAGAATTAGAACCAAATGACACCCTCATCACCCTCATCCCATTTTGCTAATGGAATCAACTCTCTCATACACCTATAAGAAAGGCCATTTCTCTGTCATCTTCTGAGGACTTTTAAAATAAAAATAGGATGAGCTAGCCCCATAGCAGAGTGGTTAAGGGAGCTGGATCCCACCTGGCCTACTACGGCCTAGACCTGGTAATTTGGAAAACATGCTGGCTGCATAAGTCCAAAATCCCAACAGCATGGAGAAGTGGATAAGAAGAGATTGCAGCATGACCACACCCTACTGAATGTAAGCACTTTCTCTCCCTTTCTTCTCTATCTCTGTAGCACACACACACTCTGGCAATTATAAATAATAGGAATATTGATCACAGTGAACTCTCATTATGATTCGATGTCAAAGCCATTATAAAAATGTAATTGTATAATAAAAAATAATAGGAATATTGATCACAGTGAACTCTCCTTACGGTCAGGTGTCACAGCCATCATAAAAATGTAATTGGAGGGACCAGCAGAAGGAGTAATGGTTACTATCTCTCTACTCTCACATGACTGACTGTGGTACAAGTCCTGGACGGCTGGCTTGAAACTCACGCAGGGCAGGCGTGCATGTGTGCCCAAAATCTCGAGGGGAGAATAGAAAAGAAGGGATTGCAGCATAGCCATCCCCCCTGGGAGGGGAGTGATGTCTTGCTTTCTGTCTCTATGTCTCCAGCAAGAGCACATGTCCTATAGCAAGAATCTCTCTTTTAAAAAATTAGATAATATATGTATTAAGTACATTGCATAAGTAAGTGTAACATAAAATACTGATAAAGGAATGTAAGTTATAATTGAGAATCATTAAACATGGGCCCAGTCTGGCAGTGTAGTCAGTAGTATACTGAACTGCAGTGCGGAAGCCATATGGCCGACTTCAGTTCAGATCTGGAGTCAGCCCGCGAACATGTTGGGTGCACTCACATTCAAGATCCTAACAAGCTATAGAGCTAGAAAAAAGAACTGCAGCTTGATGAGACCCTATTGGGAACATCTCTCTCTATCATATGTATAAATGCACTTTCTCTCATGAAAAAAATAAATTTAAGAAAAAAAAGAATAATTAAAAATTGTCCTTAGCAGGGTAAGATAGCTGGGAAAATTCAAAGAATCATGATTCTGTACAAACTTTGGAGAATTTAAGAATAAAAATAAGTAGCTATTTTGATAATGTATATATGTAAAAAACTGACACAGAACTCATTCTTATTTACATGCTTCAGTCTTCCTATTCTGCAAAGTGAAATGTGAAGTCATGTTGCCCAATATGAATGGCTTCTTATGATATATTCAAACCCAAATACCCACCATAAGATCAATTTCACTAAGAATTGCCATTGAAGTATTTTTTGTTTTTGTTGCGAATTACTATACTGATCATGTGCTTAGCTTGTTTATGCTTTCTTTAGATAAAATATTTCCTGTTACCCCTGAAGATCTGAGTCAATAATTAGACTCTAGTAATAAACCTGATCTTCAGTAGTGTCATAAAAATATTACTCTTGAAACATATTCTCGCAAGGTATTTTTTAAACACTTTATGCTTTGAAAAAAATTATGAAATATATCACTGAGGTTTCAAAATGTGTGGCAACAGTAAAGTAAGTTACCATCAGCAGAAGTTGGCAGGAAGCTGACATTTAGCATTTAGCATGATACCATGAGTCCTATCACTTTTAAACGAAGATTATACACTGAAAAAAAAAATGCTACCTTTGATAGTCAACAGATTGCTACATCTTGTTTTTTAGAAAAAGAAAAATGATTACACAGATGTTCAGCTGGTTATCCCTCATTGTCAGTATGTTTTTTCCTCTCAAATAAAATCTCTGCTACAGAATAGAGCTTTGACTGGTGCTATGATAAACAGGATGGAGGGAAAACTCTTACCGGTGCAGTGAAAGATATGAATAGACTTCGGTTCAGCTTGGAGAACTGAATGTAAGCACAGCTGCAGGGAGATCCTTGAGAAAAATGTTACCATCTGTCATCATTTTCAACCAACAGGTGCTTGCAGTTTTTCTTATTTTTTTTAAATCTCAAAGGCCTGTTATTTCAAACATTTCCATTTGTAGTACCAATTTCTTTAATAAGTATTATGGTAGCATAGAAATATTGATGGTATAATAATAAATATTTTTGTGGTTAAAAGAATCTTTGACCCTAAAATATTCATAAATCTGTATAAATCACATAAACACAAGCTTCAGATTTCAATATAAGTTGATATTAATAAGTTGTTTCTTGGCTAATCCTAGAAATTTGAGCAGAATGTCAAAATAGAAGAGACTTGCCTTTTCCAAACCATTTCAGATAAAACTGAAACTCTTCAGGTGTAATAAGAGATCTGTTAAATATGTACTGGAATGCCAAGATATGATCTCTGTAGCTCGTGTCCCAGTAAAAAAAAAAGAAGCCCAGCAGAGCAATCTGTTTTTCTTTACATGTCACCCCAATTTTTCTCAACAACCAATCATCTCATTCTAGTTTTCATGTTGAAGAATTTAATACTTTACAATAATTATAGAGTTATCAAGATATAGCATAAAATTTAAATTTCAACTCTTTATCTTTCACATGTGTCGATGAAAAGAAAACAATTTCAAATTTCACCATTTTCAAGTAATATTTTACCTTTATCCAATCCCATCTTCTGAAGTTTTAAAATTTTTTTCCTCTTTCAATGAGTGAGAAAGAGAGAGAGAGAGATAGAGAGACACATGAGCCCAGACCATGGGAAAGTGTGTCTGGCATAATCAGGGAGGTCTCCCGACTTGAGCCAAAAACTTTCCCATGTGGGATCACCTCCCAGAGTGTGGAATTTTACTGCCATGCTACTATCCAGACCTGAACTCATCACATTAATTTTCTTTTTTTTATCTTTAATTTAGGTGACTTCTCTTCCCTCTCCATGACCATTTTATGCAAGGAATAAATTTTGAGAAAAAGAAAGTGGTTCTTTCGTTCTCTTTCTCCTTCCTTTCCTTCCTTCCTTCCTCTCTTGCTTCTTCCTTTCCCTTTCTCCTTTCTTCTGTTGATACATATTTTATTTAATGACTACTATTCTTCAGACCCTGCTATAGGACTGATATTATGTGATATACAGAACATTAGACAAGGTCCCTAATATAATGGAATTTATAGTTTAGTAGAGGTGGGAGAAGGGACAGATAATAGTTCAAGGAATTTAAATAATATAAACAAAAATGTTTAGATAATAAGTGCTCAGAGAAAGATAAAGTTATAGAGATTATGGAAGCCTACTCCAGGTTGGATGATCAGAAAAAGTCACCACTGAGGCAATGAGTTTTAGTCTGAGAAGTAAACTATTAGGAGCCAGGTGGGGAGAAAGCAGCTTCTAGGAAGAAAAAGTGAGACTATTGAGAAAAACTTGGAAAGATGGTTGGGTTATCTAGTGTGATGAAGTAAATAAAAGCTAGCGAAGCAAGCTTATTCCTCCCCAGAGGTGGGGACAAGGGCAGGAGGGATCAGATGAGGCCCCAGACATTGTAACATCTTACAGGTCATTGTATGGAGCCAAAAGCAGAGTGGCCTATTGTGATTGGCATGAATATAGACACACCACACTACAGTGGCTACCATGTACAAAATGAAGAGATAAAGACATAAGATTGGTGGCCAGGAGATACTTAAGTGTGTCACAGTGGTCTACTGGTTCAGTCTGAGTACTGGTAGTAAGAGAGGAGGGTAGGTTTTAGGTTCAGTCTGAAGAGTTAATAAAAACTGAACTTGGGTTTTAGATACGGGGTAACGGAAGAAGATACAGGATGATTCCAATGTTTGGCATCAACAGTTGGTGTCATTTAGTGAAATGGGAAAAGCTAGCAAGGTAACAAGTTGGATGTAAATAGGGTGAAGGTGGAGATGCCTACCTCAGCCTTGGGGTGGAGAGGTCAAGAGGATGAGAATCGTGGAATAGGCCAAAGTAATGTACTAACAGAGACAGAGGGAGTTCAGAAACTCACCCACTACACATTCAGCTATGCTCTTGAAGCCCTCCAAATTTTTGCTTTCCAATATACACAAGGAGACTTCAAAAAGTTCATGGATTTGGGCCAGGTGTAATGGTTATGTTACTGGACTCCCACGTAGTTGACTGCAGTTCGAGTCCTGGACCTGGCAACTTAAAACTCAGGCTGAGCATGTGTGCGTGTGTGCTCAAGATCCCAAGAGGAGAATCGAGGAGAAGGGATTGCAGCATGGACATCCTCTGTGGGGGAGGGGGCGACTCCTCACTTTCTGTCCTCTGTCTCTCTCTCTCTGTCTCTCCAGTGACTCAACCTATGCACTCAACCTATAGCAAAAGAAAAAAAAAAAGGCAAGAAAAATGTTCGTGGAAAAGGGAACTAAAGTACAAGTTTGTTCGGGTTACAAAATTTTTTTGAAATCCATGCATAGTTTTTTCCTAATATACATTTTTCATAATCTTTTCTGAAAACTGTTCATATGGTGATAAAACATTTTCTTCTCTTTTATTCATATTTTAAAACTAATACATATCCATTATACATAATTCAAATATACTGAAATGTATAATCAGGAGAGAGATGACACCCCCTGGTGACTATTTTAATGGTTCAGTGTACACCTATCCAGAGAGACTAGGTGGGCCTCGTGCGACAGAATAACAAACAATATAGACAGTTTTATAGTTGCTAACATCTTCCTTTCTATTCATTTCTTGAATAATCTGAAAGCAGAAATGTGGAATAAAGTTTTTTTAGCATCACTGCATAGGTGGAAGGTAACCTGAAGGATACCTAATCCAGGCGCCCATCAAAGAACAATATCAATAGACAGAGTCTTGCTATGTTGTGATGCTCTTCTTGGGTAGCTAGAACCACAGCTACATCCACCACACCTGGCTTTTTATGGTAGGCCATGCATCTCATATGGCCTTAGCATGCCAAATGGCAGCAAATATCAACCATGCTACTTATGCTGGGCATTAAAAAATATTTATTTTATCATTTTAGGTTTTTGTCATAGGGTATCTGTGCTCTCTCATGGAGAGCGTCAGAGAGAGGAAAGAGATAAATCACCCTCCAGGGAGGATGGCCCTCCAATCCCTTTTTCTCCATTTTCCTGGGACTTAAGAGCACACATACACACACACACACACACACACACACACACACACACACATGCACCCTGCATGATTTTTCAAGCTGCCAGGTCTAGGACTCAAACTATGGTCAGTCCTATGGAAGTCCAACACCTCAACCACTACACTACTACTTGCTGTCCCCAATGAAAATATTTTTAAGAGATAATAACCCAGAATTTAAACTACTTTCAGTAACAAAGCTCATTACCTCACAATTTCATAAGGCAACTCATTCGATTTTAATGCCTGATTGCCAGAAATTTATTTTTTACACTATGCTAATTTTTTCCCTTTAATGTACATTAATTGGGTCTCCTTTTCTTTCTTCTGGAGTCTAATAGGTGGTGTCTAATCCATATTTGTTGAGGAAGACTGTCCACTACTTCAAAGACAATGATCATGTCTTTCTAATTGTTCTTTCTTCAGGCAGAACATTACCAGCTGCTCTGCTTCCCATTCCTTGAATACTCAGATTTCTCAAGGTTTCAACCATCCTTGTAATCCTCCTTTGGAATGTTCCAGATTACCCACATGTCCTTTAAAATGGCTATTCTTAGAAGGGGTCCTCTGGTGTGATCGGCCAAAGACAGAAAGCTATGCCAATATTATTTTCCTTGATATGAACAGTATAGTTTTTAGGCTCAAATACATTTGGGTGTTTAGCAGCCACACCATATGAACTAATACCTAGACCTTATGAATTCCAATGAGGTACAATTTTACTCATTTTGTAACATGAACAGCCCATTTTCTAACCAAGTTGTTGAGCTTTGTTTGTATTCTTAATGAATTTTTAACATTTGGTTACCTTTTATTATTTTAATATATCATACTTTCTTTTAAGGTCCCATTCTGTAACCTAATATAGCCAGTCTGTTTATGTTTGGAGTATAATCACAACTCATTCAACTTTATTCGTCCAGTTTCTACAAGAATATCATGAGAAACCCTATAAAACACCTTACTATCATCCAGATGCACCATTTGATACTCAAAACAAATGAAAAAAATTTTTAAAAAGCAGTCTTATTGGAATAATCTGTATTTTTTGAAGCCATGCTGAGCTCTAGTCATTAATGATTGGAAAATACCAAGCAAATTGCTTAAAGTTTGCTCATTTTTCTCCCTTTTTTTTTTTTTTTTTTTTTTTTTTTTTTTTGATTTTTTGCCATCAACTCAAGTGCTTGTGGGAGAAAGACAGAAAAAAAGGGAAAGAAAGAAATCACCCCCTAGGAGAGATGGTCATGCTACAATCCCTTCTCCTCCATTCTCCTGTTGAGAGTTTGGACACATGTGCCTGGCATATTTTTCAAGCTGCCAAGTCCAGGACTCTGGAGTCAGCCATGTGAGATCCAGCACCTTAACCACTACGCTACCACCTGGCCTCAATCACATCAACGTACACATACTGTGTAGGAGTTTTGCATGACCATTTCATTTAATTCTCACAAGGCCCTTTGAGCTAGTTATCTTGATCTCCCTTATTCACAAAGGAAACTACCACTTAAGAAAGGTTAAAAAAGAGTTTGCCGGGGCCAGCAGATGGCAGTAACGATTACATTGCTGGATTCCCACGTGGTCGACTGTGGTTTGCATCCTGGACTGGCAGCTTGAAACTCACATCAGGTGTATGTGCATGTATGCCCAAAATCCCAAGAGAAGAATGGAGGAGAAGGGACTGTGGCATGGCTATCCCCCCTGGGGGGTGATTTCTTGCTTTCTGTCTCTCTGTCTCGCCAGTGAGTGCACACACTTTATAGTAAAAATTTCTTAAAAAAAAAAAAAAAAAAAAAAAAAAAACGAGAGACTTTGCCAAGGGGGCCAGTGGGTGGCATGGTGATTGGGACACTGAACTCCCACATGGCTGCACATAGTTCGACTTCTAGACCTGGTGACTTGTTTTCTTACTCTCTCTCTCTCTCTCTGTCTCTCTCACACATGTGCCCTATAATAAGTTAAATAATAATAATAATAAGGTTTTTTAAAAAGAATTTACCAAGGGCCACACAAAGAACAAATAGCAAGCAGTACTGGGATTCACACTGGGTCTAGAAGATTTCCTGCTCTTAACTGCTCAGCAGGTATTCGGCAGGTATTTCTTGAGAATCTGCCAAGTACATGGAATTGTTCCTAGTACCTGGGAGGATCTGGCAGCACTGACACAGTCATCAGCCTGCAAATGTTCATCCGTGCTCTAATAAGATACTAATTACCCACCACTCCTGCTCCTCTTCTTCCTTTTCCCTTGTGCAACCATAGCTCCGAGGCATTTCACTGCTTATTAGTAACCTTGGAGAATGGGGAGGGGAGGGAAAGGATGTCTATTTATGTAACTAGAAAAATGCTCAAGAAATTTTTCAAATACAGAGGGAGTCCATTTTGCTACTGTTAAATCTAATTAAAGATTCTAGAACACTTTTTCTTGCCTTAAATGCAGACTGAGAAGTACTTGGGGCTTCCATTTATTAAAGAAATGAAATAAAGTTGCTTTGATGCCTGTGCAGAGCTGATAAATTTTAGACCGTGTGGGCAGATATTCCTGTTGCTTAGAAATACAGCAGATGGTACCAGTTGGCAAAAGGTATACAGGAATAATAGAGGGTTATGAGGAGGAGAGCATGACTCCTGGTTCTGCATATTCTGAAACATGCTTCTACTTTCATTTGAGTTCAATGATTCTTGCCTAAGCATGTGCATTTGAGGAAATACTTAGAATTACCAACAAACTCATTAAACTCATCGGAGAAGTATTTCTGAAAAACCCCACCTTATTTTTTTATTTTAAAAAAGTGATCTTGGAGGCCATTAGGTGGCGTAGAGATTAAGGTGCTAAATCTCACAGAGCTGACTCCATGGTTGGAGTCCTGGACCCAGTGGCTTAAAAATCATGCTGGGCATGTGTGCATGCATGTCCAAAATCCAGAGAGGAGAATGGAGGAGAAAGGATCGCAGTGTGGCCATCTCCCCTGGGGGAAGGGAGGGATTTCTCCTGTCTCTCTCTCCAGTGAGTGCAAGCTCTCTATAGCGGTGGGGGGAGGGGGAGAGGAAAAAGGAAAAAGAAAAAGAAAAAAAGAGTAATCTTAGAGGCCAGATGGTGGTGTCAGAATGGGCCAAATCATCATGCTCTGTGAGACTGACCTACACAGAAAGATTCCAGGTTCATGTTGGGAGACCTCTCTGAATATGCTGGGATGAATGTGCCTATGGTCCAGGGGTGAACAGCAGTAGAAGGACCCTTTTGGGGGTGTCTGTTTCTCTGTGTGCGCTCGTGTGTGTGTGTGTGTCTTCTTTACATCCATAAAATAAAAAACGGAACTTTAAAATAATAATAATCTTAAGTATCCAAGTGTATGCTAGTCCTTCCTTCAAACATGAAACAGTCACCCTGAGTGGCTTTGTGTGGACTCCTGTTTCAGATCCCCATGCCCTGTGCCAAGCATCAGCTGCTCGAGTTGCCTGATTCCTAACAAACAGCCTGACCACGAAAGGACAGTAGCTGCCAAACCTGCCTCCACACTGGAATCACCTGAGTAACTTCGAAATCTATTAATACCCATGTTCACACCCCACGCCCCCTTGGAAAGATTATGCTTTAATTGGTTTGGCTCTGAGGAGGTTGCTTAGGTATCAGAATTTTTTAAAAAGATCCCAAAGTGATTCTAATGGGAGAGAAGTCTGGGAACTTCTGACCTATAAATAGGAAGTATCTTTCCTAGTTCTCAATTCTCCGTTAACTCTTCCTGCTCAGTACTGGACTACAACCATAGCATGAATCCATTTTGGCCTTGTCTAAAGGGTTCTGGGTGTCCAAAGTCCTAGGAGGTCTAGCATCTATATAGTTTCATCCACCATGAGTTTTCTTATTAAGTGAACATTTTTGGTGTATAAACTTAGTGGAGGGCAAGGAAGGAAGCAATTCTTTTATGTTGTTGTTGTTGTTGTTTATTTCCCCCTAAGGAAATAAGATCTCAAAGGTTCAGATTAAAAATTGCGTAGTTTAGGGACCAGCAGTTAGCGTAATGGCTATGTTGCTGGACTCCCATGTAGTCGACCGCAGTTCGCGTCCCGGACCCTGTGGCTTAAACTCACACCAGGTGCATATGCATGCGTGCCCAAGATCCAGAGAGGAGAATGGAGGAGAAGAGATTGCGGCATGACCATCTCCCCTGGGGGGTGATTTCTCGCTTTCTATCTCTCTGTCTCTCTCTGTCTGTCTGGCGAGCGCACTAGCCCTATAGCAAAAACCTCTCAAAAAAAAAAAAAATTGCATAGTTTAAAAGTTGCATCAACCATGGAAATCTTCCTCAGACAAATGCTGTTTTGTTTACCTAGCTTCTCAAAGGCTTTTAGCTCTATAATATTATTGAAAATGAGGAAGACTAGAGAGTCTGGGAGAAAAACATTCACACCTAGTATTAAGAATCTGTAAAATCACCAAGTCTCTGGATCAAAGCATGAAAGACTTCAGTTGCGCTTACTAAACATCTTGGTAACAATGCCACAGAAATAGAAAAGAGAGCTTGTGTGGTTCAGACACATTTGAAAAAACACTAATTATATTTCCTCCAGGTAGGCAGTTTCCTATATTCAAGGTCTACTGAGTTCTTTGATGCCCATGCCAGAGAATCTTCTTCACAGAATATCATATTTTAAATTGTAAGAACCTATAGTTAACCTTGAAAGGTAACCTTTGAAACTTGGAGCCCTCTTTTTTCTTCATGTTTTGATGATCAGCATCCTAATCTGAAATACCTACATCATTGCTATTACTTATCACATCACTTTAGTTTCATTCTCTGCCCAGCACTTACCACTCTTCAATAGTTTTCTTGCTTATTTATTTGCTTACTGCTCCCTCCCCACCAAACTGTGGGCTCTCCAATGCCTCTGATTTCATCTCATTCAATGCTGTGTTTAGAACTGTTCGATAACATGCAGTAAGTATTGGCTGAATGAACGAGTTTTCCAACATTCTCTGAATGAGTACTTTTCTGAAATGACCAAGATTCCCATGCTGTGTGACCTGGATCCTGGGTTCCACATGTATCAAATGAGGAAAATATGATATTCACTTCCTGGGCTATTGTGAGAATTACATGACATAATATGCTTTAAGGATTTATCACAATGTATAGCATACACGAAGAACTCAATAAATGAAAATCATACAAAATAAGATTACAGGTGCCAGGCAGTGGTTCAGTAGGACTGTGACGCTCTGTAAGGCAGACCTGCATGGGAAGGCTCTGAGCTCTCCTTGACCATGTCAGAAGTTCACATGTCTACGATCTGGATGGCTGAAGCTAGAGGTGGAGCTCAGTAGAAAGACCCTGTTGGGGTGTCTGCCTGTCCCTGTTTCTGTGCCTCTTTGCTCATGGAAGAAAGAAAATCAGAGTTGTTTTTTTTTTTTTTTTTTTTTTTTTTTAAATCATATCATTGAAAGACTAGGCAGTGGTGGAGCAGTAACACGACCGGACCCACATGGGTCCTAGGTTCACGTCCCAAGACCTAAGAATGCTGGGTATGTACTCCCATGTCCATAATCTGGATCAGCTGAAACCAGGGATGGATTGTGGCATGACATTCCTACTGGAATGTCTTTCTCTCTCTATTTCTCGTGAAAGAAATAAACTTTAAATAATTATATCATAGAAATATGTATCTGTGATATTTGTAGTAGAACAAAAATTGCAAGAGAAATGCTATAAGTTTATCAATTTGTTTAAATATGTATTTTATTATGCATATCCTTTCACTATTTAAGAAAATAATTAGAATGAGTCTTTGTGTAAGCTACAGCTTAAATGGAAGAAAGAAGCACCAGACCACAGGAATCAGAAAAAATAAATTCAGTTTGGTGATCTGTATAGTTTCTAACAAGCCATTTAAAAATTCCCTACAGCTTAGTTTCCTTACCTGTAAAGTGGGGTGACAGGAATAGGAGGTTTGAGGAAATCTCAAACTCTATGATTTTAAGAAGCAACAGTAAATACACAAAACATCAACAATTCGTCAGTAAAAGAAAGAATATTTACAGATTTTTCTCATAATTTTTGTCTACATTAGATAAATGAAAAATTCCTTCATAGTTACTGAAATTTGTTCTGTTATTTGTATAGCACTCAAAATATAATTCCAACCGTACAGCTAACAAAAATGATCTATTTGAAATTATGTTTGCAGAAATCTTTGCTTATGTGTGTATGCTTTCTTATGAGCATTTAAAAATTTTTTTGTCTACTTGAATATTTAACGAGTTTAAAAGGCATAAATTTGGACGAAGCTTTGTGGAGAATTGTTTTTCTGTTTAGAAATTCTCTATTAGTTATTATTTTAAAGTTACAATAGAAAGTACCATAAGGCATCCATATGCATGGCTTTATTATTATTATTATTCTTTATTATTACATATGGATCAAACATTTCCAGAAACATGATAATGTATAATGAATTCATCCCTTTGCTAGTAACTTTTGTTTGTTTGTTTGTTTGTTTTTTTGGAAAGGTCCCCCCCCCCCCCCCCCCCCGCTATAGGGCGCGTGCACTCGCCAGACAGACAGAGAGAGACATAGAGACAGAAAGCGAGAAATCACCCCCCAGGGGGGATGGTCACGCCGCAATCCCTTCTCCTCCATTCTCCTCTCGGGATCTTGGGCACGCACGCACACGCGCCTGGCATGAGTTTTAAGCCACCGGGTTCGGACCGCGAACCACGGTCGACTACGTGGGAGTCCAGCGACATAGCCATTACACTAACCACTGGTTCCCGCTAGTAACTTTATTTTAATAGGGCTCTATGACAAATGATAAATCAATAAACCACCATTCACTTTCTTTGAAGTGGACCCTTGCTTCTCCTTCCAAGACTGCAGAAATATGCCGTTGGTCGCCTGCAGGCTTGAATCTGTTTGTCAATTCAGGTGCATTGTTTCCCTGGCTGTTAGGTCTGCCGTTTCCTCGGGCTAATTATGAAATCATCCGCTCTGCCAGGGAACAGCATACAGCTGAAGAGCATCACCCTGTGTTTGAGCATTACACTGGAGCATGTGTCCTTATTACTAATGCACAAAGCATGAAGCCTGGAGAGGTCCCTTCATCGTCTGGAAATGGGGGCATAATCCAGAGACTTATATATATCCCCGAACAAAGCCCCAGCTGAGCTGTGTCGAGGTTGCACACTCTCTTCATCTTTTCCTTACAGCCTTTCAATTTGCTTTCCAAACATTTCTTTGTTGCCGTTGGCTGGGGTGCGCTTTAAAGAAGCACATCACATCGTTAACCACAAAGAATGCTCACTGTTTTCTGTGATTTCAAATCAGTTCCAAGCACTTCCTCAGCGAGCAGTTAGCGGCCCAGCAGCAATTACCCTGCTGCTGAAGACACTTCTCATCACAGAAAGGCTTCAGTTTTAGAGACAGCCAACAAGCGAGTCTGTAACAAATGATGACATATGCTTGGGCCTCCATTCACTAGCAATTTATACCCGAGAGAGGAAGGGTGAATCCATTTTTGTGCAAATTCAACAGGCACATCCAACAATGCTGCTCTCTTCTCGCACTCACACAAACTTGGCATTCATCAACTGGATTACTTGCCTCAAATGGGCACTCACAGTTGCTAAACGGTTTGGGTGGGGGTGGAGTTGCTCTGTGTCAAAAAGGGGCAAAGAACAAGGAAAGGACAGGAATCCACCAGGGAAATGGGAGTTGAGCTGATTCATTGAGACAAAACAGTGAGGTTCTGAAAAGCCAATGCCAGGGGACAGATTGCTTCTGACCCCACCCTGGCACTTCTGTGAAAGAAAAGGTAGATACTGACCTCAACAGATCCAGGGGCAACGTTTCCACAACCAAAAGCTGCTCAAGAACAGTCTATCCTCTTGGATAGGCTGGGACGGGCTTTACTTCACACCTTAAATATGCCTTTCTTTTCTTTCCCAGTCTGACAGCACCTAGTTACACATCCTTTGAGGGAGGGAAGATCTCCAGACAGGGTCAGAAAGGTTACAAAGTGGGCTGAGCAAATGTCCACAGTGTCAGGGCTCTGGGTTTAGTTGTATTATCTCATTGGGTCTAACTCTGAACTAGTGATGGTCAACCACTGAAAAATATGGAGTTACTGAGGTTCAGAACTCTTCTCCTTGCAGAGACAGAGGGAGTATGGACTAGGAGGACAGTGGGAAAATTACCAACTTGTCACTAACTCCTTGCAAGTGATATACGTGGGTGTGTGAGTGTCAGAGAGAGGAAAAGTGAAAAGGTAAGAAAGTGAACGTGTAAATTTTGTTCCCCATTTTAGTAATGTCAAGAGACTACATGTACCCATAGAGAGAGGCACTTAAAAGTGGTAGCAGGAAAGAGACTATGGTCAAAAAGATGACCACAGCAATCTATGCCACTTTTATGTCTGATAATGTGATGTTGAGGTAGAGTCTGTGTTCTCTCCTGAAGTCAGTATCCTGTGACGATAGCAGCAGACACAACACAGGACTCACATTCTAAATCCACTTGATCTCTCAGCATATTCACTCTTGCAACCCACCACTATGCAGTGAGGAAGCCAGTCAGCCACACTGAGGCCATGGTCCTACCACAGTACAAGTTGAAGTTCCAAATAACAGTCAGCATCAACCACTGGCCAATCAAGTAAGCCAGTCTTCAGAAGCTTCCACCGTCCCACCCTGTAGCTAACACAAAGTGGAGCAGAGAAGAGCTATCCCCACCGAGCCTTGCTTTGATTGTAGATTTGAGAGCAAAATTAATGCTGTTATTGTATCAAATCGCTATGTTTTGGGATGATCTAATTACACAAGAAAAGATAGCCAAAACAATGTCCAAGGCCCTGTGATACTGGACCCTTCTTTCTGGTGCAGCGTAAGCCTGGCCTTAAAAGAAATGGGATCAAGGCCAGCAGGTGCCATGGTAGTTAAGGTGCTAGATTCCCATGTAGTTGACCACAGTTCAAGTCCTGGACCTAGCAGCTTGAAACTTATGCGGGTTGTGTGTGCATGCATGCCCAAAATCCCAAGAGAAGAATGGAGGAGAAGGGATTCAGTATCGTCATCTCTCTGTGGGTGATTTCTTGCTTTCTGTCCTTCTCTGTCTCACTGGTGAGTGCACACACTCCATAGCAAAAATCTTTTAAAAAAGAAAAAAACAAAAAGAAAAGAAATGGGATCTGCCTCTCTGCCTTTGATGGATCTTGGTCATTTATTTGGGTTTCTGTTTATTTGTTTTATTAACCTTAGCTGTTTCTCTCTTGGTCTCAGATGAGGTTGTCTATAGGATATATCCCAACCGAAGTTGTGTGTGTGTGTGTGTGTGTGTGTGTGTGTGTGTAGCACGCACACAAGCACCACATGGTATTTTATGCAAACTTGCATTGTTGACAGTAATTAGTAATCAAGAGATTTTTCAAAACATACACACACACATACACACACACATTCACACATGCACTCTAAATTTCTATCTTCTTTCAAAAAACCAAGACAAACAGAAGATTTGGCAATGCTGAATTTGCATTTCCCCAAAACAGTGATTCATTCATAAACTCTGGTTTCCTCAATGCCTCTGCGCCCCGCTGTATTACATCCTGCCTGTTCCGCTCAAGTTCTTGTCACTCTTACATTTCCTTCCTGACCTCCATTGGCATCTGGGTTTGTGACATCTATTCAGTTAACACTGCTCTACTTTAGGGGAGATTGAAATGTACTGCTTAATGGCTATATATTACATGAAGATGAAATAAAATAAAACAGTGCTTGTCCCATCATACTGCTCTACTTCAGGATTAGGATTGACTCCTATACAGTTATGCAACCTAACATCTGTTGAGAATAATAATTAGAAAACTAAAAGTCAGAACAGTAAAAAATTAAAAATATCTGAAGTCTGAGTTTAAAGTGTAATAAGATAGGATGAAATAAAATATATAGAAAGAAGACAGGATGACTGGGCCAATTTAGGTTCTTAGCACATAGTCTGTTACCATTCTCTAACTATTAAAGGCTAATAGGGATACATTGATACCCCAGGAACCAAAGATTTTTTGTTTCAATGTTCCATGTAAAGTTCATTTCCACTGAGAACAAAATTAAATAAAATCCAAACTCCACTAATAGAATTACACATATTACATTTAAGAATCTTATTTACTTTTTGTACAGTTTCTGGATAGCCTTACACACTGCTGTATAAAGAATCTCAAATAAATGGTTTCTCTTGAGAACATTCCATTTTAAGTACTGAAAAATGAAATTACCTACCCTGTATGATCCAGTTGGTATTGATATACTTCTTTTTATTTATAATATCTGGTGTCTTCCACCTTAATAAATAAATTGTAAGTCTTGCTGCTTAACAGAATGGCATAATTGTATATGTCTTACAATAAGTAGGATGTTCCAGAAATGGAATGGTAAAGTATGTCAGACAAAGAGGAAATGACTACCTTTATTTATAAAATTTTATTTCTTTAGAAATAGAGATGGAGGGAGAAATTCTATTTTTTCTTTATTAAACATGTTGGGAAAGTATCCATTTCTAATTTATCTTATAGTGTATTCCCTCATTACATTAAGAAAAGTCTGATGTTTCAAAATCAATCTAAAGAGCACTTAATGAGCTCTTATGCAATCTTTATGAAGAACCTCCAGCGGCATGAAAACATTCTGTAGTTTTGCAAAGTATGTGTGTGGTGGGCTCATTACGGCATGTTGAATCAAGGTTCTACTCTTAGCCTTTCATTTGGTATCACATTGATTGGACTTTCAGAATTGCTACTCTTTGGGGGAAAACAATACCAAGATCATTTTTAAAGTGAGCACTATTTTGTATTATTGTAGTCATATTTCTCATGTCCCCTTCTACAGAATATGCAATGATAGCAAACAGCCAAATGATGTACTCCCTACCCTAAAAAAAAAAAAAAAAAAAAAAAAAAAAAACAGATCCAAAACAAAACAAAACAAAAAAGAAAGAAAAAAGAAAAAGCCACTAGATTTTTAAATAAGGTACTGTCTACTTCATATTACAAGAGATTAAATCATTTGGCTTGTGAGGCCTGCATTTAAGTCCAAATCCTCAGTTCACAAATTTCAAGCCTGAGATGGTGCCGCTGGAGAAGTTCTACACCTGTGACTTCAGTGCAGTCCTCATAAAACTTCATTTTATTGGAGTTGTAAAGTATGCATTTAGGGAGTAAACACTTGGCTTATGAAAAAAATAATAGAACAGCTTTTTAACTTACATTGCTGTCACTTTATTTCTGTTCAAAGTAAATAGCTCAGGGTTCACATTGGATGGTATCTCAGAAAGTTGTGAAAATTAAACTTAGAAGTCATGGATAAAAATGACTGAGAACTGCACTCTGAAATCCATCATGAAAACTGAGTTGAGGGCAGTCAAAACCTTAATGCGATGCTAGAATAACTATGAGTTTTTGTGTGGATCAAGTTTTAGCAAAGGGCAGAATTTATTTAATTAATTTTATTTATTTATGTATTATTATTATTACATATTGTTATGTTACATTTCATCGCATATATCTTTACAGTGTATAACATTTGTTTTTCCAGCACGATTACCAAAGACATTGCTATCCACACTGTCATCATCAAATAGCTTTTCATTTCATTTTTAGATTATTATTATTTTTTATTCTCATTAGTGTTTTAGAACATTCAATCACTATACATCATTTGACTTGTAAAGAGAATTTACCCAACTTGAAATACTTCTCAGACCAGTCCAGTAGAGAATACTATCCATGTTATCATCAACAGATAATAAACCATTTCTGTGTCCCACAAATGTCATGCCTCTCTATTTGTTCTCTTGCTATCCTTCGCTATACTCTTCCCTTCTCCCCACCTTCCCCTCCACACACTGCCTTCTTCAGTGTCTATAACTATTGTCACTGCTTTTAGTAAAGGGCAAGATTTTTTGATAAGTAACAAGGAGGGTATATTCACCACTATGCAAACGTTCGTTAGGACCAAACAAAAATGCCTACAGAGGCTCAACCAGGGTGGCCCAGCAGTAGCATTGCAATCCTGGATCAGGATTCAGACAGTGGTGGACCTATAGGTACTGGGCTCTGGGCGCCCACGTGCCTGCCTGTGATCCTCGCCGACTGGAGGAGGGGTGGGGACCGTGGTCTTGGTCAAGGATGCTTCTCTATCTCTTTCTCTCAAATAAACTTGGGGAAAAAAAAGATACCTAGAAAGTTTAACAATCTACTAATTTCTGGTCGCTTCACAATTCTTTTTAATATTTTTCCCCAAAGGCATCTTCAAGCAGACAACGCCATTACCATGGCTCATTCAAAAGCAAATGAACAACGGTAGAATTAACTTTGTAGCAGATTTTAAAAGGCAAAAGTATTACCACATAATAGAGGAGTTTACCTGGGAATATAAGATTTTGAAAGTTTCTAAATGTGGCTTCCTAAATCTCTCAGAATAGCAAAGTTTCTAAGGAATTCTTAAGGACCTTTCATTCATTTCCATGGATGGTGTAGCTGGCACCCCGCGTCTGGGAGCTCCAATTAGTCACGATTTGGGAAGCTTACAAATTCCCAGCCCTGCACAGCAAAGCCTCCGAAGGCTACAGAACCGCGCACGCTGAGGTCTGTCCCCGTAGGTCCCCCAAACTGGAGTCGCTCTCCTTTCCCGTAAGGGATAAAGGGGCTGCTTAGCAGGTGTGTAGGTGGGGAATCTATTACGTGGGGCTCTGGGAGCAGGAACATGTTCAGAGATGGAAAACTGCTGGTCTCCCATGTTCAGCTTCCCGGGGCAAAAACTCTGAGCCACTCGGAGAGGGCAGCGACCAGCCCAGCCGCGGGCTCCTGAGGCTCCAGGATGCAGGAGCTGAACGCGAAAGTAAGAGCGTGCTGGCTCTGGGGTCTGCAGGGTCCAGAGTGCGCAGCCCCGAACCTAGAGCGAGCCTAGGGGTCCCGGGGACTCTCGGCACCCGCGCCCCCGCCGGAGTTTGGACTGACCCGGCTCCAGCCAGGGGTATCTGGGAGACACTCGCTTACCTGGAGGTAGGGCCGCCCGTGGGCCACCCCGCCCACGACGATGTCTGCCGAGGCCATGGCCCCGGTGGGCGAGAAGCCGAAGCCCACGTAGCCCGCGGTGCGCACCTCTAGGCGGAAGGCGAGCCAGCTGCCCCGCTGGCCCCAGCTCAGCCAGTACTTGCCGTCCGAGTCCAGGAGCGTGCGGTGCGGGTAGGTCCGGCCCGAGACCCCCGCCGCAGCCCCGGGGAGCAGCCCCCACAGCAGGAGCAGCGGCCAGCCGCACATCCTCGGGCGTCTCCTGCCCGCAGGCACCTGGCTCTGGCCACTGGGGAGCGAGGAGCAGGCACGAGGGGCGGCGGCGAGCAGGAGGCCTGGGACCGCCCCTCCGCTGGCCGCGCGCCCGCCTGTCCCGGAGGTGCGGCACCCGCTCTCCCCGCCCCGGGCGGCCCGCCGGGCGCGCACCGTCCAGTCCCGACGCATCCCGTACGGACTTGCCCCGCCGGCTCTCGCCCTACCTGGCCCCTTCCCTCCAGGTCACCTGCCACCCCCCCTCCCTGGCCTTGGTCCCCAGGTCTCGGTTCGGGGGGAATGGCAACGATGGGCTTCCTGGGAGAAGAGGAGGAGGCAGAAGCCCGAGGGAAGGGCCCGGAGCAGGGGGGAGAAAGCGGAGGAAGAGCGAGCCCCAGCGCGGGAGGGGTTCCTGGGGGAAAATGAGAAATTGACGGGAGCCCATTTAGCCAGGGGAAGAGCTGCCTGAGCAAAAGGACTCATCCTGGGGTGTGGTGGAGGGAAGGGGAGAAAGTCCGGTCCAACTTCTGCGTCTTTGTGTCCCTTGCTGTGGATTTTCCAGAGCCCTGTACCTGGGATACCCCTACCTCCACGAAGCGGCGCGGTTCACCTCCCAAGGAGCGTTTCCCTCACTCTTGTTCATCGCAGGGGTCATCGCCCCTACAGGTGCCTTCTGCCCTGATTTTATTTGGTTCGGAATGGTTTGATTTTGAGAGAACAAATTCAGTTTCCTTGGCTAACAGTAAGGTGGGTCAGCGTTGAATTACCATTTGGAAGTTAAATTTTAACTTCAGCTTCTTTTTTTCCTGCTATTTCCAGTTCTGTTCATAGCCATGTTTATCAAAAATTTGTTTTGTTTTGTGTCGTTTTCGCCTCTACATTTAACCATATCACTCCTGTCTTCGGCATGCTAAATATTCAATATGGCAACCATAAATTAACTTCTTTATTCACTTATTTATACTCTGCTATGTTTCAAAAGCAATTCTAAGGTGGCTTTAAAAATATAAACAATACAAAATAGAAAGTTAAATAAGAGCATATCAGATGAAAACATATGAGTAAACAGAATATTAGAAATATGCACGGTTGACTCTGGATTTTGAGGCTCCACACAAGTCATCTATTGTTACAGTCTTCAAAACGTTCATGGAAAATGTATATTATGAAAAAACTATTCATTGATTTAGAAAAGAAGTTTTGCCCCAAAATAATCTTGTATTTTAATTCTGGTCTTTTACGAATTTTTAAGTCTCTTCATACTTTCAAAAAATAATTACTTTTGTTTATTATTTGTTTTAATTTACTCCAGGACATGTGTGCTCACCAGAAAGACAGAAGTGAAAAAGCAAGTGACCAGGTCTGAGTCTCAAACTCAGCCATATGCGAGTCTGGCACCTCAACCACCATGCCACCTGCTGACCCACTCTTTGTACTTCTTATTCGCTCTCCTTGAATCATTTTTCAGCATGTTTTTTTCTTAAGTCTATTTCCTTCTCCTACAACTTTTTTTTTTTTTTTTTTTTTTTTGGAGAGGTTTTTGCTGTAGGGTGCTTGCGCTCGCCAGACAGAGAGACAGAGAGATACAAAGCGAGAGATCACCCCCCAGGGGGGATGGCCATGCCACAATCCCTTTTCCTTCATTCTCCTCTCGGGATCTTGGGCACGCACACACACGCACCCGGCGTGAATTTTAAGCCACCGGGTCCGGGACGCGAACCACAGTTGACTACATGGGAGTCCAGCGACATAGCCATTACGCTAACTGCTGGTCCCTCCTACAACTTTTCAAAGGTACCAGCAGACATCTAAACTGTCTTCTTCTAAAGATTCTGACTATTTGACCATATCAGGAAGTCAGCCTTTATGTGGATCTGCTTACCAGAGGGTTCAGAGAGTTGCCTAGGAACTGTCCCAAGGAGAGAAGGAATTGAGGTCCACCCGTTTAGCCCAATGGCAACAGGCCAACATGGGAGACCAGTGATGCCGACACCTTGGGATGAGGTGAGAAATGAGAGCCTGGGGAGCCTTACATGAACTAGGCAATGAGAATGTGACCTCTCAGCAGCTGAGTGCTCGAGCTCCACTAGGCGGACATCAGGGGCAGCAACCTAAGGATAGAAGCTTAGAACTGGGCTTCCGCCAGCCCCAGGGACTTTGCTACTGCTTACTTCAGCCATGAAGGAAGGGGGATGTGGAGAGAAGGAAGACCAAAATGGCGGCAGAGAGGTCAGGAGTAGGTCATTCCACATTAAGCCACCTCTCACTATACTGAAAAGTGCTCAGAGGCAAACCTGTTATGTGCCCCTACTTTCATTCCTAGCATAGAGAAGCCTGGAACAAATACATGGCTCTATCTACTTCCCAGAGTGATAAAGTCCCGAAAGCAATCTGTTAGGATGTTTTCTATGTCCTTATTAAAACAATGACATCAGACCTCCTAGGATTTAACCCCCATTTATTGTTCTGGCTTTATTTCCCATCACTCTTATTTCACTCACCATTGGCTTCTAAGTACATGAAAACTTCCTCTAGTACAGCTCAATGCAGAGCCATGCTGTTCACATCACTGTGCTTTTCAGACTGCTTGTTTGACAGGTTTCTCTTTCTTGCCTTTGACCTTTAAAGTATTTTCTGATCCTCCTTCCCACCCTTCAGAGTCAGATAATACCATCCATCTATGGTGCTACCCTGGAATGTTCTGCCCAGACCTCTTATGACACCACCACCACTTGAGTGCACTTCTTGTCAATGTGCCTGCTGTCTTCCAGCAACCTCTTTAGCCAGGAACCGCATGTTTCCTGTCATAGCCCCATTGCCTAAAATATGGTCAGGCATGCAATAGGTACTTAGTAAATATTTGTAGGAAGAGCGAATGGATGCATATTCAGAAACATTCTTTTAACAAATCAGACTGTGGAGGGAAAGCTTGGCTCCTAGATATGAGTAGATGTTCTACTTTGTATTGGTATTTAGGCACAAACAAAAGACCTCACATAAATACACAGAAGAGAAAGCGTTCAATAGTTTATATTATTTCATTAAGATCCTTGAATGTGATGGTAATGTCTTTTGTTGTGACTGGCATTGCTTCTAAAATGTCCTGGGTACTCAAAAAGCTAATTAAGCTCATTAAAACTAATACAAACATCTTGAGATTAGGTTAACAAACAGAATATTCTGAGCATAATTCATATTCAAGAGACCCACTCTGCTTTGGCTTGAATTACCCTAGTAACTTCAGACAAAATGGAAAATCTTATCTACATCTGCCTTGTAAGCTACCTGAACTCTCTGGATCAAAACCAATCCCCAGGTTAGCAAAAGTGGTGTAGCATAACACATGTTATGTAATGCTGGACCCACTTGAGAAAGTCCTGGGTTCACATCCGGAGATCTCTCTTTACAACTGGGTGCCAGTGCTGGTGATCATGTCTGACTGAGCTGAGGATGGGGTCACGATGTGAAGATTCCATTGAGAGTCTCTTCTCTCTCATGGAAGATATAAAGTAAACTTTAAAAAACAAAGCCCTCCAAATTTCAATTGCATAGAGCACTCCGTTTCTCAAGTTGAAAATCCATTTTTGTATTACCACTTATTTTAAATTATAAGATGGGCAGAAGAGAAAAACATAGACTCATTAAAAATTTAGGATATATGACAGAGAGGAGAATAAAATCAGTGGTAAGGGGCTTCAAAATTATTAAAAACAAAACAAAACAAAAAACTCTTGGGACCAGCAGATGGCAAAATGGTTACATCATTGGACTCCCACATAGTTCATTGCAGTTTGAGTTTTTGGCCTGGCAGTTTAAAACTCACTCCCGCCACGTGTGCATATGTGCCCAAAATCACAAGAAGAGAATGGAGAAGGGACTGTGGCATGGCCACCCCTGCCCCCAGGGTGACTTTTTGCTTTCTGTCTCTCTCTATCTCTCTGGCAATCACACACGCCCTATAGCCAAAATCTCTCTCTAAAACAAATAAACAAACAAACAAAAAACCAAAAAACCTGTTTTTGGAAAAAATGAAACTTGCTGCTTATTTAAAGAAAAATGTCAGGATTGCAGAAAAGTATAAATAAGAAAGTAAACTAAAGGAAAAAAAAAAGAAATTCCATCATCCCAAAATAGCCCTTGTATGCATTCCGAGAACAACGTTCCAGAACCCAGTTCCATTAAAGTGTTGGAGAAACAGTTTGTCGGACATGAATCCGCAAAGAAACAGGTGAATAAATTTTGTAAGACAACGCTTGAAATAAACAGAGTGATTCTCAACATGCCTGTTACAATCATAGTTTTTTAGGCTTCTTTGTACCACATGGATCCATCAAAAACAGAAAGAGGCAAAATAAATAGAACAGACAAAACTCCAGAGTCAATGAGGTCTTTCTTAAGTTTAGGACATTCAGTCAAATGAGTTATTTTATAATGGGTCATTTTCCCACACGTTTCAAACAGGGGTTAAGATGTACTATTTATTTGGATTCTGATACACAGCGTGGGGTCAGCCAATGGGCTGCATCCATGCTGAGCTTCCTCGCCTCGAAACCCTCTGTTCTAAGGTTTATTTATATTTATACATTAGTCCACTGCTAGTGACCAGGGAAGGCACGAGGAAGAAAGAAAACCCCAGGGACAGTATTAAGCCAAATGCAAAATCACTTGGTATGAACTAGGATGATTTGAAATATGTTATTTCTTCTTGGAAATATCATAATTTTCCTATCTACTTGTACCTAATGTGTAACAACAATACTAAATATTTATGAAGTTCCTGTCTTCTTGGGAGCTCAAAGAAAAATATTTACATAAGCCATCTCAGCAGTTCTCCAACATTCAGCTAGGGAAAGTGAAGCGTTTTCTTACTTTTGTCTATAAACTAAGCCACTTGTGGGACAAGTGACTAGTTCAAGTTCACATTATGAGTCAGTGGCAGAAAAGCCAAAAGTAGAACTTTGATTTTTTAAAAATAAATAGATAAACAAGTATATAAAATACATACTTTCTCTAGCTGAAGCCTCATCTTTAATAAAAAAAAAAAAAAAAAATAGTAATTTTTAGAACCACTAAGTCATCACCACGCAACATTCTTTCCAGTAAGGCTGATGTTGTTGACAAAACGGTGTAATTCGCAATTAGTTCGGTACTGGGCCTCTTATTTTAATAATGACTGATAACACGGATGACAGCATGACAGTGGTGCAGGAGAGATGGCGAAGATACAGTGCATTTACTTTTATTATGGAGAAACCGAGCTGTGCTTAACAGTACCGGTCAGTCGCGGGGCATGCGGTCTGGTGGCTGGGTGGCAGCGCCACGGCTAGTCTTCGGCACCATGAGCGGCTACAGCTGCAAGGAGCATGCCGTGCCCTTCTCCCTCGAGTACAGAGTCTTCCTCAAATATGAAAAAGACAATATATCTCCATTTCATGATATTCCAATGTATTCAGATAAGGATGTGTTCCACAAGGTGGTTGAAGTGCCACCTTGGTCTAATGCAAAAATGGAGATTGCTACAAAGGATCCTTTAAACCCAATTAAACAAGATGTAAAAAAAGGAAAAACTCCGCTATGTTGCGAATTTGTTTCTTTATAAAGGATACATCTGGAATTATGGTGCCATTCCTCAGACTTGGGAAGACCCAGGACACAGTGACAAGCATACTGGCTTTTGTGGCGACAATGACCCGATTGATGTGTGTGAAATTGGAAGCAAAGTTTGTGCAAGACGTGAAATAATTGGGGTGAAAGTTCTGGGCATACTAGCCATGACTGACCCACGGAAGACCGACTGGAAAGTCACTGCCATTCATCTGGAGGACCCTGATGCAGCCAATTATAATGATAATGATGTCAAACGCCTGAAACCTGACTACCTAGAAGCTACTGTGGACTGGTTTAGAAGGTACAAGGTTCCTGATGGAAAACCAGAAAATGAGTTTGCTTTCAATGTAGAATTGAAAGATAAGGACTTTGCTGTTGATATTATTAAAAGTACTCATGACTATTGGAAAGCACTGGTGACTAAGAAAACAGATGGAAAAGGAATCAGTTGCATGAATACGACAGGGGCTGAGAGCCCCTTCACTGTGATCCTGATGCTGCCCAAGTCATTGCGGATGCTTTACCACCACCGTGCGAGTCTGCCTGCACAGTACCAACTGATGTGGACAAGTGGCTCCATACCCAGAAAAACTAAGGAGATTCCTCTGGGATACAAGCTGATATTGCTGCATCTTATTCATCTAGAAATACTAGATGCAAAAGTAGTAGCTCTACAAAGCTTTAAGTTTATAGAACTTATCTAACTATAGCAAATTCTGCCATGACCAAGCTGATCTATTCAGAATGTTACCTGTCTAAGAGCATTTTTTGTATCTCAACTGAGGTAACTAGTACATGCTAAAATATCAAAGCAGTTGTAATTTAGAAGTCATTTGTGAATAGGTGTGCAAACTGAGCACATATTATTGGATGTATATGTTTACTGTGAGTTAGAAAATAAAATTATTTTGCTAAAAAAAAAAAAATCACAGTACCCAAAGCACTTTCTGTGTGCAAAGCCTACACCTGAGTATTACCTATAAATGATACTTTAAAATAGTTTCAGGCTGGCTTTTGGTGCAACGGTAACGCCCTGCACGTGAGAAACCAGATCGCACATGGCAACTGTGGTCCAAATCCCCACTGGGTAAGCCTAAAACACATGAAAATGAAGCAGCGCTCTTGTCAAATGACCACCTGTTAGACTTTTACAAGGAACCCTGAGATGGATCAATAATCAGTAGGGAATAAACTGATTTACACTAAGTACTCAGCCTATGTTATTGTAAAGCCATGTTTAAAAAGTTTGGGGGATTGATGAGAGCAATGGGCCCTAAAACTGTTTTTTTGTTTGTTTGTTTTTTGTTTGAGAGGTTTTCGCTATGGGGTGCGTGCGCTCTCCAGACAGACAGAGAGAGACACAGACAGAAAGCGAGAAATTACCCCCCAGGGGGGATGGTCACGCCTCAATCCCTTCTCCTCCATTCTCCTCTTGGGATCTTGGGCACGCACGCACTAGCGACCAGCGTGAGTTTTAAGCCACCGGGTCCAGGACGCGAACCGCAGTCGACTACTTGGGAGTCCAGCAACATAGCCATTACGCTAACTGCTGGTTCCCTAAAACTGGGGTTTTTAATCAAAGTTTTCTTTAGCATAAGAAAAATGTCTGTGTCTTCACAGTTTGGTAAATCTCATTTCTGGGGGGACTGAGTAACTGAAGCTGTCTGTGATTACAGGAGGAGAAACGAGGAGTGATAAAAGGGATTGGATTAGTCATAGAAACGTCACCTTTGCAAACAACCTTAGAGACAGTCTAGTCTGTAAGATTGAAACTCTCTTTCAAAAGCTAGTCCTAGAAAGTGAGTTCTAGAGAGAAGTGAATTGTTCAAACCTGCAATTATTTTTAATGGGTGCAAGCAGAAAGGTCAGTTGCCTCATGGAATTAACAATGCCTGATTCCTCTGCAGCCTCCCCTTAACAGGGTACATCAAGTTGACCACTGGTATTGGTTTTAGTTTCCATAAACGTGTTGGGAGAAAAGAGTAGAAAAGAGTGTACAGTGCAAATAGTGATAATCACCCCAAGCCTAGGACTGCCTAGGCACTACTCATCAGGCTAGGCAGGAGATTTGACAATTAAATTCTTGTGGGTATTATGTGCTTATACTTCTACAGCCATCAACTTAAAGGAAAGTCTAGGCTTAGTCAAAATGAGCCATCAGGAAAAAAAAAAAAATGAGCCATCAGCCTAAATTTGAAAGTGAATGCGTATTAAACTCCACACTGAAAATGAGAGGATTCACTATTCTCTCCCTTTCTCTCTTTTGAATTTTCTATAGGGCACTGTGCTGGAAGGAGATAGAGAAAGTAAGAAAGCACCCCTGGGGGACAGTGAGGGGTGGACAGCCATGTGAAAGTCTTCTCTCCCTGTTCTCAGCTCAGGATTTGGAGCACGCATGCCACACACACGGAGTGCCCTCAAAGTGCCTGTCCCTAGACCTGAACTGCACAGTCAGCCATGTGGAATCCAGCCCCCTCCCCCACCAACCACCTTACCACTGGCAGGCCCCAAGAGGGTTCAGAATTACTCACTTGATTAAAAAATTCCATGTGTGGTTTTGGAAACATTTTTAAAAAAATCTGTACTCTAATGGAAAAACATAAACTAGAAATATAAATATAAAAATTTAACTACCCCCAAACTTAATTGAAACCATTACAATCATTACTAGGGATAATTAGCAATGAATGGAGTTTACCTTATATAAAAAACTGAAATAATCAGCAGTTTGTTTCCTAGATGGAAACTAGCAAATGTAAGACATACTCTGGGAAGGAGTGTTTAGCCTTTAAAGTTCTCTAATCAATATATGAATAAAGAAAAAAATTGTGTATGTTTATTTCCTATGTTGCAAGATTTTATTTCCTCTCATTTCTAAATCTAAGCTTAGAAACAATTCTTTGAAAATGTCCTCATTTAAAGATCCAAATTAGATAATATTTTCAGCATTGCATAAATACAAGTTGATCTTCAAAAGGCTTCTTATCCCTTACTTAGATACTTAAACAAAAGGTTGTGTATTTTAAGCCAAATAATTAGATTGACTGTCACTGCTGTAGTTGATTAGACAATCATGGACCTTAGGAGTAAAATTATCAATAAAAGTGATAACATAAAAGTGTAATCAGAAGGGCAACTTCTAGTCTTGCCAAGAATACCACTATACTATATATGTATGTATGTATGTTTTATTGTCAGAGGATGTGCACGCTGGCCAGAGAGAGACAGAAGGAAGAGGGAGAAAGCAGCTTCTAGTGGGACATCATCGTGATGTAACACTTTTTCCTCCACCTCTTCTTCTCGTCAGGATTTTAGGCACACACATGTGTCACATATGTCTTTCAAGCCACTGGGCCCCATATTTCCAGGGCAGTAGGCCATGTGGGATCCAGGTAGATGCCTTAACCACTAAGCTACAGGGGGAGCCCAAGAATATTACTGCATTTACAATGCCTTCTTTCGCTCTACTCTTTCTCCTTCTAATACATTTATGGAGGATATGTTAATATTTGGTAAAATAAATAAATAAATAAATAAAATATTAAAATAAATAAAAACAATACCAACAGTAAACTTGAGACATCAAAAGAATTTTTAAAAAATTAAAAGGATCGGGAACCAGCAGTTAGCGTAATGGCTATGTCGCTGGACTCCCACGTAGTCGACCGTGGTTCGCGTCTCGAACCCGGTGGCTTACAACTCACGCCGGGCGCGTGTGCGTGCGTGCCCAAGATCCCGAGAGGAGAATGGAGGAGAAGGGATTGCGGCGTGACTATCCCCCCTGAGGGGTGATTTCTCGCTTTCTGTCTCTATGTCTCTCTCTGTCTGTCTGGCGAGCGCACGCGCCCTATAGCGAAAAACCTCTCCAAAAAAAAGAAAAAAGAAAAAAAAAAAATTAAAAGGATCTAGAAAGAGCCAGGCGTTGTTAACATGCAACAAGGCCATCCTCCCTGGAGGGTGACTTCTCACTTTCTCTCTCTCTCTTTCTCTTTTTTGTGACTGCACAAGCCCTATGGCAAAACAGAAAGAAAGAAAGAAAGAAAGAAAGGAAAAGGAAGAAAAGAAAGAAAGAAAGGAAAGGAAAGGAAAGGAAAGGAAAGGAAAGGAAAGGAAAGGAAAGGAAAGGAAGGAAAAAGGAAAGGAAAGGAAAGGAAAGGAAAGGAAAGGAAAGGAAAGGAAAGGAAAGGAAAAGAAAAGGAAGGAAGGAAGGAAGGAAGGAAGGAAGGAAGGAAGGAAGGAAGGAAGGAGAGAGAAAGAGAAAAATAGAGAGAAAGAGAGAAAGAAAAAGAGAGAGAAAGAGAAGAAAGAAGAAAGAGAAGAAAAAAGGAGAAGAGAGAGAGAAGAAAGAAAGAAAAGAAAGAGAGAAAGAGAGAAAGAAAGGGAGAAGGAAGAAAGAAAAAGAAAAAAGAAAAAAAGAAAGAAAGAAAGAAAGAAAGAAAGAAAGAAAGAAAGAAAGAAAGAAAGAAAGGAAGGGAGAGAGAAAGAAAGAAAGGGAGAGAGAAAGAAAGAAGAGAGTAAAGGTACAAGACCTCTCAATTGTGAAAAAGGAAACCTCTGATAATAATACATTTTTATCAATACCATGAACTATTACATATTTTAGAAAATTTTTATTTTCTCCTATCAAAGAATTCCATTTGTATTTTTTTTTTACTATTGGTATTAATAGTAGTTTAGTTGTATACAAACAAACAAACCAGGATGAGTCAATTTGCTACAGATGGGTGGGGCCTGTCTTGACAAAAGTTTCTAAAATTTTATGTGGTCACTGGGTTCCCAGATGACAAGCTATATACTGAAATTATATGGCCATGAGACTGGAAATTTAATGTTAAAAAACTCATAGTGGGGGATATACTGTGGACAGGGTAAGTGAACTTCAGTGAAATTAAAGAAAGTCAGTCATCTTTTCTCCTTTACTTACTCCCCTTCCACACGTGCACATATTAAGACAGTTCCGTTATTCTTGTTGGGGGAAATGCTAATAATCAAATCCATCTTTCTTTCTTTTTTCAGATGTTAGAAAAATACAAACTAACCCTGGTGAAAATTTAAACTTTGTACAATATAAAATGAGAGTGGATGCCTTGTGAGAACAAACTAGTAATCTATCTTTACTTTTCAAGTGTATAATTAGTGCTTAGGATTTTTAGCAGCAAAAATCATGAAAATAACTGCCCCGATTACAATTTTTTAAAATTGTGGGTTTATCTTGTGACCTGTAGTGACTTTAGGGAGTAAACACATTTAAGTAATTCAGACCATAACTACAGACATAGTATTACTCAGTTAGTGGGTAAAAAATATTTTGAAAATCTAATTTAAAAAAGAAAACTTGTTTGCCTTAAGAAAAAACTAACAATGTTTCATTATTGATAGTTTTATTGTAAGACTTCAAAATCAGAAAAAGAAATAAAAACCTAAAAGAATCCAAAAATATCATTACAAATATAAACCAGAGAAATCCAAGTATTATTTCTGCATCTCTAGTATCGTTAAAGTTTTCTTGACTGGCAGAAACAATGTTTGAGATGAAAAATATTTCAAAAGTATCTACTCTGGTGTTATAAATTGATCCATATACAGAATATTTAGGTACCCTGAATATTTATGTATCCTAAGTATTCAAGAAAAGGGGCCTGTGGGGATTGTATTGACTTGCCTCCCACAAAGAAAAAGCCAGATGACCACCCAACATAGACCACCTCCTACTCCATTCTTCCTTTCTCTTTAAAAGTGATGTCTTGGGACCAGCAGGTGTTGTAATGGTTACATCACTGGACTCAAGTCCGGGACCCAGTAGCTTGAAACTCATGCCCGGTGTATGTGTGTGCATGCCCAAAACCCTGAGAGGAGAATGGAGAAGAAGGGACTGCAGTGTATCCATCCCCTTTGCAGGTTGCTTTCTGTCTCTCTGTCTCTCCTGTGAGTGCACACACCCTGTAGCAAAAATATGTCTAAAAAAATAAATAAATAAAAGTAGTGTCTTAATTCAGTTTTGTGGAAATTCCTGAATCAGTCAGTTTACAAGGCAATAAAGAAGTAATACTGAGTTAAGAACTTCGATTTTAATTTTTTAATTCACAGAGAGCAGGATGAAATGACATGTGATAAACACACACACACACACACGTGTATGTATGAGATATTATGTCAGATTCATAAGAAGTCTTCTATAAGATCTCCATAGTGGTTAGGGAGCACCAAAAATTAAAAATCAAAAAGTCTATAAAAATTGTGATTTTTTTTTGGTATAAAGAACATTTTAAAATAAGAAATAACTCAAACATTTAATAAAAGAAAATATTCATAATAGACATTTTATAATGGAAATAGGTTTTTGTTTGTTTTTAGTTTTTGCCATAGGGTTGTTTTTAGTTTTTGCCATAGGGTACATGTGCTTGCCAGAGAGAGACAGGGAGAGGGAAGGTGAAAAATCACCCTGTAAGGGGGATGTCCATGCTGCAATCTCTTCTCTTCCCTTCCCCTCCTGGGATCTGAGGCACTCATGCACATGTGCCTGGTGTGATTTTCAAACTATCAGGTCCAGGACTTGAACTTGAACCTCATTCAGCCAAATGGGAGTCTTGAACCTTAACTACCACATCACCTGCTGATCTTGAAATAGTTTTTGTTTTTTTTAAAATTCAATCAGCCTTTTATAACAAGCTGTCAGATTGTACAAATCTCCATATTTTTACAAATGATGAACAATTATTAAAACAGTTGATTTTTCATGCTACTAGAAAACTGCTAAACAAGCAAATATATGCTTAAAAAACACATATTTCAAAACCTCATCAAATTTATACAATCTGTAAAAAAAAATACTTCAATTCACTGAATTCTTTTTATATGTTTTGTTTGAAATTTGTGACATTTCAGTTAGACTACATGACATTATTATTTGCAAAACACTTTTGAGAACCTGTAGGTTCTAGGCACTAGAGATAGAGCACTGAACAAGTCACTTAAGGAAAAAAAAAAAAAAAAAAAAAAAAAAAAACTCTGACCCAGCTGAAGTGGTTAATGCAGTGGGGTCATGCTGAAGCCATATAGGAAGGCCTGGGTTCAGATCCTTGGTTGACCGGAACGTACCAGATACCCCACATGTATATCTGTGATCCTGGCTGGCTGAAAGACTGGGAGGAGAATAACGGCATGGCAAAGCCCTTTTGGGGATCCCTGTTTCTCTCTTTCTTTCTCAATAAATAAATAAATACATAAACTTTAAAATATATGTCCCCTCATGGAGCTTCCATTCTAGTGACTTTAGCAACTCCAAAAGCATTAGAAAAAGAATCAAACTAGAGTCACAAACTTGACAGGTTTTTTCCTTTTTGAAACACATTTTTCTTTCAAATAAAACCATTTTCAAAATATTATCATGTTCTTGTTTTGAGCCCCTTCAAAGGAAAAAATAAAATAAGGGTTCCATCCTCCTAAATAAATAGTGTTGAAAGTGTTTTCTCCATATGGTAAGAGTTATCAGAACATGGAACTAAAACAAAGCAAAAACTTGGGGGAAGAGTATTTATATAACAGAGAACTAACTGCATCAAGATACTCTCTGTAGAGCCAAGACACAAAGTTTACACCACGAGGAATAAATAATGCACTCAACACAAAAGAAACAAAGGGAGATGTTTTCTCCTTGGGTACAATGCCGGCCAATGTCCATGCACTTCATTATGTGATCCCAAAGCACAGATGTTTAAACTTATCACATTAATTTATTAGGAAGCCAATTCAGTGAACCAAACGAATATTTGGAGACGCATGTGACATTTTGAATCATTAGCTCTGGTACATAAATATTCTCAGCCTTTCCACTCTGCATTCACTCAAAGTGATCTACACATTCACACTCATTCTTTGAGTCTCACTCCTGAGCTTCACTTACGTGCTATAGCCTAATATCACTCTCCAGACCACGAACCCTGCCACATGTACGTACAGAAGGCTAAGACATGCCTCTAATTCTGTAATATATTTTATAACCACATGGTAGAGCTGTATTTGTATAGAAAACATACATGAACATATGGCAGGGGGGCTCTTTGAAAAGTTCAGGGAAATGTATATTATGCAAAAAACTATGCATATATATTTCAACATTTTTTTTGCAACAAAAGAAACTTGCACTTTAATTCCATTTTCCCACAGACTTTTTCAAGTCCTCGTAGAATATCTCTCTAATACCGGTTTGACCCAGTTTTGCAAAAATTAAAAATGCAGTTGTTAAATCTGCATTTTTAAAACAGAAATACTATTTTTAGGAGCATAGTAGAAACTGAAATCTATCTTCTAATATGCGTATTTTTCTTTAACTATTGAGAAGCTCCTGAATATCCTGAAAAATATGATGAAATAATCTATTTTCCCACAACTATAGTCTATGCAACGAATTAAAATGTTTAACTTAAAGTAGATATAGATGTTAAAGAATCATTTCATGGCTTTCAAGTAGAGGCACACTTTACTGTGCAGCATATGTAAGATTACATTGGGAACATTTTGTTTAAAGAATTATTTTATTTAACTTTATTTATTATTATTATTATTGTTTATCAGTTTGGTCAGACAGACAGAGGGAAAGAGAGAGAAAGCAAGCCACCAGGTCCAGGACTTGAACCATGTTCGGCCATGTGGGAGTCCAGTGCCTTCAACCACCATGCCACCTGCCAGCCCTGGGAACTTTTTTAATTAACCATTTTTAAAATTTTATTATGAATATTTATTTATTTATTTATTTATTTATTTATTTTAGAGTTTTGCCATCGGATGCATGCACTCACCAGAGAGAGACAAAGAGATAGAAAGAGACAGAGAACGTGAGAAATCAGGTCACTCACTCCGTTGTTTGAACTGCAGAGTCAGCCATGTGGCATCCAGCACTCTGACCACCATGCCACCTGCTGGCCCCCACTGGGAGCATTTTCAAGTAGAACACACTTTAAATGTGTGTTCTTAGGTTAAATAAATCCAGCTTGTGATAACAGAGATGAAAGTGATTGTTGTCATTTTTTGTTTCTCTTTTCTCTTTTCTTTCTTCTCTTTCTCTTCACTTCCTCTTTTTGTTTCCATCTCCCTCTCCCTTATTTTCGTCCTTCTCTGTTTGTTTTACAAGCACATTATACTTACAGGTAAGAAAGGGCGGTCTCAATTTCAAATTTTTAGGAAAGAGAGAGCATGGGCTATGGAACAGGCCACTACCTGGAGTTGAACCTCATTCTCCTGCCTCTCAGCTACGCAACCTTAGGGAAGTTGATTCACTTCTCCATGTCTCATTTTTATTGCTCATAAAATGTCAATAAAGTTAATAACTATCTCATGCAATTTCTAGGTAAGTGAACTCCTATTTAAAAAGTCCTCAGAGAGGCACTAGGAAGTGCTCTGTAGGTGTGTGGTTCAAACAAACAAGCAAATAAAAACAGAAAAAAAAAAAAACAAAAAAAACAAAAAACAACTCTAGAGACAGAACTTCAGTTCCATAAACACTTTTTCTAAAACAAAAGCATGGATGATCAGTTAAGCTGCCTAATTCTAGGTTTACCTCCACATCGCACCTTTCTTGCATAACAAATATGTCTTGTTTCTAGAAGTTAAAATTGATTCCTTTTTGCCCACTGTTTTGTATTTGTAAGTAAAAGTTCAAAAGCTTCCTATTATTTTCATTCCTTTGGCTACTGATGGAAGGGAAGATTTCTTCTGAAATCAGATGACAGTGGAGAGACAGAGATGAGAGAAGAGTACAGCAGAAGTGACTAAATGTGAAAGGAAAGCATAAGAAAATACATAAAACTCCTATAATTAAGGACCAGCAGATGGCATAATGGTTACATCACTGGACGCCCACATAGTGGACCATAGTTCAAGTCCCAGCTGCTTAAACTCGTATCGGGGGTGTGTGCATGCATGTCCAAGATCCTGAGAGAAGAATGGAGGAGAAGGGATTGTGGCCATCCCCCACCCCGGGGGAGGTGATTTCTCACTTTCTGTCTCTCTGTCTCTCCTGCAAGCACATGTGCCCTATAGCAAAAACCTCTCCTAAAAAAAACAAAGAAAGATAAAACCTCCTATAATTAAAAGCACACAGAGAGTCCTGTTAACCTCCACTGACAACACAATTCCAAGAGAAACGGTCTGCTTCAGCATGTCCTTGGCTGCACATACAGAGGTGAAGCGCTCCAGGGCAAATGACATCAAAGACAAAGTGTGATGAGGCAGAGGGGTTCCGTCCCCCTTCCCTGGATGAGCTGGGTTTCCCACAGTTTTCCAGCAGATTAACCCAAACAGCAGCTTTGACCCTGCAGGGAAGCTGGCTAGAGGCCTTACAGGTGGTTACTCCTGAGAATGAAGAGACCCACTCAAATTAGAGGTCAGCTTTTATTCCCCTGCCTCTGGACTGGTGTCTGCTTGGGACCCTTGAACTTTACTTGGATAAATAAAGCCCCTCTCTCAGATTTGCAGATTCTCCCTACGGGTTTGGACATCACCTGCAGAGAGCATTCACTCTCTCTGAGCTGCAACATGTTGACTAAATGCAAAAATCTAGCTCCTAAGAGAATTCTGAGATAGCTATTCATCTATAAGAAAGTTAGAACACAAGTCTAGAGACCTAGAAAATCACTTTGAACTACTTATTATTTCTAAAAATGCAAAATGTGAATGTGCTGGGTTTTATTTTTCCATAATTACTAAAGTTACTAAATCACTATTCAGTATCTATTGTCTTTAAAAAAAAAAAGCAGTAAGAAATGAAAATAAAAGAATTAGTAAAATGCAAAATGTGTAGCACAAAAAATAGTCCAAGAAGCATATTTACCTACATTTTTCAAGAAAGGGATCATTTCTTTTGAGATGGGAGAATTGTAATTTCTCTGTGAGAAGGAATGGTGGAATATGGCTATGCTGACCTTATGATATCATTCTTGGGATATGTAACTCCTCTTACCAATAACCAATAGCCTGATCCGGAATGTACCTATTTCTGAGCATCACATTTTCTAATTAATTCATTTAAATTAGGAATACTTCCTGACACATAAAAAATTACAAGTAATACTGTAACACATTTCTGAATACCAGTGTTCAATTAAATACCTCTTTGCCTAGACCCTACTTGAAATTCACTAACACAAGTTTTCAGAGCCCTAAACCCACAAAGAAAAGAAAAATATAAGGGCAGAAAGAGCAGCAAACTTTTGTGAACTAAAATGGGAAATCACTTGGCAAACCAAAGAAGACTAAGTCCTAACCCAGCAATGGAAAAAAGTCCAGGAGATTTCCAAATGACTTAGCGTGTGGGGCTCCAGATAGTCTGCATATAAAAAGTAATAGGATGGGGACCAGCAGATGGCATAATAGTTACATTGCTGGACTCTCACATAGTCAACCACAGTTCGATGCCCAGACCCAGGGACTTAAACTCAAGCCAGGCATGATACATGCCCAAGATCCTTAGAGGAGAATGGAGGAGAAGGGATTGTAGTGTAGAGCCCATCCCCTCCTAGGGGTGATTTCTCTCTTTCTGTCTCTCTGTGTTCCAGGGAGCGCACACACCCTATAGCAAAAATCTCTCTTAAAAAAAAAAAAATGATGTGGTGGGGCCAGCAGGTGGTATGGTGTTCAAGGCACTGGACTACCCACATGGTTGACTCCAGTTCAAGTACTGGACCTGGTGGCTTGCTTTCTCACTTTCTTGCTCTCTCTCTGGCCAAGTTAAAAAATAGTAATAATAAATAAAATTAAATTAATAAAAGACATATTTTAATAAAGTGATGGGATAAGCGAGAGGTCACTGGTGGTATGGATATTACGTTGACTAAATCCCTTGGGACCAGCAAATGGCACAATAGTTACGGTGCTGGACTCCTACGTAGTCGAGTGCTTGTGCATATATGCCCAAAACCCTGAGAGGAGGATAGAGGAGAAGGGATTGCAGTGTGGCCATCCACCCTAGAGGGTGATTTCTGGCTTTCTGTCTCTGTGTCTCTGTCTGTCTCTCCACTGAATGCACATGCCCTATAGCAAAATTCTATTTTTTAAAAAACGTGATTGGATCCAATATGACTAATCATACAGCTCATGTTTTTTTCTTTTTTTCTTTTTTTTGGAGAGGTTTTTGCTATAGGGCGCGTGTGCTCGCCAAACAGACAGAGCGAGACAGAGAGACAGAAAGCGAGAAATCACCCCCCAGGGGGGATGGCCACTGCAGCAATCCCTTCTCCTCCATTCTCTTCCTGGGATCTTGGGCACGTATGCACATGCGCCCAGCGTGAGTTTTAAGCCACTGGGTCCGGGACGCGAACCGCGGTCGACTACATAGGAGTCCAGCGACATAGCCATTACACTAACTGCTGGTCCTACACAGCTCATGTTTTGAACCCAGTGGCTTAAAAAACACACTGAATGCATGTGTGTATGTGTAGAAAATCCTGAGCAGAGAATGAAGGGGAATAGATTGTGGCATGTCTCAGTCTCTCTCCAGTGAACGCATGTGCCCTATAGCCAAAAAAAAAAAAAAAAAAAAAAAAGAAGTGATATGGTGGGGAAGCCTCTGAAAATAGAAGTATTTGAAAGCTTACAAAGTGGTTAGGCAACCCAACATCCTCCTTGTTCCATTCAGGTGTTCCAATGGCCCTAACTGAGTTTATTTGCAGAAATGATAACAGAGTAATTCTAACCGGGACAGGAAGGGCCCAAGTAACTCTGAGGGCAGGAGCGGTGCAGGGGAAGAGGAGGAGGGCCACTGTAGCCCAGTGGTCGAGGAGCTGGGTCACACATGGCCAACCTGGGTGCATGTGTGGGTTAACATGTCCTATTCTGGAGTGCTTTCTTCCTCTCCCTCTCTCCTATCCAGGTAGAAAATTTTTTACTGGAGCATCTATTCAGCCTAAAGATATTGATACTCTGGGCTCTTCAATAAAACTGCCACGTCAGATCCCCCACAGAGTATAAGTCCTACGAGGCTCTTACACTTGCCTGTGTAGTCTCCAGCTTTCAGTATGAGGGATCACAAGGTATTTAATGAAATCTCCTAGTACCTTAAAATGAACATCAGAGAGCAAAATAACAACAACAACAACAACAAAACAATAAAAGAAAGTATCATTAAATATAACACTTGAAGAAGTGGAAATTATTCTGAGAAGGCATAACACAACCAAATGCTGTCATTAATATCCTCAGAGAGCAAAGAAATAACACAGTGTCTGTCAAATAGCAGGGTGTTGTACAATTAGATAGTAAAAGGAGTCTTGAAGATTAAATATAAAATGCCACCAGTGAAAAAGAAGGCTTAGAGAGATGCAAAAAAATTAAAGAAAGTAAAAACATATATGAAAACAAAATCCAAATGACTACCTTTAATAATATCGTATCACTCAAGCAGTTTCTTTCCAAACAATAGAAGTTCTAGAAACAGAAATTAAAACAACTTGGGGAGAAGGGAAGAGTTATCAAATAATTTGAGACAATCTCTCAGAACTGTAGAAATGAGTCCATGGGGCTCTGGATAAAAATAAACCTACACCAAAGAACATCGTCATGAAATCACACAAAACAATCTGAAAAAAAAAAAAATGCCACAGCAGAAAACAATTTACATTTTAAAAGTTGTTTTTTTTTTTTTTTTTTAATTTTCAGAGGTTGCTAGTACAATAGAAATAAAATTGATGTTCGTATACTGATTTTGTGGCCATCCTTGAAAGTGTTTATTGGTTCTAATAGTTTTTGTTTATAGAGTTTTTAGGGTCTTCTAAGTAGAGGATTTTGTATCTGTAAATAAATGCAATTTCATATACTTTATCTTTCCCAATCTGGATATATTTTATTTCTTGCTAGAACCTTCATACAATGTTGAATCAAAGTAATGAGAGAGAACTAACTTCTTTACAGTCTTCCTGATCTTAGGGAGGAAACACTCATTCTCATTATTAAGTATGATGTTAACCATAGGTTTTTCTTTTTTTTTTTTTTTTTTTTTTTTTTTTTTTTTTTTTTTTTTTTTTTTGAGAGGTTTTTGCTATAGGGGGCGTTGTACTCCCCAGACAGAGACAGAGAGACAGAAAGCAAGAAATCACCCCCCAGGGGGGATGGCCACGCCGCAATCCCTTCTCCTCCATTCCCCTCTTGGGATCTCAGGCACGCACACACACGCGCCTAGAGTCAGTTCTAAGCACCCAGGTCCAGGACACGAACCACGGCCGACTACATGGGAGTCCAGCAACATAGCCATTATGCTAACTGCTGGTCCCAACCATAGGTTTTTCATAGATGCCCTCTATCAAGTTAAGGAAATGTTTTGTATTTCTAATGTGTTGAGATGTTTTTATTATAAGTGGGTATTGGTTTTGTAAAATGCTTTTCTACACATATTGAAATAAGCATATGTTGTTTTCTCCAGTTTTATGGTTGCTTTTAAAGGAAATAATTGTTTATTCCCTCACTCTGACTAATTTTCAAGCAGGACATCCAATGAGATTACAATTTAAACGTTTTATTATTTATTCCTAGTTTGTGGTTGCTATTATTCTGGTTTATTTTCAAACTTGTATGACCTTTTTATGTGTTTACTTCATTTTTATTTCTTTTACTGCTTTAAAAATAATTACATTAAATTTTAACAATTCTTTTATTTCAAATTCTGATACTTATTGTTTCTTTGGATTCTCATTTATTTATTTTTTAAAGAATGATTTATTTATTCAACTTTATTTGTTATTATTCTTTTTTAATTTGACCAGAGAGAGACAGAGAGAGAGAAAGGGAAAGTGAGAAAGCAAGCCACCAGGTCTGGGACTCAAACCAGGGCTGGCCATGTGCGAGTCCAGCACCTTAACTACCACACCACATTCTGGCCCCTGGACTCTCATTTATAACAAATGCCTTGTTTCATTGTATGCTTTATAATTTTGTAGTGAATGTTTGCAAAGCACGTGCTACGTAGAAATCATAGATGCAATGAAGTTTGAAGATTTGTTTCTCCTGAAAGAATTTATAATTGTTTCTGCTGGGTCCCTCAAGGCTACCAGCTCAGGGCCACTTTCTGTGACTTTACATTTGGGATTCTTGGCCTGTAGGAAGAACACAAGTCCTGTGAGAGTCTGACTGTGGTTACAAATTCTTAGGAAACTTTTCCCCTCACCACCACCAGAACCCATGTCAATACAGATAACACTTCTCAATGTTTTCCTTTCTTGCTGGAAAGATTTTTTTTTTCTTATTTGCTATGGATGTCATACTTTCACGATTCTAGTTATACTGTTGAGACTTCATTCAAAATGCATATATTTCTGGACATAAGTCTTAGTGATTAATAACTGCTATATTTATAAGATTATATCTTGGACCTGTGAATATAAGACTGGCAAATTCCTTGGGGGGTAACTATTAATTCAATATGCTCAGCACTAAGATTTTTAGCTTCTTCAAACTGAATTTTTTTTGGATAGATATTTTTGCTACAAGGCATGTGTGTTTGCCAGAGAGAGAGACACAGAGAGACAGAAAGTGAGAAATCACCCCCCGGGAGGGATGGCAATGCTACAAACCCTTTCCCCCCATTCTCCTCTTGGGATTTTGGGCATGCATGTACATGTGCCTGTTGTGAGCTCTAAGTCACTGGGTCAGGGTCTCAAACCGTGGTCAACTACATGAGAGTCCAATGATGTTACCATTATGCTATCTGCTGGTCCCCCACCTGTTTTTCTTTATGTCTGAAGTGTACATCTGTCTTTATGTAGTAGTGTATGTCCAGTTTCTGAAATGGGCTTCAGTGTCCTTATATCTTGGTATTCACAGCCTTATGTAGTTTCCTCCCATACTGAATCATGGTGGACCCATGGGGCCATGAGAATAATGTAGGAATGACATCATTTTCCAAGGTTAGAACATCAAGACACTGCAGCTTCCATTTTAGCCTATCCAAGTGATCATTTGTTTTAAGAGAAATGAACCTTATGATTTAGAGACACTCAAGTACCCTGTGGAGGAGCTCACATAGCATGAACTGAAGTTTCCATCAATAGCCAGCAATCAACTCTCCAATTGCCTAAGGGAGTATAAGAAAAGTAGATCCCAGCTCTACTCTTCTTGAATTCCTGACCCCCTAAAACAACTTTGTTTTAGGCCATTAAGTTTGAGGACATTTGTTATACCATAAAAGAAATTTAATGCAGGTGGCATTTATTATTTCTTAGCCAGCAATTAAAATGGTTTCGAAAAGAAGGTCATCCTGTGGCACAGTGGTAATGCAACAGTCCACAATGCAGGACACACATGGGAAGGTTCGAGTGTGCTGCCTAAGGCCTCCCTGTACACTCACGAGGTCACTTGTACATGCATGCCTACGATTTGGACCTGATGAGGCTAGGCATGAATCATGGTGTGAAGACTCTGTTGGGGGTATCTCTCTCTGTCCCTGTCTCTTCATCTCTCATGGAAAAAATAAATAAACTTGTTTAAAAAGATGTTTCCAAAAGAAAATGTTCACAATTTTTTAGTTCTCTGTATTCTTTTTTTTCAAAGAAAGATGTTTACTATAGGGCATGAGCGCTCGCCAGAGAGACAAAGAGAGACAGAAAGTGAGGAACCACCCTCCCCCTCCAAGGGGGGATAGCCATACCTCAATACCTTCTCGTCCATTCTCCTCTCAGGATCTTGGGTACACACACACACACACACACACACACACACATATGCCCAGTGTGAGTCTTAAGCCGCCTGGTCCAGGGATTTGAACCATGGTTGACTACATGGGAGTCCAGCGATGTAGCCATTACACTATCTGCTGGTCCCGATTTCATTGTATTCTTAGAAATAGAAGTATTAGCCATGAAATAAATACAACAGATATCTCCTGCCTCAAGAATCTTTCACTTGTTAGTCCCTTCCCTGGCCCCCCCTATCTAAAATTTTATGCCTCACTCTCATACTTCCTGTTCTCGTCTCTTTCTTCCCATTCTTATTACCTACCACTATTGAACATACTTATAACTTGATTTTTTAGACATTGCTTGTATTCCAACTAGAACATGTATTCTATAGAGGCAAGGATGTAGGTCTGATAAGTCTCCTACTGGGTCAAGTGTTCTTTGACACAAGAACAGTGACCGGCCAATAATAAATGTCCAATAAATATTTGTACAGTGAATAAAGGAACCGATGAAATATTACCAAAAGCTTCAGTCAGATTACCTTGATAAAATCTCCATTAACACTCTACTGCACCGTCCCTCTCACCCCCGCCCCAAGTTTTCATGACTCCCAGTGGCGTCGTGTGAGGTCTCACTTCTCCAGATTACAGGTGCAGTGTGTCGTGCTCTCCTTCCCATTGATTTCCACTCCTTTTGCTGTCCATAGCACTCATTTGACTCTGAGTCATTGGAAGCTTTTGGCTATTCACATTTCCCAAGTTTCCTTTATTTCTAGATTTGCCCTGGCTCAAACTTCTTAAATTTTATTTAGAGAGAACAATTGCTTCATATTGAAACTAATTATTTTGGCTCTCTAAAACAGGGGAAAGGGAAGTAAAATTTAAAACTATATTCTTTTATCTGGGTCCAACATTTTCTTCAGTATCTCACCTAATTTTTTTTAACTTAATGTGAATCCTGGTTCCCAAAACGTTCAGTTTTAAAACCTGACATTTATCAGACCCATAGCTTAGTGATTAAGAGAACTAGATCCCACATGTACAACACTAGTTCAAACCTCAGCCTCAGCAGCTTGAAGAACATGCTAGACACGTACCCACGCATGCTCAAAATCTTGACAGGATGAAGAAGTGGAGGGCAAGGGATTGCGGTATATTACACCCCATTGGAGGGTACTTTCTCCCTCTCTCACTTCTTCTGTCTCTCTCTTTCTCTCTAATGAGCTCACATACACCCTCTGGCAATTAAAAACAAACAAACAGACCTCTACACAAAGTAACACTGAAACTTCAGAAGGAAAAATGAATATAAGATATTTTCACCTGAGGTCAGCAGGTGGTGTGATGTTAAGGTGCTGGACTCCCACATGGCTGACCATGGTTCAAGTTCTGGATCTGATGACTTGTTTTCTCACTTTCTCTCTATCTCTCTGGTCAAATTAAACCATAATAACAATAATGATAAAACATAAAATTAAATTTAAAAAGTTTTTTTCCCTAACCCTAACCCTAACCCTGAAGGGGTTAAAAATGAAGATTTTTAAAACATTTATTCTTCCTTGCATATTTAGCCAAATGATATTATGTTAGCTTAAATTTCACAAAAACATATGTTTATTTGGTTATTCCTTACTAAAAAAATAATAAAATAAAGAGTTTACTATTATAAGTACTAAAGTGAAGAAGAATGCTAGTTTCCAAATAACAGAGCCCAATTAGACTTATTCCTATTAAGACGAGGGTCTTACAGACTTTTGTTGTGCCAACAGAATACTGATAAAAGTGTGATCATGTATTGTATTAAAATGAATACAAAGCAACAGTTGTTTTAATTTAAGCAATATTGCCCTTAGAAATGCTACCAGGAAATATTTACTTGGACAGAGGAGGAGGGGAAGACTATTTCTGGCTCTTAGAACATATGGGTGTTTTAAATATGGCTGTCATTTGGCTGACTAAAGTCAGCTCTCCACATGGTGAATGAACGAAGCCAATAACACAGAAAATGCGTGTTGTTTTAGATTAATTCTGCTGTCAGGTTGACGCAGTGGTGTAACAGAGAAGCAAACATCACTTGGAACCCATAGTCTGTCTAACAAAAATAGGGTAAATTTTTAGTTTTCAAAGGTGTTTATCATGACAAAACAGAAAATTCAAAAAGAAAATAGGGACCCATTTCCCAGAGTGTTTTCTAATAATCAGGCAATTATTATTGCTATCATCAAGTTAAATAGAATAGTCAATTCATTTTTAAAATTTGTAACTGCATATAAAATATCCCAGAGCTGGTCCCATGGCCTGGTGGTTAAGAAAACCAGATCCTACATGGCTGACTACATGGTTCAAATCCCAGACCTGGCAGCTTAAAAAGCACGCCAGAAGTTGGGACCAGCAGTTAGCGTAATGGCCATGTCGCTGGACTCCCACATAGCCGACTGCCGTTGGGAGTCCCGGACCCGGTAACTTAAACTCATGCTGGGTGCATGTGCATGCCCAAGATCCCGAGAGGAGAATAGAGGAGAAGGGATTGCGGCGTGGCCACCCACCCTGGAGGTGATTTCTCACTTTCTGTCTCTCTGTCTCTTTCTGTCTTTCTGGCGAGCGCTCACGCCCTATAGCTAAAACCTCTAAAAAAAAAAGGCATGCCAGGAGCATGTGTATGTAACAACCCAAAATCCTGACAGAATGACAACTGGAGAAGAGATTGCAGCATGACCACTTTTCATTAGGGGATGATTTCTCCCTCTTTCTCTCTCTCTCAAGCACACATGCTTTCTGGCAATTAAAAAAAAAAAAAAAAACTTAAAACAAAATCCCAAATTCTTTTTCCTTTGTGATAGCCATAATATTGTTTTAGTGTGACTAACTCAGAAGAGGTTTAGACTGTCTTCAATTCACTAGAAAGAAAGTTTTTCAGGGTGTGTACAAGCTAAAATATAAGAGCACATCTGTGAAAATGCATGGAGGCAGGGAGGGAGTACGGATGGGCACAACTTTCATTTACTGCTCTACCTGCGGCCTGAGATCGAGCTGACAGCCTTGAGTCTTTTCAGAACACCTTTCGGTGAGTTTGTACAAAACCTACATATATGTGATCTTCCGGCAGTGTGCCTGTGCCCACATGCGCTATTCCACTCAATGGTCAGACTATTGTCTCCTGGGACATCTAAACTAACTTAATGTGAATTAATGCAAGAATTTATATAAAATAATAGGGGCAACAGCAATAGTTCCTGGGTCACAGAGTAAACAGCCACTAGGACAAAAAACTTACGTCTCAGAGGAGGGTGAGGAAAGAAAAATTATATTAACCTTGAGAGAATCTCTAATCTCAGGAAGATGAACTGGAGCTGATTTTCTTTGTTTATTTATGATGTATACCATTAGAAATAGCACAGATGTAGGAGGGATAGAGTATTGCTACCAAAAAGGGTAAAGGCTTTAATAGAATACCAGAGACAGAAGTGGGACACCCCGCCTGTACACAGAGAGTCAAGTGATTTAGGTTTAGGGACCCTGCTTCCACCAAGCATAAGTCAGATTTTTCTCCCTTAGGACATCTTTTGAAATACAGCATAAAGGCATTGATTTCGTAGCCAAAGAGGTGACAGTCCCTTATACTTGTATTTGCACACAACGAATCTACTCCTAGTTCTGTCTCTTCCTTTCAGTACTGGAATTTGAGTGTCTGACATACTTTTTAATTACACCCATTCGGCTGCTCTCTCCAGACAGAAAAAAATAAATACATTCTAAGTGGCTATGTATTACTCACTCAGTAAATACAAGTTTGAGTTAAGAGAAAAGGGTGAAGGGTGAAAATATAAACATGAAACTCAATCTCAAACCAAATAACCTCATTCTGCTTTGAATTGTTTAAATTTCAAGATCAGATAAGTACAACATCTCTACCGTAAAGTGTTCTGTAGTACCCAATTTGTAATGCTGTATTTTTGTCTTAGAAATTCAATTGGGAAACTGGGCAAATGTTTTGTGTTTCTTTTCTTTGAATATTCTAGATATAAATTCACAATTTGTTATTCTATTGATAAAATTACTTTCTTGACTATGACACTATCAATGAGCACCTTTTGCTAGCTTTTTCAATAATTTTTAAGTGGGAAAATATTTTGAACTTAGTTAGATACAAATGAGAATTATAATTGCTGCACTGGTTTGGACATATGGCTTCATTTAGTGAGTTTATAGCTATTGAACTTCAGGAAAAATACAATTGAAAGGAAGAAATATGAACCTAGAATACAATTTGCTTAAGCATTTGTAAATCTCTTTAAACTCATTAAAGACAACTTACAGTGAATTTTATTACATATAAATGATGTTAATTTTCAAACGTCAAAAGTTGCTCACTCAAACATTTTCTTGCTTCCAAGGGAGCCAAATGATGTTATAATCACCATTGTATAAGATTATTCTAAACAAAACCTAAGACTATAAACAGAAAACATCTCATTTCTACTCTTCTTTCAAAGTTAAATGTTTAGCATTTTAGAAATCAAATTTGGCATTTTCTATTACCTTACCTTTTCTCTTTTTAAAAAAATATTTTATTTTCGGTAAAGAAAAAAACAGAAAATTACACCCACAAAAGTAATTATCGCTCATATTTCTACCAATAAGAACGAACCATTCTTAACCTCTTTATATATTGGTTTCTGGATTTTTCTGTGTTTATTCTTTTAAAGTATTACACAGATAACACATTAATACATGGTCTCCTTTATCATTTGCTTTTTTTCTCCCCTTGCATCTCATAATACTTTATCTTTTTTAATTTAAATTTTAATACTTTTGTATAGGGTGCAACTGTGTCAGATCCTCCTGCCTCAGTCTTTTGGATATCTGGGACTATAGACATGTACCACTGCTCCTGGCTTTAATATTTTATCTACCTATTCTAGATATTCAGGATCTTTTAATTCTGTCGTTTGTTGGTATAAAATATACTTTACAATATTTAAATATGTTATATGCTGGAGTAGTTAATGTTTTTTTTGTTTGTTTTTTTTTGTTTGTTTTTTGTATTTTTGCCATAGGGCATGTGCACTCGTTGAAGAGAGACAGACAAAGACAGTGAGAGAGAAAGTGATGAATCGCCCCCTAGGGGCCATGCTGCAATCCCTTCTCCTGCATTCTCCTCCTGGAATTTTGGGCACACATGAACACACTCCCAGTGTGAATTTTAAGCCAATGCATGCAAGACTCGGACCACAGTCACTTATGTGGGGAGTCTAGCACCTTAACCATTATACCTCCTGTGGGACCCAGGTTCGTTTTCCCCTTTATGACAGAGAGCAAAGGGATAGACAGAGAAAGGCATTCTTTGCAGGTCGCTGTGACATGATTCCCTTGCCCCAGCCTCTCAACTAGCTAAGATTACAGGCTTAATTACAACCATGCTCAGCATGTTTAGGTCATCCGTAGAACCAAACCCGGGCATCTCCTAAGGCTTCTAGCCTCCCAAGTGGTGCTGCTACCTGTGAACCACCACAACTGGGCTCATACTGATTTACTTTTTCTTTGAAATCTCTTCCTGACCTATCTTCATCTTATGCATATCCAACCTTATCAAATTACATATCAAATAATATGAACTACAAGATTTTTTAAGTTTATTTTTTATACATTCAACCACTGTGTATCATTACAGCTTATAAAATGAATTTTTCCAGCATAAATACACGGTATATTAACCTAGGTAAAGGTATTATAATACATGCTATCATCAACAGTTCATTTTAAAAAGACATTTTTTGACTAAGACTAAACACGTAAGCATGTCATACATTTCAAATTTGCTTTAGAGAAAAATCATGGTACTACATTTGAAACTGAAATGTTTACTAATTCTGTCAGGCTTACTCCATTCATGCCACATGACCTCGATTCTCTACACATAAACATGTTTAAGAACTATTATACCACATAAATACCTTCAAAACTATCAACCAGTTAAAACAAGTATGCTGATGTACCAATGGTAAGATTGTAAGTGAATCTCTGTGAACATGGCTAAATGTACCCAGAGTCATGTACTCCCACAGGAGCCAAAGAGCATACCTCAAAGGGATTCAAATGAAGGAGAGCCAACGAGACACCCAGGCTGTGGAAATGACATCACCAGTGGGTCTTGGCATTGAAACAAAAGTCAATCTATTCACTGAAGTTTTTCATTGAGTCAATAACCTGTTTAACTCTTGGGAGAGTCTCTACTGAAGATGAGAAGAGAAAACAATGATGTTCTCTACTATGTATTCTAAGACCTTCTCTCGAGTGGGACAGTATGCTCCACAGAAGATATTCCCGTTCTGAAGTAAAGGGAGCCAAGTGCTGCACATGTCAAGGTGTTTGATTCAATCTTGTTTAAGCTGCCACATTATCATCATCATTATTATTATAATTCCTGCTATTATTACTACTTGAGAGATGATAGACTCATGCACTACATGACGACAGACACGATCAAGCAGTAACAAGGAGGATGCTGGAAGACAACACCCATCTGCATCCAAACGTCTGTACACCGTGTAGGTGAGAGAACCCAACTCACAGACTCAGGGTAAATCCCCATCTTCTCTAGGGCAGGGGGGCAATAAGAGCTGCTCATCCTTGAGCACAGAGACCACAGAGGATGCCCAGAGTGAAAGGAGTAAAATAAACAAAGAGCTTTTTGTTCAAAATGATGCCCAGGGGCCAAGTTGTGGGGTACTGGGAACGCAGCTGGACCACATGGCAGAAGTCCTGAGTTTGCTTCTTGAACCTCCCTGAGCATGCTGGACATACTTGTGTACCTGTGATCTGGGCTGTTTGAGACTAGGGGGGATCATGGCATGAAGATCCTTTTGGGGGTGCCCGTCTATCATTGTCTCTGTGTTGCTCCCTTTTTGTCTCTCTTATGGAAAAAAATAAATGAAAAACTTAGAAAAAGAAAAAAAAAGCCAAGAGGCTATTAGGAAAACTGAACTCAGACATGCAGGCATTGAAGGGCTTTGAATGTTTGTTTTAGACTAATTCCCCTTTGGTGCAAGGCCTGTGAGATGAGGTGCCTGAAATAGTTCAAGATACTACCAAGATGTCATTGGCGTTTTTGTTTTATGAACATTCTTATTACTCAAATACATTCCTTCTTTACTCTCTGTTAGTCTATAGAAGGTAATTAGCTATAACCTTCAGAATGTATATATTTCTCAGTGGTTACAAGAAGGTGCGAGACTCACTATCACTACACTTTGTTAGCAAAGTGATTCCAGGAGACCATGCAGCCATCTTGCTCCCTTATCATAGGAATTAGCCAGTTGCGACTGTACAAGACCTTTGGCTGTAGCTTTTTAACTGATGGAACGCCTCAATAGGCCATTTCATAATTTGTGATTCTCGTCTTTAAAATGATCCTGAAATGATCCTGACTTCGGTGCACATTCGAAGGGGACCCTTGAATAGTGACACCGAGCAGTCGTCTTCAGCCTTTGCCCACATAAACTCATTAGCTTTACTTACTGTGCCCGAGCATTTCTCTTATGTCAACTCCAGGAATATTCTTGAGGAAGGAGAAAATTCTCAATTTGTCTGATCTTCAGTTATCTGGTTAAATGCTTTCCTAAATGTATTAATAGATGTAATAAAAACAAATCCAGTCTCTAATTAGTCACTCAGTCCATGAGTCACAGTCTGCCTTTTGGTGGAAAAAGCACTAACTATGCCCATGTGTGCCCCAGATCTGTTTGTGGATTTGGAAGTGGTGTGCCTTAGAATATCCGTACTCTATACTGTATAATTCCATGTGTAGTTTTATGAAGTTATCTTGTTTTTTCATGTTGATTTTTACCTTCCCAAAATGTAAAGGACAAATATAGAAAATTGATCCCAATACTAGATCTTATCATTTTGCTCATTTAATAAAACAGATCATTGGGCCAGCAGATGGTATGGTGGTTAAGGTGTTGAACTCCCACATGGCCAACTGCAGTTTGAGTCCTAGACCCAGCAGTTTGAAAGTCATGCCAGGTGCATGTGGGTGCATGCCCCAAATTCCAGGAGGAAAATGTAGGAGAAGGGATTTCAGCAAGGCCATCTCACCCCCGGGGAGGGTGATTTCTCACTTTCCCTTTCTCTCTCTCTCAGGCAAGCACACTAGCCCTATGGCAAAAATCTAAATAATAATAATAATAAAATAAAACAAAGCAGATATGATGATGGTTTCTCTTAGAGGAAAAAAAGTAAGGCCAAGGTGAAATTTGTAAAATACAACTGTCACATTCTCTTTTAAATAAATATAATCAGAAGCAGCAGGTGGCATAATGGTTATGTTGCTGGACTTGCTGGATTCCCATGGAGTTGACTGTGGTTTGAGTCTCGGATCTGGTGGTTTAAAACTTGCCAGGCATATGTGCATGTATGCCCATGATCCCAGAAGAGAATGAAGGAGAAGGGATTGCAGCATGGCCATCTTCCCTGGCGGGAGGTGGGGATGTGTGTGTGATTTCTCGCTTTCTGTCTTTCTGTCTTTCTGTTTTTCTCTGTCTCTCTGGTAAGCCCACATGCTCTATAGCAAAAATCTCTCTTTAAAAAAAATATGTTTATGTCACCCCAAAATATGATTTTGGTGTATTTCAAGATGGCAATGAAATATCCTGGGGAAGTTGTTGAGATACAGATTCCCAGGCTACAAACCCAGGATTTCTGATGCTGTAGGTTTAGCACAGGCTCAGAAAACTGTATTTTTTAAAAAAGTTAATTCACAGAAATAGCTCTAAAAAGCTCTCTGTAGGAAAAAAATTTCAGCTGTAGAGGAAATTTAAATCAGTAAAACAGGCTTTCTCTGAGGCCCCTTACCTGCCTTGTCTGGATTTAGGAAAGAGCAAGACACCTCCAGACACCTCCCCCATCTGGAGATCACCACTGCATGTCACAAACTCTCTCTGACAGCTTTTCCTGAGGGACTTGTCTGCATAATAAGACAGCCTTTGCTCAGCGTGACTCTCCTCCTCACATTCTCCTTAACTCATGTCACCATATCCCCCAAGAAGTCTTAAACCCCTATTTCCTCCTATAGCTCCAGGATAGTATGGAAGCTTCAGGCATCAGAGGCTGGACAATGTGGTGGTGCTGTTCTCTAAGAGGCTGAGCTACATGGGAAGGTACTGGGTTTGCATATGGACATCTGCCTGAGTACACTGGGCACAGGTGCGTGCCATGACCCAGGGCTGGCTGAGACCAGAGGTGTATCTTAGTGTCAAAACCCTGTTGGAGAAGTTATCTTTGTATGTCTTTCTGTTTCTCTCATTCATGAAAAAGTAAATAAATAAACTTAAAACCAACAACAGAAAACTTCAGTTATCTGCCCCTTCCTTGAATTCCATGTTTTGTAGATCTATGTACACAAGCACATAATTATCTTATATGCTTTTTCTCCTGGTAATCTATTGTGCTTGTTTTATAGACAAACCTTCAAAGAAAAAGGAAAGACTTTCTTTTCTGGAAGTTATGTAAATCTTCCTAATGCTTTGATAAATTAAATGACAAAACATAACTTTAACAGAAAATGTATTTTTTTAATCATTTGTTTGTTTTTGCTTTATATACTGAGTTGGGGCGGGGCAAAAACCACAGTCTTATGTCAAGATAGAAGTGTAACTTAGGTAAGGGTGATACTTTGGCAGAGAAGATATTGGTGGATGTTACTGATCCTCCCCAATTCCTCATCCCTCTTACACTGGTAAGTGGGCTGAGGACAAAAGTGGGATGTATTAGAGAGATAGGGGATAGGGTTTAGTGGCTGAATTGCAGAGCTGCAAAGCTGCTGCAGACTGCTTCTTGACAGGATGAAAACAAAGTCAAGTGGAGGGAAAGCAAAAGTACAAACCCCAGAAGTCTTAGGATCCCTAATGGTCATAGGCCTTCGAGAGCATAGCTGAGGTATAAAACCAGAGAAGCAGGGCCAGGGAGGCAAGGTCCGGCCCAAGCACCAGTAACGTAGGATCAGCAGAGAAGGCAAATAGCTGGCAAGGAGGAAACGTGAAAGCCTAGTGCAGTGCAGTCCTGTGAAGTGTCCCGGGGAAGTTGTTGCGATGCAGATTCTCAGGCCACAAACGCACACAAACATTTCTGATGCTATAGGTTAAGCACAGACTCATAAAACTGTGTTTTTTTTTTAAAGATAATTTATTTCTTCCATAAGAGACAGACAGGCAGTGTATCTCTATACACACACACACACACACACACACACACACACACACACATTCCTAATAGAGTGTTCATACCAAAATCTACCCCCAGCCTGGACCTCAGACATATGCATATACTCAAAGTGCTCAGTGAGGCCCCAGGGTATGAATTCAGAGCCTTCCCCATGTGGGTTCAGTTACATCTGAATTTTAACAAGTACAAGGGGTTATTATAACTCAGGATCACCCATCTGTATTTCTAGAAACCCTAGTTTAAGGGATTAGAGTCAAAGTGACTTTTGTCTTCTGGCAACAAAGCATGTACTTGAATTTTTTTCAAGGAAGGGGATTAAGTTTCTGTCCTAGACCTTCTGATGGTCAATTTTTGTACATTTTCAGAGGTGTATGGGTCCACACACTCAAGAAGTTGTGAAGATGACACCAGGCATGCTTAACTGTGGCGTTCACCATTTTTACTATCAGAGGTGACAAACTGTGGTGAAGGAGGTCAGGGCAGCATGGCAAAGCAGGAAGAATATCAGGAGTCAGAAGACAATCTTCTCAGGAAGGTCTCTTCCTTCTTCCAGAGTGTACAACATAATTTGCATTGTTGTATCAAAGAAAGCATACCCTTCCGTGTCCTATATTTTACTGACATTATATCTTCAATATCATTCCCTACTCCTATAAAATCTTTATAGTTTGCACAATGTACTATTGAGTAGGCATTCAATAATTTAGATAACTACTTCACTATGTCAGGCATAACTTTTATGTTTTTTAATAGCATGACACTTAACATATTTGGTAATATAGCATCTTTTTGTTTATTTCTTGAAATAAATCCCCGCAAATCCCAGAATACAGGTTGGTATACTGATCAAATGGCATATGCGTTTTTAGTTTATTGCTAAGCTATGATTGTCCTGTCAGAAAAATGCAGCATAACTTTGTTTTCAGTGAGATAATTCTATTTGTAGTCAAAAAAGAGTGGCACAAAATTCTCTTTGGAAGACAGTGGTTCATAGGTCTAGGAATCCACTTTCAAAGCCTCTGTGACATTACACCAGATTTCTTAAGACACTCATCAAGCATTTGGGATAGGGTGGTGAGTTCATTTCATTCTATCAAGACTTACATATTTTATTAATTTGAAATTAGAAATGTTTTTATGCCCTATGGGACAGATGGAAAAAAATAAGGTTGGTCAGAACACATGCATATGTCTATCACCTTAATAACTGCATTTCTACTGAAACTGCATGTATGTTCTATGAGGAAAGGTGTCTTCTCTTTTATTAATTTATTTATTTTTGAAAGGTTTTTTGCTATAGGGCGCGTGTGCTCACCAGAAATCAGAGAGAAACAGAGAGACAGAAAGCAAGAAATCACCCCCAGGGGGGATGGCCACCCTGCAATTCCTTCTCCTCCATTCTCCTCTCGTGATCTTGGGCACACACACATGTGCCCGGCATGAGTTTAAGCCACTGGGTGTGGGACTTGAACCATGGTCGACTACATGGGAATCCAACGATGTAGCCATTATCCCATCTGCTGGTCCCAAGGACAGGAGTCTTCTGACTAAGCTCTAAGGTATCCAAGTTCATTTTCAGGTGTGGAGGGCATTGCATATGGAAGCCATCTTGAGAGCTGTCTGCCATCTTAGAAACCTTAGGCTTCACTTCCTCATTGAGCAAACCATTTCTCAGAAATCATGTGACCAACTCTTGCTAGGCAATGGGAGATCCACCCATATCAATGATTGGCTCATACTGTTGTATTTCTTTTCGGGCAACCAATCAGTGCTCACCAGTTTATATTTAAAGCACAGTTTGCTCTGCAATAAACGAAGACTTGATCAGCACCTCATCTTGTCTCCACTCTGTGTGTGTGTGTGTGTGTGTGTGTGTGTGTGTGTGTGTGAATTCTGAGAGCCTGTGTAAGAGTAGGTCCCTTTCTTCACCATCCTCACAGGTACTCGTTCGACTGTCCTGTGGGTTGGGGCAAGTGGCGCCCAACGTGGGCCTTGGGCCAAGAGGATCAAGGTAAAGTGCACCAGAAAAAGCCTGGCCAGATAACAAGTAAGGAAGGGATGGCACAAGATAGTTCTGGTAAGTAATACAGAGATTACTTGCTACCATTTTAGAGTGCAGTTATGGGACAGCAAATGAGTAAACATGAATTATTTGTTCAGGGGCTTAATTATGCCCTTAAGACACGTGGAGTTAAAATTAGAATCAAACAATTACTTTCCTTTTTTGACTTTCTAAAAGAGGTGTGCCCCTGGTTTCCTCAAGAAGGCACTATTGATGAAGCAAGGAGGAAGAGGGTAGGTGATGCATTGAAAGACTAATATGTCACATTCGGCCCGGAAAAAGTCCCAGTAATAGCCTTTTCTTATTGGAATTTAATAAATGAAATTATTGGGTTCCGGCCAACAGACCCCAGAATTGCAGCAGTAGTTGAGGAGGGAGAACAAATTATACAAAAAGAAAAATTTCGGGAATTGATTAGTGACGACGTCATGGAAACTACAAAAAACCCAGAAACAAAAAAAGATGATCCAATTTCTCTAGATAGTGAGGAAGAAACAACAAACTTTAATAAGCAATCGGATGTTAGACCAAAACAATTTTAAAAATCTAGAATAAATGAGGAGATTACAAATCCTACAAAACCTCAGAAAAAATTATATCCATCCCTTACAAACCTTAAAGCTAATCTGGATGGTCAATTGGCTGATTCTGAGGAAGATATTTTAGAAACAAAGACAAAATGACTGCCTGAAAAAGAAACTCTAGAAATAGAGGCTGCCAAATACAACAGTTCAAGATGGTCACCTGAGAAAGAAACTTCAGAAATGGAGGCTGTTGAGTACAACAATTCAATTAAAATTAGCATGGACTCTTTTCTTTTCTTTTTTTCTTTCTTTTGGTATTTATAACATACTTTAATGAAACACTTTCTCACCATCTTTAAATAACAAAATTTGCATTTTCTAATCTGAAGCTTCTCTGGCATTAGGACTTCACTGCTTGGAGTTCCACAGGCTTCAGATGCCACTGTACTCACTCCTCTGTGCTCTTGAGGCACGAGTTAGACATGCCTTTCTCTGTTGGAAGTCCCTGGGGCAACTTCAGGGCTGAATTCTTTTTTTAAATTTATTTAATTAAATTAATTAATTTATTTATGTACATATTCTTATCAAATGTTTGACTACTTTCAGTTTTGCATTCACTGAAGGGATATTCTTTTTTTTTTCTTTTCTTTTTTTTGGAGAGGTTTTCGCTATAAGGCGCGTGCTCTCAGCAGACAGACAGAGAGAGACATAGAGACAGAAAGCGAGAAATCACCCCCCAGAGGGGATGGTCACGCCGCAATCCCTTCTCCTCTATTCTCCTCTCGGGATCTTGGGCACACACGCACACACGCCCAGCATGAGTTTTAAGCCACTGGGTCCGGGACATGAACCACAGTCGACTACATGGGAGTCCAGCGACATAACCATTACGCTAACTGCTAGTTCCCATGAAGGGATATTCTTATGGACTTGAGGGGTATGTGCTTTTTCTAATCCAAGCATCTTTATTATATCTTTTTTCCAGTATGGGCGCTGTTATGTGCTTTTTATTCTGACAACAATATGCAGTTTATGAGGGTGCTGTGGATCCCTGCCATATTCTTCATGATCGGCACCTGAAGGTTGAAATACTTATCTGGTATTCTTGACCTAGTAAATTTGTGATGAATCCAGTCTGTACAAATGAGACACTCCACACCTTTTGTCACAGCCTGTAGTCTGTCTGGGGACCTCTGAAGTACTGAGTGCAAAAGTCCTGCCATAAATGTAGCCACTGTTCTCTTCAAAAGTGGCGCCCACTAAGAAGTCCAGCTTGAACTTTTTCAGCATGGACTCTATAAACATACAAGTCATTGGAAATATTTTCATGATCATGACTTTTATGTATTGATAGAAAATCATAATCCAGTAATAATTTAGTCTGGAGGAAATCAGATGACTCTCAGTAGAGATAGCTTTTCTCTGGAGAATTCTTAGTGTGAAGGCAATTCATAGTAAGTCCCACCAATAGTATCTCACATACAGTTACTTTTAACCTTAAATTTAACAAATAGCTCCAATTTATCAAGGGACAAAATTTCAGCCATTCCTTTTCTTCTCGTGTCTTCCTGGAATTACTCAGTAAACAGAGTGGGTTGTGATCAGAGGCAGCTCGTTGGTCCTTCTGCACCAACAGATGCTCTACCCTCAGGAAAGCCATTTGCACATGGCTCTCCAGCACTGTAGGCACAAACCCATAGACATGTCAGAAGACCTGCAAGGTGACAGTGACTTCAACATGAGCTCCTGCATGTCTTTCTCTCCACAGCTGCCCCCAGATCCCTGAACTTTAAATAGTGCTCCTGACTCAGCTAAGTGATGCCATAGCCATGCTGACAGGGACCTGGCTAGTGCTACTCTGGGGTCCCTTGCAGGCTCTCATTTCTGCTGTATCTGTCTGAGATCCTTGTCATCTGTGCTGAGCGCTCTCTCTGCTAGCTGGAAAGTACTGTCCTCTCCCTGTGCCAGCTCTTTCGAAGGGACATTCTCACAGCAAAGAATTTTTCTCCATGTCAATTCATTCTGCTCTTCCCTTTCCACCTCAGTGGGACTTCAGGCTGTATAATGAATCACTATCATCGCCTGACACTCAAGCACTATTAATAAATCTAACTGCCTCTTTAATTACAACTGGAGGTTTTCTACCAAAGGACCCTGTTGCCCTCCCTGCTATCTGTCCTCTGTCATTTCTATATGGACCACCCCTTTCATTCTACTCAGTTCATCCATTGGCATGTCTTTGCCCAACTAAATCCAACCTCTGATCTCAAAGGCTTTTGTAGACGGTCATGCTGTAATAAAAGGGGGTGTGACTAATTGTCTTCAAAAATTCTGGGACAGAGAGGCTTTGAGGCTCAGTGTGAAAGTGTACACAAGACACCTCCAGAGGAGTGTCAGTTGTGATCAGAGGTGGAGTTAGAGATTTACCAGATTGTTAATGAAGCTACACCTCTATGATCTCTTGCTTGTGCTGATCTGCTGTAAGACCTGAAATGTTTTCTGGATAATGTGTGAGAAAGTACTGGTCTCAGCCATGCACAGGAGGTGTGAAGTGCTACCCATCCTGAGGGTCACACTTTACAATCTAGGGTAATATTGGGGCTGAAGTATGACTAACAGGCTACCTATTAAACTTCCATCAGCTTTTGGGAAAAAACCTCAGGCCACCAAACCCTATCTTTTACCCTCAGAAGGACCAAACAGATGTCTCTCTGCACATGGGCCACTGTGACCCAGGATTCAAAAAAATTTCTGCGACATCCCCTAACCTTATCTCAGATATTGCCCATTGAGAACAGGGGGCAACAGAAAGCTAACTATTATCTGCTAAAATAGTCATCAGGGCCCATAACCAGCGAAATCTAAGGGCTGGAGTTTTCTGATGACTTTCCTGATCACTGTCTGAGCATGAATCTCACATGCAGCATTACTAGTAATGAGTGCTGATGTTGCACAAAAGTTTTCAAAATTCTCAATGTACATTAATCACACTAGAAGAGGAATTGCATTATATTTCTATTTTCCTTGGTAATATTGCAAAGTTTTTCATATGAGGAGATGAAAATATATGTAGCCCCCAAACAGGAAAACCTTATTTTAAAGCTGTTAGGCAGTTAATTAATAATGATATTATTTTTCTAGATTTTGTGATATTCGTGATGTCTGCTGTTTAAAAAAATTGTAATTTTTTGTGATTTATTTTCTTATTCTGATCGTTCTCATGGCTAATTTTATATTCATCATTTTGTGTTCTCTTTCTTAAAGAGAGCCTACACAATTGGTTCTGGTTGTCTAACCCAGTTGTTGTTTGGCTTCCACTCAGGCTGTGACTTACTAAAGGCTGCCCTGTAGTGAAAGAAACAGAAGGCACAAAAGCTAGTCATTTTCATGAAGTCTAAATCAATTAAGTCAAATGACTATAATGCAAAGACTTTATCTGGAATTTCAAATCCCCTCTACTGAACTATATGTCTATTCCATTCTCAATACCCTACTACCTTATTATTGTTGCTTTATTATTAATTTTAAAGTTAAATGGAATAAATCTTCCAATATCATTTTGCTTTTTCAAAATTGTTTTGGCTTTTGCATTTCCACATAAATTTTAAGCTCAGTTTGTATAAAAATTCTTATTGGGATTTTGATAGAGACTTCATTGAATTTATAGATATATTTGAAGATACTTGTCATTTTGATCATGTTGAGTTTTAATCAGTAAACACAAATTTGTATTTATATTTAGATATCTTTACATTTCTTTCGGTAATATTTTAGCTTGCAGTATACAAGGCTTGCCTTTTTTAAATTAAATTTAGTCCTAAATAGTATAGTCTTATCGATGATATTGTGAATATAACTGTTTTAATTTCATTTGTAGACTGTCCATTCCTAATGTACAGAAATACAATTGATTTTGTATATCAAACTGTATCTTACACAATTTTATAAAATTTAATTAGGTCTAGCAGCTTTTTGGTTGATCCCATCTGATTTTATGTATAAAGAGTATGATGTGTGCAAGTAATGACAGTTTTATTTATTTTTCCTTCTGGATGCCTTTTCTTTCATTTTCTTGCCTAATTACAATGGTTATAACCTCTACTACAATGTTAAATAGGAATGGTAAGATGGACATTTTTGTCTTATTCTTTTTTCTTTTTCTTTTTTTCTTTTTTGGAGAGTTTTTTTTTTGCTATAGGGCGTGTGTGCTCGCCAGAAAGACAGAGAGAGACAGAGAGACAGAAAGTGAGAAATCACCCCCCGGAGGGGTGGCCACACTGCAATCCCTTCTCCTCCTTTCTCCTCCCGGGATCTTGGGCATGCACACACACGCGCCTGGTGTGAGTTTAAGCCACCGAGTCTGGGACTTGAACCATGGTCAACTACATGGGAGTCCAGAGACATAGCCATTACGCTAACTGCTGGTCCTGGACATTTTTGTCTTATTCTGAATTCAAGGGCAAATCATTTAGTCTTTCACCATTATGGATGGCATTAGCTTTGAATTTTTAGAAGATACCTTTCATTGGGTTCAAGAAGTTTCCCTTTTAGCTGTTTGTTGAGGGATTTATCATAAATTGGTATTACATTTTGTGAAATGCATTTTTGAAATTTATTTAGATAATCATGTGGGGTTTTTGCTTTATTCCATTTAAGTGGTATATTACATTGTTTTTAAGATGTTAAGCTGATTTTATATTCTATATCTATATATTTCAATTTTCCAGAGTGTATGTGCTCACTGGAGAGAGATAGAGAAAAAAAGCAGTTAAAGCAGCCCCATGGGGCAAGGTCATACTGAAATCTTTCTTCTCCATTTTGCTCTTCTTTTGGGATTTTGGGCACACATGCTTGGTGTGTTTTTCAAGCTGCCAGGTCTGGAATTAGAATCATGTATTGGCCATGAAAGATCCAGTTGCCTTAACTGCCAGGCCAGAGCCTGGCCACCAACATTATATTTTTAATGACTACACCTAGTCTTCACTCATTTTTTCTTCTCTGTTTGGATTACTCACTAAAAGCAAGTATTGAATTAGACCACCTGGGGCTCTTCCAAAGTTGAGACTAAGGTGCATACACTACTGCATTTAGAAGGAGACCCCGTGGTCCACATAGATACATATTATATTACCATAATGATAAAACGCGTTCTTCCCATCACAATTTGACAACAGCCAATGTTTTACTAGTAGCTCCCTTCGAAGTATTTAGCAATGATCCTGCACTTCCTTGAAGATTCAACAGAAGTACAGATGTTATAGAATGTTCTAGTGGTTAAAAGTATGGTCCTTACAGACAAGCAAGCTTTGTAGGTTCAAATTCTGGTTCTAGTGCCTATTTCCCATGTGACTTAACGTAAGTTACTTAAACTCTATGACCTGCAGACTTCTCATCTGTAAAATTCCTCATTTATCAGATAGGGCAATAATATAGCTTATCCCAAAGGGTTTTTGGGAAGACTGACAATAAATGTCAGTAAAACATATAGCCCAATCCCTACCAAAAAATCTCAAAAATTATTGACTAAGACAACTTTAACTTTCCCCTCAGCTTGACTAATCTTTAGACAGACTTCCCTTGACCAGAAGTTCCTGTCTTCCCTTTTATTAGATCATTTACTTTGGGAAACTTGTACAATGTCTCCCAAATAATATCAAAAGACAATTATGCCATTAAATTGAAATAATTTGGAAATAGTCTAAAGGATTGAAGCAAACATTAGATAAAAAGTAAATATAAGTCAAAGAACTGAGATTTTTGTTTTTTCCCAGTGAAGGTAACATTTACTCTTTTTTTTTTTTTTTTTTGGAGAGGTTTTTGCTATAGGGCGCGTGCACTCACCAGACAGAGACAGAGAGACAGAAAGCGAGAAATCAACCCCCAGGGGGGATGGCCATGCCGCAATCCCTTCTCCTCCGTTCTCATCTGGGGATCTTGGGCACGCACACACATGTGCCCGGTGTGAGTTTTAAGCCACCAGGTCCGGGACACGAACTGGGGTCGACTACATGGGAGTCCAGCAACAAAGCCATTATGCTAACTGCTGGTCCCAGTAACATTTACTCTTGCTTTAAGACCTTGATACGAGAAATGTTTTCCAGTTAATAATTCATCCAAATAAATAGTCAATTTCTCCTTATTTTATTCTAGAGCGCACAAACAGTTTTTTTTTTTTTTTTTTTTTTTTTTTTTTTGGAGAGGTTTTTGCTTCAGGGCGCATGCGTTTGCCAGACAGAGACAGACAGAAAGATAGAAAGCGAGAAATCACCCCCCAGGGGGGATGGCCACGCCGCAATCCCTTCTCCTCCATTCTCCTCTCGGGATCTTGGGCATGCATGTACACGCTCCCGGCGTGAGTTTTAAGCCACCGGGTCCGGGACGTGAACTGTGGTCAACTACGTGGGAGTCCAGCGACATAGCCATTACGCTAACTGCTGGTCCCTAAAGAGTTTTTTATATTAAAAAATAATGACATGGCCAGCCTTGTGGCCTAGTGGTAAGGAAGTTGGATTCCACATGGCCAACTGCAGTTCTGGCAACTTGAAAAACACACAGTATGAAGAAATGGAGGAGTGGGGATTGTGGCATGACCATGCCTCATGGTGGGGGGTACCTTTTCCCTCTCTCCCATCTCTCTCTATCTCTGTCTCTTTCTGGTGTGTGTGCCCTCTGGCAACTAAAAAAAACACAAACCAACAAAATATAATAACAATAGTAATAACCAACTGTCATGTTGGAATCATTAAGTAGGAGCTATTGATCTTTTCATTTGCTCTTAATACCAGAAAAATTGTTCATGATTAGAAAACAATAAAGGAAAGAAAACTTTGCAAACAGCTTTACAGATGATGAAGAAATAGACCTTTAAGCATTCTTGTTTATTGGTAGAAGGCATGTGTGCTCAGTAGACAGAGAGCAAGAGAAGAAGCATCCGTCAAGGGGGCATGGCCATGCCTCAATCCTTTTCCTCTATTTCTCTATTTTATTGGGATTTTGGACATTCATATACAAGGGCCTGGAGTTTTTTTCAAGTCACCAGGGTCAGGATTCAAACAGTGGTCAGCCCTGTGAGATCTGGCTCCCTACCACAGGGTTTAACCACTGTGCAAACACGGCCTACAAGTGTTCTTTACTTAATCAGAATTGACCAGCTCAATCTAACACTGCTTTTGTGAAGCATATCTCTACCCTGTCTTGGAAATTAAATTTTACTGGAGCCAAAGGCCTGATCTTTCCCTTTGAATCTCAGAGAATTACAGAGACCTTTGCCCGACTCACTGTCCCCTCCAATCATGTTTAACCTAACCAAACATTCTTCAGTGCCAAGATCAAGATTGGCATTGCTTTTCTAAAATTCACAGTACTTTGTCATTGTGTAAGAGAAGGATACATTTAGGATTGAAGGATACTCCTTATAAGAATTTTTTTCAGGAAGAAATTAGTCTAAAGGAGCTCAAACCAAAGCATACTGTTTGCCTTAAGTGATCAAATATCTCTCTGAAATAACATCTTCTCCATTTACACTTTGGAAAACTACAGAAAGATTAGTAGATACTTTTAATGCAATCAACATTGAATTATTATCCATCAGGCTAAGTAAGTACTGAGAGCAACAGCAAAACAGACAAATCAGAGATGACTAAGGAAATTTTAACTTGATTTATGTATTAATGACATTTTGAAATAAGAAGATCTAGAAAAGGGCCATTTTTATTTCAGTATTCATGTGTTTTGCAAATTTGGAAAAAGTAAATATTCTTTTAAATAACATATGGAGCTGTCATCACAATCTTTTCAGTGTTTGGGGTTTTAACCTTCTCAATTCAGTCCTGTACACAAAAACTCTAAACATAGAGCATTAAGGCATTAAAGATGAAAGCTACTACAACTATTTTTATTGCAAAAGCTTTGCCCTCCTGCAAGAACATGCAGTTTCCCAAACACTAACCTCTCTTTATAAGGTTATGCTTATTAGCTGGGATTTGTAGCTCAATAGCAACACTGTTCATCCTTGGTTCAATTCAGATTGTAATTTCTTTTTAAACTACCTGACCCTTATAATCATATGGTGAGTAGGTCTGATCATTCATTTTCCCCAGGCCAAGTGCTTGGTCTGAACACAGAGTCACTTGTGTTTCTGAAGCTTCTCAAGCAACGCGACGATTGGGGTGAAAAGTGTCGATTGAAAAAGTGTGAAAGAAACCTTTTACACAATGTTTTCATTGTCTTGTTCTTTTTCTAGAACTAAAATTCCTGATTGGCAAATAAAGGTCTTCCTACATACAAGGATGAGGTTTTAAGAGATAATCTTTGTTTCTATTTAAATGTGGAAATCAACTATTTCATTGTCCCTAATGTTGAAATTTGCTGGATAAGATTTTACTTTTTCCCAAGACCCAGCAAGTATTAAGCACTAGGCAAATGATTACTGAATAAATAAATGAATGAATGAATGGATCTACCCAACCTCAGGTCTTTCTGAAGCTGTACCCTCCTTCATAGAAGTAAATGTTTCATTACCGTCTGATTTCACATCCAGAGCACCACATCCCACAAGCTGTCCCATTCGGATATCAGTTGAAGGACAGTAAGATCGGGAGCTGATGCTTGGACTGGGTTTCTGCCCATCCCTGAACCAATGGAAGGGCGATCAGCTTGACTGATTTATATAAAGTAGTGCTCTTCATCTCTGGAGATAGGACGGGGTTAGTTCCACCCAAAGTGCATGGCTCCTTACCTAAACAAAAGCCTGGGAGTCATTAAGGACTAACAAGGATGTCAACTAAGAAATTTTGGGTAGACAACTAAGAAATATTAATGATATGATTTCTACTTTCAATATGACTCAATGGGAAACCAATGGACATAATTTATCTGCTACAAATAATTCTATGTCTCTTGAGACTGAAATAAAATTTTTAAATAGGCTAAAAGGTTTTTGTGACATCGACACCATACTTTTTTTTTTTTAAGTTTATTTCTTCTATGAGAGTAGGGGAGGAAAAGACAGGTACTCCCAATAAGTACCCCATGCTGCAGTTTATCTCCAGTCTCAGCCAGCATCAATTATCAACACTCATGTGCACACTTGGCTTGCCGGGGTTCCCATCCCAGGACCTTTCCCACGTGGGTCCAGTCGCATTACCCCTGTGCCACCACATGGGCCTCATATTTTTCTATAAAAAAAAGAGACACTTAGATATGATACCATCTATTGTATAGTGGAAAGAGCTTTTGACTAGCTAAATTTTTTTTAGTTGATTAACCTAGAGTATTTCTTTCCTTCTTTTAATAGAGATTTTTATATAATGTGTGTCTCACCAGAGAGACAGATAGGCAGAAGAGCAAGAAATCACACCCCACCCCACCCCCAGGAGGGATGGCCACACCACAATCCCTTCTCTTCCATTCTCCTCTCAGGATTTTGGGCAAGCATGCACATGCACCTGGCATGAGTTTCAAGTTTCCAGGTCCAGGACTCCAACCATGGTTGGCAAAGTCCAGAGACTTTACCACTATACCACCTGCTGACTCCTCATTCTTGTATTTTAAGTGAGTCTATTAGTTTCAAATTCTCATTTTGAAAAATAAGCACAAAACAATATTGAATATGTCTGTTTTTTAATTTATTTTTTTAAAAATGATTTATTTAATTTTATTTACTATTAGTCATATTTAATTTGACCAGAGGGAGATGGAGAGAGAGAGAGACAGAGAGAGAGAAAGAGGAAGTTAGAAAGCAAGCCACCAAGTCCAGGACTCGAACTGCAGTTGGCCATGTGGGAGTTCTACACCCCAACCACCATGCCACCTGACTGGCTCCAATTATATATATTTTTTTCTAATCCCACTTTTTGTCTTTCTCTATCCTGTACTTTATTTCATAAATTGTGATTATTGGAAAATGTAGCCTTTTTAACCTGGCAGGGCAGGCAATTTATATTTATAGTAACTATTATTTACTATGCATTCCATTTCTTTGATTTTCTATGCTTTTTCTCCTTTCCTGAATTTTTGGCTACCAAATTTAGGATTTTTAAGGGTTTTTTTTTTTTTTTCCCTTTATTTCAATATATCTCTCTTCTGGTTTAGAAGTTATATTTTGTTACTATTCTTTAATAATTATACTTAAAAATCTACAATGAACACTTAAATCAATAAAGTCTAAATATTAATAGTATTCCTTATTTTACCTTCCATCCTAAAGAGCAAGCAAAGGTTTTTGCACTCACATGGATTTCCAAATACTCCCCAGTATCTGCCCTACAGAAATATTCTTGGTTTATATACTATTTCGCTAGTATCTTTTTGTTGTTGTTGTTGTTTTAAAGAGATTTTTGCCTTAGGGCATGGAGAGAGAGAGAAAGACAGAGACAGTGAGAGGGAAAGTGAGAAATCACCCCCCAGGGAAGATGGCCAAGCCACAATCCCTTCTCTCCCACTCTCCTCCTGGGATCTTGAGCACACACTCACACATGGCTGGAGTGATTTTGAAGCCACTGAGTCCAGGACTTGAATTGCAGTTGGCCATGTGGAAGTCCAGCAACATAACCCTTATGCCATCTGCTGGTCCCTTTGCTAGTAACTTAATTGTGCTCTTTTAAACAGAGTAAATATCTTTTAATATAGACAATATTTATTTGCACTTCTTATATGATTACCAGTTCCTTAGCTTACCATTTCTTCCTAAATCTCAGACCTTCCTTCTAGAGTCATTTTGTTCTACCCTAAAATCATTTTTTAAAAAGGTTTTTGCCATAGGGTATGTTCACTTGCCATAAAGGAAAGAGACAAAGACAGTGAGAGGGGAAATGAGAAATTACCCCTTGGGGAAATGGCCACACCATAATCCCTTGTCCTTCGTTCTCCTCATGATTTTGGGCACACATGCACACACACATGCCCATCTGATTTTCAGGCCACTTGGTCTGGGACTTGAACCTCAGTTAGCCATGAGGGAGTCCAATACCTTAATCACCATGCCACCTGATGGCCCCTCATTTTAATTTTTTAAGTGAGTCTATTAGTTGTAAATTCTCATTTTGAAAAATTAACACAAAACTGAATATGTCTTTTTTTTAAGTTTGTAAATAATTAAATTTATTTATTTATTTATTATTTTTATTAAATTTGACCAGAGAGAGAGACAGGGAAAGTGAGAAAGCAAGTTGCCAGGTTGAGGACTAGAACTGCAGATGGCCATGTGGGAGTGCAGTGCCTCAACCACCATGCCACCTGCTAGCCGCAATATGTTTTTATTTTACTTTTGTTCCTGAAGATAATTTTACCGGGCACTTATTATAGATTGGTTATTTTCACCCAATATCTGGGAGATGTTATTTCACTATCTTTTGACATTTATATTTGGCATTAGAATGTATCCTGTCAATTTGTCATTCCTATATATGTGGATATTTAATTATTCTGGCTACTTTTAAAATTTGTTGCCTTTATTCTGAAATGTTATTCATTAATCTACGTTGGGTTTTCACTTAATCTGTTTGATACATATATTGTTTTTCTACACATGGTTCACGTTTTGGATTAGTTCTGAAAATGTCCCATCAATTATCTCCATTTTTTTTTCTCGTTTTTCTACCCCCTTGGACTCCAATTAAGACATAAGAGAAAGTCTAATATAGACTTTCTCTCTCTGTCGTTCAGGTCTCAACATTTCTCATTCATTTCCATCTCTTTGCTTGTCTTTACTGCATTATGTACTAATACTTCAGTAAACGAATCGAATCGAGGACTCCTCTAGCCGAGTTGAATCTGCACTTTAACCACTCATTATGTTGTATATTTAAATACTTACATTTTGCAATTAGATTCTTGTTTTGCTCTTTTCCTCTAATTACCAGAAGAAACATGGGCTCATCAGAGAGACAAAAATAGAGGGAGAAAGCACCCTAAATGGGGCATGGTAATTACCAGAAGAAACATGGGCTCATCAGAGAGACAAAAATAGAGGGAGAAAGCACCCTAAATGGGGCATGGTCATACTGCAATCTCTTCTCCATTTTTCCATCCCACTGGGACTCTAAACACGCACACATACGCACCCAGTGCACCTTCAAGCTGCCATGGCCAGAACGACACCATCAGTTATGTGGGATCCAGACCCCTCTCTTAACCACTAGGCTCTGAAGTTGGCCCTTGTTTTTTAATATTTGCCTTTTCTTTTTCCATGTAGTCATTTAAATTCACATACATTTTTAATTAATTAATTATTTTGTTACAGGGCATGTGTGCTCACCAGAGAGAAAGGAAGCCAGAGATAGTAAGAGGGAAAATGAGAAATCACTCCCCAGGGGATGGCCATGCCACAATCCCTTCTCCTTCATCGTCCTCTCTGGATTCGGGGCACACACACACACATGCACACATCCATTGTAATTTTCAAGCCACTGGGTCCAAGACTCGAACTGTGGTTGGCCATGTGGGAGTCCAGTGTCTTAACCACCGCACCAAATGCTGGCCCATACATACATTTCTTTACTCATCTCATAATAGGTATTTCATTTCTGTTAATTATGTCTAAATTCCTTGAGTTTCAAAATCTTCTCTCTCAACCAAAATGGCTTGGTTCCTGTGTATTTGATAAACTAATCTGTAAGAATTAATAAGGGAGGCTTTCCTTTTACTCATTTCTTAGAATAGCCATCAGAGCCCACTAATATAGGATTACTTTTGTATTTTAAAAATTCTGGGTTTTACGCAGGAGTCAGGCTCAGCTTCTTGGCTGCCTGGAGTCCATGCCTTAAATTTCAGGATCAGTCTTTCCTGTTTGCCAGCTGCTTTGGCTTAAGCTCACTCTCATTTGTAAAAGCCTTTAATGACTATCTCGCTTTCTAATGAGTAAGGAAATGAACTAAATATTATGTGTTGTGTCTTATCCAAGAACTAATTGTATTTTAGCAGTAGGATCATTGAGGGTACCTAGACAGCCATACTGCCAGAAACAGAAATCATTGACTTTGTTCTAAATCAATTTTGGTAATTTGCCTTTTACAAATTATACATTTTGTTTTATACTATTTAGATATAAGGTTGTTTATAGTATTCTCATTTTAAAATCTTGGTTGTGTTTATCTCAATTTTCATTCCTAGTATGTTTATGTCTCTTCTTTTTTTTTAATTTTTTTTTAATTATCAGAGGGTACATGTACTTTCCAGGACAGAGAGAAAAACACAGAGCAACAGAACCCTACAGTGGGGCATGGTCATGCTATAATCTTTTACTGCCATTTCTGCTACCCTTAGCTACGTGGGCACACAAGTGCATGTACCTAATATGTTTTTCAAGTTACCAGGGCTGGTACTTGAACTGCAGTCGGCTACGTGGGATCCGGCTGCTCCTGATGCACGGTGCTTAATCACAGCCCTATGAAGTTTACACTTTTCTGTATCTTTTTTTTTTTTCCTCATAAGTTTCAGCAAAGCTGTTTATTCATTTAGGATAGATTTTTGCTATAGGGCATGTGCACTCACCCGAGAGATAGAGAGATGAAGAGAAATCACACCCACCCCAGAGGGGATGACCACACCCCAATCCCTTCTCCTCCATTCTCCTCTGGAGATTTTGGGCATACATGCACACACGCCTGGTGTGTTTTGAGCTGTCAGATCAGATCCAGAACTCAAACTGTGGGCGACTACATGGGAGTCCAGTGATGTAACCATTATGCCATCTGCTGGTTCCTTATTTATTTCTTAAGAAATTATTTGTCTAACTTGCTATCATAATTTTATATCTTTTTGTAAAGGGTCAAAAGTTTATAACTGGAAAATATGGTAAGCAAATAAAATGCTTAAGGGGTAGGTGTAGTATTAGAATGAAAGAGACAGAGGGATGGATCAATAAACTTGAAGACAAATAGAAACTACCCAGTTGAACAACAGAAAAATCTTAAAACAAAAAAGAAAGATGAACAGATCCTTAGGGGCTATAATGAAAGATCTAACATGCGTGTCATCACAGTCCCAAAGGAAAGAAAAAAGAAGGCAAAGCTGAAAAAGTTCTCAAAGAAATGGCAGTTTGAAAAGTCTTAAATTTGGCAAAAGAAATAAATGAATAGAATTAAGAAGCTAAGCAAACTTCAAACCTCATAAACTCTAAAAACCTACACTAAGACATATCATGGTCAACTTTTGAAAACTATAGACAAGGAAAAAAAAAGAAAGAAAAAAAAGAAGAAAAGAAAAAGGGAGAGAGAAGAAAGTGAAAGGCAAGCAAATAATACCTTACCTATAGGCCAAAAAAAAAAAAAAAAAAATTGAAAAACAATGAATTTCTCGAACCAAGAGACCAGAAGGCAGTGGCACAATTTTTAAGTACTTAAAACAAACAAATAAGGGACCAGCAGTTAGCATAATGGCTGTCGCTGGACTCCCACGTAGTCAACCACGGTTCAAGTCCTGGACCCGGCAGCTTAAACTCATGCCAGGTGCGTGTGCATGTGTGCCCAAGATCCCAAGAGGAGAATGGAGGAGAAGTGATTGCGGCGTGGCCATCCCCCCTGGGGGGGGGGGTGATTTCTCGCTTTCTATCTCTCTTTCTGGGGAGCGTATGTGCCCTATAGCAAAGACCTCTCCAAAACAAACAAACAAACAAAATTAAAAAATACTATCAACCCAGAATCTTATGTCCAGTAAAAACATCCTTCAGGAATGAAGGGAAAAATCAAGGCATTTTCAGATGAAGGAAAACTAGGAGAATTTGTGCCAACAGAAATACAGTTAAAACAAAACAAAACAAAAGAAACAAAGTCTTGGGCTGGCTCTGTGGCCTGGTGATTAAGGCAGCCAGATCCCAAGTGGTCAACCCTGAGGTTTGAGATCTGGACCCAGCGGATGAAAAAGACATGGGCACACGTGCGTGCATGCCCCAAATCCTGAAAGGACAGATAAATAGAGAGGAAGAGATTGTGATGAGTCCCCATTGGAGGGGCTTTCTCCCTCACTTTTGTTCTCCTTTCTCCCTCACTTTTGTTCTGTCTCTTTTTGGCAAAAGTCTAAAGGAAATCCTCTGAACAGACACATAATAAATGAACACATTCTGCAATGTCAGAAAAGAAAAACAAACCCAGTATGTAAAAATAGGGTAAGAACAATAGACTTTCTTTCTTGTTTTGAGTCTTTAAATTTATACTGGATTATTCAAGCAAAAAATCACAACACTGATGTAGTTTTAAATATTATATAGAAGGTACTTTTAAGACAATTATTAATAGGGAAGAGTAAAGTGAAATAAAGGAAGGTAAGGCTTCTACACTTGACTAGAACTGATAAAGTGACAATATCACAGATTTCATAAGCTACATATTTATAATGTAATACTTAGAGTAAACACTACAAAGGCTATTCCAAGAGGCACACTAAAAACAACATAGATAAATTAAAACGGAATTCCAAACAATATTCAAGTAACAGACAGAAAAATGAGGAGAGAAATATATCAGCAGAAATCAACTAAATTGAAGACATTTATACACAAAATCAAAGAAAACCTGGTTCTTTGAAAAGATCAATAAAATTGGCAAACTTCTAGAAGTATTTTCAAATAAAAGAAATTACACAAATTAATAAAACTAATTTATTAATAAAATGAATAAAACAGAGGTTACTGCTATAAACCCTACAGACATTGAAATATAATGAGGGAACACTAAATTATACATACATACATATAATAATTTAGATAAAATGGACCAATCACTAAAAAAATTACAAATAATCAAAACTTATTCAGTATGAAATTGCTAATTTAAGGGCCAGGCAGTCGCATAATGGGAACTGAACTGAACCCCAATGCAACAGTCCTGGGTTCATATCCCAAGACCTTCCAGAGCATGTTGGGCATGTGGGTGCATAACCATGATCCAGGCTGGCTGAGACCAAGTGGTGGATCACACCATGGATAACCTGCTGGGGATTCCTGTCTCTGTGTCTCCTGGACAAAATAAACTTTTAAAAAGAGATGTTTACAGGGCCAACAGGTGGTATGGTGGTTAAGGCACTGTACTCCAACATGGTCAACCTTTGGGTTTGAGTCTCAGATCCAGTGGCTTGAAAATCTTTCAGGAAATGCCCAAAATTCCAGAAGGAATTGCAGCATGCCATCCATACCTGGGGTGATTTCTCACTTTCCTTCTCACTGTTTCTGTCTCTCATCAGTGAGTGCATGTGCCCTGTGATCCAAAAAAAAAAAAAAAAAAAAAAAAAAAGTTTAAAAAGAAGACGGAAAGATCAACAAGTGGCATAGTGGTTATGGTGATAGATCCCATATGGCCAACTATGCACTTCAAGTCCCAGACCAGGAGGCTTGAAAAACATGTCTGGCATGTGTGTGTATGTCTAAAATCCCAAGGGGAGAATGGAGAAGAAGGGGGTGTGCCATGCCACATCCCCCCAAGGGGGAAGGAAGTTCTCTGTGTCCCTCTCTTTCAGGTGAAAAGACAACAAAAAAACAGGTACTTTATTGTAAATAGCCATATATGACAGAACTTTAGAAAGCTAACAGAAAATCGGAGTTACAACACAAGTTTATTTTAATGCTAACACTTTTTGAAATCTAGGCAGGTTTTTTTTTTTTTTTTTTTTTTTTTTTGAGAGATTTTTCGCTATAGGGTGCGTGCGCTCGCCAGAAAGCCAGAGAGAGACAGAGAGACAGAAAGGGAGAAATCACCCCCCAGGGGGGATGGTCACGCTGCAATCCCTTCTCCTCCATTCTGCTCTCGGGATCTTGGGCACGCATGTACACGTGACCTGCGTGAGTTTTAAGCCACCGGGTCCGGGACACGAACCGCGGTGGGAGTCCAGCGACATAGCCATTACTCTAACTGCTGGTTCCCTAGGGAGTTTTTTTATAATACACATTTTCCTGAACTTTCTGAGGACTGCTCTCATAACTACCATAAAAATTAAATACATATAATCAAAAACTCCCTCCCCCAAAAATCTTTGGGCTCATATGATTTCAATGGTGAATTCTATCAAATGTCTTAAAAATAATTAATACTAATTTTTTGTTTTCAGATTTTTTGCCATAGGGCTCATGCATTTGCAGGAGAGAAACTGAGACAGTGTGAGAAAAAATGAGAAACTACTTCCCAGGGGAGATGGTCACACCACAATCCCTTCTATATTCTCCTCCTGGGATTTTGGGCATGGATGCACACACATGCTGCATGATTTTCAAGTTGATGGGTCTGGGACTCATACCAGTGGCTATGTGAGAGTCCAGTACCTTAACCACCAGGCCATCTGTTGGCCCCACTAACACCAAGTCTAAAGAATCTCTTAGGAAATAGAAGAGGAAAGAACACTTCCCAACTCATTTTGAAACTATTACTCTGATAACGAAGCCAGACAAAATAGTACCAAAGGGGGAAAAAAAAAAAAAAAAAGCTACAGACCAATATCTCTAATGAAAACAGGTGCAAAAATCCTTAACAAAATATTTGGCAGTAGAATTCAGCAATATAAAAAAATAATTATACACCATGACCATGTGGGTTGTAAGGCTAGTTCAATATTGAAAAATGAATTATTTTTAGGCATTTTAACAGGCTGAAAAAGAAAATCAGATTATCATCTCAATGGATGCAGGAAAAGCATTTGAAAAAATTTAACATTAATTCATGGTTTTTAAAAGTATCTCAGAAAAATAGGAGTAAATGGTAATTTCTTCAACTTCATTAGGCACATCTACAAAAACCCTATAGGTAACAATATACTTAATGGTGACAAAATGAAACTTTTCCTTTTAAGATTGGGAACAAGGTAAGAATTTCTATTCTCATGCACTTATTCAAAAGCACATAGCCATTGTATTAGGAAAGGAAAGGCAGATAGATCAGAAAGAAAGAAAGAAAACTACCCCTATATGTAGATGACATTATTGCTCATGTAAAAATCCTAAGGAATCAAAAAAAGCCTCCTAAAACTAATAAGGGAATCCAGCAAGTTCAAGGTAACAGATAAACATCAATTATTTCTAGATATCTATAATAAACATGTGAAAATGGAAATTTAAAAGTACAGTATCATTTACAACTCCTAAGAAAATGAAATGCTTAGGTGTAAATCTAACAAACAAAACAGGTAATAAGAACTTGTCATTGAAAACTACACAATACTGATAAAAGAAAACAAGGATCTAAATAAATGAAGAGACCTCCTGTGATCATAGATTGAAACTTGACATAGTAAAGATGTCAAATCTCCCCAAACTGTGATATAGTTTTAACACAATTGCTATCAAGAGTCCCAGCAAGATTATTCTAAAGTATATATGGAAAGACAAAGGAACTTCAGTAGATAAAACAATTTTGAAAAAGAACAAAGTGCTTTCAAGACCTAATAGTTACAGTAATTAAGACTGTCTGGTATTGTGGAAGGACAGACACATCAATGGAACACAATAGAAAACTCAGAGATGAAGAAAAGTGTCCAACTGGCATTTTTTCTATTCACTCTTTTTTTCCTGATTTTTTAAAAAAGATTTTTGCTATAAGGTCTATGTGCTTGTTGCAGAGAGTGACAGAGAGAGAAAGGGAAAGTGAGAGATTACCTTCCCAGGAAAATGGCCATGCCACAATCCCTTCTCTTACATTATCTCAGGATTTGGGGCATGCACATACAAACGTGCCTGGCATGTTTTTCAAGCCACTGAGTCTGGGACTGGAACTATGCAGTCAGTCATGTAAATTCAGTGTCTTAACTACCATATCACCTGCTTGTTCTCTGATTTTTGAACAAAAATAATTCAGTAGAAATAAGATAATAAGATGGCCTTTTTATAACAAATATAGTGTTGGAGCAACTGGACATCCATAGACCAAAACAAAGGAAAGGAAGAAGAAGAAAAGAAAAAAAAGAACCTAGATCTATGTCTCACATTTTATATAAATTAGAATGGATTACAGACATAAAACTAAAGTGTAAAACTATAATACTTTACAAAAAGAATATAAAAGAAAAAAGAGTATCTTTGGAATCTAAAACTAGGCAGAGTTCTTTATACCAGAAGCATCACCCATAAAAAGAAAAGTTGATAAACTGGATTTCATCAAAATTAAAAATTTAACTCTGTGAAAGGCCCAGTTAGAAGTATAAAAGACAAGTTCAGCCTGGGAGGAAATGCTTGTAAATCACAAAACTGACAAAAGACTAAAAGTTGAAGTCCAACACCTTAACCACTATGCCACCTACTGGACCCTAGAATGAAAATGTGTGTGTGTGTGTGTGTGTGTGTGTGTGTGTGTGTGTATGGCCTTCAAAAATCAACAGAAAAAAACACAATTAGGAAAATAGGGAAAAGATACAAAGAAATGTGTACTGAAGTAGTAGTACAGGTGACAAATAGGCATCATGAAAATGTTCCATATTATCAGTCATTACTTAATTATAAATCAAAAACACAATGAGATATCATTATACGCTGATCAGAATGACTAAAATTGAAAGTGACACCACAAAATTCAAAGAAGAATGTGAAGAAATTAGACCATTCATACATCACAGATAGGGATGTAAAATGGTACAACCACTTCAGAAAAGTAGTTTGGCAAATTCTTAAAAATTAAGCATTCAACAACCATAGAACCCAGCAACTGCATGGCTGAATGCTTACCAGAGAAATAAAGACTATGTTCACATAAAAACCTGCATGCTAATGTTTAGAGCAACTTTATTCATAAAGCCCAAAACTGGCCAAATGTCTCTCAAAAGGTGAATGGTTAAACAGACTGTGGTACATCTATTCCATGGAATACTACTCAGCACTAAAAAGCAACTACTGATACATTTGATACACGTAACCACCAGGACAAATCTTAGGGAATTATGCTGAATGAAACCAACTCCAAAAGATTACAAACTATATGATTCCAGTTATGTAACATTATTGAACTGAAAAAAATATAAAAATGAAGAAGAAACTATCATTGCAGAATTAAGAAGAGGGTGAGTAGTGGGAGCAAAGTAGGTGAGGCTATAAAAGGGCACCATGAAGGATCACTGGGCTGGAAAATGTTTTGCAAGGAAATGTTCTCTACCTCGACAGTAACAAAGTCAAGATCATCGGTATCATGATATTGATATCAGATACAACTTTTGAAAGATGCTACCTTTGGGGGAACAGGGTAAAGGGTACACAAGATGGTTCTGTGTATTAGTTCTTAAAATTGCATGTGAATCTATCTCAAAAGTTAATTTAAAAATACTAACATGAACATACATTGCATTTTATAGAGAATGGGCTCTTCAAACATCTGTGTCATTCCAAAGGGAGGAATTGGTAATTTTTCTACATTCTATGTTTAAGAAAACTTTAATACAATACAGTAAAATTTTAAGTTACGAAGAAAAATGGTCGATCATAGTTCAGAAAATGACACATAGAAAACAGGGCATCCCTAATTTTAGAACAAATAATGTCTTTTTGTATCCAATATAGACTAATTTGAATGGAGTGTAATGAAGATTACATTTTAGTATATGCTCCACTGCAAAATAGTAATTAAATATTTAAATCATGGCAACTTTTAGGGTGATTAAAGTACTAAATTTGGCACTGAAAATAAGTCAGATGTGCAAGGTATGCTAAAAATGCCTTGAATAAATTCAAAATGACTATAGCATTGTAAGAAGTTTATAAGAAGAGTAAGATAAGGTTTATAAGAAGAATGAAGTAAAATATTCCCCACTAAAATTAGGCTTTTTTTAAAATTTCAGAATCATTACTGACAGAAGGATCAGTTTTGATCTGAAACTTTTCACCATCAAGTCTTTAGCTACAGAAATTACTAAAAAAGTAAAAGCTTCCATCTTAATCTTGTACTAAATCCCTAGTTTCTAGAAACTTGGTTCATTTTTCTAGCCTGATTACTTTAGTATTTCATACCTGCCATTAAAAAGCTGATACAGAACTTTCAGAGGGCATTAGAAACTGAAACTTTTATCAACAAGTCTTAGTTGAGGTGAAATAACTGTATTTCTGAATCTTCCACCAGTACTAATACGTTTTGGAGTTAGCATCAACTGTCTGACAGTACTTACAGTAAACACTTAAAAATTTGTACTTTGGGTTGGCCAAAGTGGGAATTATTCCCTTTCAAGTTTATTTAAAGACTCAGTTCGGTTCTAGCAAACTCCCTCTAAAACAAGTAGGGGTGTTATGCATGTAACGACTGCACAGGAAATCTGGTTTTGCCTTTAACCACTCACATTTTCAGTAGAAATGCCATCACTGCACAAAACCTGCAGGAATCTCATTTTGAGTGATTAAGTAACCAACCTCTTAAAAACTTGCCAGAAGCAACACTGTCTACAAAAACCTACTTAGTATGTTATTTTTATTTCTGTACTTAAAATTAGGATTATTTGGGTAAAAATAAGATATTCAGTAATTTTCACATTAACCAAATGCTATCAAAGTGAAGAATTAAGATTGGCATATTATTAACATGAGTCACTATGAGGGTTTTCTTCTTTATTCCTGTTTGATTCTTAAGATCTGTTAAGGTATGAGACAGGGGTAAATTAAAAACACTTTAAGGTACATTTCTTCAAAAATCAAACTTAATGTATTTACTTTGAATGTTTTCTGATAAAATATAAATTCCAAATTCCTCTTAGCTCTCTCCCCTTTCCAATGCTCTGATGTGATTGGGAGCTATAATTCTGTAAATGTCAGCTCTGGGACCAGAGAGTGGTATAGCAGTAATGCAAATAGTCCCACACAGGAAGGTGCAGGTTCGTGTCCCAGTTCTTCCCTGTACACTCAAAGTATGATCTTAGCTTACTGATGTGAGGGTATTCACCTCTCTGTCATCATGGAGGAAAAAATAAAAAAATAAAAAGTCAGTCTTATCAAGATGCCCTTTCCCTAAATCCAAAACATGGTTCCTTTTTGGAGACATTACATTCTAATCATTACTCAAATTAGTAGCTTCTCTTCTTAAAGCTACCTATTTGCTAGTAGCCTGTTAATTAAAAACTAAGAAAAGAAAATGTAGTTCTTTTTATAAAAAAGCAGGATAAACAGGAGTTGGTCTTTACAAATGAATGGTACCCAACTACTAGGTACTAGGAAGTCCAAAGGGTGATGAGTTCATCTTTACACATTCTCTTCTTCCCTCTTTCCTTTCCCACCCACTTCTTTCTTGCAATAAATCAAGTGGTTTTGTCTGCCAAATGCCAAATGTAGCTCCCTGAGGACACAGACCACCTTTTTTTGGTTCATGCTGAAATTGTGCAGTAGTAGCCTGGCAAAAAAAGAAAACAAAGAAGTCCAAAATGAGTGCCAAATTAGGTCAAGTATTTATTGAGCAACTACTGTACTACAGGAAGGGGTGGAGGGGAAGGAAGGACAGAGCACATAGCTGTGTTAGGTGCCGAGGCCCCAGAGTCTCAGCATATGTACATTCTGTACTGGTTGGGAAAATGGCCTCACTTTCCACCTAGAAGCAGTACTTCTAAATTTTTCTATTAGAGACTCCCTCATGGAAGATGTAAAATAAAACCTTAAGTGATTTATTTTCAAGAATAGCTTAACAAAAGTTGTTTTTACCAGTGTGTAGATGTGACAACCCCAGAAGGTACACATTCCCCAAAAGTTTCTGAATACACACAACCCCAAAACAAGTCACCCTTGAGAAATGACTTCTCAGGATGGGGGCTGGCCCTCTGTTCCTTTTTACTTCCAGTTCTTTTCCCTCCTCAGGACATTTGGTGGGCCTTTTTCCTAGGCTTGTCTTGATCCTGTACCTTAATGCCTAATAAGGGAATAATAAAACCTAGGTGACATCTGGAAAGATTGTACACCCATAGTACTTAGTGAGTGAGGAAGTGGGGGAGGGACTTGTGCACTAGGGAATAAATTACTTGTAACCAGTTTGGGCATGCTTCTCCATCAGATACTCGTCATGCAAGACTGCCATTGTGAGGCATTCCCTTTTGCGTAGTTTGTATTCTCTCTGTATTTGTTGAATGACTGCGCTAGACTGTCACATTAACTTCACTGCCTCCTCCTCCTAGTGTCCTTGGCTTTACAGGGAACCCAGAAACCACACTTCCCAGAATCATCTTCTTTCCAAGATGGTTCCAAGTTAGAGTTGACCAATGAGAGTTTTCATAAAATGTGGAAAGCAGAGCAAAGGAGGCCCTCCTTCCTCAGAGGCTATTGCAGGGGGATAGTACAGGCAGCTAATACGCTTCCTGGCAGCATCAAGATCTCGTTCAAGTCACCTGCTCTGGTGCTATTAATAGCTCAGACGGCTGGTGACAGCTTCTTGGGGCCTCAAGGCGTCAGTGCTGCAGGCTGAGACAGCAGAAGTGTCTGGATGTTCTCCAGATGCACAGTGGTTCCCGGCCAGCTCCAGAGATGTGCCACCTCGGTGCTGCAGACACCCAGCATCGCCCTCCTGATGTTAGACACTTCTAATTCTCAACTCTATTAAGACACATTATGCTGGAAACCAGCAGTTAGCGTAATGGCTACGTCGCTGGACTCCCATGTAGTCGACCGCGGTTCACGTCCCGGACCCAGTGGCTTAAAACTCACGCCGGGCACGTGTGCGTGTGTGCCCAAGATCCCGAGAGGAGAATGGAGGAGAAGGGATTGAGGCGTGGCCATCCCCCCTGGGGGGTGATTTCTCACTTTCTGTCTGTCTCTCTCTGTCTGGTGAGTGCACGCACCCTATAGCGAAAACCTCTCCAAAAAAAAAAAAAAAAAAAAGACACATTATGCTAACAGTGCAGCTCCAAGGTTTCTGCTTTCCTGTCTGAAATGGCTAAATACTTAAAATCAGGATGGGGTGTGGTGGGAGCTTCTTACCTGTCTCGTTAACTTAGTGAATGAGGTGCTGCTTTACTGAGTCCACGACTGGGAAACCCAGCTGAAATGAAGAAGTTACTCCGCATGGTAGCATTCAGGTCCTTTCTTTCCCATTTCCATGTCACAGTATTCTGAGGACACTAATTCCTAAGTATGTGGGGAAAACAGCTTTATCTTCGTGATTTCTGAACTATGTTAGAGCAACTGTTAAGTAGAAATGTCATTAATTTTGTCAAAGTAGTACATGGTAACATTTTCAGGCGTCTTTTTTCGGTGTAAATTTGGTAAAGGTATTTCCTTACTAGAAGCCAAACTGCTTAAATCTTATAATGCACTGAAGGCCTGGGATTCAGGTTAATTTTTTGTTTATGCTTTTCCAGCTTTTCATGAAATACATAACTTCCCCTCCCCCATCAGGAGAGAGAACTGATGTTCTTTACCACTGATGAGAAATGTTCATTATATTTAAATAACCTAAAAATGCCATTCACCTCATAACTTTATCAATTTGTACCATCCCATTCTGAAGCTATAGTACAGCAAGCAGGCCGTATGTAAAAACACACCTTTTTTTTTTTTTTTTTTTTTTTTAAGTTTTTGCCATAGGGTGCATGCCCTTGCCAGAGAGAGAGAAAGAGGCAAAGTGGAACACACCCCTCCCCCCGCCCCAGGGGAATGGCCACACTGCAATCCTGTCTCCATTCTCTCAGGAATTTGGGTATGCATGCACATGCACCCGGAGTGACTTTCAGGACACCAGGTCTGGGACTTGAACCATGGTTGGTTTTGTGGGAATCCAGCCGCCTTAACCACCACACCACCTGCTGGCCTAACACATCCAATTTTGAATTAAAAAAAAAAATGCAGAATAAGTTACCCTTGTGAATCATTCTTAGTTATTAAGGTGAACAATGACTTTGTTTTCTTAATGCAAGCTTTACTTTTTATTACGGAATTCATTTTTCTACATGAAGAAACAAATTCATACCAACTACAAAAACTATTCTGCACTTTCCTTGTTAAATTACAGACCTATATCATGGAACAAGAATATTTTCAAAGTCACTTTTTCCACCACTGGTTTATCATTAAAAAATTGGTATTCAAACATTTTGCATACAGAATTTTACTATTTTTTTCTTTTTTTTTGTTTCCTTTATTCTTGATAGAGAATGTACTTGTGCACGTGAGAGTCAGAGATAATGAGCACCCTTCACAGGGATTGGTCAGGCCGCAATCCCCTTCTTCCACTCCTCCATCCCAAAAGGTCTTGGGTGCTCTCATGTGTGTACTTAACGTGTTTTGAGTCATCCAGGCTGGGGGTGTGAACTGCAGTTGACATATGGGATTTGGTCTCTTTTGAGCAGGGATTACAGCTGTGCTATGGAGCTAGCCCAAGATTTTACCATTTTAACAACAGCAGTGAAGACTTCAAGTAACCCAGCAGCAAGCTCTCTCTGAGGTACAGTGTTCTTGGTCACAGATGCAGACGCTGCTGGGGCACCCGGATGCTCAGGGGGCCCAGCTGCAGACACTGCATCCACGGCCCTAGATGAACTCCCTCTGTGCCCGCATGAATATTTTTTTACAGATGAGCCCATGCCTACCAAAAAACAAGCTGCACTAAACCAAAATGGCACCAGTTATTCTTTTAGCATCATTTTGCAAATCCAAAACATGTTCATAATATTTAATGACTAATACAACTGCCAAATACTTAATGCCATGCGGTCCTTCAACTTAAGAGGCCGGTTAATCACAGTCTGTGTTGTGTATCTTGTGAGCACTCTGAAATGAACAATGTGAGTTACTTGAGAAGGGATTACTTTAGTTTGATTTAAATGTGGCCAGGCTGTCAATCATGAAACAAACTCTAATTTTATTTTTCATAGTGTAAACTTCAACTTTCAAAGTGATTTAAACTGACCTAAAGGACAATGTCAAGAATTTTCTTTTTTAAATGTGGTTATTGTACTATGTTCTTCTTTCAATTTTTTTTAAATCAAGACTTCTCTGTGTTCCAAGAATTTTATGTAAATTTCCCTCAAAGTTAATGTTTTGTAAAAGAATATACGCCACTAAACTTCCTGTTTTGTCACTGATTAGTGTTCCAGTTAAAATAGTTCATGAAAGATTACATGTTTTTTTAAGGTTTTTGACTTAGGGTGCATGTGCTTGTAGAAGAGACAGAAAGAGACAGAGGAAAATTGAGAAATCACTCTCAGGGGGGATGGCCACACCACAATCCCGCTCCTCCATCCTCCTTTCAGGATTTTGGACACGCATGCACATGCTACTGGTGTGATTTTCTAGCTGCTGGGTCCAAGACTTGAACCTTGGTCAGCCATGTAGGAGGCCAGCACCTTAACCGCCACACCATCTGCTGGCCCTACATTTTAAACAGAGGTATTAAAATAATGCTCCTCACCCCAGATTTTAAATGCTTTTGTTGTTAGTGGAACTCACTATTAACTAAATAGAAGAAATTGCACTGGCCTATATAAAAAAAAAAAAAAAAAACGGCATATCAAGTACAACTTGGCAAAAAAATTGAGCTGATTTGTGGAGGCCACTGGGACTTTTATAGAGCCATAAGATACTGATGACAGGATACAGCATGTGCCTCTGTGCACTTGCAAGGAAAGAGCACTTTCGAGCAGGCCTGTGGGGCCTGCCCTGACCTCAGCCCAGGCAGCCCTGGTATGACTTCACTTCTTTGCATGGTCCATCCTGTTCATTAACGAGTTTTGATTAGGACAACACAAACTCTCAAAGTTCCAGTCAGTCACTCACAAAAACATTTTGATAGCCCCTTTTGTGAGAAAGGTTGGGTTTTACTGACACGAGAAACAGCTTCTACCTAAGGGTGACAGAACCAGAAGATCCCTAAAATAAACTGAGCAAACTGGAGCTCCAGAAGGTTGCAGATCAGCCACAGTGCACGTGGTCTCATCTCCACGACTGAGACTTCAGGCGGCACAGCCCCGAACAGTGAAGTAAGTGTTGGTCCCACAGAAGCAGAGTCCTCATGGAACAAAATTATCCAGATGCCTTTAAAATCTTTATTTTGGTTGCAAAGAAACAATTTACTTAATTATTTAATATTTTCTTTGTTCCCATTTGAAATATCAGAGCTTGCCCTATTGAACTGCCTTCAACACCAAACTGCTGTATAAGAACATTATAAAATACAAACAATAAACTAAGATTATCCTCTTTACAGTATTCAGATTAGTGCATTAAAACAAAATGGATTTTAAAAGGCAAGTGAGTTAGTTAATTGGCAAACACCTAATTCCTTTTCTAATGAAGGATGGTACAAAATGGCACGAGGAGTCAACAATAAATTATAAGTGTTCAGTGCTCAAAGATGGGAATTGTGGGAAAGTCACCTTCCAAAGGTAATTCTGATGGAAGAGACGTATGGAGCCATTGTTCCAAAGGCTCTCAGGGAATTAGATAACGGCCCACAATACCAGACATTATTGTTAAAACAGTTTAGTGGAATAGTAAGTAGGGATCTTTCGAATCCAAACACAATAGATATTTGTATTGATTTTTCATATTCTTCCTTCAAATTAAACATTTACAATAACTACATTTCTCCCAGTAAACATCAGACTTAAATAGACCACATGTCAAAAACAACCTACCCTTAGTATTTTTACTAGGCAATCTACAACAAATGCTTAATACATACACATCAGGAGTATGAGATATACCAGGAAATTATTCACATATTTCACTCAGAGGGAATAAGGATCTTAAAAGAAAACCAGCAATAAAAGTGAATTACATAATTTGTGCTGTTGGGAACCAGAAAAAAAATAATAAAACCACAAACAGATACATTAATTTCTTTTTAAGTTTTGAGAATATTTTCTCTGCGGGCCCACATCAAGATTAAACTTGAGATTTTTAATTGAAGTGACATAAGTCTGGGTACATGTTACACAGTGACAGAGAGATGCATTCAAAGCACACAGACTTTACATTTAGTAATTCCAAAAACTAAATCCAACAGAGCAAATCATTTACAAATGAAAGGCATATAGAATGTGGGGAAAAAAACAAACAGTTATTAAATCGAAAAACACAGAAGTTATACCAGCAAAGACATTTAGAAAAACTTTCAGTATTAGAAAATATCAGATTTAATCCAAAGGAAACTCCCACCCCTCATAAAAATAACAAAGTATGGGAACCATCCTTTACATGACCACTTTAAAATAATAATAAAAAAAATGATTAAAGGACTCCCCCTACATAATTTAGATAATGTAGTGCGTAGTATGCTCCTTCATTATTTTAGCTTTTCAGTGTCACTATGAGAATGACAATCAAAACTATAACAACAAGGACAGAAATGATGATGCACAGGGTTTTTCTGGATTTGCGCTGCAGATGCAAAAACAAAGAACAAGTTTACAGATTTAGTGGAGTATTTCTATGGCAACTACAAGTAATTTGGCTCATTACTATAGTAAAAATCAATAGCACTTTATAGCCCTCCATTTTTTTTTTTACCATTTTATGCTTCTCAAAAATCTCTATTAAGGGGCCAGCAAGTGGTATAGCAGTTAAGACGCTGGACTCAACACTGCTAACGCTGGTTTGAGTCCTGGACCTGATGGCTTGAAAAATCATGCCGGTGCATGTGCGTGCATGCCCAAAATCCCAGGAAGAGAATGGAGGAGAAGGGAATGCAGTGTGGCCAACCCCCATGGGGATGGATTTCTCACTCTTCCCTCTTTCTCTGGCAAGTGTATGTGCCCTATGACAAAAACCTTAAAAAAACCTCTTTAATATATATGGCACTATTCTTTCAAAAACCATTCTTGAATTAATGCTATAATTCAGGGAACAATTTTTCAACTTTTGTTGATATGTTTTTGGGGTTATGATTGGGCTTTAAAAAGACAGAAAAAATAAGTTACTGACTTAAACAATAGGTTTATCTATGTACAAAAATAAAGAACAGCTTAAAAGCGTGTACATTTTTTTTTTATCAAAAAATCTCCTCTATCAGCAAGTATAAGCGTGTGGAAATTTTTCCTAAAGTTAATTTATTAGTTTCAAGCATTAATCGCATTTTCTTTTAGAATTAATTTTTATTTATTATTATTATTATTATTTAATTTGCTATAGCGTATATGTGCTCACCAGAGGCAGAGAGAGAGAGAGAAAAAAGTGAGAAAGCACGCCTCCAGGTCTGGTACTTGAGCCACAGTTGGTCATGTGGGAGTCCGGTGCCTTAACCACCATGGCACCTGCTGGCCCCTCCCCCCCATTCATTAATATTAATGAAAACTACATTCAACATTTCAACATACAAATAGAAATTAAAGAGCTAACAAAATCATAATGTTGTCATTGAAAAACATAAAGGTTAAAATTTTTGTTCCATTCTTCCTTCCTGGCCTAGTTGTAGATTTCTGTATTTCTTTACTGGCTTGCATATCTCACACCAACCTGCAGGAATCCTTTTTCTTACAAAGTAAAACATTTGTTAATGTACTTTATGTCAACTAGAAGTACAATAAAATTTTCAAAAAGATATATTTATGACTCTGAAATTACCCTGAAAAACCACACTTTTAGTATCCACATATTCATCTAACTTACATCTGAATACTCTTTAGGTATTAAGTATTAAACACATTTTCTCTAAAGTTTCAATACGGTCATGATATAAATGTTCCCCAGGCTCCAGGAAGACACAGGTGACGTACCCTCTGAGTCATCCCGGGTATTCACTGTGGCGCTGCCTGGGGTGATACTCCCCCAACCGTGGGCTAATGAAGTCCCTGTGTTGTTGGGTCATGGTTTACCCAAACTATTGATATTTGCAAGAATCACAGATGGCAAAGCCAAAAGTTTAACATGAAGGGTTTAAATCAAACTATTGAAAAGCTGCTTCTTTTCTCAGCCTTTCTATTGCTTAGCCCTTTCCTCATTTCTTCAGGGCCTGTGGAATATAAGTTTGGGGTACAGACTGGGAAGATGTCCAGCTCCCAGTTCTGGCGTACAGATCGGGAAGATGTGTGCCTTTTCCCCATAGTGGCTGTAGGTTTAACCTTCTACAAAGAGGGAAAATAAAACTTGGGGATGCATCTATATCCCTCCTATAAATCTAAAAGCACAAAAATACAAAGCATGTAAACCTAGTCACTGATGAATCCAAATAAACACTAAGTTTCAACAGATATATGCTAACAGTACCGTAAGACTCCTGGCATTTACGGACTGCCCTGTGTGTGCACATGCATGCACATATGTGTGTGCTTCAACTACTCATGGGGGAAGACTTTTCAGTGTCCATGACATAGTGCCATTAATTCTACTGAGCTGTGTATTTGAATTACAAGCATAAAGATGGTAAACAGGAGTCACCTCATCAGTTAATACAACCGGCTGCAACTCAGCATCTCCATGCAAATTCACTGTCATTTATGTATTACTCAATAAGCAGTGATTTATCCAGAGAAAAACATGGCAGTGAAATGAAATGAAAGGCAACTTCTAAGGTTAGTGAGAAAAATAAAAAGCAACTGAAAAAAAAATCTAAGAAAGTGACACAACCTTAGAAATTTTACGAGAAGGTAATGAGGTCTAAGAAAATGATAATGATTAAAAAAAATAAAATTCAGTAATTTTAAAAGAGAAATCAAATGCTATAGTGGTATTTAGGGGGTTCCTAAAGAGCTAGCCTTATCTTTGACCGTCAAAGGTTTACATACTGTATGATATATTGGGTTGTGGGAAAAGTCATAACAGATTTTTCAACGTTTTTCTACGCAAAAATGCACTTTTCTGACAACCTAGTATTAATAGTTCATGGTCCAATAGTTGTATAATACTTGACACATAATTTGTATTTGACACATACATATGAAATCTTTATGTTATTCTGATTCACTTAAGAAATAAATTCATTCCTAGTAAGGGGCCTGCTGAATATCTAACAATCAATGAAAAAAATCAGTAATATTCCAAGCTAATACAATTTCCACAGGACCTGAGGAAAACCTCTCTGTAACAAGGTTCTTTCCTCTTCACTCCAGGGGGCCACTGACAAAAAGAGAAGATAGCAAAAACGAACAGCGAGAAATGGAAGGAGGAGGTTATCAAAGGGGTTTCTGGGCTGGAATATCACAATGACGTAAGAGACCACTAGCCATCAGAAAATGTTGGAGTTTTCCATTGTGATCCTCAGGACTCTGAACACTGAACTTCCGACTCCTGTGCAAAACTCTCCTTGAACCCTGAGAATACACCTTCAAAAGTCAGTTTTAGGCTGACTGACCCTTCTCCTAAGGGAATTTAAAATGTAACATCTCCAGCCTCTTTAAACCCGATTTTTCACACACACACCCCCCCTCCACTTGCCCCTCTTGACACTCTCTGTCATACACTCTCCAAGTAAAAAGGCAAAGTTGTTATGATAAAATTTCTGACAGTTAACATTACCTGGTAATCTGCCGCCCTTGACAGCTGTTGATTTGCTTGTTGAACATGTACCTCCGCACTTTCTACATTGGCTTCTATGCTATCTTTAAAATAAAACACACAGGCACATACATAACTGTTAAATATGCATTGATGCACCAGTAATAGATCACTAGATTTCATTTAAGGAAGATTAAATATACTCATTATTCAAAGGTTAATAATAGTAGTACATCACGAAGTTGATATTTTTTAAGTTTGCTATAATTCTTCCTTATGTTATGAGGAAACTTCAAAACATGAGTTTACTTTGGTGCAAAAAATTTTCCCAAGTGTAGTTTTTTTATACTATGCATATCCCATAGGTTTCTGAAGACCCCTCATATTTCTCAGGTGATCCAAGCAATATACAAGCATATGAAGCAAAGACCTTAATCATCTTCATTACTGTGCAACTCCAACACAGCCCCTCCAATTACCAAGCCAATGTGGGCCTGAGGGCTTGTCTTAGTCTCAAACTCCACAGCTTGTTTTGTTTCAAGAACAACATGTGAACAGGACATCAACCTCTTCTTTTCACTGCTGAAGATTTTCTTCACCACATGCTAAAGTTGGTACCTTAACTTTTCAAACAATACTATCTTCTTAGAGGAAAAAAAATAGTCCCAAAGGCTACAACTTGGTCCCTCATATATATCGGGTCATCAGAAAAGTCATGACGTGTTTTTCTATGCAAAAATGTGTCATGATTTTTCTGACACCCAATACATATGTTTAACTATCACACTGCCACATCAGTTCTTACCATTTCTCAGTTCCTTTTCCCTCTTGAACTTTTTAAGTATAACCTACTTTCATCTGTTAAGAGCACCATGCCTAGAAGGGACCAGCAGTTAGCGTAATGCTATGTCGCTGAACTCCCACGTAGTCGACCGCGGTTCGAGTCCTGGACCCGGTGGCTTAAACTCACGCCGGGCGCGTGTGCGTGCATGCCCAAGATCCCGAGAGGAGAATGGAGGAGAAGGGATTGTGGCGTGGCCATCCCCTCTGGGGGGTGATTTCTCACTTTCTATCTCTCTCTCTCTCTGTCTGTCTGGTGAGCGCACACACCCTATAGCAAAAGCCTCTCAAAAAAAAAAAAAAAAAAAAAAAAAAAAAAAGAGCATCATGCCTCTGTGCTCCCCAATTTGTGTTCTCGGATGGCCAATTCAAAACTATGTATTGGACCACCTCTAGTGTCATTTACTCTGTATCCGTCACTGACTGACTTCTACCTCGCTCTCACCAAGGGCCCATGCAGCCTTCTCTAGTGGTGGCAGATTTTTCTTTCCACCCTCATTTGGCCTGGAAGTAGAATAGGTGTCAAGATGTCGCTTTGCAGTTTAAGAGACCCTTCTTTGTCTCTTCTTCCTCCCTGCCAACTCTGTTTTAAAGCACCCTTTGTTGGAGACATCTGCAAATCTTGAGGTCTTTTCTACTAACTTCTTGAGTACTTTAGCCCAACTCACTGATGCTCTCAACACTTCTCTTATACATATTAGCGATTTCAATACCCCACACTAACCCTCCGAATACCTTTCTCTCTCAAGTCACTGACACACCTTTTCAAAGACTCCACCTGTTCCTCAACCACCCACTACTATGGTTACATCCCAAACCTTGTCATCACCAATAACTGCAGCAGCTCCCTAACCTTATTTTCAAGGACCTCACTGTCTGATCACCAGCTACTACCTTCACAGCTCACTCTTTCTAAGACCCTCACTGTGCCTGGTATACTTCCCTCCTTACTTAGTATAGATTCTGTGGGCAATCATTCAGCTCTCTGCCATTCATACTCAGTATGTAGTATTGTTCACCCACTTTAGTTATCTTACATGACAAATCCTCAGCCAATACCTATGCAGCTGAGCATGGATACAAAAAAGTAGAACCGTATACTGAGTTATTTTACTTTGAAGTCATGACTGCCAAGCATGTCTATCTCATTTCCCTAACTCCTGGAAGACTATATACTTTCTCCTCTCCTCCTCAAAGTTCTCATACATCCTCCAGCACGATCACTCTCAGTCCGTGACCTTGATTTAATGTACCTACTATTTGGACAGAAGCCTATCCTGTTTCTTGGTGTTAAGTCTTAAGCAAAGTACTCTTGACATTTTTTGATTTTGATTTATTAAAGCTAAAACTGCCTTTCTTGAAATTAAAAATATATTTAAAAATACCTATCTAATGACCACAGTAAGCTATATATAGCCTCAGCCAGGTGCTACTTTATAGTATAATCATTTGACCCACAGAGTTTGATGCCTAAAGTCAGACTTCACAGATATCTATATATCAGCTGAACTTTATATTGAAAGTAGCTAACTAAGATATTTTATGAATCAATAAAATGTGGGGGGAAAAAAGGAATGGAAAGCAACTGTAAATGCCAGAGACAGTGTGGAAGAAGGGTGGGAAATGGCAGAGGGTGAGTAATGGGGGGAGATTATACACACACACACACACACACACACACACACACATATATATATTTCAGAAATAAAAAATGGAAAATTATTTGTTGACGATAACATGTATGATTAAGCCACTAGGTAGTATATTCTGGATGGGAAATTTCGTTTTGTATGCTGTGATGTTCAGTGAATAAATATAAAATAAATAATTTTTTTTTTAAAAAAAAAGCTCAATGAGACAACAGGGACCATCAGAAGACATTTCTTTTTTCTTTCTTTTTGTCTTCTTCTGATATCACTCTTTTATCTTTAAAACTTCTATTTTATGATTTCTTCTTTACATTTAGTTGTTGTACACCTTTATGGCATACAACATGGTATTTCAAAGCATGTGTGCAGTGTGTGATGATCAAGCATCTCCCATGAAGCTGTCTACCTGCCACAGACAACATCTGTGTACTCTGACATCTCTCTTCGCTCTCACATCTCTCCTGTTGTCAGGTTGGAGAGAACTGCCTGAGACTGAGCCAGAACCAACCTCTCCATCGTTCACTTAACTCATCCTTACCAGACCAACAATCTTCCTACCTCTCACATATCACCACTATCTCTTTGGTAAATCGTTCCCATCAATTCTATAGCTGCCATCTTAAAAACAAACAAACCAGAAAGACCTCTCATTTACTGCATACCCTATGTGCTCAGTTTCTATCCCACTTTCTCACTTGACTCCTCGAAAGATTCATCTCTTATCTGTAGTTTTCCATTACCCTCCTCCCATTCTTCCTTGAAGCTACTTTTATCATGTGTTCATCTCTACTGTTTGACCAACACAGCTCTTAGGGAGGTCATCGATGCTAACATTGCTAAGTGCAGTAGTCAGCTTCTCTTACTGCTCATCTCACTTGTCCTGACAGGAGTATGTGGAATAGCTGATCACTGTTCTTGAAGCCCTTTCTTCTCTTTTCTTTTTTTTTTTTTTTTTTTTCCTTTTTTTTTTTTTTTGGAGAGGTTTTTGCTATAGGGCGCGTGCACTCGCCAGACAGAGAGAGACAGAGAGATAGAAAGCGAGAAATCACCCCCCAGGGGGGATGGCCACGCCGCAATCCCTTCTCCTCCATTCTCCTCTCGGGATCTTGGGCACGCACGCACACGCGCCCGGCGTGAGTTTAAGCCGCCGGGTCCGGGACTCGAACCGCGGTCGACTACGTGGGAGTCCAGCGACATAGCCATTACGCTAACTGCTGGTCCCAAGAAGCTGACCAGGACCAGCAGACCTTTGAGTTTAAGGCGTGAGTTTAAGCCACCGGGTCTGGGACTCAAACCGTGGTTGACTACGTGGGAGTCCAACAACACAGTCATTACGCTAACTGCTGGTCCCTCTCTTTTCTTTTAAGACAATACATTTACATGGTTTTCCTCCATATCACTGTCTTCAGTTTTTGGTTTTTTTTTTTTTTTCCTCAGCTCTCTGTACTTTAAATTTGGGGTCAACAAATTTTATCTATAAAGGGCCAGACATTATAGTAAATAATCTGAGCATTGGCAGTCATATAATCCCTGTCACAAGTACTCCACTAAGCCTTTATTATGCAAAAGCAGCCATAAATAACACATAATAAAATGGAAGTGGTTTTCCGATACCACTGGAGCTATTTAGAAGACTCAGTGTTAAGTCCTCAGACCCCTTCTCTTCTCTCTCTAGACTTATTTCCTGGGTAATCTCACCCAATCTAATGGCTTTCAAATACCACCTATGTGCTGATAACTGCTAGATTTCTATCCTCAGCTCAGCCTTCTCTAACTCCATGTTCACTTTAACAGTGCTAAACAAACTTCACTTGGAGACAATACACCTCAAAATTAACACATCCAAGTTTAAATCCATCTGAATCTACTTTAGTGAGTGAGAGATTTCCGTCTCAGAAAAGAGCAACTCCACCATGTTAGTGGGCCAGGCCAAAGTCCTGGAGAATGAAGAAACTCTCCTTTGCGTACACAGCCAGCCAGTTGATAATATCCTTCTGGCTTTACCTTTAAAAGATATCTGGAAGTCCATCCCTTCTCTCACTTCTCTCATCTAAGCCAGCACAACTGCTCACCAAAATTACTGCAACAGATTTTAAGTGGTCTCTTGGCTTTTGGTCTTGCTGCTTTTCAGTCTGTTTTCAACCCCAGCAGCCAACTGAGTCTTTTAAGCCAGGTCTCAACACTCCTCCACTCAAATCCTCTGGTGGATTCCCATTCATTATTAATAAGAAAGTCTTCCCAGTGATTCCTACATGAGACCACCTCTGTGATGCCATCCCTCAGGTGTGCTTCTACCTCCAGGTCTTGGTGTTTGCTGTTCCCTCCACCTGGAACACTTTTTCTCACTTGCTTTCTTCCTTCCAGGAAGGCTTCCTAAGATGTTACCTCTCAGGGAGGCCTTACCTGACTCCTTTGTGTAAAGCAGCAACATTCTCCATCCCCAGCAGTTGCAGCTACCTCTCCTGGCCTATGTTCCCCATGGCACCTTCCCACATTTATTTGCTTTGCTTTTTTTTTAAATTCCACACCTCGCCCCCCACAGTTTTGAGACCCATGAAGGTGGGGTATTTCATCTGTTATTTAATTTCAACCGAATCCTCAGTACCTAGATTTGTGCCTGGACACAGCACAAGGCTCAATAAACATCTGTTGGACAAATGACTACATTGGTTTTTGAAATTTTATACTGTGATTTTTCTGGGGCTACAAAGGAGAATAAAACTGGACAAATGAGTTATATTTAACTAAAGGCATAAGAATTTCAATTGAACTAAATTCAGAAAACATTAAATGCATCTTTAGGTATAACTGCAGATATCTCTATACTTCAAAATGGAAGAAACCATCAGGACCCTGATCAGTGTTGACAATTATATCTTAACTGAACAACTGTTATACTTAAAACTTTAAAAAAAATAAATTTTTCAAAGAATTCCCAGCATCTAAGTAAAACTACTAAGTTAAACTAATGAAAATGTATTTGAATGCTCAGGCACATGGCTACCTAGTTCCGATAACATAAAAGACAAGGTAACCATGCATGACAACAAACACCACACGTTTCCCCAGAAGACTGGCCTGATGAGAACTAAAGTGGGATAAGACTGAAGCCAGAGGCTCTGGACATAAGCTGGCATGTTAGTGGCTCCTTCCATGGCTACAGCACCAAGAGCAGCAGCAGCAGCAGGTCCTGATTAAATGTGAGACTGCTGTAATAATGAAGCTGGTCATTTCAACCAGGAAAAGCCAAAAACAAGTCTGTTTTAGATAATATCCACGGTAATTCTTTGTCTGCTGTAGAGACTATGCTTTTGATTCCAGGGGACCAAAACAGAGAATCAGCAGTTCCTCTTATGTGAGAAAGTTACTGTAAATAAATTACATGTGGCTTGCTCCCACCTCACAAAGTATAAAGCAGTAGAGCTTACCTATCACATCTCCTTGTTCATGAATCATCATCCCCAAGTCTTTAAATATTTCATTGATATCCATAATATCGGCCTATGGGAAAAGGCACAAATTTTGACAATCAGAAATGTAGTCTCACTCCACAAAAGGGGAACATTTAAAAACCTAAACTGCCACTTGTAAGTAAATGAGTGTGCTTCTGGATTTAAGACACATGTTTTGGAAATATCAGGAAAATATTATACTGTAAGTGATGCTAACAAAATACATTTTGAGTAACAGCCACAAATTCTGTAAAATAAGCTTGTGATATTAAAAAATATCAAGTATGGGCCCACAGGTGGCATGGAGGTTAAGGCTGCTGGATGCTACATGGCCAACTGTGTGGTTCAAGTCCTGGACCTGGTAGCTTGAAAGTCACACTGGGCATGGGTGTGTGTGTGCCCAAAATCCCGAGAGGAGAATGAGCGGGAAGGAATTGGAACATGGCCATCCTCCCTAGGGGGGTGATTTCTCACATTCCTTCTATGTTTCTCTCTCTGGTGAGTGCACAAACTCTATAGCAAAACTAAAATGAATACATAAATAAATAAGTACTAATAATCAAGTAAACCAGGATGAAAATGAAGGGTTTTTAATAGTAAAAGGCCAAGGGTTACTGAGTTTATTTTATGCAATCTGACAGTTTTGCTATCACAAGTTGTATCTTTTTACAAGAATACATAATATTCTTATGATGTATTTCTAAAAATTATTATAGATCAATTAGATAATTCAAAAGAATAAACTATTATTGTAAATTTAAGGTCTCTCATTAATAAATCTGAGTATGAACTGTATTGTGAAGTTCACTACTGGATAATAAAGTTATAGATTTATTGGCTAAAAAATCTATAAATTTTACTACTGGATAATAAAGTTATAGATTTATTGGCTAAAAAAATATGAATTTACTTTTTTCCAGTATATGAAAGCTATTATTTTGCCCAATTAGAGAGTAATGTTTAAATGTTTTATTCAGGTGGGTGGGGCAATTTATGTATTAATCATGTGCGTTTGTTTCCACATTTGTAAAGTGGCAATGATAATACACAGTTAACTACTGCACAAAGTTTTTATGAGGACTGAATGAGATGATTAACATAAAGAATTCATCACACAGTACCGGGCACAGGGAAGGCCCTCAATAAAATGTAGCCATTGTTAGCTTTTATTGACTCACCTTCTAGGAAACAGGTAGGTTTAATAAGAACTATGACTTACTTAATCATTTAGCTGTCTTTGCTTAACCATACTAAAGAGAAATAAAATATTTTTGAAGTCGTGTAAAGTCTTAGTCATGCGGGTATGATGTGTATCATGTGCCATGGGAAGCCATTAGGACTCTCTAGATAGCTTTTATCTCTTCACTAGTATTTTTCTCTAGACTGGTATTTTCTCAAACCTAACATGATCTGTAGATGACTGCTTAACAGAACTAAAAAATAAAACTGAGAGGCAAGGAAAGAGGTATGTTCTCTCATCCCACCATAAATATCAAAAGGATTTTTAAAAATGAATTATTCCAGTTTACATATTAGAAATGTCATAAAATTGGGACCAGCAGATAGCGTTAATGATTATGTCACAGGACTCCCACAAAGTTGACCATGGTTCAAGTCCAGGTCCCAGTAACTTAAAACTCATGCCAGGCGCATGTGCGTGCGTGCCCAAGATCCCGAGAGGAGAACGGAGGAGAAGGGACTGCAGTGTTGCCATCACCCCCAGAGGATGATTTCTTACTTTCTCTCTGTCTCTCTGGTGAGCGCATGTGCCCTATAGCCAAAATCTCTCTCTAAAAAAAGCAAGCAAGCAAGAAAGAAAGAAAGAAAGAACAAGAGAAATGTCATAAAAGTCATCATTTATTCAGTTTTCTTTCTGGACTCCGTTCTCAGCATTATCTAAGCATCTTGAGAATAAACTCATTAAGGAAAAACAGCAGCCCAACTCTGCAATGTATGGCTTACTTCAAGTTGCCTGATGGAAGACTCTCTCTCATGAATGAGACGGAGATCGTCCTCTGTAATTTCTTCATCCTGCACCTGCACTTGAGGTTGAGTTTGGCTAAAAGAAAGAAAAGAGTATGGAGAAAAAAAAGTAATACTGGTATTCAAAACAGCAGACTTATTTCCTATTTCAGAAAAACTTAATAAGATATTTTCATTCTTCAAAATCATAGAGCAGCTCACTTAAAAAATTCTAAGATTTAAAATATATTAATTAAATTTCACTCATTTTCCATCATACTTATTTTATCTTATATGGATTTAGAGTAATATGTAATTACAGGAAGCTACATTTGGCAAGCTATATTTGATCTGGCAACTGGGCATTTCATTTTGGCTGACTTAAATCCCCCAGAAAGGAATAATCTATACTAGTAATTAAGTCAATAAATATTTATTTTATAATAAAAACTGTAAATAATTGTTTTAAATTTTGTTCTGTTTTCCATTTATAAATAATAGCATATTTGATACAATACACTGAAAACTTTAATTGTGTTCAAATCTATAATATATAAAATGCATTTTAAAAATTATTTTTTGATCCACAGAATGTTTTCTATTTCTTACCTTTCCCAGGATACAAGATTCCTTTCTTTTGAGCTGTCCTCTGGAAATCCACCCTGAATAATTCAGTAATAGGAGGTTTAAGGCAAAGAAAGCAAGAACAAAAAAAAAAAAATAGACAACACATTTTCTAATCTAAACCATTTCTGTATATGTGTATGGAAACAGAGTGAGAGAAGTTCTTGCTCTAATTTTTAGGTCTACTGCTTCAAGAAATAATAAAATTACATCCTAAACTCGAAAGGAAGGAATTCATTAAATATTCTCAAGAGCCAACTGTTTTATTAAAACTTAATGTAGTCTTGAAACCTCTTCATTAAAAAATAAAGAAATGGGGCCAGGAGGAGGCATGGTGGTTGAAATGCTGGATTCCCACATAGATAACAGCGATTTGAGCACTGGACCTGGTAGCTTGAAAATCACACTGGGTGCATGTGTGTGTGCCCAAAAATCCTGAGAGGAGACTGAAGGAAAAGGACTGCAGCATGGTCATCCTCCCTGGAGGGGTGAGTTCTCACTTTCCCTTTCTCTTTCTCTCTTTGGTGAGTACACATGCCCTATGGCAAAAAAACAAAACAAAACAAAACAAAAAACCCTATAAATTAAATTAAAAAAAAGTAAGGAAATAACTTCGGATAGTTTCTAAGGGAATTTGAAATTAGATTAACTGCAAATTCCACTTTAAACAATTTTTCCCTTTATTTTCTCCAGGTTCCTATTCATTTCCAGTGTTCGTATAATATATTCACTCGGCTTACTGCCATTATGTTCATATCATAAGAGAAAAGTGCTACCTTCACTAGCAGATACACATGTAGAAAGCCTTGCATACCCACTCAAGGTGAAACTACTATTCAGGATTTCAGCCCTAATCTTTCTTGACAAAATATGTTTCTATACTTTTATATAATCTGTAACCTTTTATTCCATTACACAGATAAATAACCACAGTGATATATACCCATCGTGATCCTTAAAAGTTGAGCAAGAAAGTCTGAAAATATTCAAATGTTGATTTCCAAAATATGCGTAGTTCTTTGTGACTCAAAAAAAAGTTAATGTAGACTTTTATGAGACCCTTAAAGAATATCATGTTCATTTATAGAATGCTTTTTAAAATACTTACAGATACTCTGGAACTGGCTCTTACTCGAGCAACAAACTCTTTTTCTCTCTCAGCAGCTTGCCTCTGGACCTTCTGGAAGTTTGTCAGCGACGTTGTGAATTCAGCCACTAAACGATCCTTCTGTATTTTCCTTTGACGCTAGAGGAAAGGGAGCGGGGAAGCTTACTAGAATCAAGCTGAGAAGCTCAACAGCATGTGTGATAGTTGTTTTAGCACTAGCTGCTCTTTATTTAATCCTGAAATTTTCACTCACTCTGCAATTACAGGGCCTTACTGATTAACTCTCAATAACTTTTTGACAATATATTCAAGGACTGCGTATAGTTTCTTTGAGACAAAGGCCCACCATGCTGGATTTCTCATTGCAAATTTCACAGCATTAAAATCTAGGTCATGATTTTGAAGTTATTCTAAAGAAGTTCTTTTATTTTATTTTTAGGCAAATAAAACCCTGTGCTCTTACCTAAGAAATAACTCCCATTAAGTAAGCAAAGAAATGAATATGTGCCCTTAGGAAATCATCTTGGATGAATGTGCATGTCACATGGTCTTGGTCCTGGAGAGCCAGGAAACAATTACTCAGGAAACATTTTCTGAGCCTCACTTAATTACGGGTCAGGGCAACAGCATGGAAATAATTTTTGCTTTACTGAACCACAGGATACTACCTGAGTAATTAAACATAGTTTTGTATTCTGTGAACTAATCTCAAATAGAATTTTTTGTCTCCCAATTTCCTTTCTAGCATAACAGTTCAAAGAGCCTACAGTGCATTTGGTTTCTTTCACATTCAATACATCAGTGATGTGGTATAAAGCTAGATACCTGTTCACTGGGCGTGGTGGGCAGCGATCCAAACTCTTTAATGTACTTATCTGTTTCTTTTGCAAGTTGGTTAGTATACTGCTGCTTCTGTTGCCTAAAGTAAGAAAACGGGTATTACAGCCAAAGAAATAGTAATCTTTCTTTAAGCTACCACTCTGCTACTAGAATCAAATCTGGCAAATAGTTTATGAAAATATTCACAATTACTCTTCTATAGGCTGGCTCTACACTTGACCAAAATAAAATGTTCACATTCTATTCTTAGATAGCTACTGTTACCTGGAAGGTTCTTCACTCATGCAGGATAGGCAACTCAGAACGAAATATCAGTAGCCATTTAGAAACGCACATTACTCAAGTCAGTACACTTAGAGACTGTTGGATGTCTGATTCCTTATGTTTGAGATATGAGGGCTGTGGGGGTCTCTTATCTGCGTCCCAATCCCTGGAAGGCCAGCTGAACAAGTACAGATTTGCTGCCTTAGACTCTGCCCAGTTCTCAGATCTTAAGTATATCTGGTCTCTCCCATTTTTTCTATGTGAGGGGTTTACATACTATTGATACTTAAAAGAGAAAAAATAAAAAAAAAAAAAGAAAAAGGAGGGAGAGTAATAATAGTAGTACGAACTTACTATTATTTGAGTTTGCTGTATTTAAAAAAAAATAGCGATTCCTTATAAAGGGAACAGAACCCGAGAAAAGACGTACATTAAGTCATATCCATATCTGTATCTAACCAGCTAGCTATAAAGTAAAATGCAAATTTTCTTTTTTTTTTTTCCTTTCCTTTTTAAGGAGGGATTTTTGCTATAAGGCATGTGCACTTTCCAGAGACAGAAAGTGAGAAATCACCCCCAGGTGGATGGCTATGCTATAATCCCTTCTTCTCCATTCTCCTCTGAGAATCTTGGGCATGCACGGGCAGGCACCCAACATAAATTTTAAGCTGCCCAGCATAAGTTTTAAGCTGCCCAGCATGAGTTTTAAACCACCTTGTCCAGCACTCAAACTGAACTGTGGCTGACTACGTGGGCTTCCAGCAATGTAATCATTATGCCATCTGTTGGTCCCAAAGTGCAAACTTACTAACTAAAATATTTGACACTAAAAAACTGTGTTAATGTGATATGTTACATATTGCAACATATGTACCTCTCATATACATTCCCTCTCATTTTAAACATGGATTGGCTACACTTAGTAACCTATACTATGTAAGAATATGCTTAAGTATGAATGTCTGTATCTAATGATGAATTATAACTTATTTATATGTCTATTTGCAAAATAGTCTATCTTAATATATATATTTTTAAATCTCTAGAAATGTGTGTGTGGGATTCTTCAAAAAATTCATGGAAAATTACTATTATGAAACTATGCAAATATTTCTTGCACTGAAATAAACTTTAAATCAATTTTTCTACAAAGTTTTCTCCTAGGAATACAAAGTTCTAAAAATAACATCATGTCTATATATTCAGAATCTCTACTACCAACTATATAATAATACTGCAACTACTAAAAATTATGTATTTCAAATCCAATTTACTTAATTTTAGTAAGAGATGTGATGTGCTTATTATTTAGATTTAGAGAATTTTTACCACCCTCACATCTAACTACTGTAGAAAAACATAATAGAAATTAAAGATAACTGTAAAAGTCTTCAAAATATACTTGATAAAGTATAATTACTGCCTATTTTTAAATTTCGTCCTCTGCAATTTTCCTTCTACAGCTAATAGTATTCAGAAATATCACTTCTTAGATATATCTTACTTGAAATGTGTAGCTGTAATAGCTCTGAAATGAGATTTAAGAGTTAGTTTCTGAATGATGTTGGATAAATCATAAAACCCCCAAGAAACAGATTTTCTTTTTTAGCAAAATGGAAATAGTTCTTTTGGTCTACCTATTTCATTCCAATTTGTACAGTTTAGATGAGAACACATGTAAAAACATTATATAAAATCTACAAGATGCCATAGACAATGTATTATTATTGTTTCTTCAATGGCACATTTATTTACTAGGACATGTATTATTTAACTGCATTATAACTTTTTGTTACAGAAACTAGGGCTTTCTGAAATTGAGTAGTAAGTATAAAATTCTTGGGAGGATACTTTATATACATGAATATACACTGGATCTAAACCTAATAAAAATCTGGTCATTCAGGGCCTGTCGGCTTTTGGGAAATAATCAAATAAATTGAAAAGCTAGGAGTACAGTTTTTCAAAAGCCATCCAAAACAATTTATTTAAGGGGCCAGCAGATGGCATAGCAGTTACGTCACTGTACTCCCATATGACCAAGCATGGTTTGAGCCCAGACCTGGTGGCTTAAAACTCATACTGAAAACTCATACTGAGCACATGTGTGTGCATGCCCAAGATCCCAGCAAGAGAATGGAGGAGAAGAGACTGTGGTGTGGCCATCCCCCCAGGGGGTGATTTCTCACTTTTCCTCTCACTATCTCTGACCCCCTTCACCCCCCGCCCCCCCCCCCCCCCCCCCCCGAGTGCATGCGCCCTAAAGCAAAAACTTCTTTAAAAAAAGAAAACACAAAAACCAACAAACAAACAAAAATTTAAAAAACCCTATTTAAAAAATATAAGAAAGGCAATTAAGATGTTCTGCTTTAAAAGAGTAAGCCAGATCTTTAAAACAAACACCTGTTTACTCTGGACAGGGAGAAACCTACACAACAGCTGAGTATAAATATATGATACGGTAGCAGAAAAATCTCATTTTCCACTGTTTCCTCCAGTAAACACAACATGCTATATCAAAGCAACATAATGACACCCATAGAGTCCCCCCCTTTTCCTTTTTGGTTTAATTAAATACTTACAGCTGTTGCCTCAATTCAGGTGAATCTTGAGGTGTTCCAAGTTGATTCAGAGTCCTTTGTATTTCCACAGCTATAATAACAGAAAATTAATGTGCAATTATTACAACTGTTAGGACAACAGAAATAATTTGTTAGAAATTAATACAAGCAATTGCATAGAGAGAACATAAAGATGGAAAACAATATGGAAAAACAGAACAACTTAATGGCTTATTTAAATCTAATTATTGGCCCAAGTGGATTAATTTTCAAGAGGAATTTATGCGGGAATGTTAATGTGAAACTATTTATGATCCAGAAACATTTCCTCCCAATTCCACTAGGACATTAAATAAATACAATGGTGTATGGACTTTCATTTAACTCTACTGGCATAAAAGCTGTTAGAAAAATAACTGGAACAATTACATTTCTCATTAGAATACAAAGTGAATGAATTACAGTTAATAAATGAGTAAGGAATAATAGAATTAGAAAAAAACATTCTTCAATTATCTGTGCAGAATAAAAGCAAGGATCATCAAAGATCGCAGAAACCACAGAAGACTCACATAGCCTAAATTATCACCACGCAGATGATATTCATTAAATCTACTGTTTAAAGAACAAATGATCAGGAACAAGCAGATGGTGTAACAATTACGTCACTGAATTCCCACACAGTCAACTGTGGTTCGAGTCCCAGACCCAGCATCTTAAAACTCACACCAGGTGCATGCATATGTGTGCCCAAAATCCCAAGAGGAGAATGGCGGAGAAGGAACTGTGGCGTGGCCATCCCCTCGGGGGTGATTTCTCGCTTTCTATCTCCCTGTCTCTGTCTCTCCAGCGAGTACACATGCCTTACAGCAAAAATCTCTCTCAAAATATTTTTACAAAAATGATCAATTTAGCACCAATGATGGGACAGATTGACATTATGACCTTATTGACACAATCACATGAGAATGTCACATGATGAGCTACTTACATTTCTTGCCAAGATGCTTAGCCTGAATCTAATCATGAAGAAGAAATCAGCCCAATGTAGACTGTGAGATAATCTACAAGATAATTGTCCTGGCCTTTGTAAAATGTCAATGTCATAAAAGAATAACAAAAAATTAATAAGGAAGTTAGTGGAACTTCCTCGATTAAAGAACTAAAGCACCTCAGACACGAGAACACTCAAAAGGCACTGTGTAATCTTCGACTGGATTCTGAATCAGGGAAAAGAAAACATTATTTTAAGAAATGTGGAGACAATAAGGAAATGTGAATATGGAGAGAAACAAATATTCAATACATTAAATAAGAGCAAAAAATGTCAAAGAGTGGTGAATTCGGGTGAGGGGTTCATCGTGCTATCCTTTTCCTTTTCTGAGATTTAGGTACTTAAAGAATTTAAAATGAAAAGTCCTGGTATAAATGTCATGCTAAACTCGTAATACAGAAGTTTGTGAGCACTGAAATAAGTCCACAGGCTCCTCACGCCTGGCAGGAGTGCCGTAGGCAGTTGGTTCTACGTATGCCCGTCAGCCTGCCCCTCACCTCAACGCCCACAGCACCTGCTATGTGGGATAATCAACTAGCAATGCTTGCAGAAATCAAAGCCATACATAGGCAGGTGTACCAATATGGTTTTCTCCTTAGACCAACTTGACTACGGGCACCACCACATACCAACTAGCAGCAGTGGCAACTGAAAGTGAACTGGACACATGGTACCATTCTTGAAGGTATCAGCCAGCAGGCCAGCTGCAAGGTCATTATGCTCCTTTCACCTTGAAGGAGGCAGAACTTCATATTCACTGATCCAGTACTACAGTGGGCCGTACTGTGCCTTCTCCACTCCATCTCCCACCCATGCTCCTGCCAGACTCCTAATCCACGTACTGATCTCAATCATGGTGTCCCACCACCAGTGCTTCTGATCGAGTAATGCAAGGACAATGACAGTCTCCACCTGCCATGTACTCCATTATCTAGAAGCGGTGGGTTTCCAAATGTTCAACGGCCGACCGAAGACTTGACTATGGTGCCACCTGGGAAATAGTAACTTGGGAAGTTGAAGTGCCATCTCACAGGCTCAGTGTGGGTCTCAAAGAGCAATCACTACAGACAGAAAACACTTACTAGGAACTTAAAGGGTGAAAGGAGAGTGAAATATTTCACTATTGCACCTAATCACCCATTTGCAAAATTTCTTCCATCCTCCAGGGTGATTTAGAGACAATGTCCAAGTGAGGAACACAATCATGATTCCACCGAAGTAGAAGCTTGAGCTACATCTGGTTATTTGGGGCCAAGATAGGATAATGTCAAGGACCCAGGATGAAAGGTTGGGGTGGTTTCGAACAGCTGAGGTGCTAAACAGAGCTGAGATGCTGAATGAGGTCAAAAGGAACATGGAATGGTTATTACAGGGGAAAGCAGACATATGAACCCCAGCCTGTGACCAGCTGTGGAACGGCAACTAAGCACTTGCCAGTATTTTCTTTCTTGCTCTCCAATGTATACATTTAGACATTTAAACTATTTGTCTTCTTTCCTATTCTACTTTTTAATACCCGATGTATCATCAGTGATTACAGTTAGACTGTGTTTCACAGGCTAAGGGATACTGCCATTCAATCTTGCTGAGAGAGGACAAGTGGACTGGAAATCACCCACCAGATGTGGTGTCAGATACAGGAACTGAATAGGTCTTAGTTTTACCCCATTTGTAGACATAGGGAAGGCGTTCCGGTTGTATGAGAAATAGCAGCTTTTTTTTTTTTAAGTGTATGAAAAAAGAAAGAAATATGTTTATTGTGGGAAATAAAGGGAATATAGGGCCAGCAGGTGGCATGCTGGCTGGGGCGTTGTACTCCAAAATGGCCAACAGTGGTTTAAGTCCTGGACCTCTTGGTGGTTTCCTTTCTCACTTTGCCCCTCATCTCTCTCTCTCTGGTGGGCAAATTAAAATGATAATAATGGTAATGATAAATAGGATTAAATAAATAAATCGTTTATTAAAAAAGGGATAGGGGAAGGGACCAGCAGTTAGCGTAATGGCTATGTCGCTGGACTCCCATGTAGTCGACCGCGGTTCGAGTCCCGGACTCAGTGGCTTAAACTCACATGTGTGTGCGTGCCCAAGATCCCGAGAGGAGAATGGAGGAGAAGGGATTGCGGCGTGGCCATCGCCCCTGAGGGGGGGGGGGGGTACAGGATGTATCATCAGTGGTTACAGTTAGACTGTGTTTCACAGTCTAAGGAATACTGCCATTCAATCTTGCTTTCTATCTCTCGCTTTCTCTCTGTCTCTGTCTTTCTGGTGAGCGCACGCGCCCATTAAGAAAAAAATCTCTCCAAAAAAAAGGGATAGGGATTAGCAGTTGGCATATGGTTACAATGCTGGACTCCTACATAGTCAACTGTGGTTTGAGTCCTGGAACTGGTGGTTTAAACTCACATCAGTGCGTGTTTGTCCACACCCAGGATCTCCAGAGGAGACTGGAGGAGAGGTGATTGCAGTGTGGCCATAACCCCTGGGGGGTGATTTCTCACTTTCTGTCTCTCTGGCGAGCACACACATACCCTATAGCAAAAATCTCTCTCAAATTAAAAAAAAAAAAAAAAAAGGAAAAAAAGAAAAAAAATGGATAAATTGAAATGGAAATTTCTATTTTGGGCCATTTAATCTCCCAAATTCTTTGGGCTATTTTTGGTGACAATATTATGACCACAATGAAGAAGCATCATAGAACCAGTCTTTAGAGGAGAAAAACCTGGTTGGTGAAGCAACAAAATTACTGTTTGCTTGTTTGTTTGTTTGAGAGATTTTTGCTATAGGGCGTGTGCACTCGCCAGAAAGACAGAGAGACAGAAAGCAAGAAATTACCACCACCCTCCCCCCCGGGGGATGGCCATGCCACAATCCCTTCTCCTCCATTCTCCTCTCAGGATCATAGGCACGCATGCACACGTGCCTGGCATGAGTTTAAGCCACCGGGTCCAGGACTCGAACCATGGTCGACTACATGGGAGTCCAGCAACATAGCCATTACGCCAACTGCTGGTGCCTAGCAACAAAACTGTTTTAAGAGCTGAGTTTGCTTACCTCTATCATGAGTAATACAGTTGATTACTGATGAGAACACTTGTGGCTATCTGAAACAAAGGTCTAGGGGACCAGCAGTTAGCGTAATGGCTATGTCGCTGGACTCCCATGCAGTCGACCGTGGTTCGAGTCCCAGAACTGGTGGCTTAAACTCACGCTGGGCGCGTGTGCATGCGTGCCCAAGATCCCAAGAGGAGAATAGAAGAGAAGGGACTGCAGCGTAGCCATCCCTCCTGGGAGGTGATTTCTCAATTTCTGTCTCTCTGTCTTTCTGGGAGGTGATTTCTCGATTTCTGTCTCTCTGTCTTTCTGGCGAGTGCATGCGCCCTATAGCAAAAACCAAAAAAAAAAAGAAAAAAAAGAAAAAAGGTCTACAGGTCTACCCTTAAGCTAGTTATGATCAAAAGCTAGAGTTACTCAGGCTACTTAGGTTTCATCAATACTGAAATTTGTTATAAATCAACTGCTTTGGCTAACGACATCCTTTTCATTATCAATTTTTAGAATCATAAAGTATCTCATAAAATGAAATTTCTTAGGAATGCAGTTATTATTGCCTACCAGAATGTATGTATTTAGTGAGTGTTAGATGCTTTTCATGAATAAAAACGGCAGACAAGGCCCTCCCTACTCATGCAACATACAATCTAGAAAGGGAAAAAAAGAGGATATCACAAAAACTCAGAGAGAAAGCAGTAGCAATAAATGCTATAAAAATGCTTCAAATGGGGCCAGCAGATGGCGTGGTGGTTAAGGCATTGGCCCTACATGGCTGATGGTTTGAGTCCTGGATCTAGACACTTCAAACTTGTGCTGGGCACATGTGAATATGTGTCCAAAATCCCTGGAGAAGAATGGAGGAGAAGGGATTGTCGCATGGCCGACCCAGCTCCAGGGGTGATTTCTCACTTTCTCTCTCTCTGTCTCTCCAGCGAGCACATGTGCTCTATAGCAGAAACCTTGGGGGGGAAAAAGCTTCAAACAAGCAAGTACCTACGATATAGATGCTCTACTGATGGGACAATTCAAAAGCTTTAAAGAAGGTAACATTTCCACTGGTTTTGATGGGTAAGGAATAGGATACTTTGGTTCAGAGATTTAAATTTCTAATATCATACTTTGACATAAATTGAAACGGCCATTTCAATGATCCATTAGTCTCACCAACATGGAAGTAAACTCCTTAAAGACAAGGACTATGCTTTATTCATTTTTATACTTTGAGAACTTTCCGTATTGCTGACACCTGATGCATAATTTTTTAAAAATTATTTTTATTTCACTTCATTTATTTATTTTAATTTTAACAGAGAGGGACAGAGTGAGAGAGATGGAAGGTGAGAAAGCAAACCGCCAGGTCCAGGACTTGAACCATGGTCAGCTATGTGGGAGTTCAGCGCCCTTAACCACCATGCCACCTGCCGGCCTCATGATACACATTTTTATAACTGAACTGTAAAGAAATACTGAAAAGATCAAAACTTATATAAAAATGATACGCATTTCTAAAACATAAGACAAAAATAAAAGGAGAGTTGAGGAAGATATGTATGGTCGTTTCTCCTCCATTTATTCAACAAACATTTTCTGAGCATCTTCTACAGGCCGGGCACATAGGAGGATTTTGGACATCCACAGTAATCTGGATGTATCCCTTTAATTTGAGTAGGTCTACACTGAAGGCTTAGTAAAAGGCACCATCTGATCATGTGATAAAGAGCCTATGGAAACACAAATCCGCAATAACCAAATCAAATTCTGAAAAAGTATAACATGGTGTTCGTTCAACCTTATTTAACAAAGAAATCGAGAACCAGAAAGAATAACTGACGTGTCTGTGAAATTGTTTAGTAGAAGAGCTAGAATAAAATGAAGATTTCTTGGTTTTCAAAACATTATTGTTCAGTGTGCTACTAGGACTAAGAGGAAAAGACTTCCGAAAACAGTATTTCATAATCCAGGTGTGTGATAGTTGCTAAAGCAAACCCAAAATAAGTGTGTCTGGCTTAAAGAAGTTGCTTAAAAGAAGTTGAGCTGAGTAGATATTTCTAGCCCAACAGTGGATCACAAGGATCCTTTTGCCCAGTTGAAACTGATCAAGAAATGAAAGCCCATCCTTTCTTCAGGCTTAATGAACTAGCAAGATCTGTCTATATCTATCTGTATCTGTATCTATATCTATATCTATAGCTATATCTATATCTATATCCATATCTATATGGGTTCATACACACACACAGACACACACACACACATAGACATATATATATATATATATATATATACACATATATATATATATATACACACATATAAACAGACACATGTATGTATGTATGTGTGTGCATGGATGTATATACATTTCTAGCCAGAGTCAATTAAGCATGGTCCACTGGGGCCTGAACCTTGCTTTGTACAGTCCTCCAAGCTAATGTTAGTTGTTACATTTTCAAAGGGTTAACAAACAGAAGAAAGAAAAAGATGTGAGATCATATGTGGCCTCCAAAGCCTAAAATATTTACTATTTGGCCCTTCATAGAGAAAGCCAGCTGATCCCTATCCTGAATTATTAAACATTACCAAACTTTGTATTCACAAACTCAACTAAACATTACTAGAGTGTACTGTGGACTCATTATATTACTAAATCTATCTGGTAAAATATTTAATAATGCCTCAAAATTTCTACTGAACGTACATGAATATGAAATTGAATTTCTACAAAAAAATAACGTATTGTCAGTACATCACAGATGCTGGCTTGAGTAGGTTATTTTCATCTGCAGCTCTTATATAAACTGAGAAACAATTACAATTGTTTTTTCATTGCACTGGATGAACACTTTTGAAGAGGAATTAATGATTACTAATGTATGATTCCGCTACTCTTCAGTTTTTGGCTAACTCGTAAGATTTTTTTTTTTCTCTTTTGGAAGGTAAGTATAGCAGGGTAAGTAGTATAGTAGGATAAATGGTTTATAGGCTCTTCTGCCACATCCCAGTTATAATCCATTCAAAAATAACAAAGGGGTCAGCTCAGTAGCATGGTGTTCAAGAGATGCTGGATCCTTATGGAAGTTTGCAGGTTCAGCTCCCAGGCCAACCTGTGGACACCTGGTGGACCCACCCCTGATCCTGGAAGGCTGGGGAGGGGAAATCATGTCATGAGACCCTGTTGAAAGTGCTTGTCTTTTTATTTCTCTTTTATTATCATGAAATAAATCAATAAACTTTGTTTTAAAATGCTTGAAAAAAATAAGCTTTGAGAGAGGGAGACAAGAGGTTTCTAGACAAGATGACAAATACGATGGTGATCTAAAAAACCTGATAACTGGAGCCAGCAGGTGGTGTGGTGGTTAGGGCACTGAATTCCACATAGCCAACCACAGTTTGAGTCCCAGATATGGTGGCTTGCTTCCTCACGTTCTTTCTCTCTCTCTCTCTCTCTCTCTCTCTCTCTCTCTCTGTCTCTGGTGAGCACAAGTGCCTTATAGCAAATTTTAAAAATAAACAAAATAAAATAAATCATTCTTAAAAAAAGAAAAAACTGACAATCATATTTTCACGCAAATCCAGTCTTTACGGTTCCATTTCATTATCTAGCCCAAGGTGTTGTGAGTTTACAGGATATTCATATTCCATTTTAATTTACATAAATCCAATGAAAGAAAAACTCATGAAATATAAAAATTTTAAAAATTTCCAATCATAAAAATAATTCTTTATTTAACTGTAGTTTACTGAAGAAAAAAATGTATGTAACATACAGAAGATTAAATCAAGATGTTCCTCTATAAAAATATGATAAATTATTTTTATATTGTGTGCAATTTTGAATTAATTGCACCATTACTCATTTGCTTTAAGATGACTTTAAATAATACGTTCCATTTTTCATAACAGAGAGAGAACACTATTTTCTGTACATCCAAAAAGGGTGCATTATTATTTTATGAAAAAACAGTTCTTCAGCACAGAAGATCCATTTTGTTCTATGGGGTTCTGCTGCCATCTAGTGGGATCAGTTAAGTAAAAAAAAAACGCTTTATAACTTTTTTTTTTTTTTTTTTTTTTTTTTTTTTTTTTTTGAGAGGTTTTTTTGCTATAGGGAGCATGTGCTCGCCATACAGACAGAGAGAGACAGAGAGACAGAAAGCGAGAAATCAACCCCCGGGGCGATGGTCACGCCGCAATCCCTTCTCCTCCATTCTCCTCTTGGGATCTTGGGCACGCACGCACACGCGCCTGGCGTGAGTTTTAAGCCACCAGGTCCGGGACGCGAACCACGGTCAACTACATGGGAGTCCAGCGACATAGCCATTACGCTAACTGCTGGTTCCCTATAACTTTTTTTTTGCAGGGGACAGGGCGTTCACAAAGTTGTAGGTAAGAAGTTGACAACAGGGGCTACGTAGTGTCACAATCCACTGAAGTACACTGCCAAAGGGGACCTCTGGAGGATGCTGTCTGACTAAAGAGAGTGGCTGGACTGCAGGAGGCACCCTGGAGTGGCCCTAACATAGACAGAGCACCTCCAAACAACTGGCCCCAAGTATCTAACAGCAGAGTATAGCTGTCTTCTCTTTTAGCAGAAAACATCTCTGTTGCCATCCAAAAACAAGTAGGTTTTAAGTTAATCACAGAAAAAATGGTAGTTAATAAAACCCATGGATAAGTGATATTTGAGATTCTGAGTAGGTCTCATTTCCATCACATTAAGAAGAAATACAGTTTAATGCTGACCAGTAAATAGACTTGGATCCAGAGGAATTGATTTGGAAACCTGATCTCATTCTTTCCTGGCTACTAACCTTAGGCAATTTGCCTAATATCTCCAAACTATAACTGCTTCAACAGCCGAATGGAAGGAAACCACCTACTCCTCAGTTGTCACAAATGTTAACTGAAAGCAACGTAAGCAAGCACCTTGTACTGGACATAGCAAGAATTCAATAAATAAGAGCTAACTGGGTGAAGTGGTTTGCTTTTCTCCTAAAAGTCATACATTAACACTAAAGACGTTCTTGCAAATATATCTTAACTAAATAACACTAACCAGGCTAAATCACGCATGGGCAGAGTACTATAACTTCAAAATCTATGATGAAGATTACAGAGGTGATGATAAATGCCCTTTGACACAAGATACTTACATCCCATAATGAGAAGGGATAAGTCAGTTACTATCTGATAGTGAATTGTATCTAACAGATACATATAAGTGATTTAACTAAACAAAAGTAGTAGAGAAAAATGTGTAAATATTATAAGAAACAAACTCTGTTATACAGTCAAATCATCTCTCACATATAAAATTCTGCCAGTGTTAAAGGGTGGCTTGGAGTATTAAATAAGGTCATAGAGATGAAAACATTTTGGAAATGGTATAAATCTCTGTAAGACTGCAATGCTATTTGGTAGTCAGAAAAGTCATGACATTTTTTCTGTGCAAAAATGCATCATGACTTTTCCAACAACACAATAGTAAGTTTATCATAATTAGAGCTAAAACCCAGATTCATTACAGATTATAATTTGCATTGGAAAACATATCATTAGGAAAAAAATCTGTATTAGCTAGTTAAAACAACTAAATTATCAGGCCAGCAGGTGGGCATAGTGGTTAAGGTACTGGATGTCATATGATTAATCATTCAAGTCCCAGGCCTGTAGGCTTAAAAATTAAGACTGGGCACATGCGTGTTTGCTCAAAATCCCAAGAGGAGAATGAAGGAGAAGGGACTGCAGCATGGCAATCCCCTCTGGGGGATGACGTCTCACTTTCCCTTTCTGTGTCTTTCTCTGACTCTTTCTAGTGAGGGCACATGTCCTATGACAAAAACTTAAAAACAAAAAAGCCTAAATTATTAACACAAACGAATCCTAAGGGAAAAAAAAAATGAAGACAACTTTTCTCATATATTGAGAAAAACCAAGGAAAGTATACTTTAAGCAAGGTGTTATGTGCCTATAATTCCAGTTACTTGGGAATCTCTGGTAGAAGCGTGTTTCTGAATCTCCTTTCCTTTTCCTCAGGTCATATAGAACGGTGCAAAGAAAAAAGTCATAAAATTACATTTCGGAGACATTAAGACAACCACAAGAAAAATTCTCACATTGTGTGAATATAGCAAAAGCACTAGAAAAGAACACACCTGAGAGGGAAGCCATGGGAACAGGGCAAGGAATAAGAGGGTTACAGAGGGAGTTGGGGGACTGGAGGGGAAGCTCTCTGACCCAGGTTAAGTTCTGAGAAGCGGAGGGTGATTAGAAAAGCAACATTGCTTGAAGCAGCAGAGGAGGAAAATAAACCCCTGAGCAGAGAAACTGTGCACTCTCTCCCCCTTCCCAGGAATCTCATGACGGGAAAATCAAACTCAACCCACGGAATAGCAAAAAAAAAAAAAAAAGAGAGAGAGAATATGTATAGCAACCACAAAAAAAATTATTCAAAAATATGGAAAAGAACAGAATTACCCCTACAAAGAACATGCAGCAGAAAAAATGCCATAAAATGAATAAAGTGAAAATTATAATCCAAAATACCCATAACTTTTTTTTTTAAGAGATTTTTGCTATAGGGCATGTGTACTCACCGGAGAGAGAGGAAAAAAAAAAACAAAAATAACCCCCCTGTGGGAAAAGTCATGCCACAATCCTCCTCCTCCATTCTCCTCTCTGGATTTTGGGCACTCACGCATATGTGTGTGAGCTTGTCAGGCTGCTGAGTCTGGAACGTGTATCGTGGTCGACCACGTGGGAGTCCGGCACCTTAACCCCTATGCCACCCACTGGCCCCAGAAACTTAAAACACTGTGAGGCAGCTGCAGTTATTTGTATTTAATGAGAGAGAGGAGTGCTGAGAGAGAGAGGAGAGATGGCAATCTCACGTTGTGATCCTCCTGCCCCAGCCTCCCAGGAAGCTATAGGACCACGCTTCTGTGTCACTGTGTCTGGCCTGTCTAGGTTGGGCTGGAAATCTGCCATGGCGAGGCAGGTATTTACAGTCTTTATTTCTTTCTTTCACATGTCAGAGAAAAAGACAGGCAGATTAGAACACTTGATAGGGTCTCACCATGCCATGATCCTCCATGCCCAGCCTTCCAGCCAGTAGGATCACAACATGCCCAGGGTGCACCCGACATGATCAGGTCCACCCGGGACCGACCCTGGAGTCTTCCCATAGGGCTCTTGTGCACGCAGCAGTGCCCACAGCTGGGTTTGCAATTGCAGTTTATTTTTTTAAAGAGGTTTTTGCCGTAGGGTATGTGTGCTCACAGGGCAGGGGGTGGGAAGAAGACAGTGAGAGGGAAAGTAAGAAACCACCCCATGAGGGGGTTGGCCACATCACAAGCCCTTCTCCATTCTCCTCCCAAGATCCCAGGCACGCATGCACATGTGCTTGGTGTGACTTTCAAGAAGCTGGGTCCGGGACTTGAACCTCAGTCAGTCATGCGGAAGTCCAGTGACGTAACCACCGTGGCATCTGCTGGCCCTGTAATCTCAGTTTTGAAGATCACAAAAGAACCCCTAGAGGAGTTGGCCAGACAACAGGAGCTGACAAAGTATAAACTGGAGGAACATGGGAACTGAAAAGAAAGATACAGAAATAAAGACAAAATGAGCATGGGAAGAACAGGCATGTAGAACGCAGCAAATGCCATCATCACTAACAAGTGAGGCTGTGATGGTTGTAGCTCCTGGCCTGCTGTCATTCTGTGCAACACAACTCCTGCCTGGATGCGTGACGATTTCAGCACACATGTCAATGATCTAGCCACTATCCGGACCTTGGCTCTTTGGATGCTTCTCCTGGAGTGGTTCTGTCCTCCATCTACCTCAGTCATACACTCCGAGGTCATACCCAAGTTTCTTATCACCACCAACGGACACTCTCCCCTAATGTTGGTTTCATTCATTCCGCTTACAAATCACCACCCCCTGTGGGCCCAGCTCACAGCTCGCTCCCCCTGGCACTTGACTCCAAGAAACCTCCAACCCACCAGGACCTGACAGCCACTGGTCCTGCGACTTGGCCATCTCTCCTTACCTCCATGTCTTCACTGCCTCCTGACTCAGTCTAATCCTGTGGCCAGTCACCATATCCACTCTTACACATAACCTTAAGCCCCTCTCCCCCTTGATCTTAACCCCTTGACACATCTAAAATCCTGCTTGGGTCCAACACTGTCTCTTCTGCACTGGTGCTGTCACTCCACTACCTGAAACCCTCGTTCTACCAAGAGCAAAAGCCTGAGTACTTACAATGGCCTCAAGCCTGACCTGGCCTGGTCTCACTGCTTATTCTCCCCTCCTCTGTACCACCCCTCAAACACTCAAACACGCCTCCACCTGAGGCCCTTGTATGTACTACTAGGTCTTTCCCTAGACACTGTAGGCCCAATTTCCTTTGAGGATTTACTATCCACTCCTCAGTTAAGCCTATCCCGACTCCCCATGTGTCTTATTTATGAGTACAATCCCTTCTGGAGCATCCAGGACCCCTGCTGAAATGCTTTGTCATTGATTTTCATTACATTTACTATCTCCTTCTAACACCCTATGCAATTTACTTATTTACATCTGTCTTCTCTTACCACATTCACCTCATAAAAAACAGTTCATTTACTGCATTCACTGACAGTGCCTAGCACATCATATGTGCTTAAGGAGTGGTTATGAATGGGGCCGGTTCTGTTCTTAGTGATTAAGGAAGCCAGATTCCACATGGTTGACTGCAGTTCAAATCTCAGCCCCAGTGGCTTGGGAAACACATTGGGTACACGCATGTGCTTGTCCCAAATCCCAACAGGATGAAGAAATGGAGAAGAGATTGTGAAGTGACTGTGCACCATTGAGGAGTGCTTTCTCCCTCTGTCTGTCTCTCATCTGGCAAATAAATAAATAGTGGTAGAATAAATGAATGAGCATAAATGCAAAACATACCCTTGTAAAAGGTAAGACATGACCCAAATGCATAGTATCATGTGGATCAGACTGTTCTATTTGAACCCAGGACAGTTAACAGCTGCACAAACTTTAGCAAGTGATTTAACCAACTCTAAACCTAAGTTTTCTCTTTGTACAAGGTGGACTAGAAGACCAAATGACAAGTACGAGACAGCTGCAAAGGCAGTGCAGTAATAATACGTGGTTTCACAATGCTGAAGTCACATGCGAAGGTCCTGGATGTGTGTCCCAGGTTTCCCTGTATATGCCAGGTGAATGCACATGTGCCCGTGATCTGGGTTGGTTGAGGCCTGGGTGGATCACAAAATGAAGGCTCTGTTGGGAGTTCATCTCTGTCTCTTTCGTTGGACAAGATGAAAAATTAATCCTAAAAAAAAATACTGTACGAGGCTGGCAGGTGGTATGGTAGTTGGGGTGCTAGATTCCCATGTGTCTGACCACGATTCAAGTCCTGGATCTGGTACTTTGCTTTCTCACTTTCCCCTTCTCTCTCTCTCTCTGGTCAAATTAATATAATAATAATAAATAAAATGAAATAAATAATTATTTTTAAAAATACTATATACAAAAAGATGGATACAAAATACCTAATATAAGGCACAGAATAAACAGTTAATATAAGATAGTTTAAAAACACTACTTACAGGGACCAGCAGATGGCGTGGCGGTTAAGGTGCTGGACACTCCCATGTGGCCGACCACGGTTCAAGTCCTGGACCTGGTGGCTTGCTTTCCCACTTTCTCTCTCTCTCTCTCTCTCTCTCTCTCTCTCTCGCTTGCTCGCTCTGGTCAAATTAAAATAAATGAATTAATAAATTAAAAAAAAAAAAAAAAAAAAAAAACACTACTTACACACCTTCCAGAGATTACTCAATAAAGCAGGGCTTCTAGGTGATGCCATATAACTAAATTCACTGTATCTACAAGGGCCAACCTGCCTGCTCTCCTCCCATTCCGAGCAATAAGGCAATCCTCTGACTGTTATAATAACCAGGAGATTTCAGCTATATTTTAGCTGAAGGTTTCCACATTCCCAAGTAGGAGAATATTTGCTCATGGTCTAGAAGGGCATCTTGGTAATATCTGTGTGTATTCTCTTTGATTCTTTATGGGATGAAGACTAGAGCATCCCAAAGATGAGATGGCCATACTTAATTATCATTAATAGGTTACGGCAATGATTCGGATAATCACACTAGAACAAGAGACAGACTGGGAAAAATGAATGTACCAAGACTTATAGAACACTATTCTGTATGACGTTTGGGTTCTTCCAAAGCAATGAACAGGTAAATCAATTAATGAACACTTTAAGAAAAAGTCCAATTTTGAATTAGTATGAAAGACAATAATCTGTAATAAAAAAGGTACTGCACACTAATTAGTTGAAAACAACAAAATGGGATTAAAGAGATGAGAACTGTCAAAATCATTATAGAAGACCAAACCTAACAGCCAAGCCCAACTTCTACTGTCCACCTTCCACATCAACACGAGGCCAACTAAAGTTTACAGGGAGGCAGTCTCACAGGGAAGCTGAGTGGCTATTACACAATCAACCATGAGCTATATGTATATATGTACGTATGTGTGTATGTGTGTGTATGTATGTATATACACACATATATATATAAAGAATTTATTTAATTCCATTTGTTATTATTTTAATTTAACCAGACAGAGAGAGAGAAAAGGAAAGCAAGAAAGCAAAGTGCTAGGTCTTGGACTTGAACTGTGGTCGGTCACGTGGGAATCCAGAGGCTTTAACCACACCACCTACCAGACCCCAAGTTATATTTTACTAAAACAGAAGCTACGCTGTAATATGATTACTGAGCACAGATTTTACTTATGGCGAAGAAACTAATAGTTTTTAAATGAACGGAATGTGGAAACATACATAGGAGGATTTTTAGAGTGAGCATTATATGTCATTATCTACATAGGATTAAGGATTCATTTGTGGAGGCAGCATAAATGGTACATTTCCTAACTTTGAAATACATAAGCTCAGGGTAAAAGGCCCATTAATGGAGGATTGATTAAATAATACATGATACATCACATAGTGGAAAAATGACAAAACCAACATAGAAGAGGGGAAAAAAAAGCATGCAAAAAAATATGTAGAGTATGGTCGTATTTTCATTTAAAAATCAGAGAATAGGGGCCAGCAGATGGTGTGGTGGATAAGATGCTGAACTCTAACATAGCCAACTACACCCAGTGCTCTGAAAATCCCTCCAGCACATGTGCATGTGTGCCTAAAATTCTGAGAGGACAAAGGAGAAGGAACTGTGGCATGGCCCTCCCTCCCTGGGTGAGGGGAGGTTTCTCACTTTCCCTCTCTCTGTCTCTCTGGCAAGTGCACACGTCCAGTGGTGAAAACCTAAAAGAAAAAAATATGGTTTTTGTTTTGTTTTTTTAAATCAAAGAACATAATTAGGTGTAAATACTTCTGCTTCCTCTTAGGGAGTCAATATTTTAGCAGGGAAAGCAGAAAATAAATATAATAGTATTTTAATTTACTGACAAAAGGCATTTAAAACACAAAACAGGTTAAGAAAAGAATGACTGGAGGAAGTAAAATGGTAAGACAGGGAAGAAATCTCTAAGGGCAGTGTCCCATGTGCTGAGACACTGAAGGCCAAGAAGGGGCCAGGAACGTGGAGATCTGGGAAGACGTCTGATGCCAAGGGAGAGCACGTGCAAGGCCCTGAGGTGAGAATGAGCAGGACTGCTCAAGAAGCAGAAGGAAGGCCTATGTGGCTGGAACTTGGTGGCAGCAATGGGGAGGCCGATAGGGGATGACAACGGGGCAGGGATCAGATCCTGAGGATGTAGTGGGGTGTGGCGGGAATTTATACTTGACTAGAAGTGCTACAGTTCATCACTGCTGACCTCTGCTTTTTAGTCAGAAAGAAAGCACCCAGGAGTACCCTGGAGCCATTTCGTAAAGATTTCGTTCATAAACCAAAAGGAGTTCATTTATCCTCAGTTATAATCAGCATCCACATTCAGTCACGTAGGAAAAGTCACTGGAGAGAAGAAAAGTTGTCACTGTTACAATCCCCTCGGGTGAGGTATGAATCTGCACACCCATCTCTGCTGCATGTCACTTACCTGAGCCATGAAGACCATCACAATAAAATCAAAGTTACTCATTTCTTTTTCCTCAAAGGGAAGATATTTCAACCAAATATTTTCCCATGTGTGATGTCAGTTGACACCAAACAGCATTTTAGGAGAGGGGAGATAATCACGTTTTCAACTCCTTTTCCTGTGTAAATGCATTCCCATCCTACCAATAGACCACTACACACAAAAACGGAACAGCCCCAATTCCTGAGCAAATACCCAATTTTAGTAAATGCATTAACTTCTCAGGACTGGAGCTCTTTTTTAAGGAAAAGCTTACCCTGGCACCAAAAAAGAGAAGTTGATAATACTAGCTTCCCTTTGTGCAGTCATGTGTTAAGATGCAAAACAAGCGTCCTCTTCACCAGACCCTAATTGAAAGAAATGTGTTCCTTCTCCAAAGTAACAAAAGGGTGCTTTTATATAGACTTTTCATTTATCACAAAATCTTAAGAACCTTATGGGGACATGAGTCATGCACTGATCTTTCTTACTAAACAAGAAAAGCACACACACTGAATAAGAAAGAGAAACCAACACCACTTTTTTCGATTCTGAATGAGTTGATGTCAGACTAACTGCTTTAATCTGTAGGAAACAAATGGTGAAAATGAATAATAACAACAAAATAACCCAAAACAAATGAAGATTCAATAATAATTTTCAGTCATCTTTTAACAGAACGTAGGGTTATGTTCATCTTTTATTTCTCCTTAGAAAGTTCTGCCTTCCTAAATTTTCTGGAAACACAAACACACACACACAAACATATACATATTATACATATTTTAGCATGAACCTTTGCACTCATAAATTCTGACGAGTAGACTTTCTGTTACTAAAGGATCCGTTTTGCTTGTTTTCCAATATCTAACTTTTAGCCACTCTATCCTCCTCCTCAGAATTTTCTTTAAAAATTTATGTCCTCAAATACCAAAACTGTCATTAGTACTAGTACAAAGTTTATTATCACATGTTGTATATGGCAACATTTTATCTCAAAGACTACGTTTTACAGTCAGATGTTTTTATTTCTATTTATCAATTTCCCTTAATTTATAATATTGTTGATTTTGACACAATTCACACCAAAACCTTTGGGCCCATAACTCCCCATCTCCTAATATTCAAAAATAGTACATAAATCTTGGTGGAACTCCAGTTGTTCTTGATTGTTCCTATTACGGGATTTTATAAGCATGCATGATGGACCCAGAAATGGCAACTGGTCCCTTAATGACCGAAAGGATAATACTGCATATGTTAGAAGAATATTCAGAACTCTTTAAAATTATGCTTATAATTATAGCCTGCTAAAGTTGGAAGAGACCATAATCCAACCCACAGAACACATACATAAGAAAACCATGCCCTGGGAAGTAAAGCAGCTGACTCAAGGACATGCCGCTATCTGGATCTGATTTCAGGAAATGTACTTGCACACACACAGCCTAGAAACATTTCCTCCGGTCCCACTGGTTTTCTGAGCTCAGCTACATTCTCAGTTTCAATCTGATTCTAAGCAAGGAATTGCAAATGAGAGAAAAATTACAGGCAAAATTTAAAAGAATAAGAATGCCGAATGTCCACAAGGATTTTGAGCAATATCAATTCTGATATACTGACTGTTGAGAATATAACCTGTATAACTACTTAGGAGACAATTAGCTTTATCTACCCTAGCTGATCACACACACATTCTACGATCCAGCTACCTAATTCCTAAGTACCTGCAAGCAACAAAAGAGTATTTGACAATTTTCAGAGAAGCACAACTCATAATAGCAAAAAACAAAAACAGAACAAAACAAATGAAAACATTATAAATATCTGTGGATAGTAGAAAGAATAAGCAAACTGTGGTATATTTGAATATGGAATAGTATACGGTGATGACAAATATGGAATACTATATACAGCTACACAAATGACTCATAAACACACAATGACAGAAAGAAGCCCAACACAAAATAAAACACACTATTTGATCCTATTAGGTAAAGTTAAAAAGCCAGAAAAATTAATCAGTGGTATTAAAAGTCAGGATACTGGTTATCTTTGAACATGGAGGAAATATGAACATGAGCAAGGCTTCAGGGGACTAGTAATATTCTCCCTCTTGACACATGTGGTCTTGTGATAGATAATTTATTGAGCTATATACTAATAATTTATATACAAATAATTTGTATACAAATCTCTGTGTGTGTGTGTATATATATATAATATATTATATATGTGTGTGTGTGTTTGTGTGTATAATATATATGTTTCTATTTTTAAAATGTCAAAAAAAAATTTTACATTGTGGATTTCACTGTATTTATTCTGCTTCTTTTTTAAAACATGCATTCTGGAGGCTGATGGCTACTTGGCCAGGGTTTGGTCCTAAGGCCAATCTCAACACCCTAGGGGTAGCTGCCTGTGTCTGTAATCCTAACTAGTTGGGAAGATACAGCAGGAAGATAACAATATACCAAGACCCTGTTGAAAAAAGTGTTTTATTTCTGCCTTTCCCCTTACCCATCTCATAAAGGGAGAAGCAAAACAAAACAAACCTAAGTTCTCTCTGTATGTTCTAAAGACTTTTTTCTACATGGTTTATGATAGAGCCAGGATGAATAGCCCCTGAGAAAATACCCTTCTCTAATCTACTGTTATAATAGCCTTTGTCATTTGAACCCAGTAAAGGTTTGCTTATCCTCATATTACCACAGTATTATAGGAGTTTGTCTCAAGAAAATACAGAGGAAAGATAGAAGGTAAGTGGTTGCATATTTCATTTTCGAATACTGCTAATAAAAATGTTACTTGGGAACATTTCAATCCAAAGTTTGAGAACTAAATCTACACAGTTCATAGATGCATGATCTTCTAGACCTAACAAGTGGTTGTATCTACATACCAACTCCAGTCTACTGGAATGACTACCAGGTGCACTGGGTTGAGAAAAACTAGAACCCACGTTAGGCCAGTGACAGAGAATACTGTCTATGCCACAGGCAAGGGATGAAATACTGTTATGGAGCTCCCAGAACACTTTTTTCCAAAGAATAAAAGTATTTTCTTCATCATTCTAAATGTTCCCTAGAGAAATTCAAAGATATCTGTACTAAAGTTCTGGTTTATTACCCCTACTTATTCTTTAAAAGTTTAATATAGTTAATATATTTTAACATAGTTATATTTCTATATTTTGTTTAATATAAATTATGTCAATGTAAAATGGTTTCAGTGCTTCACTAATGAAACAAAATTCCTAAGACTATAGATTGTTCTTAACAAAAAGTGATTTAAAAATGTTTCGTTTGATCTATCCCATTTGTGAAATAAAATTACATCTGGTCTTGAGAATAGCTGCCAGGATTTACTACCAATAAAAGAAAACAAAATTACAAAGTTACTTCTTAGGTTCCTCCAACAATCGAAAACCTTAATTGCTATTTTCTTTTCTGGTATAAACTAAGCTATGTAACTCAAGATTTTACAGGTTTTCACGTATCTGATCACAACTAATATGAAAATAACTCTTTCCCACTGCAGTACTCGGAAAACTTTAGCTTTAGTTAAACAGATGACCATAGTCTACAGGGTATTACTTTACTTACTTTAAATTAAATCTACTCTTTAAATTTCTTTTGTAAAACCTGGTAATCATATGACAAAAATAACAAGATGCAAATATAATGTGAAGAGAAGATTCTAAATGTGGTGCAAAGTACCATTTTATTCAATTATGTCCAGCAATTAGCCTTACAGGTTGGGGGGGAAAGGTGAACTGAAATTTCACACTTCTCTCTTTCACTTCCATGTGATTTCCACATACCCCATATCAGTAACACATACTAGATGGCAGGTTAGATTTTTAACAATGACTTTCTCTAAATCTAAACTTCCCTTCAATGAGACACTGAATCTCGAAATGAGAGAAATACACAGTGATGACTGGTTTCACTAAATTCATGACCCTAAATGTCAAACGTGCCCTCCACCTGCCATAACCCTTCTCTATGTCCCTGGTGTGCTCATTTTCACAGCTGCTAAAAGTACAGGTAGTCCACTTTCTCTTCTTTCTATATACTTCCAACCACGTTCCCTCCCATTCTCTATCCAATGACTTTGCCTCATGTTTTACTGAAAAAGAGCCTCACTTGAACAGGAACTCTCTCATCTTTGCCCGCCATACTTCCATCTGCATCACACCCCGCCTTGCCTCTATACAGAGGATGAAGGGAGAGCACTCAGCAGGCTCCATTCCCTAGCCCCTCACCCAAAAAGACATCTTTTACAATTGGGGACAAAAGTATGGAGGAAAGAGAAATTCCCTAGAATCTCCCTTCTGTGTTGGAAAAAAATAACCCTTCCTTTAACCTTCTTTCTACTTCCATGTCAGTCTGCTAGTTCCCCTCCTTCTTAAACGGAGCAATCTTCAATTCTATTGAGCACGCTGAAATCCAGCAAAAAGATTATTTCAGCCTTCCTAGCAGCTAGACAAGCCATGTGGTCAAGAACATAAACAGAGGGAGCAGAATTCTGGGAAGTCTCCTCAAAAAGGAGAGTAGCTCCTCCTTCCCTCCCTCAGTCTACACTTGCAGGACAAACATGAAACTACTCTTTTTGAAGTCATTGCTAGCTAAATCTGATTCTCTGATTTTTATCTTCCTCAGCTTCCCCACAGTATCAGAAAACACATAACACCTCACTAGTTCATGAAACATTCATTTTTAGATTTCTAGAACTCTACTATATCTTGATGTTTTCCTGACCTCACTGTCATTCCTCCTCATATTCTTTATGTTGCTTTCTCCCTGCCTTCCCGGCTTCAGCGATCTTTAATGCTCCTGTCCCTTTCTTAACGCTACTCACTGTTCTGTGATTATTTTAGGCCTATGGTTTTAAGTACCCTATACGCTCTTGTGACAACCTGAACTACAAATTTGTATCTCTAGATGTTTGATATCTCCACTTAAGATGCTGAAAAGACATCTAGAGATCTACTTGACCAAAACAAAATCCCTGTTTGTCCTGAACTTTGGCCTTCCCATATCAGTAGCACACTTGCCACCAACCCTCAGTAGCTTGATGCAAAAAACTACACAAACATCCTTGACCCTTTCTTTCCTTCCCAGCCACACCCAAATTCATCAGCACATCCTGCTGCCTCTAAAACACACCTGCTGCTTCTCTGAGTTCCCACTGCTACCACTCCAACACGCCAACACCTCCCTCCCATTCCACTAGATGACCAGTATATCCCTCTGCTATTCTTGCAATGTATTTTCCTTTCTTAAAGAATTATTTCATTGCTTTTATCATGACCATTTTTTAAAATTTTGCTACAGGGCACATGCACTCACCAGAGAAAGAGAGAGAGAGGAAGTGAGAAAGCAAGCTGCCAAGTCCGGCACTAGAACCACAGTCAGCCATGTGGAAGGCCAGCACCTTAACCACCACACTACCTGCTGAGCCCTATCTAAGCAGTACACAAATTAATTTGTTCAAAGTACTGATCTGATTGTGCCTCTTTTTTTTGGAGAGGTTTTTGCTATAGGGTGCATGCGCTCGCCATACAGACAGAGAGAGACAGAGAGACAGAAAGTGAGAAATCACCCCCCAGGGTGGATGGCCACGCAGCAATCCCTTCTCCTCCATTCTCCTCTCGGGATCTTGGGCACGCACGCACACGCGCCCGGCGTGAGTTTTAAGCCACCGGGTCCGGGACACAAACCGCGGTCAACTACATGGGAGTCCAGCGACATAGCCATTACACTAACTGCTGGTCCCTGATTGTGCCTCTTTTAAAGCTTCCAGTGACTTCCAGGCCCTTTTAGAATGAAATCTAAACTCCCCACACAATCTCCTTTCTGATTTCATCTCTCGCTACTCTTGCCTCAGGCCATTCTTCAGTCCACAGTGGCCTTTACTTTTTCCCCTATGTTTTAAACACTCAACTTCTGGGCTGCTTTAGGAGATCATCCCCGGGGAGGATGGCCAGGCCACAATCCCTTCTCCTCCAGTCTCCTCTTGGGATTTTGGGCACACCCAGCCTGATTTTCAAATTGGCTCATCCTTCCACCTGAAATGTGCTTTCTCTGGACCTTTTCACTACCAGGTGCTTACTCAGGTACTATGTAAGCTAAGGTAGCTTCCCCAGTCATCTGCTCTTTCATTACTCTCACTGGATTTTCTTCACAGGAAATCACATTATTCATTAATCCTTTTAACTATCTGTTTCTCCTACTATGCTGCAAACTACAGCACAGCAGAATCTTAGCAGGCTTTGTTACTACTATATTCCCAAGGTCTGGAACAGTGTCTCGCAAGTAATAGGTGCTCAATAAATAATTTGGAAAACAAATCAAAATGGAGTATGGAAATTAAAAATCACTTAGTCTGAATCATTATTCTAGCATTTAAAACACTTAATAACAGACTGGAGAAGTATCTGATCAGTTTCTAAACACTTAGTGACAGACATCTCACTCCTCTTGAGGGAGGCAATTCCGTAAGAACATGGATTATAGAAAAGCCCATCCAGCATCTCTAGCTGAAGTCTGGCTACTTCCAGCTTCTGCACATTTGTGGAGGTCCCTATGTTCATACAGACACATTGCTTCTGCTTCACACCTGACAGTGCTTCAAATATCTGATCATAGTGATGATACTGCCTCCCAGCTGAAGAGGCCCAGTCTTCCTAACAGCTGTTCACATGTATAGTTGGGGGCCCCGCTGCCCTCCTCCCACACACTGCAAGACCGCTCTGGACTCCAATGTAGTCAACTATACTTACCTATTCAACTCTGGCCCAGTTTATCATTTCTCATCTAGCAGGACTGACTGACCTCTTTCTTAAGGAGCAAGCCTGATTTGTTACTGCCATATTTTTCTAATTCAAGGTCACACACAATCTCTAAACCATGTATCTTTCTTTTTCTTTTAAAAGAATTATTTTAACATTATTTATTTTATTTTGACCATCTGTCATACTAAGCAATGCTCACTATTTCTTCTCTTTCTCTCTCTCTCTCTCTCTCTTTCTTTCTTTCTTTTTTTTTTTTACTATAGGGCTTGCTGGAGACACAGAGACTGACAGAGAGAGAGAAAGTGAGAAATCACCCAGGGAGGATGGCCACACAGCAAACCCTTCTCCATTCTCCTCTCAGGATTTTGGGCACATGTGCCCAGCCTGAGTTTCAAGTTGCTAGGTATGAGACTTGAACCATAGTAGGTCATGAGGTAGTTCGACACTTAAACCACTCTGCCACCTGCTGGCCCCTAGTGCTCATTATATCTGTAATCTCAGTATAGTACAGCATAGCACAGTCATTCCTCATCCTCTTCTGAGAATTCCTGACACTATTTAGCTTTTCTAATACAGGATGACTGCTCTATGCCTGGGAGGAGGGTCTTTGGTCTCCTTTCTTGCACAAAGGTCCTAACTTTCCATACATGTAAATTAAAATGTAAGCTTCCGGGGTCAGCAGGTGGCATGGTGGATAAGTGTGCTGGACTCCCACATGGCTAACTGCAGTTCGAGTCCTGGATCTGATGGCTTGCTTTCTCACTTTCTCTCCCTCTCTGTCTCTGTCCCTTTGTGGTCAAATTAAAATAAATAAATGAATAAAGTTTAAAATATTTTTTAAAAATATGTAAGCTTCCCTAATTTTCACACAGGACTGAGGCAGTGATATTGCTGACCAGCAGCAAGGGGGCCATGAAAAAGAGAGGCTCCTCTGTGGTCACCATGAAGACAAATCTGAAGCTATTGCCCAGGGACAACTGGAACAAAACCTGATGAACCATTCTTACACTCCCTGCTGTGACCAACATGAGAGCCCTACACTATTCACCTCCTTGCTCCTCTAAGAACAGTCAAAGTCTCCCACTTCCCCTAAAAACAAACAAACAAACAAAGAAAACCAAAAGAACAAGAATTACCCCAAATCAGAATAAGGATTATTGGGCACCATCTGAGTATTTTGGTGCACATGATCAGATCCATCTGCAATCTAATTTTACTACTTTTGCCTCCAAAACACTCTGGCATCTCCTTGAAATTATTCAGAGGGAATAATAACTATTGTGTAATTAATTATTAAAGAAACACTGCATGGTAATTTAAGAACATTCTGTATTTCAGCAGTGTGCTAACTTTCTGGTAAAAACAGTAGTCTTAAAGAAGTAAGCTGAATAAAACATTACTAATGTATTCCAAAAGAATTCAGGTACCAGAAGGCCAGAGTACAAGAATAATCCATGGTATGAGATTACCAGTTATCTAGAAACAAATAAACAAAACACACTATACATTCAAATCTGGTACAATAATTTTTTAAATTTATATATACACACACACACGCACACACATAAAATTTACATATCTATGCATACATGGAAGAGAAATAACTTCTAGGGAAATGCCATATTGTAACAGTTTACTGGTATTCTGTCTCTGACAAGTGTAGCAAAGGATAATTTGTGAGGAATCCAGGTCATTATTGTCTATAACATCTGCTTTAATAGATTAAAACGTCTCCTCCTCAGTCTTCCCTGCTCCCTAATAACGTACCATGTATCTGTTCTGTATGAACTTAACCTAGTTCATATGCAATCTCACTTTATTTTTAATAAACATATGTCTCTTAAGCTTCTGGCAGAGCTCCTCTAGCTCCAAACCTATGGAATTAACTCAAATCTCATCATCTCATCTAGAACCAAATGGTTTTAAAGCAAAGGGAAGTATCTAGCACCCCTTTAAGTCTTTACTTAATTAATGAAAGGTAGGTTGAGTATCCCTTACCCAAAATGCTTGGGATAATAAGTGTTTTGAGGAGCCAGCCCATGGCATGGTGGTTAAGATGCTGGACTCCCACATGGCTGACCATGGTGGTTCAAGTCCTGGACCTGGCTGCTTGCGAAATTTCTCTCTCTCTCTCTCTCTCTTTCTTTCGTCAAATTGAATAATAATAATACATATATAAAATTAAATAAATAATTGGGTTTTAAAAAAAGAAGTGTTTTGAATCTGGGATATTTCTGGGGGGATTTTGAAATATTTATATATATATAATGAGAGAGCTTAGGAATGGAACCTCTAAACACAAACTTCATTTATGGTTCATAGATACCTTACACATATTGCCTGAACGTAATTTTATACAATGTTTTTGTACTGCAGTGTTTGATTATGATCTGTCATATAAAGTCAGTTGTAGTTTTTCCCAATTCCAGTATCATGTTGGCACTCAAAAATTTTGGGATCTGGGAACCAGCAGTTAGCGTAATGGCTATGTCACTGGACTCCCACGTAGTTGACCGCAGTTCGCGTCCCGGACCTGGTGGCTTAAAACTCACGCCGGGCGCATGTGCGTGCGTGCCCAAGATCCCGAGAGGAGAACGGCGGAGAAGGGATTGCGGCGTGACCATCCCCTCTGGGGGGTGATTTCTCACTTTCTGTCTCTGTCTCTCTCTGTCTGTCTGGCAAGCGCACGCGCCCTACCGTGAAAACCTCTCAAAAAAAAAAAAAAAATTGGGGGATTTTGGATTTTGTGGTTTTAGATTAGGTATGTTCAACTTGTAATATATCAAGTGCCTGACGATACACGCCACAGAAATGTGCATTAAGTGTTATCTCTTCTAATGTAATCTTCTTATATTCATTCTAAAGCCTTTTAAAATTTGTTTTCAGAGAGCTACTTCTCTTAAACACCAGAGTTGTCCTTTGACAAATCTACACCAAGTTCAGTTAAAACAGTGAAATAAACAGCAAAGTCAATTGAAAGCCCAACTCACAGCATTGTGTGATCTTCTGGATGTTGGATGAGATGCGCTGGGCCAGCTGGGCAGGGTCCCCACCAATTCCTGGAGTGTAAGACATGGCTGATTTGCTTATTCACTAATTTCATCAGATGTTGGTGGGCTATGCAGTTTTCTAAGCAGTCACCTAATGACATGAAAAAAAAGTCATATAATTGCAGTTTTTAAATTATTGGCTTTCATTTTCCAAATTATCAGTCTGGGAGGTTACAAGTACAAACCTGATTAACCTAAAAGGGCTGAAATCTTGCAAGATGACACACCAAATAGCAAAACTCACATCTATCAAGAAACAAAACAAAACAAAACAAAACAAAAAACTGGGGTTTAAAGGACAGTCACATTAAACATGGTAAATAATTAAAATAAGGTTCAAAGTGCACATTTTCTTCAAGTTTTCGAGCTCTATAAGAAAGAAAATACTAATTTCTTTCTGTGTATAATTTTAATTGTTTATGTAATTTCTCCTTAACTAAACTGCAATAACTACAAAACAGGGCTCAAATGCTATTCATATCTCTCCAACATTTAAAACAACTCAGCACAGAACAGGCATTTGAATTAAATGGAAGATGGGCTTGAAGCTGTCTGAATTTCCCCAGAAATTTCATTAATTTAACACATAGGAACAGCTCAAAAACATATGATTAATGGGTCTCTAATTACAATGGAAAAGGTTAAACTTGAGATAGCAGAGTCCTTTTTAGCAAGAAGAGAAACAATGACCTATAAAATGCTCATCACATCCCCCAACAGAGTTAGGAGAATGAGCCACTCTCTTCTTCCAAAAGCCAGCATCTTAGAATAAAAAACACAGTGGACTACAATAGGAAAAAAGATGAAGTTGCTTCTTTTTTTTTTTTGGAGAGGTTTTTTTCGCTATAGGGCGCGTGTGCTCGCCAGACAGAGAGAGGAGGACATAGAGACAGAAAGCGAGAAATCACCTCCCAGAGGGGATGGTCACGCCGCAATCCCTTCTCCTCCTTTCTCCTCTTGGGATCTTGGGCACGCACACGCGCCCGGCGTGAGTTTTAAGCCACTGGGTCCGGGACGCGAACCGCGGTCGACTACGTGGGAGTCCAGCGACATAGCCATTACGCTAACTGCTGGTTCCCATGAAGTTGCTTCTTTACACTGCACCACCTGAAGGTTGAAAAGGGTTGCCACTGCACATAAGACTGTGCTCAGCAAAGATTTCAACTACTCCCACATCCACCTTTTTACTGAGTGTGTGCTGGCATATTGAAAAGTTGTTGGCAATTTGTAAACCAACTCTACATGAGCCTGCTACACGGCCAGCACTACACTAAGCAGCTGGCAGATGCACAGAAATACACAAACAAAATGCAAAGGTAAAGTATCTGCTCAAATCAAGTTTGTTATTTAGGAGAAAGAATAGCATTAATAATGTAAAATAACGAAAATCAATACAAATCAGTGAAAGGTCACGTGAAAAGCAAAACTGAAAGGAACTACTGAAAGGAAAAGTCACTACTGCCTTTGTCTAGAAAGCAGTTATGAAACAAACATAACATGAGAATACCTGGGTATACCTGGTACTGAGAACAACGAGGGCAAGGACATGAGGCTGGGGCGGAGAAACCTAGAACGTGCAGAAAGGGCATACACAGTGCCGTATTTACCAAGGAAAAGGGAGAGTCCTGCCCAACCCCAGATCAAATGATTCATAGCTAGAGCAAGTGAGAGACAACACAGAAGGGGGAAGAGAACGAGCTAACATTTAGTGTACATCTGTGAAATGAAAAGCATTTTGCATAGATTGTCTAGTTGAACTGTCAGAATCTTGATCTCAAAGTCGGTAACATTATTCTTGTTTTAATCATCTGTAAACTGTGGCTTATAAAGATTAAGTGGTCTACAGTGACACAACCCACCCTCAGTTGGTGATGGGATTCAATCCCAGGGTCGTGATTTCACATCTACCCATGCTTAAGGCTGCACAAATCTAAGCCACAAAGAGGGAGGGCCTCGATGTTAGCTTTAGTTTGAATATGTTGCAATAAGAAACCACTGGCGATTTCTGGTAAGGAGGATGAAAATAAGTGTCTTTGTCCTAAGGGACAATGGCAGAAAAGTACTGGTTCCATGACTAGAATGCTAGCACATCATGGAATGTGCCTAGCTTCCTCTTGAGTTCTGGGAGCTTCCCAATTGCCCTCCTTCCCCTTCACATTCCACAAGTCCAACTGATCTATTCTGGGCTCTGAGGGCCTCACCAATTTCCAGAGATAAACCTATCGCCAACTTCATAAAATGCTAAATTCAAAAATCAACTCAGAGAACGGAACTGCTGCACAGGGCAGTGTGAATAAACTCCCTTCCAGGTTGTCTTGGGCTTGGACCTGAAGTCACCTGAAGATGACTAGGGTCCTAATAGGACAAGACCAGACCTGGGAATTCAATGAATCCAACTGTACCCCACCAAACTAGATGTGTTAAGTTCTGCACTAAAAATAAACAAGTAAGTAAAGACTTTATTGAGATCTAATTCACATACCATAAAAGATACCCATTTAAAGCATACAATCCAACGGTTCTCAAATGTTTTCAAAAAGCAACTAACGGGACCAGCAGTTAGCGTAATGGCTATGTCGCTGGACTTCCACGTAGTCGACTGCGGTTCAAGTCACGGACCCGGTGGCTTAAACACACGCCGGGTACGTGTGTGTGTGCCCAAGATCCCAAAAGGAGAATGGAGGAGAAGAGACTGTGGAGTAGCCATCCCCCCTGGGGGGTGATTTCTAGCTTTCTGTCTGTCTCTCCGCCCTAAAGCAAAAATTTCTCCAAAAAAAAATTAAAAAAAGCAACTATCATCACATCACTTTTAGAACATTTTTGTTACTCTACAAAGAAAGCCCATACCCATTACCAGTCACTGTCCATTTCTCCCCAGCCTTCCCAGTCAGAAGTGACTACTAATCTACTTTACATCTTTATAGATTTCCTATTCTGGACATTTAATATGAAAGGAATCATGTAAGATGTGTTCTTTGTAACTGGCTTCTTTCTCTTCGTGTTTTCAAGGTCCATCTGTGTTGTAGTATGTATCAGTACTCCATTCCTCTTTCTTGACAAGTAATATTGCACTGTATGGATAAAGGCATCTCTTGGCTGAAGGATATCATCCTATCTCCTTTTTCTCTATCAACTATTAGGTCATTGAAAAGTCATGATGCATTTTTGCATAGAAAGATATGTCACGAGTTTTTTGATGACCAACAGAGCTCTTCCTGGGAAAAATGGCTTATAGCCAACACGAACACACTGAGAAAAAAAAATTCTTTTTTTATTAATGTACTCTCTTGAGGAGGGGGTGGCCTCCTCAACCCACGTTTTCATTTTAACCTAGATACGAATGGGTCTCACATGCATGTCTCTAAGTCACACTCTTAGCTTGCTGTAGTGCCCACATGTCTTTGAGGCTACAATTGCCAATTCAGCTGCCAGTTCCATTGGCAACTAGAAATCTCTACCTCTTGGCATCTGGGCCTGCCACCAGGATCAGAACGAGTTAATGCACATCCAGGGACCAGGTGCTTCCCTACCCTACACAGAGGAAAGGTACGGTCTGCTCTTGCATCTGCAATGCCATCAGCAGCACAAGACCATGACAACCATGCCTGCAGCAGAACCACAAAATCTGAGACCTACTCTCCACAGAGAATAATCAGAGTCCTGCCAATTCAAGCATAGCATTATAGCATTTTCCTTAACCCTCAAAGTTCTGTAAGTCTAACCTAAGCTTGCTTGCTTGCTTTTTTTTTTTTTTTTTTTTTTTGGGGGGGGAGGTTTTTGCTATAGGGTGCATGCGCTCGCCAGAAAAACAGAGACAGACAGAAAGCAAGAAATCAATCCTCGGGGGGATGGCCACACCACAATCCCTTCTCCTCTATTACTCCTCTCGGGATCTTGGGCACACACGTACACGCGCCCGACGTGAGTTTAAGCCACCAGGTCCAGGACTTGAACCACGGTCAACTACATGGGAGTTCAGCAACATAGCCATTACGCTAACTGCTGGTCCCAGCTTTTCCAGATTTTTTTTAAAACCACCTTTCTTCCTCTCCAGAGAACCAATCAACTAGACACAAACACACCCAGTTTTCCTTTACTCAAGCAACTAAGTTTGATAAAAAGTTTCTGCTGGTGAGATCACTGGGCTAGATTCATCCAAAGAACTCTTGGGTTATCTAGAATTTCCTTTAAAAAAGGGTATAGAGGTGACTACTTCAACTGTCTTGAGTGAAGAAGGAAAAGCAATTTGTGAATGATGGAGGAGAAAGATATATAAAAATTAACCACGACTAACAATGGATAACACTTATGAGAACTTTTAAATTTAAAGTAGTTAAATCTTGGGGCCAGGAGATGGCATGGGATTAGGGTGCTTGATTCCCACCTGGCTGACCAAAGTTCAAGTCCTGGATTTAGTGGCCAGAAAATCACATTAGGTACATGTGCCCCAAATTCTAGGAGGAGAATAAAGGAGGACTGTGGCATGGCTATCGCTCTCCCACCCAGATGATTTCTCATTTTCTCTCTCGGACCAGCACATATACACATAAAGATGGATAACCAACTATAAATTGACCTAAAAGTTTATGATTTTTGGGAACAGATGGTTGTGCAACAGTGAAGTGTGACACTCACTGAGGCAATTCCATATATGAGGGTTCCTAGTTTGAGTATCCAAACCTCCCCAAGTAGGACAGGCACATACTTGATCCTGGGCTGGTTGGTGGTGGATCATGGATTGAGACCCTGTTTAAGGGTGCCTGCCTGCTTGCTCACTCACTCTACCCCCCCACACACACACTCATGGAAGAAAAAAGCTTTTAAAAAGGTTTATGATCTTTGTATATAAGTTAAACCAATAGTTTTTCTAATACTTGCTTTCCATATCATTTTCCAGGACCTAGCACAGGGCTGCTAGGCACCAAAATACTCTCGTTGAATACTTCTGAAACCCTATTCAGAATTCCTAATCCTACTGTTCAAATTAACAATGACATAAATTGTGATCTAGACCTACGATATCTGATAAAGTAACCACTGACTACATTAAAACTCAATTAAATATGGGACCAGCAGATGGTGTAATGGTTCTGTTGCTGGAATTGTATGTAGTCAACCACAGTTCGAGTCTGGACCTGGCAGCTTAAAACTCATGCCAGGTGTGAATGCGTGCGTGCCCCTATCACTGAGAGAACAGGGGAGAAGGAATTGTGGTGTGGCCACTCCCCGGGGGTAATTTCTCCTTTCTGTTGCTGTTGCTCTGTCTCTCCAGTGAGCACATGTACCCTATAGCCAAAATCTATCAAAAAAAAAAAAAAAAAAAAAAAAAAAACTAAGGTAAGTGAAAATTTAGGTCCTCGGTCATCCCAGTCACCTTTCAAGTGTTTAACAACTGTATGTGGCTAGTGGCCAGTGGCTTGGACAACTCATGTCTATTTCATTTCTATCATCACAGATAGAAATGCCTCTACTGGAGTTCATCTCAACACCTCATTAATCATCATTCTATGAAGATACATAAGGACTATAAAGAGAAAGAGGGAAAGGATATATCGAAGTGTAACACTCATAGTCTTCTTAATCGGTTTTCAAGAACACAAAATAACAACCGAAGGGAATTTTAAAAGAGAATTTTCTTTTTTATTTACATATAAAAGTTGTGCTATTTATGGGGTATGGTGTGGTCTTTCAACACACAGAAACTGTAAAGATCAAATTGGAGCAATAAGAATATCGTCTCAAACATTTATCATCACTTTGTGTGGTGAATATCTGAAATCCTCTCTTCTAGCTATTCTGAAATAGACATATATAGAATGGTCACCAAGTACGGTTAACCTACTGTGCTAAAGTAGTCTAGAAGTCATTCTGCTTACATACTTTCACTCATATCTGTTAACCAAGTTCTCCTGATACCTCTGGTATCTGCCAGTTCATTCTCCACATCTACGTGATCAAATCTTTTAGCCTCCACTAATGAGTACAAACATATGGTATTTGTCTTTCAGTGCCTGGCTTATTTCACTTATCATTATTTCCTCTGGGTTCATCTGTGTTGTCTCGAATAACAGAATTTCCTATTTTTGTATGGCTGGTTAATCTTCAGATAATCACATTTTCCTTTTTTTTTTTTTTTTTTTTTTTTTAGGAGATCTTTTTGCTATAGAGCACTTGCACTCGCTGGAGAGACAGAGACAGAAAGTGAGAAATCACCCCCCAGGTGGGATGACTATGCTACAATTCCTTCTCCTCCATTCTCTTGGGATCATGGGCACACAAGGACATGCACCCAGTGTGAGTTTTAAGCTGCTGGATCTGAGACTTGAACTGCAGTCAACTTCATGGAAGTCCAGCAATGTAACTGTTACTCCACCTGCTGGTCCCAAGAATATTTTCTTTATTCACTCATCAGTTGATGGATACGTAGGTTAATTCCATGTCTTAGTTTTTGTGAACAGTGCTGAAATAAACATGAAAGTGCAGGTATCTCTTCAACATACTGATTTCTTTTCCTTTGGACATACACTCAGAAGGATTAGTGAGTTACTGGATCATAAGATAGTCCTATTTTCATTTTTTTGTGGAGCTACCACACTGTTTTCCATAATGGCTTACTAACTGATGTTTTTACCAACAGTGCAGGAGGGTTCCCCATTCTTCACAACCTCACCAGCATATGTTGTTGTTGTTTTTAATATAAAATAGCCATTCTAACTGGGGTGAGGTGATACTTTATTGTGATTTTAATTTGCATTTGCCTTATAATTAGTGATGTTAAGCATTTTTTCATGTACTTGTTGGCCATTTGTATGCCCTTTTGAGAACTGCCTGTTCAGATCAATTGCCCTTCTTTAAATCAGGTTGCTTTTTTTTTTGGTGAGCAGTGAGTTCCTTGTGTATTTCTGTTATTAATCCCTGGCTGGCATATAACTTACAAATATTTTTCTCCCATTCTGTAGGCTGTGTCTTCACACTGTTGACTTTCTTTTGCTGTGTAGAAGCTTTTAGTTAAAGCAGAATCTAGAGTGTTAAACATTACTTCCAGTTATGATTAGACGTACTGAAGACGCCTTAAAATTTCCATTAAATGCAAGTGTCATACTCTATAACTCTAACCTGAGCAAAGAAAAGGTCATTCTTACTTTTTTAACCATGAGCACTAGCATAAACTACTGGATTTCCCTCTATCTCATGCCCTAAAATTTAAGTTCCCAGGGAGACAGGGTTTATTTGTTTGTTTTTGTCTATTTTTATTGGTTATTCAATTTCTCAGTACTTGGCTATACATATAATAGTGCTTAATAACATTTGCAGAATGAAGGAATTAATGTACCTACTTCCAAAGAAAACACACCAATCTGACTAAACATAACTCTAAAACATTGAATTTCAGCACCGTCTTTCATATTCTGAATGTCCCAGGCTTATTGTTGCCTCAGGCCTTTGCTGGATGCCATTTCCTATATGTAGAAGACTGTCCCCATGATCTCTATGTGACTGGCTCCTCCTCCCCAGCAAGGTGGCATCACATGCTACAGAAGTCTGACCACCAATCCTGCTACGCTCTGTCGCTCTCTCTAGTTTACTGCTTCAAAACACTTCACCATTACTTAAAACGACTTGATTAGTATATCGTTTATTATCTATGCCTATGTGCACAACACAAACAGGAGAGAGAGAATCTTGTCATCTTCTGGTATCTACAGTGCCTGGTACAATGATGATGTTCAATGAATGCAAAGGTGCTCAGTTTACATTATGGATATTCTCTTTACAGACTACATTGTGTCCTTAGTTCAGTTCCTCCCTACACTGAACTAGTTTTTAGTTCATAGGACCATAGTTTTTTTTTTTCACAATTTAAACTTTGAAATTAAATGGAGTAAATTGTACTTGAACTTAGTACAGATATTTTATATAATTTATTTTTCAATCACCAATACTTAACTAAAGTTTAGGATCACAACCAAAATTAGGGTGATTATCAGAAGCAGCATAAAATATCTCAAGAAAAATGATGTACCCTTTAATGAGTTAATATTAACTTGTACAGACACTTTGAAACTAGCATACTTCCTAACTAGTCACAAGTCTGAGGCCAACTTCTCAAAGAGGCCGAAAAAACAGAGGCCCAATTACATCACAAGACACAGTTTTAACAAGGTTATCAGTCTCTGCCTAGGTGTGGCTCAGGGAACCCCCCTTCCCTCAACCAAAAATCTAAACCGCCGACATTACTAAATGGACAGCAGTTCATAATTACTCTTTTTTTCTGGATTCTGGGCAAATTTTAAATTACATCTAAGTACTGTCAGGTGACAATGATCCGAAGTAAACAAAAAAAACACGTATATCTGTATATAAGAGCAAGCAAATATAGGAAATTTAAGAGAAAAATACTTTGACCACGTGAAAGATGATGTTTTCTTTTTGTTTGAATTTAAAACTAGAAGAAAAAGAGGGGACAATACTTGAAATATTTTACATATTTTTAAAGGTCTGCATGTAAACCAATCGAAGACATGTACTAAGAAGGTCAAAGAAAGAATGTCAAAGTCACCAAGACAAACAGAACCCTACATACAATAAGCCTCTGAGTATATGCATGCGGCTCATTTACTTCGGCTACGTTTTTCGGTTCCTCCATATTCGGGAAGAAGCGTTTTTTCGGTCGGTGAGTTAAAAAGGGGAAGAGGTCAGTTGGCCATGCCTTGTTGGAGGCAGAACCTGTATTCCTGCGCTGGGCCCGGCCGGCTCCGGCGCCTGCCGGCTCGGGTGCGCGGCCCCGCGGTGTGCCTGGGCAGCGCTGCCCGGGACGGCCGGGAAGGCGGCGGCGCGGCAGGCAGGCGCCAGGCTAGCAGAGCTCGCGGGACCACGGCCGCGCGCGTCGGGAAGGCGGACAGTGCCGCGTGCCCGCGCCGGGCTGGGGGGCGTGGGAGCAACGGGCGCTCACCCGAGCAGGGCAGCGCCGGCCCTCAGCCTTCCGAGCGCCTGCAGCAGGGCGCAGGGCGGCGGCCACCTGACAACGCACACAAACAAGAAGGCGCAGCAAGGGCTGGCGCACCGCGTCTCGGGGCACACCGCCAGAGAAGACCCCGCACCCCACCCCTTTCCCACGCTTCTCCTACCCTGACCTGCGCTTCCTTCTCCTCCGGCCACCGTCTGCCGCGGCCCCAGAGCCCCCAGCTGCAATTCTCAGCTGATGGGCGGTGGCGTTGAGACGTCCAGTGCGCATGCCCGGTGTGCTGCCCAAGGAAGAAGGCGGGGCCTGCTCCTCTCCCATTGGCCTGAGGGGCTGAGTGACAGCGACTCTATCCCGCCCCTCTGGTTTCGAGCTAAGAAATAGGCGGACCAGCAAAATTGCTATGGAGCTCTTTGAATCCTGACGTACAGAGAATGAACGCCTTAACTTGCGTGCCAAAAAAGAAGAGCGGGGAATGGAGGGCAGTTGTCTTCTTTATCGGGTGAAGCCAGCCTTCCTGGACGCGTGTCTTTACCCCTCCCCATCAGCTCATGCCTGTCTTGTTTCCTCTCTGACTCTGCAGTAGACCTTATTCACCGACTGCAGATACGCAATCCTATCAGGAACAATGAAGGAGTGAGTGAGTGATTTTCCTAGCACATGTTAGTCATCCTAAACATCCCTTGAAAGACAGGGAGTAGTTTTACAGAATCTGAAAAGAGCAGAGAATGTCCCAATGGTAACTGTTCAAATATAATGTAATCGTTAGAAGCAAAGCTTTAGGTGAAAGAAATAACAAAACTAGAAGACAGGTTGACTTGGCCTTTGCCTATATTATAAGGCAACACTGTTTTCTGAGAAGAGCATCAGGACGTGGAATATCAAAATTCCAGATGGGAAGAAACAAAACCCAAGATATTATGAATTGGTGCAACCTGAGCAAATTCTAAGTAGTTGGTAGTATAAATACATAAGTACATAAATGAGTCAGATTAGGGTTACACTTCAAATAGGAACAGAGTGAAATGGACACACTGGCCAAGCACACTCACTCCATCTGAAGGAAATGTGATTCAGCTAGAGCCATTGTGGACTTTCAGGAGTATTGGCCCAATATAATCAAATTATCTGTTTTTTCAAGATTCAATGGAAATTTACCTGTTGATGATGTCATGTATAGTATTCTCAACTGGACAGGTCTGAGAAGTATTTCATGTTGGGTAAAGTCTTTTTACAAGCAAAATGACAAATAGTGATTGAATGTTGAAAAAATAATTGGAATAATAATAATAATCTGGAAAAACAAAAGCTATTGAATGATGATGATGGGGATTCTAATGTCTTTGTATTGACTGATATGAATGGTATTCCCTCTGAAAAAGACAGTATTACACTGTAAAGTTATATGTGATTCCATGTAATATAAACAAGATTATGATAATAAAAATAAGTTTAAAAAAGAAAAGCAAAACAATGGAAATGCAGATTTTTATGTGAAATCTCTCCTTTTACAATATCCTTAATTTTTTTATAAAACAATTATTTAAAACATGATCAGATAAATATATGTTCAACCTTTGTAATGGGCAATCATGTCTGCCATTAAAGCTGGGGAGGCCCTTACGGAAAATCTAGTCTACTTCCTTATTTCACAGATTAAAGAAACTGAAATAAACAAGAAAAATTTTCAGAGTCATGCAGATAATTATGAGCAACTTAGCTTAAGGTGTCCTAATTCAGAATCTAGATGTCTTCCTACTATGTCATTTATATAACAAATATTCATTTGAGAGCCTGCCATGTGCCAGGTAATATGTCAGACACTTGCAGATATCAAGATAAATAGGATATATTATCCTCTGTCAAGAGTTCAAAGAGTGATTCTTCTCACAACCCTTCTCACATACAAATCACTATGATAGAAATCTGGGCAAAGCACATAGAAAAGCCCAGAAATGGAGGTGACTTATTGTGGGGTAAGGGAGGAAGTTTTGATGAAATCTTAAAAGATGTGTAAGAGTTCACCAGAGGGGAATAAAAGAGCATGTAAAACCTTGCAGTATTGGGACCTGCAGATGGCATAATGGTTACATCATTGGACTCCCACATAGCTGGCCACGGTTTGAGTCCTGGACCTGGTGGCCTAAAGCTCATGCCAGGCACATGTGCATATGTGCCCAAAATTCCAAAAGGAGAATGGAGGAGAAGGGATTGTAGTGTGGCCATTCCCCTGGGAGGTGATTTCTTGCTTTCTTTCTCTTCGGACAGCACATGTGTCCTATAGCAAAAATCTCTCTAAACAAACAAATTTGTAGTATCATAGGCAAGTGCAAACTTTTAGTAATCCCTGTATAATTTTACTTAGATAAAACATAGTGGACGAATTGAAGGGGTGAGACAAGAAAGGAAGTCATATAATAAAAAGCCTCTATATCATGTTAATTGATTAATAGGAGTTGAGCCATTAAAAAATTGCCCACAAGAATCTGAGGTACTCATAATTTCTATGCTACAAAGAAAACTCTAGGGAAGTGGAGGAAATTAAAAGGAAATAACACTGAGAAAGTAGGCAGAGAGAGAGAGACCATGTACAAGGCAATGATGACATCCTTCCAATTAATGATCTCCCCTATATTGCAGCTATTGAAGGACTCTTAGAAGGAAAATATATTATAGAAGAAGAAGTGAAGACTGGCTTAAAAATATTTTAGAAGGCTTGAAAATCAACTAGATCTGAAGAATGCAAAAAAAGACTCCCAATTTATGTTATGTGAAACTAATCTGAAGATGATGAAGCTCTCTGAGATCTAAGGTTACTAATGAGGCAACTGCAGTTTGAGACTGGAGATGGTGAAATGAGGGAGCAAAGTGACAGTAAATTTAGCTTTAAACATATTTTTTGGATTCTTAAATATCCGTGTTTGGGATATCCACTGTCCTACAAGTACTTAAAAATGTGAGTTAGAGTTCAGGATAGAGTTCTGGTTTATGGGAAGAGATGAGTTCAGCGTCTCTAAGCATGAATACTATGAACTACCCGTGTTTAAGAGATGGGGAGAGATGGAACCCGCAGAAAAAGCAGAGGTTCAGGCAATGGATCCTACATGGCAACTGCGCTATGCAAGTCCTGGACTTGGGAGCTTGAAAAACACACCAAGCACATGTGCATGCATGCCCAAAATCCCAGGAGGAAAATGGAGAAGAAGGGATTGTGGCATGGCCATCCCTCCTGGGAGTGCTTCTTCACTTTCTCTCATTCTCTGTCTCTGTCTCTGGTGAGCACCCACACCCTGTAGCAAGAGAGAGAGAGAGAGAGAGAGAGAGAGAGAGAGAGAGAGAAGGGCAGAGAAATGAAAACTCTGAAAAAGAGTAGTGAGAGAGGAAATAAACCAAGAAGTAAACTAGAAAATGAAGGAAAACAGTTCAAAAAGGGGGTATTGGTCTATGATGTTTCTTATCACAGAAAGTTCAAGTACATTATGAACTGAAAGTCATGCATTGGATTTGAGAATTAGGAAGTAGTTGGTGAACTTGGAGACAGGGGTTTCAGCCATTTCAGGAACTACCACGCAAGGACTTCCATCTGTACGAAGTCTGGTGTACTTTCCAAACATCCTTTCACGTCACTTTACTAGAAGCTTTGGGTGGTGGAAGGGATGTTGCAATGCCTCAAAGAAGAACCTGCATCTAGGTAGCTCTTCAAGATTGCCCTGACAGTCCCAAGACCACAGCTATCAGTCTGAATCCTGTTTCTGAACTTCTTCCTAATATATATATATATATATATATATATATATATATATATATATATATATATATATTTAGAAAGAGAGTTTTGCTATAGGGCGTGCATGCTTGCCCGAGAGATGGAGAAGCAGAGAACACAAGAAGTTAACCCTGGGGGGTATGGCCATGCCACAATCCCTTCCCCTCCATTCTCCTTTTGGACATACACCTGGTATGAGTTTTAAGCCACCAAATCTGGGACTCAAACTGTGGTTGACTACATGGGAGTCCAGTGGCATAACCATTGTACCATCTGTTGGTCCCAATTTCTCATATTTTAACACATGTTATGAGTGAGTTCCTTTAAATCTTTTATAAACCTATTAATATGATTTCATTTATTTTTTAAAGATTTAGTTAATTGTATTTATTATTATTGTAGTTTTTTATTTGTTTTTATTTGCAGACACATATGCTCACAAGAGAGAAGCAGAGAGAGAAGAGATAGAGGGAAAGTGAGAAAGCAAGCCACCAGATCCAGGACTCGAATTGCATCGGCCATGTGGGATTCCAGCATCCCAACCACCACACTACTTGCTAACCCCTGATTTAATTTTTTTGTACTCAAAAAGCATAAATAATTTAGGTGACCCTGCAAATTTTGGAGGCATGAAGGATAAATAACTTCCAAAAGAGTTCCTGACATTTACTACGTTTTGTTTTAACATTTGCCTACTATTGTACTTAGTGAAATTCAGGCTGGTGCCTTGAACCCAGAGGGGCTCTGTAATTCTTCTAAATCAGCAAATGATTAAATCAGCAAGTTGTGAAGTTAACAGCTGATCACTTCACCTCTCCTGAAACAAATCCTTTACACTCATAGGAGTGAGTTGCCCATAACTGAAGGTTAGAATTTGGATTTTCCAAAACTAGTTTGGGGATGTAGGCCCTTTGAAAAGACTTTAATGAACAATGAGAAGAAAGTCATTGAGTGGGAAATATTATCAACATACTTACTGCTTCATTATAATATAAACACCACCTACATACCGTGCAGGATGAGGAAATGCCCACTGCTGGACCTCATTGCCTGGAACAGCAGGCGCTATGAATGGAAGGAGGTAACTATCTGTTCATTTAATAGTCACTGAACCAAAATATTTTTTACATGATCACTGTGTGCTCTTATGGGAGAGCCAGAAAATTAAAACACTCAAAAAGCTAAATATAGCAAGACAGTTTATTGACCAGATTGACTTTGTAAAGTTTATTTATTGTTTATACTACAATGAGAAAGCCACAGTGTTTTGAACTTTCCATGCTAGATTAAAATGCAGCTTCGATCAATATTTAATAAACAGGAATTAGTTTGGTTGTGTCTTATTCTTAAGCATCTCGATCTTTACACAGTCTGATTGTTTTCTATTTTATTTGCTCAAGGAAGCATGTGCTCATCAGAGAGAAAGAGAGAGACAGAGAAAACTCCCCAATGGGGCGTGGTCATGCTGCAATCCTTGTTCCTCCATTTTGCCATCTTCAAGATTTGTGGCATGCAAGCACATGCACCTGGTATATTTTTTCGAGCCACCATAGCCAGGATTCGAACAGTAGTCACCTTTATGGAATCTGGCTTTCAATGCACAGTGCTCAGCTGCAATACTACAGGGCCAGCCCAGTCTGATTATACCTAGTCAAAAGCCAAGCACAGAACAGATTTTACTCTGACTTTTAAACATGGAGATAATGAATGGGCATTCCACAGAAGTCTCACATGGCCAATTACAGCATGACAGTTGATATGTTTGTTTCTAATTTTACTCTTAAATATCATCTATATGTGCCCTCTTACCTCTGTTTCTCATTGCCCGTGTCCTGATCCACTACAATTGTCATTGCAACTGCTACGTTCAAGTCTGCTCAACTTTATTGTCCTCAGACCTCCTGCTAGACTATTCAAAGCACAAATCTGAAACTATCAGTCCAAGGTTTATACCATCTCCATTTTGCAGTATGCGCCAAAAACATACTGCTTTAAAAGCACTTGGACATGGTAGAGGTGGGATGGTGTGGTTGGATAAGGAATTGGAGAAATGTTTGGGAGATCATATACTACGTTCTTAAAAATCCGTGGAGTACATCTCTAAATCAAAGGCTGTGAAAGTGGTTCAGTAAAGAAACACATGTGACTTTTTCCCCCCGGTACAGTAGCCCCCTCTTACCCATGGTTTCACTTTCTACAGTGTCAGTTATCCACAGACGATAGCAGTCAGGAAACAGGCGAGAACAGTACAATAAGATGTTTTGAGAGAGAAAGAGACCACATTCACATAAGCTTTATTACAGCATATTGCTATAATTGTTCTATCTTTATTATTATTGCTGTTTGTCTCTTATTGTGCCTAATCTGTAAATTAAACTTGATCATAGGCAATGTACTTATGGGACATGACATAGTATATACTGTATATGAGGTTAATTGCACTTTCAGGCATCCGCTGGGGGTCTTGGAAAATATCCCCCATGAGTAAAAGGGGACCACTGTATATTCTGAATGTATTTGACTGTAGAACATTTTTACATTGAATGGGTATAAAGACTTCAAATACGCACTACATAAAATACAGCTGTCACAGTTAAGTTTAAGTTCTTTTATGGCATATTAGAAGAGTGACCATATGTCCAATTTGTCTACAACAATCCCAGTTTATGCTTGTAGTCTTGCCTTCCAAAGGGTGTTGAGTATACTCTTTCATTCTTAAATGTACCCTAGTTCAGATGATGTATTATAGATATAGATGGTATATATTGGGACATCGGGAAAGTCATGATGCATTTTTGTATAGAATAACAGAAAAATATGCCATGACTTTCCCAAGAACCCAATACACATGGTTGCCTTACATGTAAGGACCACAATGTCTGGACCTACGCTTTAGGGAGCCAGCAGATGGCATGATGGCTATGTCACTGGATTCTCACATGATTGACCACAGTTTGAGTTCCAGACCTGGTGGCTTAAAACTCATGCCAGGCATGTGTATGTGTGTGTGTGCCCAAGATCCCAGGAAGAGAATGAAAGAGAAAGGGTTGCAGCATGGCCACCCTGGCGGGTGGGGGGTGATTTCTTACTTTCCTTCTCACTGTCTTTGTCACTGTCTCTGTCTCTCTCTCTGGTGAGTGCATGTGCCCTAGGGCAAAAATTTCTTAAAAAAAAAGATTTTGCTTTAGTTTTTAACTGCTTTAAGCCTGCATTTCTAATTGAAAGGCTCTGTACCTCTGTCTGCTCCCACTTCTCTCCCTGTAACAACCCAACCACACACCAGGAGGTTCTTCTTTGTATGTTTTTCTCACGTAGCTCCCTTTAAGTAGAATATGTTTTTCTGTTTCTTCATTTTTTAAGTAAACTCTTTATTTTGAAATAATTGTAGATTTATGAAGAGTTTCAAAGATAGAGTAGAATTTTTACACACTGCTCACCGAGGTGCCCCTAACATTAACATCTTACATAACCATGGTACATTTGTCAAAGCTAAGACATTAACATTGGTGCAATGGTATTACCTAAACTACTAACTTTCTTTGAACTTCACCAGTTTTCATTCATGTTTGCTTTCTGTTTCAGAATCCATTTGAAGATATCACGTTGTATTTATACAGTAAGTTTCTTTCTTTTTCCATCTGGGACATTTTCCAGTCTTTATTTGTCCTGACCTGGACACTTCCTTTTTTTTAGAGAGAGAGAGAGAAACTTTTGCTATAGGGTACATGTGCTTGCCAGAGAGACAGAGAGAGACAGCAATAAATCACCTTCCAGAGTGGATGACCACACTACAATCTCTTCTCCTCCATTCTCCTCTCGGGATTTGGGCATGCACGCACTTGTGACTGGTGTGAGTTTTAAGTCATTGGGTCTGGGACTCAAACGGTGGTCAACTACGTCGGAGCCCAGCAACATAAGCATTATGCCAACTGCTGACCTAGTGACCTGGACACTTACTTCTTAAGAGTGTTAGTCAGGTATTTTGTAGAATGTCCCTCTTTTTAGGCTTGTCTGGTATGCCCACATGGTTGTATCAGGTTATAGGTGTCTGGAAAGAATTTCCACGGAGATTAAGTGTTTCTCATCCTGTCAGTCCATGTGGCCCATGATATCAGCATCTCTATTATTGGTGATGTTAACCTCAATCACTTTTTTAAAAATAGTGCCTGTAAGTTTCCTCCAGTGTGAAATGACTATTTTTCCATTATCATACAATGTGACCAAGCAGAGGAGAATTAAGCTCCACCGCCAGAAAGGAGGTCTATTAAAAATTCATACGCATATGTTGTTGAATCCACCATGGTAATTAATAATTATTAGGCTATGTACATATCTTATTTCCTTAATTTAATTTTTTTAGCACAGACTAGCTTATTTTGACCACAGTAGTTAGTACTGTTGTGTTCTGAGGATGATTTTCTATTTCCTTCAATTCTTTTGTAAGTTGGATTTGTTCTCTGAAATTTATGTTTTAACCACTTATTTATATTAGTATGAATTTATAGATATTCATTTTATTTTAGGTTATAATTTAATTTGTCTCTTAATTGCTTCCTCACTGGAATCCTTTTCAGGTTGGCTTCTGTGTCCTTTGGACAGGTCTCATTTTTTTTTTTTCTCCTTACTTTCGTTATCTTGCTGATAAATAGTATATGATTACCTTTTGTATATTGACCTTGTTTCCTGTGACTTTACTAAACTAATTTATTTATTTTATGAGCTTTGTGGATATTCTTTGGGATTTTCTATGTAGACAGTAGTCTAACCTGTGAATACAGACAGTTTTATTTTTAATGCTTCAATCTGTATACATTATATTTCTTTTTCTTGCTATGTCACACCAGTTAGAATTTCCAGAAAGATGCAGAACAATAATAGTGAGACAGGACATCTGTGCATTCAGTGTCTTGCTACTAGGCAGGATGTTAGCTGTAGAGGTTTAGATTTCCTTTATTACACAAAGGAAGTTTCCCACTACTTCTAGTGTACTGAGAATTTTTATCACTAATTGATGCTGAATTTTTTAAGTGCTTTTACTCCATCTAATAAGATGACTTTGTTTACACCAGCATCACCAGAAACACGTGAGTAATGCATTAAGCTCTGAAGTCATGGCAACTGAGACATTATTGGGCACTAGAAAATTTTCAGCTCCATTATAATTTTATAGGAACACAATTGCACATGTGGTCTACCACCAAAATGTCATTATTAAGCACATGACTATACTATAAAAATTCTCTATTTTTGTATTTTTGTTAGAAATAGACATTCATCTCTTAATTTAATATAAAAGAAAAATTATTCTATCTTTATATATTTCATTTTTGAGTTTCTTCAATTTTTTTTTTTGAGAGGTTTTTGCTATAGAGCACATGCGCTCACCAGAAAGAAAGAGACACAGAGACAGAAAGTGAGAAATACCCCCCAGGGGGGATGGCCACACCACAATCCCTTCTCCTCCATTCTCCTCTTGGGATCTTGGGCATGCACGTACATGCTCCCGGCGTGAGTTTAAGCCACCAGGTCCAGGACTCGAACCACGGTCAACTACATGGGAGTCCAGTGACGTAGCCATTACGTCAACTGCTGGTCCCAGGGTCTCTTCAATTTTTTTGTGTGTAGAACCAAGTTTATTCCTTTTACTCAAATAATTTTTTTTTCCTCCTTGGAGTGAAAAGGGTAAGAAAAGCAGAGCTCTTCAAGAGGATGATTTGGGGGTCAGCAGGTGGTGAGGTGGTTAAGGCGCTGGACTCCCACATAGCAGACTATGGTTCGAGTCCTGGACCCAGTGGCTTATTGTCTCACTTTCCCTTTCTCTCTTTGTCTCTCTCTGCTAAAACTAAACAAATAATAATAATAAAATAGTTCTTAAAAAAGGATGATTTATGACACAAAATTTTAAATTTCTTATTAAAATCACGAAGTGAAAGAGAATGAGAAATGAAAAGAAAATATTTGTAAACTCTAATTCAAATGATTTTCATCCTCTTATAAATGATCAGAAAGACAAAACTTCATGTAGTGGTTGCTATTGGTACCCAACTAGAGTCCCTTTAATGACCACAGTAATCAATCCTACATGCTGAGAGTGACCAGTTAATAACAAGTCCCAGCTGCGTTCTTTGGAGACTTTCCCTTGGCCCAAGGAGAGCTGTGCCATCCAGAGTTAATATCCTTGGCCAATGACAAAGTGACATCAGCCCCTGGACTTACGCTGGGACTAATTCTTAGGGTAACTTGTATTCCAGGCCTTCCTTGTAGGATCAGGCCAAAATTAGTTTTCAACAAAGACCACATTCTTAGATTTTCCCTGCTCATTCTTTCCTTACGCCCCTTCTCCTGTGAATGTTTTCCCAAATTCTCTTGTTCTCCACCCCAGTTCCTGTATCTAGAGAAACTAACAAGACATGACTAAAAACAAGCAAACAAGAATAACAAAACCAAATTAGCTGATTCTTAGCTTTTCTAGAAAAGCTCAGAAAAAGCAATTTACAGAAGGGTTAGTCCAAATTTCCTAATAAAGCAGAGCGTAGAGCAAAATTTGATGCATAGTACTAAGGTTTTACTTTAATCCAAGGACAGCAGGAGCAGGTAAAAGGAAAGCAAGGCTGGGGAGAGGGAGAGCAAATATACACGGCAGCTTATCTCCAAGGAAACAGAACTTAGCACTTAGGACCAGTGATTTGGGACATCTCCCAGACAAGCCTTATGGAACCACCATGCCATGGTACAAAGCGTGGAGGGGTGTGAGAAAAAGGAGAGAAGGGTGGGTGTTAACTGTTGCCTTTTTCTTCTCTTGATTCTCAAGAGTCACAGTTCACTCTGTTGTATTAAGTCTCTTACACTTCTGGGTTGTTACCCAGACCTGGTAAGTCAGATCACAACCTAAATGTCCACAAACTGATGAATGCATTGGAAAAATGTGGCATATATACTCTATGGAATACTACTCAGCCATAAAAAATAACAAGACCCTGGCATTTGATAGAAAGTGGTCAGATGTGGAGGATCTACTGCTGAGTAAAGTAAGCCAGGCTATGAAATTGTATGTATCCACTTGATATATACCAACTATCTGCACTCTATGGTAGAGGGTGAAATACTGGAGGACATAAAAGCAGTGAAAGTACTTAAAGAGAATAAGACAGTGTGGAATGGGGGGTGGTAAAGAGAAGAGGATGGAGAGAGATAGCAAAAGAACAAATAGAGAGGCAGGACGTTAGTGGGAAACAGATATGGCTTATTACCTGTTGATGACATGTATAGTATTCTCAACTGGATTGGTCTGAGAACTATTTCATGATGGATAAAGTCTTTTTACAAGCAAAATGAGAAATAATGATTGACTGTTTAAAAAATAATTGGAATAATAGTAATAATGATTGCAAAAAAACAATGAAAAGATATTGAATGATGACATGGGGAGATTAATGTCTATGTATTGACTGACATGCATGGCATTCCCTTTTGAAAAAGCAATGTAATACACTGTAAAGCTATATGCAGTCTAATGTAATATAAACAAGGTTATGATGATAATAAAAAATAAATAATAATAAAAAATTAAAAATTAAAATAATAAAAAAAAAACAGAGAACTAAGCATTGTTTCAGGTGAGTGAGGGGAGGATTCATCACCCCTGTAGATTGGATTGGTTTGGAACTGTGTACTGGCCTGCTGTGGCTCACACTCAGAGTGTGTGATGGAGTTTATCTAAGGAGGTGGAGACCCAACGGTGTTAATAAGGCAGTGTCCTTGGTGACTGCGATCTCCTGAGAGCCAACAACAAAAATTTGGAGCCACCTGAGACTGAGCAGATCTGCGGAAAGTGATAACCTGTAAAAGAAGAAACCGAAAATGCCAAATAATGTCATTTTAATAGCAAACAAAAGTACCCAGTGAAAAGTGAAATAAAAATAAAGCATACTGTTTTGTTGTGGCTCTTTTAACCTGACAAATAAAAAGAAATTTGGACTTAGTAAGGAGAGACTTGGTCAAAAAGTTGCTGCCATGGGGAAGGGACTATTACAATTGACCATAAAATCTGCAAGTGGCTTATGGTTAAAAAAAAAGGATTTTTTTTTTTTTTTTCACAGAGAGGAATAAAGAAAAGTATAAAGAACTGGGTGTGGGGAAATGGGATGAACAGGAGCAATAAGATCAGACGGTAGGCCTGTTAAATAAGGCCTGGCTGCTGGCTCAGGCTGAGGGTGGACCAAAGTTCAGGGATCTGGAGGAAGGAGAGTGTTGTCACTGAAGTTTAATTAACAAGCATTTTGTTCTTATTGATCAGTGGAGACAAGAAATTCAGCTAATCATTTATGAGGCAAAGAGTGGGAATTTGAAAGGTCTGTGTCTGGCTTTGTCACAGGGAAACTGGGGTCGGGGTGGTGGTGGTGGTGGGGGGAAATCCTCAGGCTTCTCTAAGTCATGTAGGGAAGAGTGGTTTCTGTGCTATTGTCATTTCTTGGGCTAGCAAACACGGGAATTTACTTAACCATCACATTTTTCTGAGATGTCAGAGTTAGGTAAAATTCCACCATTGTCAGACCTAGGAGACTGGCAGTATGAGAAAGAATGGTAGTACAGCAGTCTCCCTTTATCAGCAGAGTATAGATTCCAAGACCCCTGAAATAACGATAGTGCCAAATGCTGTATATGGTACTACTGCAGCCCAGACTGCACGTGTGCATATATACACACACACTGTTATTTCCTATATATACATACCTATGATAAATTTTATAAATCAGGTGCAATAAGAGATTAACAGTGAAAAGTAATAATAAAATAGAACATCACAACCATTTATTACAATGAAACTTATGTGAATGTGGTCTCTTTCAAATATGGGTAACTGAAGCTATAGAAAGTGAAACCCCAAATAAGAGGGATTGCTGTATTCATTGTTGGCAAGGGGTAGACAGACACAAGAGGAAGTGGGCACTATTTTATGTCCAGCAACTCTGTAACATGGTACAACCTTTCTGCAAAATTAAAAATGTAATGGATTGGGACCAGCCGATGGCATAATGGTTGTGTTGCTGGACTCTCACATGGTCTATTGTGGTTCAAGTCCAGTGGCTTAAAACTCACACTGCATGTATATGTATGCATGGCCAAAATCCTGAGAGGAGAATGGAGGAGAAGGGATTGTGGTGTGGCCACCCCCCCCCCCCCGAGATGATTTCTCGCTTTCTGTCTCTCTTCTCTCTGTCTCTCTAGCAAGCACATGCAACCTGTAGCAAAAAAATCTCTCAAAAAGATTATACTGGACTAACTCTTCAGCCCATGACCTTCACCTTTAAAAATGTATATTGAAGAAGTGCCTGGACAAGTATGCTGATATGACATATCATAGTATTGTTTTAAATATCAAAATTTGGGAACAGCATAAATATCTGCCAATGGGATTCATTAAGGACGTTTCCACACATACCAATGGAATATTATGTGACCACCAAGGAAAATAGCAGAGCATAGCATTGTGATGAATAAAAGAGCGCTCTCTGAGGTCAGACTGTTGGGTTCAAACTCCAGCTCCAGCACTTACAGATAAAATCTCCGGCAATTCACCTAATCTCTGTTTCCTCATTTCTGTCCTCTGTGAAGCAGAGACGTGTATATCTCATAAGGAGGACGGAATGAGTTATCCTAGAAAGGGTATAGTGTCTCACATGTTGTATACATGTAGTAGTACAGCTAGCATGATTATGTTTATATTATCAGCAACCAAAGGTGTCTGCCATGTATTAAATATAGAAATCCAACCCAGCTTCTTATCCCATGCCACTTATTCTCTGAATCTGGGGAAATTACTTTAAAATCTAAGCATCTCAGGTTTCACATGTTAAGCATAGATGATAATATTACCTCACACAGTTGTGCTGATTCAGTGAGTTAACCCTGTAAAGCATTCCCAAGAATATCTAATGCCAGGTACACGCTCAGTAAGTGTCAGTACTCGTAATTACATGCCATGGGCAAGGGACAGCACCATGCATGGATGGTGACGCTGTTTCAGAAAGAACCACCGGAAGTAGGTGATTTTGTGGCTGAAGGAGGAAGGAGGAAGTGTTACTGAAATGTGGAGGGAATGGTGGTGGGGAATCACTTCCCTTTTGTTTCCCTCTGTCCCTTTTTTGCCTTTCTATCCTTTTCTTTTTACTCTTATTTTTGTCTATGGATTCAGTTTCTGCTCATAGCATCCTATCTCATCATTTTTTAAAATTTAATAAACTTTTTCAAAAGTTTATTTACCTATTTCTTCCATGAAAGAGTCACAGTAAGAGTCACCTCCAGGAAGATCTTCATGTTACAATCAATCCCCAGTCTCAGCAAGTCTGGATCACAGATGTACACAAATCAGGCATGTAGCAGGTGGTCCTGGGATATGAACCAGCATCTTCCCATGTGGGTGAGTTGAGTACCATTGCAACTCACCTGCTCTCCATAACCTTATGTTATTTTTCACTTGGACTTTTTAAAGATTGATGTTCCATCATAAATACCAAGATGAAACAAAAATGTATTGTAGAATAGCTCTCTGTTTGGCAGATGATTGTGAAATTGACAATGACATTTCAGCAAATTCACTGTGGTTAGGATCTTACCTCTTTTAATTGGAAGAAGAGTAAACTGCTCTTCCTAGGACATGTGGCTCCCATACATAAATAGGACAATGAAACACTGGGTCAGCACTATTTGGAGTCAGTGAATGGCATCTTGGGGTGAGTTATTTTGCCTGTTACAAGTACACTGCAATGGTCGTAAGCTGTAAACACACTGTTGTGAAAAAGTGAAAGCACCAGAAACAGGCGTGATACATGCACCTGCTTTATTCTGATATGAGTGACAAATTGAAGCCCATAGTTTAGGGATGTGTGCAAGGTCATGCAAATTATTATAGAAATTTAAATGCCACTTGTCATTATTAACTGAGTTCAGAGTCTATTTGACTAGAGGAATTTTTTTTTTAAATTTTAGTTTGCTATAAGGTGCATGCACTCACTAGAGAGAGACAGCAGAAAGAGAAAGAGAGAAAGAAAATGAGAAATCACTCCCCAGGGGGACTGACCATGATGCAGTCCCTTCTCCTTCAGTCTCGTCATGCACATACACATGCCCAGAATGATTTTCAAGCCCCGGGTCTGGGACTAAACCATGGAGTAGGCCACATGGGATCCAGCTGCCTTAAATTTCATACAACCTGCTCACCTGACTGGAGGAATTTTATATTTTAATTTTACTTTTTTGGGTGGCTAGAAGGACTCCTGAAAGAGTATCACCATGCCGTAATCCCTACCCCCTTGATGCCCTTGGAAGACTTTCCAGCCTTCCAAGATCATGGGCATGCCCTACGGGCAGGTCAGCCTGAGGTTTGAACCCCAGGCCTTCTCATACTGCTTTGTCACTGCTTTGCACAGTGGCATTCTATCACCTGCACCACTGTAGCTGGGTCAGGTTGGAGAACTTTTAATCAATGTTTTCAACGTGACTCACTCCAAGGACCTCCCTTCCACCTCCTTCTCACTCCCAGGAGTGCTCCTCATTGCTCTTTCCAGAGCACTTATCTTGAGGCACTGTAAGTATCTACTTGTCCACTCCCACACAAGACTATAAATTTATTCAGGTCAAGCACTGTGGTTTTTAATTGGCATTCTTAGCAGCTGGCATAGATGCCTGGCATTAACGTTGCTGAGCAAGTGTGAGTGGAATGAATGCACCTGATTTCTCTCTCTCTCTTTTTTTTTTTTTTTTTTTTTTGAGAAGTTTTTGGTATAGGGCACGTGCACTCGCCAGACAGACAGGGAGAGACAAAGAGACAGAAAGCGAGAAATCACCCCCCAGGGGGAATGGCCACGCTGCAATCCCTTCTCCTCCATTCTCCTCCATTCTCCTCCTCGGGATCTTGGACACGCACACACACGTGCCTGGCGTGAGTTTTAAGCCACCAGATCCTGGACTGGAACCGTGGTCGACTACATGGGAGTCCAGCAACATAGCCATTACGCTAACTGCTGGTCCCTCAATGTACCTGATTTTTCTAATGCCAAGTTTATAGCTCTTTCCTGTAGGACAGTGCTACTTCTCTTAGAGCAGTCTTTCTCAAAAGGTGGTCTGTAGGATAGCAGAATCATTTGGGTATGCTAGATTAAAAAAAATATGTTTCTTAGGTTTCACTGCAATTTGTATGGACCACAATTCAAAAACTTTTCTTTGGGGGAGGGGTGGCTTGGGAGAGAGAGGAAATAGCTCCCTAAATTATGATGTGGGACATCATAATTTATATTAAGTAAATTTTCCTATTTATATTAAGTAAATTATTCCTAAATTGTAATGACTTCTTTTTTTTTTTTTTTTTTTTTTTTGAGAGGTTTTTCGCTATAGGGCGCGTGCGCTCTGCAGACAGACAGAGAGAGACAGAGAGACAGAAAGCGAGAAATCACCCCCCAGGGGGGATGGTCACGCCTCAATCCCTTCTCCTTCATTCTCCTCTCGGGATCTTGGGCACGCACGCACAAGCGCCCGGCGTGAGTTGTAAGCCACCGGGTCCGAGACGCGAACCGCGGTCGACTACGTGGGAGTCCAGCGACATAGCCATTACGCTAACTGCTGGTTCCCAATTGTAATGACTTCTTTTAAAACCAAGAAAATTGTGCTCAGAAATGTGTTGGTTTTAAAATCAAGGAAACTATCTGGCATGTTTCAAAGAGCTGGGTGTGGGGCTCATGTTTAAACAAACACCTCCCTTCTGGAAAATTTCCGGTTCTGTTTTGGAATTGTTTGATCAGCCCACTATTGCTCAGGTTGACCACTAAGGGGCAGCAGAGTATAGGAAACTAGAAAGGCCATAAACCAGAATACATGTATAGTTCAGTAATGCAGAAATGCCAAGAAATAATGAGTAATATGTTCCAACCCCTTCCTCCTTTTAAATAGTATTTTAGGAATCTTATTGTTGAACATCATAATTTATATTAAGTAAATGTTCCTTTTTATATTAAGTAAATTATTCCTAAGTTGTAATGACTTCTCTTAAAGCCAAGAAAATTGTGCTCAGAAATGTGTTGGTTTTAAAATCAAGGAAACTATCTCAACTGAAATTCTCTTCTGACACTAAGTCAAGAAGTGGAAGAATACAATGGTTGAAAAAATTACATAATTTGAACTATGTGATGGGGAATATTGTATTAATAAGACTTTGGTCAAGAAAGAATCTACTAACGGAAATTTTGGAATCATTATTGAACCTAACTTTTCCCATTCTTTATAAAATAAATCCAGAATTTTGGAGAATTTTAGTTAGTCCATAGTATGGAATTATAATGTTAATTGACCTGCATGTGACCTGAGAAAAGTAGCTTCATCATTTTCAGTGACATTTAGTAAATACCTTACACACAATAAATAGATCTATAATAAATACTCGTTTCCTAAGCATTCTTAGTTCCTTTGTGATTAATTCTGATCTATAAGATGACGAAACCCCAACAAATCTTTCTAGGGGCCAGACCGTGGCACAGTGATAAAGCCACATTTACAAGATAATGCCGCACGGGGGCACCTGTTATGAACCCAGAGCCCTCCCTGAGTAACTCTGTACATGTGTGCTAGTGCTGGCTGAAGGCTGAGGGAGATCACAGTGTCACCCACACGCTGCCAGGGCTGTTGTCTTTCTCACTCACTTTCTCTCTGTCTCTTTTACTCATGGAAGAAATAAACTTTAAAAATTAATCAATCTCTCTAGTCTTTTGAGATCTCCATAGCTGTCCCTTTGTTTCCTGGAAAGTTCCCAATTTGTCCAAATGCATCTCAACTTTTTATATATATATATATATATATATATATATATATATATATATATATATATGTATGTGTGTGTGTGTGTGTGTGTGTGTATTTTTTTTTTTTTTTTTTTTTGAGAAGGTTTTTGCTATAAGGCGCATGCATTTGCCAGAAAGAGAGAAACAGAGAGGCAGAAAGCAAGGAATCACCTCCCAGGGAGATGGCCACACCACAATCCCTTCTCCTCCACTCTCCTCTCAGGATCTTGGGCACACATGCACATGCACCTGGCATGAGTTTAAGCCACTGGGTTCAGGACTTGAACCATGGTCAACTACATGGGAATCCAGTGACGTAGCCATTTCGCCATCTTCTGGTCCCTCAACTTCAATATTTCCAAACTAGAAATCTTCTGGTCTCGCCTTCCTCTGCTCTTATTTCACTCCTCACCCCCAGGTTATCTAGATCAGAATGTAAGGAATCATCTGGAATTTTCATTCCTTCTCACCCACAACATCAAATCCATTTTGAACTTGTTTTAGGCAGAACTTTAACTCATTCAGAAAGCTTAGGAAAGATCCCCAAATCTGCAGGAAGTTAGGAGGATCAGGTTGAGGGAGAAACCAAGTGAAGATTCCACCACTGAGTGGTGCTTAGAAAGTCACTCCAGGGAACTTCCCATCTCAGCTAAACTCCATCACTGCCGGCACGGGACAGTATCCCTGCAGCACATGGGACCACATCCCTGCAGCTGTGGTGAGGACTCCCTCCATGCTCATCTCGCTCCCTCAGGTGGGTTCTGAGCGGCACACACACACCTTGGACACAACAGGGGAGTGATGCAAGGAGTGGTCAGTATCATGACAGGGGCTCTGATTTGCGCACTCTTCATGTCCCTCACCAGCAGGAAGAACGTGTGACTACTCGGCACTCAATACATGGTCCCCGCACCCAACACACTTTATTCCCTTCAGCTTAGGTGGAAAAGTGCTTCTTTTTCACTTCACTTAACGCATTATACAACCCAAAACACACACACCTCTTAAACCTGAGTGGCAACTCAGTCCTCCCACTTATTGTTTCCAGCTCCAAGTTCACACTTTCCGGGTGATACATCCCTCCTCCAGTTCTGTTACAACCCTCTCTCAATAATCAATAACATATAGACTCAATTTTACAGTCAAACACCATTAATTCACCCTATAGGAAGTAGTAAGACGGGGGGGGGGGGGGGTAGAATAAATATAAATTCAAAGATTTGAAAATTGGGAAATGGAGGTTAAAAGAGCAATTTCTGTCTATGACTGGCCATGGCGTTGCAGTTTGCACTGGCCTTTTCTTTCCCTCGCCTTTCTGCTTCAGCAGCACTTCGGCTCTCAGATGCCGGTCTCCAATGGCAGGGCTTAGTTTCTGAGAAAGTCGAGTATTTTGAAATGCCACTTCTGTTGGGTTGTTAAGTTACTCCTCTAACATCCCCAGGGTCAGTGCATAGCAGCAACCTGGCATTATGGCTGCAGCAATATCCTAACTCTCTTTCACACCCATTTGCCCAGTGGCCTTGGGAACTCAAAAGCACCACATGCCAATCTTTGCTTCAAGTTCCATACAAGTGCTGGTCACATTCATGGAGATTAATGTGGAAGCAGTCCTCCAGTGGTTGATAAATCTCTGAACCAGCAGAGGCCACTATGATTATTAGAGAAAGAAAAAATTGTCAAGTGGTTTAGGAACACACTCTCTACATTTCTACTTTTGACTCTAGAGCTGGGCTCTTGGTTCTAATATTCATAATGTAGCAATGGGATAAAAAACATGTGTGCTGCTGCTTGCTGTTTATAAGCACATACAACATCTCTCTGGATGATACAATGATACCTTACCTGCCAAAGGTTTTTTTTGTTTGCTTGTTTTTTTGCTTTTTGGTTATTTTTTCTTTCTTTCTTTCTTTTTTAATTTTTATTTAGATTTTTGCCATAGGGTGTGTGTGCTTGCCAGAGAAAGGGAAAGTGAGAAATTATTCCTCCACCCCCCCCCCCCCCCCCCCGCCCAGGGGTCATCCCATGCCACAATCCCTTCTCCTCCATTTTCCTTTTGGGAACTTAGACCTTGGGCATTTATACACACATGACTAGCATAATTACATCACCATCACCCACCCCCCACCCTCCCACCAGCCCCTACTCCCATCCCCTACTTTCCCAGCCCCCTTACCCCCACCCAGCATGATTTTCAAGCCACAGGGTTTGAGACAAGAATTACAGTTAGCCATTTGGCCCCTATCACGCCGCCTGCGGGTCCCTCCAAAGCATTGTTTTTAAGTAGCCCTATATTAAAACCTTTAATAATCATTATACCAGTCCATAAGATTAGGGGCTTCTGGATTTTTGAGTATATGAGAATAAATTCCCCAGCAACAACCTACCACTTCATTTTTCTCCCAAAGGGTGCAGATGCACACATGCACATGAAAGAAAGCATCCTCCAATGGGGCATAGTCATGTTGCCATCTCCTCTGTTTCTACATCTTTATAGGATTTGGGGCAGGCACACACACAAACTCATCATATTTTTTAAGTCACTGAGGCCGAGATTTGAACCAGGTGGTCAGCCAGGTGGGATCTAGCTCCCTTAACCTCTAGGCCACAGGGCCAGCCCACTAAGTCACTTTCTTGAACATTAGTGCCTCTCTTGATCACAGTCAAAGTTGTATGGATGGACACCAGGATAGTGTACCACCATTCAGTAGGCCAACAGATGGTAGTACTGACAAAACATGGTGAGAAAGCTAGATGATTGTCTATCCCGCAGTAACAAATCCTGTCTCTCGGACACGAGTGGAATTCACTTTAAGTTGCTCATAGGTGTGTGACTGGTCCTCCAGCAATAGCTGCTAAAGTGTGCATCTGAGAGGGCAGCCCACCACCTTGCAGACCTGCTTAGTCTCCAGCTCTGCTACTGTGGCCACTTGATTCATAAGGTATTTTCCAAGCACTGGTCTGGTTAAGAAATAAGATGAACCAATATCTGTAAGTGAGTCACTGGGTCACCTTGTTAGCCAATCGATAATTTTCTCTCTTGTGTGACTTCTTGGTAGATAATCACATGAAATATAGCTATCTTTTTAAGTCTACTCTAAGAGGCCTCTTTACATCTTTTCTTCAAACTTCCTTGTCACCAATTTTTTCAGCTTGGTTTATCTAAGACTCATCATCCAGCCAAATGAATAGACCTGGCCATGAATCTGTACATATTTGTGCATAATTTTGAAAACTACACTCTTATCCACGCCTGAGGACATCTCTTATTCCAGACAAATTATGCACTGAGATGTACCATATTGCTCAAATTTCTGAGCATTAGAAGGATATTCCTTCTTCACAATCCTTCAGGGTCATCTCCAAGTATGACCATAATATCATAGCTATCATTTTGTGAGAGGGGTTGTCATGTCTGTAAGTTAGGCTTAGTGTCTTTCTTTCTGATTATCAGGCCATTAGGAACACTCCATAAGGCTGTCAGTGTGATAGAGAAAAGGTGGAACAGGAATGACATTGAGCCTTTTGTTGGGGCAGACAAATTGAAATGATTGTCCTTCAAGTAGGAAGTATGTTTCAGCTATCCCAGCCTTGTAGGTCTCCTGGGAATTTACTTAAGTGGCAGATTTCTACAATTTCAAGTTTATCATTTATCCTCTATAACATGAGGGGACATCAATAAGTTCATGGCAAAATGGAATCAAAATATGAGCTTATTTTGGTACAAAAATGCATAAAGTCCATGCAAACCATTTTCATAATATACACTTTCCATGCACTTTTTGAAGATCTCTCCTATGTATATTTCCCAAGCAACTGGGGTGTCTCTTGCTTCCTGATGATATTCTTTTAGGCTAGATCATAGATGTTTCATCAACCCTTCACCTCCAAGCAGCATCTGGCATCTACTTTACTCTCTATTTCTATACCATCAAGTACTATATGGTGTGGACAATCAGCTTGTGTTAAGTAGGGACATTATAGTATTTACCTCTCATAATATGGCTTATTTACTTAGCATTATATCTTTTAGATTCACCTACATTAATGTAATTCACATGGGACATAAAATATAGAAACATAATTGTATTAAAGTAATAAAAGTTTATTTTAATAATTAAATTTATTTACTTATGCTCACATAATACAACTTTTAAAGAATAAATACAACAAACTAGAGCTTTAGTACAGATATCTCTGTGGCACATTTAAAATGATAAGGAAAATATTTTTATTTAATAGAAGAAAGTGTTCTGCTGACTCTAACAGAGGGTGAGGAATTTGTGCTACCTGTGCTCTGTCCCTTGCCCATGGCATAGACAGTGTTCTCTGTTGTTGGGCTAATGTGGCATCCTGTCTTTCTCAACCCAGTGCTCTAGGCCTTCATTCCAGTAGACTGGAGCTGGGATGCAAATATAACCATTTGTTATCCCAGGTCTAGATGATCATGTATCTATGGTACAAATCTACTTCTCAAGTTTAGAATTGAGATATTCACAAATAACATTTTTATTAGCAATATCTCAGAGTGAAGTATAAAACTTCCTCTATTCTAGAAAAGTTTTTTAGTTTCTTATGACCCTGACAATTTTGAAAACTATACTCCTACCCCTCCAACTCACTTTCTCTTGAAAACAGAATGTTTCTCAACTTCATTTGTCTGAACTTCTGTGATTAGATTTAGGTTATGCATTCTTGACTGGAATGCCATGTGCATTATATTGTGTGCTTCTCAGGGTATCCTGGTTGGAGGCATACTTGGCCATTTTCCCTTTATCACTGATGATATGGTTTTATGCCAGTGGGTACATGTGTATATGAGAGATAGAGAAGGAGAGAGAGAGAGAGAGAAAGAGAGACCCTCCCAATAGGGCCTGGCTAAGCCGCCTATCATTTTTCCTCCTACTTTCCATCCTCTCAGAATCCTAAGCTGGTGCCTGTACCCAGAATGTTTTCCAGGCTACAGGGGACAGGGCTCAAACCCTGGTCAGCCATGTGAGATTCAGCTTCTTTTATACAGTTCTTAACTACTTAACCATGGAGTCAGTCTGGTAATATTAATTTTGATAATCTGTTCAAGGTCTTGTTTGATTTCTCTACTGTGTAGCTACTATTATTTTTCTTTTACAATGAATAAGCAAACCCTTGGAAACTCCTTGAACTACACAAATATCCAGTTCTCATCAAAATCGCACATTGATTTAGCTTTCATTGATTGTTATTGCCTGAACCAGCATTAATACTAATTAATATTATTGGATCCAAAATTATGTTCTAATTTTAGAAATCTCTCTATATGTATCAACTGATACTTCACATTCTTTTGTAACAAAGACTTCTCTTTTATTTCTATCAATCTATCAATCACTTTGTCAATCTATTGATCTATGTATATATAATTAGTCTGACATCATTAATTTCTATTTTTTTCAATGACTTATCATTTTCTTATTCTCCTAATTATTTTGGCACTCAAATTGTTCCTGATTTGGTCAGTAAGAGCCCATTTGTGCTGGTAACATTATCCTTATGATATGTCACAGTATATATTTTCAATTGTCTATATTGGTTTCTGGCATAAAAATATCTTCTAGATTCTTCCTGTCCCACTGCTGGAATGAACCACTTCATTGAGAAGCCTTAGTTACTCTTACTAGGGAAAAGTATTAAACACCAAGGTGTGCGTCTGAAGAGTGCTTATTGCTACTCAAGTGTCTTTGCTTAAGTAAGGAAGGGCAAGTTTTAAGACACTCTGAGATTGAAGGCTGCTATTTTAGGGCTCAAATATAAAGAACTAAGAAAGGAGATCATTCTCCTTTCCAAAGCAGCATCATTACGTGGACACTAGTGAAGTAGGAATTTTAAAGCTTAATAATTTCTTTTTTCTTTTTACTTAGAACTTAGATACTGAGGCAGGCACCACCTATGGTGACATGGGGAAATTCCTTTGGCCATCTTGAGAGGGATACAAGGGATGTGGTGGGTCTTGTCAAGAGAGCAGGGCAGAAGAGGGCAATATGGGTTGCCAAATGTGGTCTTATTTACTAGGCTGATTTGTGAGCACATAGGTGAATCCATTCAGGGAATCCTATTGAGAGACACTGCCAGGAAGAGACTTAAGTTTGTGACATCAAACCAGTGAGAGTACAAATTATTGTAGTAAACAAAAGTAAAAATGAATTTGTATAAAGTCCAAAGCTAATCAAGTCTGTAAATACCATGGTGTGTGTGTGTGTTGTGGGTACACATACACACACAAAAATCATTTACAACTCATAGATTAGTAAAACCTAGAAAGTGTAGCTGTAGAGACAAAAGATGCACACACATGTGAAAACCTTTTCCAAGATTCTGTACTTTCAAAAGAGCCCAGAACTGTAGCATTGGGTAAATGGTAATAAAAGTAGATCAGTCTTGGGACCAGCAGTTCACATAATGGCTATGTCGCTGGACTCCCATGTAGTCAACCACCCATGTAGTCGACCACGGTTTGCGTCCCGGACCTGGTGGCTTAAAACTCACGCCGGGTGCGTGTGCATGCGTGCCCAAGATACCGAGAGGAGAACGGAGGAGAAGGGATTGTGGCGTGGCCATCTCCCCTGGGGGTGATTTCTCGCTTTCTGTCTCTCTGTCTCTCTCTGTCTGTCTGGTGAGCACACGTGTCCTATAGCAAAAACCTCTCCAAAAAAAAAAAGTTAGATCAATCTTGGGGCCAGCAGGTGGCATAGTGACTAAGGCGCTGGATTCTCACATGGATGACTATGGTTCATGTTCTGGACCTGGTGGCTTGAAAATCACACCAGATATGTGTGCATGCATGCCCAAAATCCCAAGAGGGAAATGATGAGAAGGGATTGTAGTGTGGTCATCCCCATGGGAGATGCTTTCTCTCTTTCCCTCTCTTTGTCTCTCTCCTGTGTCTTGGAGAGCATAGGCACCCTATGACAAAAAAAAAAAAAAAAAAAAAAAAAAAAAAAAAAAAAAAAAAAAAAAAAAAAAAATCCGTCTTAGGCCAGCCAATGGCATGGTGGTTAAGGTGGCTGGATCCCACATGACTGACTGTGCAGTCCCAGAGTCTTGAAAAACACACCAGGTGTGCAAGTGTGCATGCCTAAAATCCTAAGAAGAGAGTGGGGAAGAATATTGATGTACGGTCATTCTTTGGGGCGGCGGGGAGCTTTCTCACTTTCTCTCTCGCTCTCTGTCTCTCAAGCACGTGATATCTATAACAAAATTTAAAAAGAAAAAGTAGACTAGTCTTAGCTCAAAGATTAAGATTTAGAAGCAAAGTTTCACTGATGTGAAAATTTGTTATTCTCTGTTGTCAAGTGAACTCTGCAAACTTACAACGATAGGCTTCAATATAAGAACAAACTGAAACATCTAGAGAAATCAAGTTGGTCTCTGTAAGAACCTTGATAACAGCATAAACTCATTCTTCTAAGGCTGTAGCATTTATAATCACTCCAGTTCACTCCAGTTACCACCTACTTCCCTGTAGTAGGGTTAGAGCTATAGTGGGTCAGCAGGTGGCATGGTAGTTAAGGCATTGTATTCCCACATGGCTGAGTGTCCTTTGAGTCCTGGACCTGACGACTTAAAAATCACACTGGGCACATATGTGTGATTGTCCAAAATCCTGAGAGGAGAATGGAGGAGAAGAAATTACAGCGTGGCCATCCCCCCTGAGTAATTTTTCACTTCCCCTTCTTTCTCTCTCAGACAAACACATGTGCCCTATGGCAAAAACCTAAAAACAAAGCAAAACAAACAAAAAACTATACTTTTTTTAAGGGTCAAAAGGTGAGGTGCTATGTATTTTAATTCCCATTGGTTTTAGATGTCTAAAACTAACTTTTACAATGATTATATTACTATCAAATTGATAAGTTTTCCAAGCATTTCAAGATGTCTGAACCACAAGAGAATATAAAAGAAAAAAAAAAAAGGAACTCTGAAAATATAAGCAATAGATCTTGTATTTCCAAAGTATGTTTAAAGCTATTATGAGTAAACTTTTCCTCAGTCTTTACACTTTATACTACAGGGATTTTGAGATTATAATTTGAAGGAGATGTAATTTATGTCTTCGTTCTTGAAAAAATGAAGTATACTTTGTCATTACTGCTGATGGCGCTACTCAAGGGAGATAACAACAGATAAAACTCAGCCTCTGGTAGACTAATTATTTCTCCACTCAGGTGGTTACAGATGAGAGTTTCAAAAGGTAGAGTAACACAAAAAAATGTTTTCCCCCCCAATCATTAGCAAATTATATCCTCTAATACAGACATTTAGACTAAGTGTGTTGCCTGCCATTTACTTAGTAATATAACTGACTATAATTTTTAATGGCTTTCTGCAACAAGTTCCCATTCTACATGTGTTAAAAACTTGGAAATACATTTGAAAAGACCGAAGGTTATAGTTAATATGCAAAAAAATTGATAAAAGTCACTTTCATTTTAACTCTGCATTTTTTCCTTCCCAGAAGACTTTGAAATTGCCATCTCTTTTTTTGCCAATTGCTGAAATCAGGAATCTGAGAATTTTCAAACAACTCAAACAGAAAGACGATGGTGAACAATTTCTCCCAAACCCATGCTGTGGAACTCTGTTATGAGAACGTGAATGGATCCTGCATTAAAACCCCTTACTCACCGGGTCCTCGTGCCATCCTGTACACTGTGCTGGGTTTGGGGGCAGTGCTGGCGGTGTTTGGGAACCTACTGGTGATTATTGCGATCCTTCACTTTAAACAGCTTCACACGCCTACAAACTTTCTGATCGCATCCCTGGCCTGTGCGGACTTCTTGGTGGGTGTCACTGTGATGCCTTTCAGCACGGTGAGGTCTGTGGAAAGCTGCTGGTACTTTGGGGAGAGTTACTGTAAATTCCATACATGTTTTGATACTTCCTTCTGTTTTGCATCTTTATTTCATTTATGCTGCATCTCTATTGACAGATACATTGCTGTGACAGACCCTCTGACGTATCCAACCAAGTTTACTGTCTCTGTTTCTGGAGTCTGCATTATCCTCTCTTGGTTCTTTTCTGTCACGTACAGCTTTTCTATCTTTTACACTGGGGCCAATGAAGAAGGTATCGAAGAGTTAGTGGTGGCTCTCACCTGTGTGGGAGGCTGTCAGGCGCCACTGAATCAAAACTGGGTTCTGCTGTGTTTTCTTCTCTTCTTCATCCCCACTGTTGCCATGGTGTATATATACGGTAAGATATTTTTGGTGGCCAAGTATCAGGCCAGGAAGATAGAAACTACAGCCAGCCAAGCTCAGTCCTCCACAGAGAGTTACAAGGAAAGAGTAGCAAAAAGAGAGAGGAAGGCGGCTAAGACGCTGGGTATTGCGGTGGCGGCCTTTCTTTTCTCTTGGCTACCCTACATTATCGATGCGGTGATTGATGCCTACATGAATTTCATAACTCCTCCTTACGTTTATGAGATCTTGGTGTGGTGTGTTTATTATAATTCCGCTATGAACCCCTTGATATATGCTTTCTTTTACCCGTGGTTTCGGAAGGCGATAAAACTTATTGTTAGCGGCAAGGTCTTAAGGAGGGATTCGTCCACCACCAATTTATTTTCTGAAGGTGCAGATATAGATTAAAAAGATTACTGTAGAGACTTCAAAACTAAGTTGGAATTAAGGTCAAGCGCAACAACAAACACTTGGATCTACAAAGGCAAGTGTAGCCATTTGCTAAGTGAGAGGATATTACATTGGAATGTTCTAAAATACTTATTGCCTGCACATATTTTGGCAGTTTTTAGAATTTAGTGAATGGGAGTAAGATTTGCTGATTTCTAGGGGCTGGCCCCATAGCACAGTGGTGGCCACATGGCCTATCAGGGTTTGAATCTTGACTGCTTCAGCTTGTGTCTAAGATCCAGATGGGATGGAGAATTGTAGATAAAAGGATTACAGCACAGACAGCCCCCCCCAACCCCCACTCCTTTCATGCATGAGCGTTGAAAAAATGATTTGTTGATTCCATCCCATTTTTGTGTTCTTTTGTTTCTCTGATTCTCTACCTTCTTCTCTGAAATTCCTACTTGTTTCTTCAAGTAATCTGAAGCTTTATAGTTTCTCCCACACTCATGATCAGTGTTCAGCTTTCCAAAACTACAGAGAAAGAAAAAAGTTCCTGTCTAACTTGTAAATTAGACTCTATGGGGATAAAAATCTTTTCTAAAGTGTATCTGGCTTGAGAAGTAAGCACAAGATTATAAATTCTTGAAATTTTTTTAACCTAAAAAGAGGGAGTTTCTAGGGATCTGGAATATAGAACTTTCTAGTGATTCAATATCTCTTGGAAAAAAAACACTCGGGCTCTTGAGGTTTCTGAACGCTGGCAACTCTTCTTCTCCATTTTACAGAAACCATGTTCACAAAGAACATTAATAATGATTACTTGATTACACACCACGTCTTGCTTTTGGAGGACATGACTTATTATAGAATAAGCATTTGGACAAAAAGATGGTCGCTGTACTTCTTTAGTAATTCAAAGCAAAATAAGAATTTAATTTTTAAAAAGCCAATTGAAATTAACATTTTTCAACTGAGAGTTCTTATTTTGTACTAGACACTATATTTGTATTGAAAATATAAAGCTCAGTGATTTCATTATAAACAAAGACTACTTCCAAATAACAAATATCCAGAATGGTTTTATATACTCTAGGAGTAGCTCTAGTTTTCTTATTTAGCATAAGCTTCTTGATTAACAGGAATTTGAATTTATTTCAATTAAAATGTATGTTGAATGTTTTAAGAAACAGTAAAAGTTTGAAAACAAAACAAAACCCTAGTAATAGGATGAGTGATTGACTTTTCAAGTCTTTGAATCATTGCCTTCGTTCTTTTTTTTAAAGATAGCTAATTTGCACAGACTATTCTGTAACAAGCTTGTTTTATGAAATTTAAAGGTAACTAAGTAAATAGAATTATAGAAATGTTACATGTTATATATTTCATAGATGCACCTGTTTGGAAATACTTTCTACAAGATTAAACTATTTTATATTTGAATGTTAATACCTTTCAAACACAGCTGAGAGAATTTAGAAGAAAAAAAGTTACAGGCCAAAGAGGATGACAAGGATATGAAAATCTTCATAGCAGAATGCCTGTTTGTGGTTCAGATCATGATGTCAATGAACAGCTCTATTGACCATCGTTCAACTGATCACAATCAAGTCCCTTATTCTCAGTCTTAAAGATGTAGCTCAATACTTGTCAGTTGGTAATATATTCATAGAAATACGTTTCTCCCCTCAATTCCAAATATAAACTAACACTCATCAACAACAAGGGAAATAATTGGGGGGACTTTAAAAATGTCTACTCTTCTGTTCACTTTCTCTTTGTAGAGTATAATCTTTAAATGAACTGATTGTAGTAGTTCATAAATACTGTCTGGTAATGTTATCAAACTCTTACCCACGTAGTGGGTGGAGCATACACTGCCAATGTACTCTTTCTTGCTCACTTATCTATTCTTCTTTTAACTCTTCATAAGGAAGTCTGTGATGGAAAAGTACTTCCTTATTTTCTCCACAACCAGACTGTTAGCGCAGCACTATTCTTTTCCTCCACATCACATTTATTTGCACAAACGAGTAATAAACATCTTTGCCAGCTGCGTACCTAGTGACTACAGAGCCCTGGATATGTTTGGAACAAGGCACATTGAAAACGAAAAGAGGTTAGACAGCCTGCAGAGTAAAATTCGAACATGTTGCTGAACTTGTTCTAATCCTGATCAGCTACAGTTCCCACATTGCTTCAGTCACTGAAGTTTACAGAACTAGAGCAAAGAAATAATGAATCAACTTATGCCCCAGGTTGTAGCTACATAAATACCATCTCATGTATGTATAGACACAGAGGGTCTTAAAGTTCATGGAGAATGCATATTATGAAAAACTACATATGGATTTTAAGTTTTTTTGATATCAAAGTAAATTTGTACTTTAATTTCATTTTTCAATGAACTTCTTGGAGTCCTCTTGTGTACATTATTTTGAAATATGTTTGTTTTTATTAATAAGATGCATATTTATTTAAAAGTATTGCTGAATTCATAATAGCTTCATGCACATGTATTGTTGTCAATTTGTTATTACTAAAAGGGCAACTTTCCATTATTAGAGCTCTGTGTGTTTTTTTGTTAGTATTTAAATAGAGTGCTCAGACCTAGAAAGTTACACAACAATTGGTATTATTTACCTAAGGATCATTCAAGATTAGGCCAACTTCAAGGATTATTTAGTGGCAAGACTGAGAACAGTCCATCAATAACAAGCTATAAAGTCAGAATAAACACATCATTAGCACCTAGGTCCTCTCAGAGAGTAATCAGTGTAACTGGACATTACTATAATAGAATTTCTTCATTTGCTAATGATGTCATCATTGGATTTGGATTTCACGAAATCCCAGTGTGTTTAAGCCCTTCGAGATGCTGTGTTTATTTTTTTTCAGCTATAATGCCCTTAACTTAAATGATCACTCTTCATTTTTGACACATAGCAATCTAATTAAGTCAGTCTTAAAGAATGACATTTCAGAATTGCATTTATATTTGATAAAAGCAGAAATACACTAGTAGTGTTAATTTTAAAATAAAATTATATGGAAATGAACTTTAAAGGCAACATATATGCTCTTTGACAACAGAATATTTATTTTGTTTACTATATCTTAAAGCTAAGTCTTTACACTAACAATTTTTAGATATTTTGTCTTTAGAGAGGTATTCAGTATTCCTACAATTTATAAATCAAGCAATTTGATGTTTACTGATAATACTAAATTGCTCTTTTTTATTTATTGATACACCTCTGTCCCATTGTTTCAATGCTAGCACAGTACCTTGATCTTAAAAGTTCTGAGAGATTTTTTTAAGCAAATAAAATAATTAATTTCTTATTACTCTCACTCATCAAAAAAAGTCCCTTATGGGGGTCAGCAGATGGTATAGTGGTTATATCGTTGGACTCCCACATGGCCCACCACAGTATGAGTCCCGGACCTGGTGGCTTGAAACTCACACCAGGCATGTGTGTGTGCATGTGTGCCCAAGGCCCGAGGAGGAGAATGGAGGAGAATAGAGAAGAATGGAGGAGGAGAAATTGCTGAGTGACCATCTCCTCACCCCTCTGGGTGAGGGGGTGGGGAGCAATTTCTCACTTTCCCTCTCAGTGTCTCCTGCTGAGCCCATGCGCCCTAAGGCAAAAACCTCTTAAAAAAAAAAAAAAAAAAAAAGAAGAAGAAAATTTTAAAAATTTTAAATCAGATATGTCACCTTCCTCTTTATTTGGTTTCCTCAAATAGAACATGTTTAACAATAGACATTCAGAAAAAGTCCAGCTTTAACCTGTTGATAGGGTTTATCTAACCTAATCACTTAAAGGTAATTTTATATTCAATGGAAAGTGTTAGAACATGTAAACTTGTTTAATACTGAGTCTCCCTACCCTCAGGTGGTAATCCATGAGACAAATAATACTGTAGAGATTATTATCAGGATTGCAGCTGTCAAATTTCTTTTTTAAAACAAACACTTTCTTTTACCTGCAGAGGGGGTGTACAAGATAAAGGTCCAGAATGAGTTTCTAAAGCCAGGCTGCCTGGCTTCGAATCCCCTCTCTACCATCTGTACTCTGGCTTAAGTCGCTTACCCTTTGTATTTCTTCACTGCTTATATATAAAATGGAGAGATGCTGTGATATTCTCACTGAGGTTTCATGTGAAAATGATCATGATGTAAAACACCTCTGTAGATTTTGTAGACTAAAGAGCCAATAAACAAACCACTATCACATAAATGTTGTTTGTTTCATATTTTATAAATATTTTCAATAGGAAAAAAAAACATTATAAGAGGACAAGGTAGTGACACAATGTTAATGCAATTGGAACCACATGGAAACAGTTCTGGGACTGCATCCTGAGACCTCCCTGAAAATGCTGGGCATGCGCATGTCCATGTCCCAGGTTGGCTGAGACTGGGGAGATCATGGTGAAAAACTTGTTGGAAGAGTCTATCTCTCTGTCTCTGTCTTTCTTTCTCTCATAGAAGAAATAAGTAAACAAAGAAATAAAAACAGATGTGTTATTTGGGACACTTTTAAAACATACCTTTATAATATTGATTCTCTGAATAATGTGATTAAGCCTGTTAATCAAAAAGGCTGCTTGACTATTATACACGATGTTGAAAAAATATGTAAATTCTTAATTAAAAATGAGAGCTAAATAAGAGCTGTAAGGTTCTGTTGAATGAGCCACTGAACTGATTCAGAAAATAATGAGCTCCAGAGTAAATTCTTTGAAGATAAGAAAATTATCCTAAATCTCTGTAAGGGTAAGAGATTGCAGAAGTCCAAGTAAATAGATTCAAGATTAGATCTATCTATATAGATAAATTATCTGTATATAAACTACTTATATTACATTCCTAATATGTGGATTTTTAGAATGAGCATTCTGATTTTTGTTTTTTTTTGGTTTAGTAATTATATAATTATTAATGAGGAAACAAGTTCCAGGGAAGTAGCTCTTGGATATTTAGACCCATGTATTTTTTAATCAATACTTCAGTATCATTGAGAACCAGTTAGAAAAACCAAGAACATTTCTCAGAAATGAAAAGTCATAGACTATCTTTCTAAGTATTACATAAGAGCTGACATTTATATTTTATTCTATTCAGACACACACACACACACACACACACACACACACACACATGAACTAATGCCAATGTCTCATTATTTCCTAAGCATACTACACTCCTTATGATACTACTATGGATACTACTTAGGATACTATTTAAGAATACTACTATCCTTAGGAGATAGTATTATAGATAAGTATTATCTTAGCCAAGTATTGTAGATAATTTCAAGATAAGAGTCAAAAGGTCTCTGTTAATATTTATCTTGGTTAAATTTGTGAAGCAAGCTAAACCTTCTTGGGAGTCCCCCATATTCCCCTCTCCTAAGGACTCTCCTTCATTCCAGACTGTAAAATCCTGTTTGTGCTGTGTCCTTTCTACTCATAATATGAGCAGCTAAACAATAATGAATGAATTAAATTGTTCACATGGAAGTATTAACAATAAAACATTCTCAGAGGGGTTCCTTTTTGAGATGGTGGTGGATGAAGATAGAAGACAAATATTAGGAGACATTTAGTGAGAAGTAAGTTATAAAAAGAATAAAATAAAATACTAAAATACTCAAAGAGAAGCTCTAAAAAGGAAAATTTTATTCAGACGGAATAACTTCCTGGTGTCCCTCCATTAATAACAATTTGGCAAACCAAAGATTCACCTATTAAGGAAGATTTTCCTTTGCACTCTGATTCAAGGCCAATGGTGACTGAGTCTATAATGCAACCACTTTTGGTTCGCACCCACATACTGAGACAGTTCATTTGTAAGCTAAGCTTGCCTTATGCTCTTCAGTTTGCTGAAGTGGAGGAGCCACTGGTGCAGTGATGGTGGGAAACCCAAGCTCTAGGCTCACGTGGATCACTTGTGCCCGCCAGCCTTGCTCGCGTTTGGCCCTAACCGTGTCACTTCTTCTGGAGAAACCCACATGACCTAACTCTTGACAGGCATTTTCTCACTGAGTTTTCAGAGCAGAACTCTTCTTCCTTCATGTAGTGCTGAAGCAACACAACTTTGTTCCAATTCCCGCAACAACTATGACTTTAGGAAGCTGTTAGTCTGGGGAGATATGAGGACACAGACACCGATTCTGAACCAGGACCTGGGCAGAGCTGCCTAAAGGCTGATGTTCTGGATAAGTGCCTTTTCCAGTATGACAGAAAACATAAACCCAAAGCATCATTATAGAGTGTGATTGTGTTTGGGGACCTTTAGGGATATATAGAGATAACTTCACAACTGTCAGCACTGAAAGTGTGCTCACTCTAGCTCCTGGCATTAAGCAGTGAGAGTGTACTATCTCCTGTCTGTATGGGACACTTTTAGACCCCTTCAGAAGGGTCAAAATCCTAGGGTTTTGTTGCCTTTTCTGTATCTGGAAATCAGTATAGAAACCAATAAGTCCTCAGTTGCAGCTCTAATCACATTATTTTTGTTTCTTAAGTTGCACGCAGAGATGATTATATTACTTACAATTTTTTCTGTATCTTTTCCCCCCTTTTTACATGTCTTCCTTTTCTGAAGCATAGGAGTTGATGAATGAGCTAAGTGAGCCATTCTGACTGAAAGTCCTAATAACATTTTTATCTTGTCTGTGAAGTAAAGGTGGGAGAGGAAATTTTTATTTTTGTATTTATTTTTTTTTTATCTAATTGGGTGTATTTTCTAATCTTTACTTTTTTAGTTGAACGAGGTCTTCAACCTTAAAAATTGGTGCAGAGCTTAGGGCAGGTGGATCTCACATGGCTGATTCTACAATTCGAGCCCAGGACCCAGCGGCTTGAAAATTACTCCAGGTGTGTGCGTGCATGCACGAAATCCTGAGAGAAAAATGTAGGAGAAGGGATTGTAGCATGGCCATCTCCCTGTGGGGGAAGATGAACTTTTATTTTTCCCTCTCTGTGTGTCACTCTCTGAGTCTCTCCAGCAAGCGCACTTGCCCTATGCCAAAATCTAAAAAACAGTTAAAATGTGGAAGCTTTGTTTTCCAGTTTCTGTCTGAATGAAGAGGGTTTTCTTTCAAACATTTTTCATTTGTAACTTCTATATGAGATGGGATGCACTGATCTGGAGACCAATATCCCAGAGGTGGCAGAGGGAGCAGGACAAATTTATGCATGGACTGCACTTCACTTGGATAGCATAAGCAGGCAGATGCTTGTGGTAGGCAGGTAAATGTTCCCAACAACATCCACATCCTACTCCCTGTAACCTGTGGGTACGTCACCTAACATGGCGAAAGGGTCTTTGCAGATGGAATTAAATGAAGGATCTGCAGATGAGAGAGTATCCTGAAGTGTTCAGATAGGCCCAGTATAGTCACAAGGGTCATTAAAAATGTAAGGGGGAGGAGGAGGGTCAGAATCAGAGTCAGAGAGAGATTTGGAGCTGCCTGGCTGCTGGTTTTCTGGGTGGAGAAAGGGATGATGAGCTTAGGGCTGTCAAGAAGCTGGAAAAGGCAGGAAACAGACTGGACTGCAGCCACCTTGATTTTCATCCAGTGGGATCTGTTTTGAATTTTTAACTTCTTGAACGTTAGCCATGTAAGACTACTAGATAATAAGTTCCTGTTGCATTAATCCACTAAATGTGTGGAATGGTCTTTTCTTGGCATCTGTAGGAAATGGATTCTAGGAAGCCTTGCAGATAGCAAAATCCAGGCATGCTTGAGTGTCTTGTAAAATAATGTAGCATGTGCATATAACCTATGTACATCTTCCCCTGTACTTTAACTCATCCCTAGATTACTTACGATACCAAATACAATGTAAATGCTAAATAAATCATTGTTATACTCTACATTTAGGGAAGAATGATATGTACAAAGAGTTTGTACAAGATGCAAACATTTCCAGTCTGTAATCAGTTGAGTCCACAGATGTGGAACCCACAGATACAGAGATCTGACTGTAATTTATTGCAACAACAATAGAAATCCAGGATAATGCCATAACCCAAGGCAAGTGCCCCACATATTGCTGCAAGCATCTCCACTGGGCCTGGTGCTTACCTAGCTATTGAGCCCAGGTATCCTAGCCAAGCAGCAAAACTCAGAGATTTCACTTTTCTAATGAAGAACAGAGATACTTCGTGGCTTTCAGCCTTCAAAAAATCGGCCATGTTTCTATTCCTTTAACCTAATTGTCTAAAGCCTGGATTTATGCTTGATTGATTCCTTGCTTGTCAGAAAAACTCCCCCAGTGAGAGCTCAGTCTTTGGTTTCATATTCCATATTCGTTTTTTTCTTTAACATTTCAAAATATGGTAACAAAGTCAAGAAAGAGTGTTGTCAGAACTACCTGGTCCTCAGCTCCCACACCTTTTATTCTGGCAGTCTCGCAGTTACCTCCATGTGAGATGTTCTTTGCTTCCTCTTTGAGCTATTGCTACAAAGAGATCATTTCACATCTGAAAGGAAATGGGCAGGGTAGCTCCACGAGCTTGGGACTCATACGGCAGCTCAGAGCTCTGCTACTGAGATGTAACGTCATCAGTTGTTGTCTTGTTTCTTACTTTTACCTTTGAATTTGTGTTTGTTAGGTGAAGTCTGAAGGGACAAAGGAGCAAGTTTTGGTAGTAGGGGAACCTTGAGTCACCTGTGGTTCTACATCATACTATGTCCCCTTCTCCCTGCAAGGGTCCTTGGCCACATCCTCCTCCATTCCCTGGGACTTTGGACTCTACCCAACTTCTCCCTTCCTACCCAGACCAGGAGCCACTGCCATCTCTGCCCACCCTGGCTGAGACCTCCATGAAGCATGAGGATAGTTGTGCTCAGGTACATCCTCCACAGTCTTAGGACATAGGCTGTTAGCCAGTCCAAGGTTGGTAAGACCACAGCACATTTGATGGGCTGCTCAAAAGGGCTAAGCCAACTGCCACCACCAATCCAGGTCTCAAGTGTTTCCTGGTCTAGAGGTTGCAATTCTTTGGCGGTCACCTGTCTGCCTTTGGTTGAGGTAGCAGGCCCGTGAAAAGGGCAGAAGTGTGGCTCGGCTTCCTTGTCCCCATTCTGACCAAGTATATTTTCTTAGTAGACGTCAGGTGAGAAACCTGTCAGTGAATGAGCCTCGTTCGTACTGAGTTGTAGGGCAGAGCATACAGACACACTCTGAGAATACTTCTGTGCCCAAGGGAGTGGGACATTACTTAGCAAATATCCAACACTGGGACAGGTCAAGAAAAGCTGTACAAGACAGGACAAAGCTGTACACTTCATTACCTTTAATAACAAATGTCTCCATATTAATTAACAAGGATTCTTGACTTTTAATTTTACACTGAACTCTGTAAATCATATAGGCTTTATTTTAAACAGATGATATTATTGTGCAATTCTGAGACAGTTTAGGGATGGTTGTGACATAAAGAAATCTCTTAGTAATGAAAATTGTATGTGTTTATACAAAGCAGCAGAACAACAAAAAATGTTTTATATAATAACTTATTAATTGTAATCACCAATAGTAGTTTTCTTTCATGATTCACACCTTACACTGTAGGGGATTCTTTGTGAGGAATTTAGAATGGAGAGAGTTTATTGGCTGATTACCAGGTCATCTTGGAGGAAAGGCTATTAAAAGGTGATTTCTCAAAAGTGGAATAATATTACACGTGATTATCTTTTGCAAGGAAGACCTTCGCAAGCATAAAAAAGCAAGTATTTAAGTTAAATTTCTTTAATTATTCAGATAATTAATAAGGTGATTTCTAACTTGCTAAAACTTATACTAGCTTTGCCTGGGGTTAACAGTGAGATTTAGATCTAGTCACAGAAATAATCATTTGATTCAAGAAAAAGGGAATGACTTTGGTAAGTTTTAACTTTTAGAAAAATTTTCCTTGCGATTAAAATGGCAAAAAATATATGAGACAATATTTTAAAGCATTGTTTAGATATATAGCTTGATGTTTATGGATTTTTAGGGTTCAAAATGATCATTTTCTACTCTAGGAAGGTACAGACAAACAGCAGACATCAAACAGCAGAAGCATGGCCAGCAATTTCTCCCAGCCTGCCGTGCAGCTCTGCTATGAGAATGTGAACGGATCTTGCATTAAAGTTCCCTATTCGCCTGGATCTCGCGTGATTCTCTATGCCGTGTTTGGCTTGGGGTCTTTGCTGGCTCTGTTTGGAAACCTTTTGGTGATGACTTCAGTTCTGCATTTCAAACAGCTGCATTCTCCAACCAATTTCTTAATTGCCTCTCTGGCCTGTGCTGATTTCTTGTTGGGAATGACTGTGATGCCCTTCAGTATGGTCAGGTCTGTGGAGAGCTGCTGGTACTTTGGAGCCCAATTTTGTACTCTTCACATTTGCTTTGATGTGGCATTTTGCTACGCTTCCCTCTTCCACTTGTGCTTCATTTCCATCGACAGGTACATTGCTGTTACTGACCCTCTGGTCTATCCAACTAAGTTCACAGTGCCTGTGTCTGGACTGTGCATCAGCATCTCCTGGGTCCTGCCTGTTCTGTACAGTGGGGCCGTGTTCTACACAGGGGTCAATGACGACGGGATGGAAGATCTAGTAAGTGCCCTCAGCTGTGTAGGTGGCTGTCAGATTGTTGCAAATCAAGACTGGGTTTTGATAGATTTTCTGTTATTCTTCATACCAACTGTTGTGATGGTAATTCTTTACAGTAAGATTTTTCTTGTAGCTAAACAGCAAGCTGTAAAAATCGAAACTATTGGTAGCAAAACAGATTCATCCTTAGAGAGTTACAAAGCTAGAGTGGCCAAGAGAGAGAGAAAAGCAGCAAAAACCCTGGGGGTCACAGTCATAGCCTTCATGATTTCATGGTTACCGTACATGATTGATTCATTAATTGATGCTTATATGGGCTTCATAACTCCTGCCTATATTTATGAGATTTTCTGCTGGGTTACTTATTATAACTCAGCCATGAATCCTTTGATTTATGCTTTATTTTATCCTTGGTTCAGGAAAGCCATAAAGCTTATTTTAAGTGGAAAAATTTTAAAGAATAGTTCATCAACCATTAGTTTATTTTCAGAGTAAGTGTAAGTACTAACTAGAGAAAATTATGGACATATTCAAAATATGTGAATTTCTGATGAAATCAAATATAAGAAATTAATAAAGCCTTTACAAATGATCAAATACATTGTTTTTCAAATTAGTCAGGAAAATGTCAGAAGAGGGTTAAGCCATTAAAACATTATTAAGATATTTACTGCACCAAATAATAAATGAGAAAGTGGTCTCTATATGTCACCTGTTGCAATGTTTTGTATACAGCCTTGCCACATGATCTTGTTTCTTCCAATTTGCTGAATTTTGAAACTCATTTAGAATGTGCAATCTCTAATCATCTTCTCCTTTATGCTCTCCCCTCAATTATCTTCAAATAGTCATTTGATTCTTGATTTTTGTGACTCTGTATTCATTGCTAAGGTTACCAAAACAAAGCACCATGGATTACATGGCTTAAGCAACAGACACTTATTTTCTCACAATTCTAGAGGCTACAAGTCCAAGAATAAGGTATTGGCAGGGTGGGTTTCTTTTGAGGACCTCTCTCCTTGGCTCCCAGATGACTGTCTTCTTCTGTGTTCTCATGTCTCTGTCTCTCTGTGTGTGATTAATCTCCTCTTTGTGTAAGGACGTCAGTCATATTGCAGTAGCGCCCACTCCAAACACCTCTCTTTCACTTAATTCCTTCTTAAAGACAGAAGCACTGGAGGTTCGGCTTTCAGTATATGAATTTCCAGTGAAATTTTACCCCCAAACTGACAAGTTCAGGTGCTGGGAGACCACACAAGGTTCTGTTTACTTACTGCCTTGTTAATGACTATATCTCTCTTTTCTTTTAGTGTTTGTATCTCCCAGAAGTTTGTGGGGCAGCAGGTAAACCTCTCTTGTTTAATGACTGGGCAGAATCTTGGAATGTTCACTCATAATATTGTGGGACCAGTCATTGAGCCTTGGGATCAGGTAGTAACAATAGAGGTTGCCTCTAAATTTTGCAAATTGAAAAAAAAATCTATGATGATAAATCTGGCACAGTAATTATTAACAAAAGGGAACTCCAACAGAATGCTCAGTTATCAACAGTAGCCATTGCTATACCAACACGTACCACCTGAAAAGAGTATGTGATTCACTTCTGCAAACTTTCTCATCATCCTCACCCCTCCGAAAGTAGTGTATTTCACCTCCACAGCATGTTGCAGGTTCAACATTCCTATGCTAATAAAACCAAAACCATGTATTAAAAAGAGTGTAACCAATGTGTATTGTAATTTTACATTTCGCTCTCTGTAATAGTTTTCTCTGTTGATTCAATAGAAGTTATTTTAGAATGCATATTTATAGTATTTTGTACAACAGAAGTAAGTTCTAGTGAAGTTTAAAACTTTTTTCTTTTCTCATACTTATCTGTTAAGCAATTATTAAAATTATTAGTTTTTTTTTCTAATTAGTTTCCACCCAGAGAATTTTACCTCCTTTCAAACAAATTTTGAGCATTAATCATGTGTAAGTATGTGTATCAGAATAGCTCGCATTAAAAAATTACATAAAGGACTTGCAAAAATTAATAGAAAAATTGAATTAAAATTGAATTAAAGTATGAATTTATTTTGATACAAAAACATTTCTGAAATACATGCACAATTTTCTTTTTCTTTCTTTCTTTTATTTTTCTTTTTTTTCCAGAAGGCACATGAGCTTGTTGACAGAGACCTGGGGTTGGGGGAAAGCATAGTGGTTAAGGAAACCAGATTCCACATGGCTGACCATGGTTTGAATCCCAGTCCTGGTGTCTTGAAAAATGCAAGGTGCCTGTGCCTGTATGTTCCAAATCCCAACAGAGTGGAGAAATGGAAGAAAAGGGATTGTGGCATGAACACATCTTATTGGGGTGGTGCTCTCTCTCGCACGTGAGTACATGTGGACTCTGGCAAAAAGAAAAAAATCAAAATGGACTTTATTTTTGAGTAGAAAAGACTTTTGATGATCTTCCAGCAAGACAGAAGACAGAAATTTGTAGTTGTTTATAATTTTTTTGACAGTAAGATTAACTTTGATAAATGGAGGATCAGGTTTGGCAGAATGGAAAGCAACACGTACATTGGCAGTATGTCTAGCTTTGGCAGATTCACAAAAAAGATACTATGCTCACTATTTTTAGGGTATAGAGGACAAACATAGAAAAAAAATTAAGTGAAGGATTTTGATAATAATAGCAGCCAGTGGTGTAGTTATTAAGACAGTCGATCTTACATGGTTGACTAAGCAGTTTGAATCCCAGTCTGGGTGGTATGTGTATGTTCAAAGTCCTGAAAGGATGGAGAGAGAGAGTAGAAGTTGTGGCATTACCATCCCCCACAGAGAATGCTTTCTCACTTAGCTCTGTTTCTGTCTCTCCTTAGCTCTGTTTCTGTCTCTCTTTCAGGTGATTGCACATACCTTCTTCCCCCCAAAAAAGAGTTAGATAATATTCCTATTCAAGGGATATTCCAAAATATTGCATTTTTATTAAATTAAACTGCAAAAGTCAAAGTGACAGACATTTAAAGATTAATATAATGTTTTATTTTTAATTCATTCTTTGTGCAAAAAAAATTTTTATGAGTGATGTCAAAACCTCCAATATCATTCTAATCATGGAGTTTCTCTTGAATGTGTAATAAGTCGCACAACGTAACAAATGAGAGAAGATGGGAAACTATGGTCTTCCACATTCTTCATGATAGGCTTTCCAAAGTGGCTTTCTGATCACACAAGCATATAATGCCTTTGTTACATCACACAGTATCCTCCCTGGCTATTGATGATTGCGTCAGAGTTGGACTCCTGATTCCAGGTGAACTCATTAATAGACGTGGCTAAGCCTATCACATGATCACTCCTAGAGTATGAATTAAGACACCATGTCATGTTAATACTGACCATAAGAATAAAAGATCTGAGTCTTGCCTAAGATCTATTTTCTAAGTTAGGTTGATTATTGTTTCCTTCCCCACTATGATAAAAGTATATTTATCATTAAATGTAAGCCATTTTTTAAAAATAGAAGTTATATATCTGAAAATCACTGGTCTCTGCTTCTCAAACCACAAAGAACCCAGACATCATTTTTCTATAGACAAGCTATAGAAAAACTATCTATGTCCCAGCATTCTCCTCACTCCCGTCTCACAGGTCGGAAACCAATGTTGGAGAAAGCTCATTCCCTAAAATTTCAGGGTATTGCCACTTGGTCACTTTAATGGCCATTGCAAAGGAGAATCCCCACACCACTTGAGATTAGAGGTGGTAGAAGATGCTAGAATCGCTGGGCATTGGCCTCAGACAGTGGAACCACATGGCACTAATGTGTTTGGTGGCCTTAGTGGGAACAGCCAGAATAAGTGGGCCAGTATGAGACTGAAAGACTCTGAAGACACAGAAAAGATGGTCTGATACAAAACTACATGGGATCAGGAAAACATCAAAATGAAAATGAGAAAATATTAATAAATAAATGGTGACAAAATATACAAATAAAGCAAAATAACAAGGGTTGTAGGATGAAGGAGTGAATCTTGTGATTGAACTATGATAGAATACTTGTATCAAATCATCCCCCCCCCCAAGGAGAATAAGTATAAAAACTCAACTGCACCTAGCGAATAATTGTTCAAGGTATTGGCAGTCTTCCAAGACAGCCTGCAATTGCTGGAGAAAATTATAGAGGAAAGAGAAACACATTGATGTGAGCTGGGCCTTCTCTGACGATTCTTTTTTAAAAAATTGCTGAAGTGCACATGTGCTCACCAGAGACAGATGGGAGAAGGGAGCGAGAAAGAACCCCTCGGAGGGAAGGACTACACTGCAATCACTTCTCCATTCTTTTCTTGAGGTCTTGGGAGCACACATACATCTGGCATGTTTTACGAGCCCCTGTGTCAGGGATTCAAACCCTGTTGTTGGCATGTGGGATCCAGCCACCTTAACCACCATACCACCTGCTGGCGAACGTGGTGGATTGGAGATGTGGGTAACCTCAAAGAGCTGTTGGGAAAATTTTTATACTTAGGAACCCAAGGAGCCAGTGTTTAAGGCACCAGAATTCAAGGAAATGAGAACAGCAGAGCCTGAGTGTGGCACGCTGTGCTGGTTTTGCCTTTGAGGCGTTTTGCGATGTCTAAGCTGCTCTGTGGCTGGAACCTGAGAAAGAAAATAGAATGCAGTTGTTAAGAAACTAAGCAGAGGTTTGCAGTCTCACAAAGCTGGGGAGGCAAAAATGTGGAGTTCAAGGGCTCCCACAGGTGAAGGACCAAGACAGCACCACAAAATTTCAGTAGAGACCTCTTGGAGGAAGGGAAATTCAGAAACAGACCAGCCTCACAAAGTCTGAAATCCAAATTGGACATATCGTAGTCCCTGATCTGCTTCTACTCTGCCAGGCAGGAGAAAGTGAAACCCTTTTTGGGGAAAAACAATAGCAACAACAAAAAAAAATTAAGGAACTCTACAACAATTTTTCATACTTCATTACCTGTTCTCAATAAAAATAACACGGCATGTCATAAAATAGGATCAAATAATTGAAGACTAAGAAGGAAGAAAGACCCTTGGGTAGTCTTGATATAGGAACTAAGAGATAGGGTTCTTTACAATAAATTTCACCAGGAAACTAACATTTATAAGGAATAAAATAGAAATTCTAGAACTCAAAAATACAATACTAAAATTAAGAGCACTATTATGGTCTAATGGCAGATTACAAACTAGAAAAGAGGATTAGTGAACTAAAAATAGGTTAAGTAAAAAATTATAGAGAAAAGCTCTGAGGGAAAAAAGAATTTCAAAAATAGAGAAAACAGTGTAAGTTATACAGGGCATAATGAAAAGGTCTAAAACTAGTGACATATGGATTCCAAAAGTATAGAGTAGGATGAACCAAGCAGATGCAGTATTTGAGAATAAATATGGTTGATACATTTAAAAAAAAAAAACTGATTCAAGGTGTATAGACCAACTAGATATCAGGGATGGTCAAATATGCTGCTAATGTCCTGTTAAAGTTAAGATACACTTACATGGGACAGCAGATAGTGCGGTGTTCATATCACTGGACTCACATGTAGTCAAACACGGTTCGAGTCCCAGACCCAGTGGCTTAAAACTCACGCCAAGCACATGTGCGTGTGTTACTAAAATCCCAGGAGGAGACTGGACAGAAGCGATTGTAGTATGACTATTCCCCATGGAGGGTGATTTTTCGTTTTCTATCTTTCTGTTTCTGCCTGTCTTTCTGTGAGCACACGTGCCCTATAGCAACAATCTCTTTCTCTCAAAAACAAAAACAGAAACAAACAAAAACAAAAACAATCCAGTTACATATTTTACACACTGTATTCTGTGCCGTGTCATTTAAAGGAACTACATATAGGTCTTTTTGGAATTTCTATTATGTCTTTGTTTTTGTTTTGCTTTGTAGCATATACCTATACAATAGACTGATAAAAAGCTGTAAAATACGCATGATGGGCCAGCCCTGTAGCGCAGTGGTAGACTTGGTGGACTGGAAGCCATACCCACAGGGCTGGCTGCAGCTGGAGTCCTGACCCTGGTGTCTTGAGAACATGCTGAACATGTGTATGTACATGCCCTAAATACTCATGGGATGGAAAGTTGGGTAAGGGGTGCTCTTTCTTTCTTTCTTTCTTTCTTTCTTTCTTTCTTTCTTTCTTTCTTTCTTTCTTTCTTTCTTTCTTTCTTTCTTTTTCTCTGGTGAGCACACACATACCCTCTGGCAAAAAATACAAGAGTAATTAACAGGAGGCTGAAGAGAGAGGGACAATGGAAGGAGGGAGAGAAAACTAGAAAAAAAACTGTGATTGAAAAATCTCTTTATTTTTTTCAGTTGTCAGAGGGCATGTGCACTAGCCAAACAGAGAGAGAGAGTCTCAGTGAGATACCGCCGTTTCACAATCCTCCTCCATTTCTCCATCCTACTGACATCTGGGGCACACATGCGCAAGTGTGTGGCAGGTTTACCTGAGTCAGTCCTCAAGTAACATCAACAGGATGAAGAGAGAGAAGGAAAAACTTGTGTCGTGACCATGTTCCACTAGTGAGCACTTTCTCCCTTTCTCCGTCTGTCTCTGGGGTATGCACATGGCCTATGAAATTAAAAAAATATATAATTAAAAATTAGTTATGGGAAAAATGTTTTTAATTGCATAGATGTTCACCTGAATTTTTTAATTTTTTGGTAATTACAAATCAATTTTGTTTTTGTTTTTATTTTATTTTATTTATTATCATAATGTTTATATTATATTGAATTACATGTATATTTACAGTGTATTACATTTCTTTTTTCATGCTTATCAGTCAAGACAAAGACTTTACTATCCACATCATCATCAAATAGCTTTACATCATTTTTTCAGATTATTATTATTATTATTATTATTATTATTTTAAACATTCAAGCACTATATATTGTTTGGCTTGTATAAAGAATTTACCCAATCTGAAATACTTCTCAGACCAGTCCATTTGAGAATACTACACATGTTATCATCAACAGGTAATAAACCCACCTGAGTTTGTGGTAGTTGAGATTTTTACCTGCTTTTAAGCGTGTTTCCTCTTCTCCCATAGAGCCATCACAGAATAAATTCTAAAATAGTTAGTGGCATATAAAAAATTCGTGTTCAAGGAAAAAATTCTCTGCTACTCTTTACCTTAATACCTTCCATTTATCCATCTAAACCTGGCTTTAAATGTATGTCCTCAGTAAACTTTCTATGCACCCTGTGGTACTATGACATAGAGCTGGGTGTTGTCCATGGTTCCTGGCTGGTATTTAGTATTTTGTTCTTGTTTCCTGAAGCATCTTTAGAACAGCTTCAGAAAGATAAAAGTGAGGCGGGTGATAAAAGTCCCACACCATTGAGTCCTTCAGTGCCCGCCCAGGAATGCATACAAGTAGAGAGAGCAATAGTGGAAATCAGAAGCTCTATGTGTGGCTGAGAAAGTTGGAATAAAATGATAAACAGACACAAACAATCAATGTAAACAAGTGGAATCAGATACGAAATGGTGTACCACAGCAATACTTAAAAAGTCATTGACAATCAGTAGGTAGTGTGGAGGTTAAGGCACTGGATCCCACATAGCCAACACCATGGTTCAAATCTCAGACCCAGCAGTGTAAAAAATACACCAGGCACATGTGCATGCCCAAACTTCTGAAAGGAGAATGGAGGATTTGGAATTGCTGGGTGGTCAGTCTCTCTGGAGAGTGATTTCTCACTTTCCCTCTCTCTTTCTGTCTCTGTCTCCAGAGAGTGCACATTCCCTACAGCAGAGACAAAGCAAGGTCACTGACAATTCAATATGTACTTAGAAAAAAACTGGTAGAGCTATTATTGAATGTGCACAGCATAACATAATGTTCAATGTTTAATAAAATGGATATGTCAATATCCTTGATTTGATTATTGTAGGCACCGTACGGATGTTTTGAAAAATAATACTGTACCCCACAAAAATGTGCAATTATGTGTATACCAGAAATCGTAATGAAAATAAATGAATATTGGCAAAGGACTGCCTAGAAAAAAGGTCACTCACCACATTGCTCTATATGGTTTAAATATACTATTTATGTTTTATAGAGTATTTAAATTTTCTGATGATCTTGTTTAAAAATTGTTTATACATTGTAAATTCTATTTTTTTGGTTTCTTCATTTATGATTCTCCCCTACCCCATCTAATTTAGATGCATTCCAGTAAACCTAGAAACAATATCTGACAAGATTTGAACACAGGGAGGAGAGGAAAGGAAATAAATATTTTCCAATTTGGGATCGGGAATATATTTAATCTTTGAATGTGTTTATCAGATGGATTTAATAATGCACATTGTAGAATAAACCAGTTTACAACTGAATTATTTGCTACTTAGTCCATATGTCCAGGAAATTACACAACATGGACCATTTTCAATAACTTTTTACTTTAATAATTCCTTCCTACTCAGCAACAGAGCTATACAAACCAGTTTGGTCTAGAGATGCAATATGTCCAAATACAAGTGTATTTTTAAAAATTAAAATACATTTTCATTTTAAAAAAGAGAGATATTATGGATTTCAAAATTTTTGCACCAAAATAAACACACATTTTAATTCCATTTTCCAAAAAAAGTCTTTAAATAATGATTTATTTCATTTTAAAAGTATCATTATTATTATTTTAAAATTTGCTATAGGGAACATGCACTCACTAGAGAAAGACAGAGAGAGAGAGAGAGAGAGAATGAGAAGCAAGCTGCCAGGTCTGGGACTCAGACCACAGTGGGGTAAGTGGGAGTCCAACACCTTAACCACCACATCACTTGCTGACCCTTCCACACACTTTTTTGAACTTCCTTGCTATGTATGCAGTAAAGTGCCAAATAGATGTTTTAAGAACTGGACTTTAAAATAGAAATCAAAATTGGTGAATCAGAAAGAATGCACAAAATCCTCAGAATGTTTATTGTAGCAAGGATGACTGAACCTGTGTGCCTAAGAGAACTGTCTCCATGTAGGCTGGGCATATTGCCTTTACCCTGTGTGGATCATATTTTGAGGCATTAAATGATGCATGAATTGAAAAGTCTATAGCATTGAATAAGGAAAAAGTGTAATGTACTAGGAATAGCTTTTATAGTACTTTCCTATAACACATAAACACGTTTGTGTTTTGACCTTTCATACAATAAAACTGTACCATTTGACATAATACAAAAAGAAAGAAAGAGGGAAAGAAAGAAGAAAGAGAAAAGAAATAAGAATGAACACATACACACACACACAAAAAAAAAGGAAAACAAATCTCCAATCTTTCCCCACCTTTAAGACCCTGACTCCAGAAGGATCCTCCTGCCAGAGTGGGAGGCCTGATTCACTGAGAGGCCAGAAATCCGAGCAGACAGGCCCTGCTGGGTTTCCCAGCCATCTATGACCAGTTCATGTCTATGCAATGATCTCTCCAGGAAAATCCAGAAGGACAATGTTTGGAGAGCTTTGGGATCGCTGAATGCATGGAAATTCCTGGAGGATGATGCACCCTGAGAAGTTTTGGAAGTTTTGCACCCCTTCCCACATGCCTAGTCCTCTGCATTTCTTCATCTGTGTCCTTTAAGGTGTCCTTCATAATAAAAAAGTAATCATAACCTTAACCCCGAGTTCTGCGAGCCTGCTCTAGCAAATTCTTAGAACCCAAGTAGGGGAGAGGATTGAGGAAACTCCAACTTGATGCCTGTTGGTCAGAGGTTCTGAAGGCCTGGATCCCACATGGCTGCTCTGAGATTCGAGTCCTGGTCCTAGCAGGTGAAAACAGACCAGGTGCATGTATGTGTGTGCCCCAAATGAAAAGGTGAATGGAGGAGAAGGGATTGTTGCATGGCAAACCCCCCTTGCAACAGGAGGTGGTGATTTCTCACTTTCCTTCTCTCTCTGTCTCTCTCCAGTAAGTTCATGTGCCCTATGGCAAGAATCTGAAGTAAAAAAAAAAAAAAGTTCTGGAGGCCAGGATTTGAGACCTGTTTCTGGACAAAGGAGGAAGTTTCAGGGACAGAGCCTTAAACCTGTGGGATCTAAAGTTCTCTACCTGGAGATGCTACCAGGTAGAGCATCAGAACTGAATTGGACTAGAGGATGCCCAGCTGGTGGCTTTGGCAGAACTGATTGCTTATTTGTGGAGAGAAATCCCCACTCATTCTAGGATCATGGAAGTGACCTGTGTTGTTCCAAATGAGTGGCAGAAAATTGGTGTGTTTTTCTGGACTCACACATTCTCAGTTATGTTAAGGGTCCCTGTGTCATTTTTCACTGTACACTTTCACTGTGTTTATTTTAGTTTGAAGTACATTATATTGTTATTATGTCTGTCTCTCATACTACATGGAGACAACCTTAAAGACAGGGAATATTTGTTTTTTATTTTGTATCTTCAATATCATGAAGACAAAGAATTAAATATGAGGGACCAGTAGATGACATAATGGTTAGTCACTGGACTCCCACACGGCTGACTGCGGTTAAAGTTCTAGACCTGGAGGTTGAAACATACCAGACATGCCCAAAATGTCAAGATGACAATGGAGGAGAAGGGACTGTGGTGTGGCTATCCCCCTTGGGAAATGACTTCTCACTTTATGTCTCTCTTTATCTCTCCAGAGAGAGCATGCACCCTATAACAAAAATCTCTCCAAAAATAAATAAATAAATAAAATTTGAAAAATAATTAAATATGAATATTGAATACATGAATTAGCAGACTATAGTTGTATTTCTTTTTTCTTTTTTTTTTTTTTTTTGGAGAGGTTTTTGCTATAGGGTGTGTGCACTCACCAGAAAGACAGAGAGATAGAAAGTGAGAAATCACTCCCCAGGGGGGATGGCCACACCACAATCCTTTCTTCTCCATTCTCCTCTTGGGATCTTGAGCACGCACGCACATGCACCCAACGTGAGTTTAAGCCACTGGATCCGGGACTTGAACCGTGGTCGACTACATGGGAGTTCAGTGACATAGCCATTATGCTAACTGCTGGCCCCTAGAGTTGCATTTCTGCCTGTCTTAAGGAGGGCATATACCCCATGACATTAGAATTCCTGAAATATTTTTGTTTTGTTACTGATCTTAAAGAGAACACACTCAAATTTCACCACCAAGTACATCAAATATGATGTACTCTTTTTAATATTTTTCCAAGTATAAGCAATCACTCATGTATTAAGCTTACTAAGAATTTTATTTTAGTATTGAAGAAATTTTGAATTTTATTAATTTTTTTTTTTTTTTTGCATTTCATCAGTTGATTGTAAACTTTTAATCTTTTAGTCTCTTAAAATAGGAATTTATAGGGACCAGCAAGTGCCATGGATGTTAAGGAGCTGGATCCCACATGGCTGGCTGCTTGGTTTGAGTCCTGGACCCTACAGTTTGAAAATCATGTTGGTTGCATATGCATGTGTGACTAAAATCCCAAGAGGAGACTAGAGGGAGAAGGGATTGCAGCATGGCTTTCCCCCCTGGGTATTCCCTTTCTCTGTATGGCAAAGACACATACCCTCTAGCAAAACCCAAGCCAAAACAAAACAAAACAAAACAAAGATTTGCAGAAACTAATTTCTAATGTTAAAACAAAACTCCCTTCTTGGCATAGGCTCTACTCATAATGGCCTATCTTTTTATGTATTGTCAGGTTCAATTTTTAGTTTTGTTTGGCATTGTAAAATATTGTTCATATGAAAGAGTGTCCTCTTATTTTCCTTTTTTTATATTGTCTTTGTTTTTGTATTGAAGCTATTCTAAATCAAATATTAAAATTTTAAGTGGAGATTATTAAATATAAGCTTCTCCTGTGTATTTATACCGTGTACTACAGGGACCCCAATTATAGGTGTTTCACGGTATGGGATTTGGCTCTGCTTCCTGGGAGTTTTATCACTAACTCCTCAGACAGCCATCGGTGTGGGGGACTATAAAAGAGACATATAAATAACATGTTGCATTGTATATCATTAATTTTGACAAGGACTAAGATTCAGACACAAACTAGGATATAAAGAGATGGTAGATAAATTGCAGGGTAAGAATCGTGGCAGTTAACAACTTTGCAACAAATTTGCTAGAAGATAAATTCTTATGAGAGTTAGAAAATTAATTCCAAATTAAATTCTAAATTAGAAAATAATACGGATAATGATTAACAACAGGTAATACATATTGAGCATTAATAGATTGTATACAAGATTACTGCACAGGTCCAAAAATTAAAATTAAAACAGACATGCAATGGCATGGAGATAATATTTAATAGCTCTAGCATGGGGATTCAGCCTAAAGCGTCTTTTCTTCCTCTGCCCCGTTATATGTGATTGAAGGAGAACAGCGCCACCCTGGATGTAGGCAGCCCCGGCATGGCCAGCTCCCCTCCCGCACCCGGGACCCTGCAGCTCTGCTACGAGACCGTGAACGGGTCCTGTGTGAAGGCGCCCTACTCGCCTGTGTCCAGGCTCCTTCTGTACGCGCTGTGTGGCTTCGGGGCTGTGCTGGCTGTGTTTGGAAACCTCCTGGTGATGGTTTCCATCGTCCACTTCAAGCAGCTGCACTCCCCCACCAACTTCCTCATCGCCTCCCTGGCCTGTGCTGACTTCTTGGTGGGCGTCACCGTCATGCCCTTCAGCATGGTCAGGTCGGTGGAGAGCTGCTGGTACTTTGGGAAAAGCTTCTGTACTTTCCACACGTGCTGTGACGTGGCATTTTGCTACTCATCTCTCTTCCACTTGTGCTTCATCTCCATCGACAGGTACATTGCGGTTACCGACCCTCTGGTCTATCCGACCAAGGTCACTGTGCCCGTGTCCGGACTGTGCATCGCTATGTCCTGGGTCCTGGCGCTGGTGTACAGCAGGGCCGTGTTCTACACAGGCGCCTATGATGACGGGCTGGAGGAATTAACAAATGCCCTCGATTGTGTGGGTAGCTGTCAGCCTGTTGTTAATCAGTTTTGGATTTTGATAGATTTTCTATTATTTTTAACACCAGCCTTTGTTATGATGGTTCTGTACAGTAAGATATTTCTTGTGGCTAGAAAACAGGCCAAAAGGATAGAGAATTTTAGTAGCAAAGCAGAATCATTATCCGGGACTTACAAAGGTGGCAGGGCCGCCAAGAGAGAGAGAAAAGCAGCCAAAACCCTGGATATCACGGTGGTAGCGTTTTTGATCTCATGGTTACCCTACATGATTAATACATTTATTGACTCTTTTCTGGGTTTTATAATACCCTCCTGTGTTTATCAAATACTTTACTGGCTCTGTTACTATAACTCTTCTCTCAATCCTTTGATATATGCTTTATTTTACCCTTGGTTTAGGAGAGCAATACAACTAGTTGTTAATGACCAAATATTAAAGGAGAGTTCATCAACCATGAATTTATTTTCTAAATCAGCCTAAATTTGAAATTGCAGAACTTGTTGATAAAATGGAGATTTACTGATTGTTAGTTTGTAAACTACAGGGCACCTTGAAGCATTAGCTAGACATGGGTTTTCTCAATGAAAATTGACTCAAGATTTATATTTTCCACTTTTCTTAAAGCTATCCCCTTCCATGTTTTATTAGTTTTTTAATTATTTCCCTCTTCTGAGCCTTTCTTCATGCTTACCTTCCATCACTTCCAGAGGTGTCCCATTTCTCTGGTCCCTGTTAAAGTCTTGGATATCCTTTTCTATACGGGATTGATGCTGCTTTCTGTTACAGCAACTAGTTTGTCAGGGCAGAGGCGTTCTGTAGCTTCCAACAGATCCCAGATTGTGTACATCAGCCATGTCAGACTCAGGACAGATTCACAGTTTTTATATTTGGGATATTTTGTTAATGTGGGGGAGAATATGAGCAAATAGCAAGTTTTCTGAATTGCAATTTTCTTATGTATATGTTTTGCTCATCTCCTGAGGTTTGTTGCTTTGTCTCCCAGTCATAATGTTGAGCAATTTTCTATCTTATTTTCTCTATAACCACTATCCAAAGTTTATATATTATTGGTGTTCAAACATGCATTATGGGAGGATCGATCATTTAAGAAATGGTCCTAGCAGATGGACTAGGTCATTGGGAAAGTCATGATATATTCTCTATGCTAAAAGGGGTCATGACTTTCCAGAAAAACCAACATTTTTTTGCAAAAATATTGTGGATTATTTTTCTTTGTATCATTTGTAAACTAAAAGTGATTCCTTCTAGATGTTAAAAATTTAAAAGAACATATTGTTTTGATATTTTTTTAACTAGTAGAATCATAGCAGAAAACCTGTATAGAATCACTCTTTCGAGTTAAAAATTTTAAACATTAGTAGAAAACAGCGCCAAGTTAAAAAAAAGTACACCTTTGAAAAACTACTGGTCTCATATACTATGAAGAAAGGATTAATAGCTGTAAAAATAAAAAGTTATTTTATAAAACAGTAAGAGCAAAACCAATACCCAGTACACAAAAAAATAGGAAATTTTACCATAGAAAAAAATACAAAACTAATAAATAAATTAAAATACCAATATTACAAAAGCTTCAGGAAAAAAAACCCTAAAACTGTTTTTCTTGAAATTAAAAAAATGCATTAAAATACCTATTTGATGACTGCAGTAAGATATATAGCCCCAGCTAGGTGCTACTTTATAGTATGTTCATTCTACTCACTGAGATTTATGCTTAAAGTCAGACTTGTGTTCATGTATATGTATATATCAGCTGTTCTTGCTATTCAAAACATTTAGATTAATTAAGATCTTTAGTGAATCAATAAAATGTGGTGGGGGGGGGCATGGGAAGCAACCATAGATACCAGAGACAGTGTGGGAGGAGGGTGGGAGATGCCAAAGGGTGAGAGATAGGGAATGAAGGATGAGAAAAAAAACCAAAATATACAGGAAACAAGAAATGGAAAATTATTTGTTGACGATAACACATCTGTTGATGTGCTTGATTGAGCCAATATACAGTGTATTCTGGGTGGAAAATCTCATTTTGTATGCTGTAGTGATGTACAGTGAATGAATATAAATAAATAAATTTAAATTAAAAAAATACCAATATTACAAATAATCAAAAATGCTTTCAAAACTATGATAGAATTTTATATATCAAGTTGACATATATTAAAAAGATTAATAACATGTGATGATAACTAGAGTGTGAAGAATTCAGAACTCTCATAAGAATCTATCATGCTCATGTTCATTTCATGAGGATATATTTTCATGTGCCATTTTTGAGGAGCATTAAAATTTTGTTATAAGAATTTAATAAAAGAAAGCTGACCCCATAGCCTAGTGTTTAAGGAAGCCAGATCCCATATGGCCAACTGCAATTCAGTCCTGGCAGCATCTTGAAAAACACACTGGGCGTATATGTCTGTGCCTGTCTCAAATTCTGACAAGATGGACAAATGCAAGAGAAGAGACTGTGGTGTGACTATGCCCCATGGGGGAGGGTGGTTATTCTTTTCTTCATCTCTTGTCTCAATCTCTCTTTATGTTTCTCTGTCTCTCCTGAGACAGAGAGTGTGGGTGCCTTCTGGCAATTAGAAAAAATTAAAAGATAAGGGGATGACAAGTGGCATGGTGGTTAACAGCGCTGGACTCCCACATGACAAACCACAGTTTGAGTTCTGGACCTGGCAGCTTGCTTTCTCACTTTCTCTGTCTCTCTCTCACTCTGTCTCTCTCTCATAAAATTAAAATAAATAAATAAAGTTAAATAAAATAAACTCCCCAAAAATTAAAAGACAAATATTCCATGTCCAACAAGTGACCTTAAGAAAAGAGGTAAACAAGAGAAAACGACAATATGTTTATTGTACAATTATTAACTAAGGAAAAACAATGTAAGTATGGGTTACTTTAAATCATATTACACCTAGGTAGTGGATTATTATGAAACTGTAAGATGTTAAAGGCCAGCATGGTGGCAATGTGATAATACAATATAACCCATTGTCAAAGCCACATGGGAAAGTCCTGCGTCCATGTCCTGCAGTGTCCCTGTACTAACTGGGAGTGTGCAATAGTGCGTGATCCTGCCTGCCTGAGGCTGAGGCTGAGGGTGGAATATGGTGTGAAGATCCTGTTGGGAGTTACTCCTCTTTTTGTGTCTCTTGGAAGAAATAAATATATAAACCAAAAGGAGTAATAAAGAGCTAAGTGGTTTGTGTGAACAGACAAGGAAAGACAACAAAATATATTTTGACTAAAAACTCTCACTCAGATAGCAACATGTTATAGGTGATATGGTGCATTCATACATATATATACATGTTTATGTATGCATGTGCATGTGGGAGCTTTAAAAATTGTTTTGAGGGGCGTGGTGGCACCTGTCCTATGGCAAAAACCTATGGAGTCTGGAGGATTGCAGCATCGAGTCCATCTCACTCTCTCTAGCTCTCTCAGCAAGCGCACGATTTTTGAGTTCAGTAGTTAGTGTAATGGCTATGTGGCTGAACTCCCATGTAGTCAAGAGTGGTTCAAGTCCCGGACCCGGTGGCTTAAACTCATGCTGGGCACGTGTGTGTGCGTGCCCAAGATCCCAAGAGGAGAATGGAGGAAAAGGGATTGCGGCATAGTCATTCCCACCTGGGGGGTGATTTCTCGCTTTCTGTCTCTCTGTCTTTCTGGTGAGCACAAGCACCCTATAGCAAAAAAAAAAAAAATTGTTTTGAAAAATAAGACTAGAGTATATGGTTTTTTTTTTTTTTGGTGAAAAAAAGGTTTAAAATCCATTCATTGTTTTTTCATAATATGCTTTTTCTATGAAGTTTTGAAGACTCATATATAAATTTATATTATTAATTTAATGGTTCACTCAGACTTATTCTTTCTGATTTGGCCTCCTGGGAAGCTGGGACTACAAGCACATACTACCACACCTGGCTTTTAGTGTGGGCCAATTATTGAACCTGGGACTATTATGGGGCTTCCGTCTGTTGAGTAGCTGCAGCTAATAATGAATATGACTATTGTTGGGCTTGTATATATTCTTATATGTACTTTTCACAGTTTAATTTATATCCTGTATAAAAACAGGATAAAAGACATTGTGTGTGTGTGTGTGTGTGTGTTTGTGTATGTGTGTATGTGTGTGTGTGTGTTTGTGTATGTGTGTATGTGTGTGTGTGTGTGTGTTTGTGTGTGTGTGTGTGTGTGTGTGTATCTTTGGGTATTTAATTTGTAATGTAGCTCTTTTATTTGAATATTTGTGATATAATAAATATGTGAAAATTGATAGTATCTGTGAAGTCGCAACTGAAATTTATTTTACCAATGGTTTTAAAATACACTGAATAAAGCTTTTGTTGAAAAATATACAATAAAATTGATAGTACCATTTCACATATCTCAGTTCTGGTTGAGTTTTGAGCTTGATTTATCTGTTTGCGTGTTTCAGTGTAAGAATATCTTTTGAGGGCATATGTTTCCTTATCTAATGAAGCTAATTTAGCTGCATTGGTATATTTTAGGAGCTATATCTGAATGCAATGCAATTAAAATGCCTTAGAAATTATATCTTAATATTGTTGAAATATTTAAATGCTTTGCAGCAGGTCTTTAAGATCTTCAACTATTTTTCATCAATGTTTTTTTCATTTAATTCTTTCTTCCATGAGCAAAAAAGAGAGAAAGAAAAACAGGCACCCACAATAGAGTCTTCAGTCTGTCTCCAGCTTCAACCAACGCTGGCTCATTAATACTTGTGTTGAGAGAGGTGAACTCAGAAATGTCCATGTAGGTCAGCCTTACAAAGGGTTTCTACTGAGCCACGTTACAGCCTCATCCAATGTTAAATATGCTCTACATTCAGGAGTGTGGAAACTACCAAGAGTCATTCCCAAGATTTATTACTCACAGGACCATATGGTTAGGTATCATAGTGAAAATGAATTAAAGTGTTTGCTAATTTGCTCATCTACCAGAATCCTTGGGTGGTTAGTTCCAGAACATTCCTCCTTTGCCTCACCGAGATGACCAAAATCTGTGTATGCTCTGGTTCCTATAGAAGATGGTGAAGTATTTTTATATAACCTATACATAGCTTCCATACACTTTAAATCGCTTATTATAACTAATACCATGTAAAGGCTATGCAAACAATTGTTAGACTGTATTGCTGTGCAAAAAAAATTGACATGGAAAAAACATGTGAACATGTTCAGTACAGATTTAACCAATTATTTTTTGATCCATGTTCAGTTGAATCTTGAATAGGGAGTCATGGATACAGAGGGCCTTGGCTATGATAAATTAAAATCCAGAATTCCTTAAATAACAAAGGTTAGAGAGCACAGCAAAAGATGGGTGGATAGAAGACCCCTTCTGCAGAATCTTAGAGTATCTCAGTCCTCCCTAGTAGAGTCCTCAGTTATATTCTGAGAACCAGTCCAACTATTGACACATGTGGAAGAGTATCTGATATTTTTTTCAACTGTCTCATACTGTGAATATCTGAACTAAAAAATTGATTAAGAACTCTAGATACAATAATTAAATCGTGACCCTGTAATAGTATTGGTTATCAGTTCAAAGGCATCTCAGTAATCATGACTGATTTCAGAAATGTCAGAGGACTTCAAAGGACCCTCTTAAAAAGACTTCTTTCAATTTTTCATTACATGGATGGTTACAGGGTAATTAGTGAAGGAAATTTTAAAAACAGAACAAGAACCAAAAGTAAAATGAGGCTTTTAGAACCATTCATTGCAAACACAGCATTTAGAAAGAGGGGAAAAATGGAAGATGATTTTTTACATCCCAAATCTTAAACTTGACATGACTTTAAAAACTAAACTTTTGGGGAGACTGGCAGGTGGCATGACGTTTAAGGCACTGGACTCCCAAATGGCCAACTGCAGTTTGAGTCCCAGACTGATGTCTTATAAAGCATGCCAGGCACATGTGCATGCATACCCAAAATCCCACAAGGAGAAGTGATTGCTGTGTGGCCATCTTCCCTGGGGAAGCAGTGGTGATTTCTCACTTTAACTCTCATTGTCTCTCTCAAATGAGTGAATGTGCTCTTTGGCAAAAAACTTAAAAAAAGAAAAAAAAAAAAACACAACTTTTCCCAGCAATAGAGGGAAGGCTGAGCTCAACACATCAGCTGCAGTCACAAGATACAGAGACCTGTGACTGTGCCAAATGTGCTGGGAAAGGAGACTTCGCCAGGCTGGATGGAGCACGTCCCTTCTCAAAGGAGAATATTGCTAAGTGTGCTTGTGAGAGTTAGAGAAATGCATTTCTGGAGACAGGCCACAAAGAGCATCTATAGCTAATCACATGGAGACAAGGCCACTGGAAATAAGATGCTACCCTAGAGAAATACAAGAAAAAGGCACAATCTTAAATTTACTGAGATTTACTTCTTATACTCAGTTGAATGCAAGCTTATAAACAAATTTAAGTGACTTGCAGAAAAATCTATTTTACTTAGAGCACACCTGAGTGTATAGTATAATAGATGCATACCTATCACTAAGTGTATTTTCTTTCCTTCTCTCCAGCTCACTAACCTTTGAATGAATCCAAGATGCTTGGCAAAATGAATAAAGATATGATCACTCATAGCCCTGTGTGCGTTACTCCTTTTTTAAAAGATTATTATTTAATTTTATTTATTATGATTACTATTTTTAAATTTACATGTGCTCACCAGAGAGAGACAGAGAGAGAAAGAAAGAGAGAAAGAGAGAGATTGAGAAAGCAAGCCACCAGGTCCAGGACTCAAACCACTGTCAGTCATGTGGAAGTCCAGCACCCTAACCACCACGCCACTTTACTGGCCCCATTATTCCATATGTCTCCTTATACGCCATCTCAGCAATTCTGCACTTCTCAGTGCTTCATGACGCCTTAGACTTCCTCTTCTTCAAGCCTTTGCACACAGTGGCCTCTCTTCTGGATACTCTTTCCTTGTTTTTACACTCAATCTCTTTCCTCAACCCACAAGTGTTTACCTATTGATATCTTCCCAGCACACACATGGATAAAACTAATTTCTCCATTATGTTGTTATTCCATTCTATTCTACCAGGAGACCGCAAAAGGTTTATGGAAAAATGTAATTTAAGTATGGTTAATGTTGAGGCAGAAATATATTGAAACCTGTGCATAGTTTTTTTATATTATTTTTAATTAATTTTAATTATTATTTATACATTTAATCACTATACATCACTTAGATTATAAAGAGACTTTACCCAGCATGACACACACCTCATTCCTGCCAGACATAGCTTTTTCATAATATGCATCTCCATAAATTTTTGTAAAAAATGTATATCTATGTACACACACACAGATACACACACTGTGTGAATCCACACATTGTGTTGTCATTATTTGTTTACATCTTGACCTCTTATGCTGAAGTTAAGAGAACTAAATTAGAATACAGTGGATAAGATTTGACTTATTCAAAAATTGTCCTGAGGGGTTGGTCCTGTGACCTAGTGGTTAAGTGAACTCTATCCTGCATGGTCACCTACATGGTTTGAATCCCAGCCTGCCATATGAAACACATGCTGGTCTCCAAAATCTTGACAGGATGGAGAAATGAAAGAGAAATATTCATAATCGTTAGACCCTGTCCCAACGAGGGGTGCTTCTCCCTCCATCTCTCTCTCTCTCTCTTTCTCTGTCTCTTTGTCTCTGGAGAGAGTCATTACACGCTTTGTAAAGGTTTCCAAATAAAAAGTTCTACTAAGCAACAAACCATCAATCAGGATGAGTGGAAAAAGTAACTTAGTTTGGGTTATCCAAGAGTAGACCCTAAGACAATTATTTCACTGAATGAAGTTTCTTGGGGAAGTAAAGAAACTGCCAGAATTGGAATGGGAAAGTGAGAGGAGCAAGAAAAGCGTCCAGTGAAAGGTCCACCGTGGGGGTCACCAGTATAAATAAAGCTCACAGTGTAGAGTCATCCCACCTAGTTGGTCATGGAGCTAGAGATTTACACACCAACTCCCATGGATCACTGGATGAGAGCTCTGCCAAGAACTGTCCCGGTGTCTAGATCTTCCCACTTACACTGTGGGTTGCAAAGTGAACCCTGGGGACAAAAGAAAGACATCTGTCAACAAGTTCTGGGACCTGCAGGGGGACGTAAATGAGCCTGTGTTCACTGCAGCAGTCAGGTCGAGAGCATGGGGCTGAAACACCGACAGCTTCTGTGACAAGGGTGAGAGTAAACCACACTGATGAGGCGCAATGAGGTCTTTGTCAACCTAAGAGGAGGGGTGAGCTAATGCAGGAGACCAGCATGTTTCCAGTTTCTCCAGGCCTAATATGTACTTTCTCCATTTCCAAACCTTTTGATTTAGGTCAAGTCATTGATGTCTGCTAGCTGCATTAACCTGGTACTTAACACGATGCGTATTATAGTGTCTTACTTTGTAATTTATCTCTGTTACTTGAATTTTTTTTTTTTTTGGAGAGATTTATGCTATAGGGTGCGTGCGCTCGCCAGACAGACAGAGAGAGACAGAGAGACAGAAAGCGAGAAATCACCCCCCCAGAGGGGATGGTCACGCCGCAATCCCTTCTCCTCCATTCTCCTCTCGGGATCTTGGGCACGCAAGCACACGCGCCCGGCGTACGTTTTAAGCCACCTGGTCCGGGACGCGAACCGCGGTCGACTACGTGGGAGTCCAGCAACATAGCCATTACGCTAACTGCTGGTTCCCATGTTACTTGAATATTTTTGATAAAATAAATATATTGAAATTTGTAGTATCACTTGACACATCTCAATTCTGATCTGAACATTGAATTTATTTTGTTTATTTATTTTAATTTAAGGAGTATATATCATTACAGTATCCACCTGTGGCATGTTTTTATAATTTCATGAAGACCAACATAATGTATTAGAACATAACTTTTCCTGGCTAATTGTACACATGCTTTGAATTTGTAAACCTTTCTTGAGCTATTGTTATTATGATTATTCCTTACTTGTGAGACATTCTCTTATGTTTATGCATTTTTTTCAACCCATTAAAGGCATCTTAGACTCCTTCTATTGCTTTATCCACCATTATTAGGTTCAGACGAGGAATACCATCCATTCATTTTTAATTAAATGAATTGTGAAACTCACTTTTCTAGCTATAGAAAAGTCATGCTTCTTATTTTAAAGATAACAAAGCTAGGTCTGACTTCCACCGGCACAGCCATTGCAGTACATTGAGCTCCACAGACAATGCCGGGGCAAGTGAAAGCCAGATGGGCACTGGGCGACTCTGTGACTCGTGGAGAAAAGAGAACTAAACACGGGCAAGGGAGATCCTAAGAAGCTGAGATGCAAAATGGCATCATACGCATTCTTTGTGCAAACTTGCTTGGAGGAGCACAAAAAGAAGCACCCAGATGCTTCAGTCAACTTCTCAGAGTTTTCTAAGAAGTACTCAAAGAGGTGGAAGACCATGTCGGATAAATAGAAAGGAAAGTTTGAAGATATGGTAAAGGCAGACAAGGCCCATTGTGAAAGAGTAATGAAAAACTATAAACCTTTTAATTGGGAAACAAAAAGGAAGTTCAAGTATCCAAATGCACCCAAGAGGCCTCCTTCTGTCTTTTTCTTGTTCTGTTCTGAATATTGCCCAAAAATCAAAGGAGAACATCCTGGCCTACCCATTGGTGAGGTTGCAAAGAACCTGGGAGAGGTGTGGAATAACACTGCTGCAGGTGATAAAAAGCCTTATGAGAAGGCTGCTAAGCTGATGGTAAAATATGAAAAGGATATTGCTGCATACAGAACTAAAGAAAAGACCAATGCAGCAAAAAAAGGAGTTGTCCAGGCTGAAAAGAGCAAGAAAAAGAAAAAAGAGGGAGGAGGAGGAAAACGAGGAAGATGAAAAAGATGTGGAAAAGAGGAAGATGAAAAGGATGAGGGTAAAGATGATGAAGAAGTTGATTCTAGTGCAGTTTTTTTCCCTTGTCTATAAAAATATTTTACCACCCTGTACGAAACTCCTTCCTTTTTAAGACAAAAATTGAAATGTAAGGCTGTGTAAGATTTGCTTTTAAAATGTACAATGTCTTTTTTTGTATAGTTAACACACTACCGATGTCTCTTTAGATAGCCCTGTCCTGGTGGTATTTTAAATAGCCACTAACCTTGCCTGGTACAGTATGGGGGTTGTAAATTGGCATGGAAATTTAAAGCAGGTTCCTGTTGGTGCGCAGCACAAATTAGTTATATATGGAGATGGTAGTTTTTTCACCTTCAGTTGTCTCTGACGCAGCTTATATGAAATAATTGTTGTTCTGTTAACTGAATGAATACCCTCTGTAATTGCAAAAAAAAGAAAGAAAGAAAGAAAGAAAGAAAGAAAAAAGTTGCAGCTGTTATCTTAACATTCTGAATGCTCCTAAGTAAGTACAATTAAAGAAAAAAGATAACAAAGCTAAAACCAAAGAATTTTAAAATATCTGATGAAATAGCATTAATCTTGTGGTTTCAAAGAAATACTTCCAGCATTTACTTTAATATATTTCAGTGCTCTTTATTCTTTTTTTAGTGGCCTTTCAAGTACCTTAGCAAGTCATCTAATATTACCACTTTCATTCTTTGATCAATATACTCTTCTGGCTTTTTTAAAATATGCATTTGTAAATATTTATTATAGTTTAAAAATCAAATGTGTTCAGTCTTCTCTTCTGTCAACTAGCCTGTTTGAGTTAAGACTAATCTATTGGCCTTTGCTTCTGTGAACACTTATGAAATACTTCCAGTAATGAATACAGGGGTGCGATCCATGTGCTCCAAAACAGAAGGACATAACAATCAACCAATTTAAATGGATTAATGCTATTATTCCTACAGTGGGCACATTATAAAGTTGAGTCTGTTCCTCTCTCACTTGCTCATATGGTGCTTTCTACCATATTTTGATACATTAAGAAAGTCCTTTCCAGATATGGTCCCTTGATATTGGACTTCTCAGTCTGCATGATGATGAACCCCCAAAATTTTCTGGTCATTATAAATTACCCAGTCTGCAGTATTCTGTTATAGATGCACAAAATGAACTTAGACAACCTAATTTCCTACATTCCTGTCACTACTGTAAGGGTAAAGGTCTGCACAGGGGAGACTATTGTCAAAACGACCTGGTCCTCAGCTCCCACACCTTCTCATTGGGCAGTTTTGCAATTAATGCCATGCGACATGTTCTTTGACTCAACTTGAGCTGTTGTTGCAAAAAGATCATTTCAAATCTGAAAATAAATGAGCAGGATATTTTCATGAGCTTGAGACTGAAAAAGTAGCTCAGAGCCCTGCTGCTGGGATTTAATGATGTTGTGTTTCTTATTTTTTCCTTTGAATTTTTGTTTTGATAGGTGAAGTCAAAGGGAGAAGGAGCAAGGAATCTTGGTGTCTGGGAACCTTGAGTTCCTGTGATTCTGCACTATACCATGTCCCCTTCTTCCTGCAAAGGGTCCTCGGCCACATGCTCCTCGATTCCCTGAATCTTTGGCCTCTACCCGACTTCTCCCTTCCCACCTGGACCACTGGTTGCTGCCATCTCTGCCCACCCTGGCAGAGGCATCCATGAAGCAAGCATGAGTAGAGCTGTGGTCATGTGCACCCTCCACAGTCTTAGGACATAGGCTATTGTTCCCATCCAAGGCTGTTGGGGCCACAGCACCTTTGATGGCTTGCATAGTGGGGCTAAGCCACTTGCCACCATCAATCCAGATCTCAAATGTTTTCTGGTCTGGAGGTTGCAACTCCTTGGTGGACGCCTGTCTACATTTGGCTGATGTGATGGGCCCATGAGAAGGGCAGATGTGTTCCTCAGCTTCCTTGCCCCTATTCTTGCTATGCATATTTGCTTAACAGTTTTCAGAGAAAGAGCTGTGTGCATGCTGAGTTGCAGGGCACAGCATACAGACACACTCTGATAATACTTCTGTGGCCAAGTGAGTGGAACATTACATAGCAAATATCCAAACCGGGACAGGTCAAGACAGGACAAAAATTTATACTTTATTACATTCAATAACAACTTTTTCCATGTTTATTAACAAAGATTCCAGCCTTTTAATTTTGCCTTGAGCCCTGAAAATTATATAGGGAGTTTTAAAAATAGGGAATAGGTGATATTATTGTCCAATTCCGGGCTAGACTATTTGGGGATGGTTGTGAACATAAATCTCTTGGTTGTGAAAATTACATGTGTTGTTCAAAGGCAGCAGAACACAGGAAAACATGTTTCATAGAATAACTTGCTAATTGTAATCATCCAAAGTAAATTTCCTTTCATAATTCACACCTTACACTGCAGAGAATTCCTTGTGAAGAATTAAAATAGGTGAAGTTGATTGGCTGACTTTGAGGGCATCTTGGAGGAGAAGACTCTTAAAAGGTGATTTCTCAAAAATGGAGTAATATGGCATGTGAATATCTTCTGTAAGGAAGAGCTTCACAAATATAAAGAAGTAGGTATTTAAGTTAAATTTCCTCATTTATTTAGGTAATTAATAATATAATTTCTCATCTCAGGAAATTCATACTAGTTTTGCTCGTGGTTAACTATGAGCTTTAGATGTAGTTGCAGAAATAATCATTTGATTCAAGAAAAGAGAATGATTAAGTTTTTTAATTTAAAACATATTTTTACTTTGAAATGACAAAAAAGATGAGACAATATTTAAAAGTAGATATGCAGTTTTATCTTTTTTCACTTTCAGGGTTCAAAATGATCGTTTCCTACTACAGGAAGGAGCAGACACACAGCAGGCATCAAACAGCAGAAGCATGGCCAGCAATTTCTCCCAGCCTGCCGTGCAGCTCTGCTATGAGAATGTGAACGGATCTTGCATTAAAGTTCCCTATTCGCCTGGATCTCGTGTGATTCTCTATGCTGTATTTGGCTTGGGGGTCTTTGCTGGCTCTGTTTGGAAACCTTTTGGTGATGACTTCAGTTCTGCATTTCAAACAGCTTCATTCTCCAACCAATTTCTTAATCGCCTCTCTGGCCTGTGCCGATTTCATGTTGGGGATGACTGTGATGCCCTTCAGTATGGTCAGGTCTGTGGAGAGCTGCTGGTACTTTGGAGCCCAATTTTGTGCTTTCCACAGTTGCTTTGATGTGGCATTTTGCTACGCTTCCCTCTTCCACTTGTGCTTCATTTCCATCGACAGGTACATTGCTGTTACTGACCCTCTGGTCTATCCAACCAAGTTCACAGTGCCTGTGTCTGGACTGTGCATCAGCATCTCCTGGGTCCTGCCTGTTCTGTACAGTGGGGCCGTGTTCTACACAGGGGTCAGTGACAACGGGATGGAAGATCTAGTAAGTGCTCTCAGCTGTGTAGGTGGCTGTCAGGTTGTTGCGAATCAAGACTGGGTTTTGATACATTTTCTGTTATTCTTCATACCAACCCTTGTGATGGTAATTCTTTACAGTAAGATTTTTCTTATAGCTAAACAGCAAGCTATAAAAATTGAAACTACTGGCAGCAAAACAGAATCATCCTCAGAGAGTTACAAAGCTAGAGTGGCCAAGAGAGAGAGAAAAGCAGCAAAAACCCTGGGGGTCACAGTGATAGCCTTCATGATTTCATGGTTACCGTACACAATTGATACGCTAATTGATGCTTATATGGGCTTCATAACTCCTGCCTATATTTATGAGATTTTCTGCTGGATTACTTATTATAACTCAGCCATGAACCCTTTGATTTACGCTTTATTTTATCCTTGGTTCAGGAAAGCCATAAAGGTTATTTTAAGTGGAAAAATTTTAAAGAACAGTTCATCAACCATTAGTTTATTTTCAGAGTAAGTTTAAGTACTAAGTGATATTACGGACATTTTTAAAATTATGAATTTCTGATGGAATCAAATATAAGAAATTAATAAAGCCTTTACAAATTATCAATAACGTTTTTCAAATTAGTCAGGAAAATATCAGAAGAGGGTTAAGCCATTAAAACATTTTTAATATACTTACTGAACCAAACACTAAATGAGAACAAGGTTTGTATATGTCATCTGTCGCAATGTATTGTATACAACCTTGCCACTTGTCTTGTTTCTTCCAATTTGCTGAATTTTGAATCTCATTTAGAATGTGCAGTCTCTAATCATTTTCTTTTATTCTCAGCTCTTAATTATTTTCAGATGGTCATTTGTTTCCTGATTTTTGTAACACTGTATTCGTTTCTAAGGTTACCAAAACAAAGCACCATGGATTCCATGGCTTATGCAGCAGACACTTATTTTTTCGTAATTCTAGAGGCTAGAAGACCAAGAATAAGGTATTGGCGAGGTGGGTTTCTTTCGATGACCTCTCTCCTTGGCTCCCAGATGACTGACTGTCTTCTTCTGTGTTCTCACATCTCTCTATGTGTCTGTGTTTAATCTCTCTTTGTATAGGGACATCAGTCATATTGCAGTAGAGCCCCCCACCCCAACACTTCTCTTTCACTTAATTCCTTCTTAAAGACTGAAGCACTGGAGGTTAGGACTTCCGCATATGGATTTCCGATGACAATTTTGATCGCAAACTGACAAGTTCAGGTGTTGGGAGACCACACAAGGTTCTGTTTACTTTACGCTTTTTATGACTTTTTCGACTATTCCTCCCTTTTTTTTCAGTGTTTGTAACTCCCAGAAGTTTGTGGAGCAGCAGGTAAACCTCTCTTGTTTCATGACTGGGCAGAATCTTGGAATGTTCACTCATAATATTGTGGGACCAGTCATTGGACCTTGGGACCAGATAGTAACAATGGGGGTTGCCCTGAAAGTTTGCAAATGGAAAAAAATCTATGATGATAAGGCTGCCACAGTAATTATTAGAAAACGGGAACTCCAACAGAATGCTCAGTTAACACTAACACTGGCTGTTGTTGTACCAACATTTACTACCTGAAAAGATTCACTTCTGCAAACCTTCTCTACAGCCTCACCCCTCTGAAAGTAGTGTGTATTTCACCTCTGCAGCATGTTGCAGGTTCAACATTCCTATGCTAATAAAACCAAAACCATGTATTAAAAAGAGTGTGAACAATGTAAATTAGAATTTTACAGTTTGCTCTTTGGAGTAGTTTCCTCTGCTGATTCAATTGAAGTCATTTTAGAATGCATATTTATAGTATTTTGTACAACAAAAGTAATTTTTACTGAAGTTTAAAACACTTTTTTCTTTTTTCATATTTATCTGTTAAGCAATTATTAAAATTATTAATTTTTTTCGCATTGGTTTCCACTCAGAGAATTTTTTACTCCTTTCAAACAAATTTTGAGCTTTAGTCATGTATTAGTACCTGCATTGGAATAGCTCACATTTAAAAAGTATATAAAAGAATTGCAAAAATTAATAGAAAAATTGAATTAAAGTATGAGTTTATTTGATACAGAAACATTTCTGAAATACATGAAAAATTTTTTTTTTCTTTATTTGTTTCTTTTTTAACCCAACCCCAGGTCTCTGTTGGGTAAAAGCATAGTGGTTAAGGAAACCAGATTCCACATGACCAACCATGGTTTGAATCCCAGCCCTGGTGTCTTGAAAAATGCAAGGTACCTGTGCCTGTGTGTTCCACATTCCAACACAATGGAGAATGGAAGAAAAGGAATTGTGGCATGATCACATCACATTTTTTATGGTGTTCTCTCTCATGCATGAGTATACGTGGACTTTGGCAAAAAAGGAAAAAAAAATAAAATGAACTTTATTTTTGAGTAAAAAAGACTTCTAATGATCTTCTCACAAGTCAGAAGACAGACAGAGTCTGGAGTTGTTTATATTTTTTCGACAGTAAGATTAAATTCCATAAATGGAGGATCAGGTTTGGCAGAATGGAAGGCAATGCATACATTGGCAGTATGTCTAACTTTGGCAGATTAAAGAAAAATATTATGCTCCCTATTTTTAGAGTATAGGGGACAAACATAGAAAAAATTAACTGAAGGATTTGGGTAATAAAGACAGCCAGCAGTGTAGTTATTAAGGCAGCTGGATCTTACACCATTGACTATGTAGTTTGAGAGCCAGACTGGGCGGTGTATGTATGTTCAATGTCCTGAAAGTATTGAGAGATAGAGGAGGAGAAATTGTGACATTACAATCCCCCACAGAGAATGTTTTCTCACTTTCCCTTTTTCTGTCTCTTCATAGCTGTGTCTCTGTCTCTCTTTCAGGTGCACATACACTCTCCCCCCCCCCCAAAAAAAATAGATTTAGATAATCATCCTATTTAATGAATGTTCCAAAATATTGCATTTTTGTTAAATTAAACTGCAAACAGTCAAAATGACAGACATTCTAAGATTAATATAATGTTTCATTTTTAATTTATTCTTTGTGCAAAAAAAATTTTTTTTTTCTTTTTTTGGAGAGGTTTTTGCTATAGGGCGCGTGCGCTCGCCAGACAGACAGAGAGAGACAGAGAGACAGAAAGCAGGAAATCACCCCCCAGGGGGGATGGCCACGCCGCAATCCCTTCTCCTCCATTCTCCTCTCGGGATCTTGGGCACGCACACACACGCGCCCGGCGTGAGTTTTAAGCCGCCGGGTCCGGGACTCGAACCACGGTCGACTACGTGGGAGTCCAGCGACATAGCCATTATGCTAACTGCTGGTCCCCCCCAAAAAATTTTTATGAGTGATTTCAAAACCTCCAATATTGTTCTAATCATGGAGTTTCTCTTGAACGTGTAATTAGTGGTGCAACTTAACAAATGAGAGAAGATGGGAGACTACAGTCTTCTATATTCTTCATGATAGGCTTTCCAAACTGTCTTTCTGATCACACAAGCATATAATGCCTTTGCTGCATCACACAGTGACCTCCCTGGCTATCGATGATTGTGTCAGAGTCGGACTCGTGATTCCAGGAGAACTCATTAATAGACGTGGCTAAGCCTATCACATTATCACTCCTAGAGTATGAATTAAGACACCATGTCATGTTAATAAGAATAAAATATCTGAGTCTTACCTAAGATCTATTCTCTAAGTTAGGTTGATTATGATTTCCTTCACCACTATGATAAAAGTATATTTTCATTAAAATTGAGCACATACTTAGAGATGAGACATTCTCTTTAGGATCCAAATAAAGATAAAATGGTCCAGGATCAGCAGGCGATGTGGTGGTGGGAGTGCTGGACTCCATGTGGCTAACCATGGTCCAAGTTATAGACCTGGAATCTTCCTTTCTAGCTTTTCCTCTCTCTGGTGAGTACATGTGCCCTCTAGCAAATTAAAAGAAAATGTTAATGACAAATTAATAAAGAATTCTAAAAAAAAAAAAGATGGTCTAATGTTATCACATTGTAAAAACATTGCTTTAGAAGTACGAGTTCATTCAGTTAGAAAGACCAATGATAGATACAAGAAATTTAAAAATGGGAAGTTAAAATATCATTATTTGTGAGGCTAGCCAGTGGAGTGGTGGTTAAAGCACTGGATTTCCACGTGGCCGATTCCAGTTCTAGTCCCGGACCGTAGTGGTGGCTTGAAAATCCCTCCAGATGCTTATGTGTGCATCCAAATCCCAGGAAAAAAATGGAGAAGGGATTGCTGTGTAGCCATCCACCTAGTAGATGATTCTTCACTCTCCCCAACCCCCACCTCTGGTGACTGCCCACACCCTAAGACAAAAACCTAAAAAGAAAAACAAATCATAATTTGCAGATGATGTGACTGAAAATAAATTTGACAAATTCTACCGTACTATGAAGAACTAGTCCCATGTGGTACCTACAACTCTTTCTATGATTTATGAACAGAAATAGAGGAATGTATTTCCCACAATTATTCAGTTTTCTTAGATTGAAATTTAGTGATTTGAGGTTATACAACACGAACCAGCTAAGATGGTTTTCCTCCTGCAGTCATTCCACATTCCCTGTGTGGCACACCTGCTGCCCACAATGGCAGAGGTTAGACACAACAATGCTCTGCTGAGGAACCTATAAAATTTGAAAAAGTATTTTTTAAATATTTTTTTTTCAGAGACAGAATTTTGCCGTAGGGCTTGTGTACTGCCAGAGGGACAGAGAGACAGAGAGAAGCCGAGAAATCAGTGCCCCGCCCCCATCCCCACCCCAAGGCAGGATGGTCATTCTTTTCTCCTCCATTCTCCTCTTGGGATCTTGGGCATGTACACACATGTGCCTGGAGTGAGATTTAAGCCAGCAGATTTGGAACTCAAACTGCAGTTGACTACGTGGAAGTCCAGCGATGTAACCATTAGGCTATTTGCTGGTTCTGTTAAAATCTTTAAAATATCAGATAAAGGGCCTGGTCTCAGTATAGCAGTTAAGAACTGTGCAGACTGAGACAGATCGCAAGTGGCCAATGAGAGACTGAATCCCATGCTGGGCACATGCACACATAAAAGGAGACACAGAGGGACAAGAGGTCATGCCACATCAACACTTTTTATTAAAACCTGGAAAACTTTTATTTCATATGACCCAAGAATCCTAGTTCTAGTTGCATGCCAGAATTGAATGTCTATTTTCTCTGGAGAAAGATAATGTCAACCTGGTCTTCAAATGATGGACATCAATTTTTCACAGCGATATTTAAACTCAATTAAAAATAATTAGAACAAATATTGCAAAACTCCACATAAACATTGGAAAAAATAAAATTAAACAATAGGAAAATCAGTATGATACTTTAAAGTAACAGTGTTGAATACCTTTAACAGTTTTTTGCCTTTTTTTTGTTATTTTTTTTGTTTTATTTTTGTTTTTGTTTTTGTTTTTGTTTTTTAAAGGAGAAAGCAAGTCACCAGGTCCAGGACTTGAACTTTGGTTGGCCATGTGGGATTATCCAGCACCTTAACCATCACACCACCTGCTGGTCCCATGGTTTTTAATGATGGATTCTTGCTATGCATGTAAAAACCCTCCTTCTGTTCAGCCTCCTGAGTAGCAAGGACTATATGCACACACCAGCCCTTATGGTGGGTCAGAAATCAAACCTGGGCCACTTATGGGACTTCAGCCTGCTGAGCAGCAGCATCAACCAGCACATGCTTCCACAGCTGGCCCAGCAATTTTTAGTATAGCTGACTATATTCAAGGAAATCACAATCTAGTTTGGAAACTTCAGGAGAAAAGCATAAGCTTTTTGTTTGTTTGTCTTTATAGAGAAATTTTTGCTACAAGGTGCATGCACTCACCAGAGAGACAGAGAGAAACAGTAAGACAAAACATGAAAAATCACCACCAACAACCTCCCCATTGGAGATGGCCACATTGCAATCTCTTCTCTTTCATTTTCCTCTCAGGATTTCAAGCATACACCAACACGTGCCCGGTGTGAATTTTAAACCACTGGTTCTAGGACTCGAACTGCTGTCGACTACATGGGAGTCCAATGATGTAATTATGTCATCTGTTGGTCCCAGTGTAAGCCATTTTTAAAATAGAAGTTATATATCTGAAAATCACTGGTCTTTGCTTCTCAAACCACAAAGAACACAGACATCATTTTTCTACAGACAAGTTATAGAAAAACATTATCTATGTCCCAGCACTCTCCTCACTCCTGCATCACAGGTTGAAACCAATGTTGAAGAAAGCTCATTCCCTAAAATTTCAGGGTATTGTCACTTGGTCACTTTAATGGCCATTGCAAAGGTGAATCCCTACACCACTTGAGATTAGAGGTGGTGGAAGATTCTAGAATCACTGGGCATTGGCCTCAGACAGTGGAACCACATGGTACTAATGTGTTTGGTGGCCTTAGTGGTGACAGAATAAGTAGGCAGGTATGGGACTGAAAGACTCTGAAGACATAGAAAAGATTGTATGATACAAAACTTCATGGGATCAGGAAGACATCAATATGAAAATGAGAAAATATTAATAAATAAATGATCACAAAATATAGAAATAAAACAAAATAACAAGGGTGGTAGGATGAAGGACTGAATCTTCTGATTGCACTATGATAAAATACTAGTATCAAACCATCCCCCCTGAAGAATAATAAGTATAAAAACTCAACTGCACCTACAGAATAATTGTTTAAGGTATTGACAGTCTTCCAAGACATCCTGCAATTGCTGGAAAAAATTATAGAAGAAAGAGAAACACATTGATGTGAGCTGGGCATTCTCTGATAATTCTTTTTTTAAAAATTGCTGAAGTGCACATGTGCTCACCAGGGACAGATGAGGGAAGGGAGCGAGAAAGCACCCCTCAGAGGGAAGGACCACACTGCAATCACTTATCTATTCTCTTCTTGGAATTTTAAGAGCACACATATATCTGGCATGTTTTGCAAGCCCTTGTGTCAGGGATTTGAACCCTGTGTTGGCCATGTGGGATCCAGCCACCTTAACCACCTTACCACCTGCTGGCCCTGCAGTGATCCTTATAATCCCAGCAGCATCTATTTCTATTGTGATACATGCAAGTCAAGGCTAAGCAGAAAGTGGTGGACTGGAGCTGTCGACAAACTCAAAGAGCTGTTAGGAAAAATGTTATACTTCAGGAACCCAAGGAGCCAGTGTTTAAGGGGCCAGAATCCAAGGAAATGAGAATAGCAGAGCCTGAGTGTGGCACGCTGTGCTGGTTTTGCCTTTGTGGCGTTTTGCGATGTCTAAGCTGCTCTGTGGCTGGAACCTGAGAAAGAAAATAGAATGCAGTTGTTAAGAAGCTAAGCAGAGGTTTGCAGTCTCACAAAGCTGTGGAGGCAAAATGTGGAGTTCAAGGGCTCCCACAGGGGGAGGAACAAGACAGCACCCTGAAATTTCAGTTGGGACCTCTCGGTAGGGAAACTCAGAAACAGATTGGCCTCACAAAGTCAGCAATCAAAATTGGTCATAAGACAGTCCCTGATCTGCTTCTACTCTGCCAGGCAGGAGTAAGTGAAGCATATTTTGGAGGAAAAACAACAAAAACAAAAAACATAATTCAGAAACTCTACAACAATTTTTCGCACTTCTTTACCTGTACTAAATAAAAATAACATGGCATTTCAAAATATGGGATCAAATAATTGAAGACAAAGTGGGAAGAAAGACCCTCAGGTAGTCTTGATATAGGAACTAAGAGATAGGGGTCTTTAAAATGAATTTCACCAGGAAACTGACATTGATAAGGAATAAAATGGAAATTCTAGAACTCAGAAATACAATACTAAAATTGAGAGCATTGTTATGGTCTAATGGTAGATTGCAAACTAAGTAAAAAATTCTAGAGAAAAGTTCATTCTGAGGAATAAAGAATTTGGAAAATAGAGAAAACAGTGTGAGTCATACAGGGCATAACGAAAAGGTCTAAAACAAGTGACATATGGATTCAAAGAGTATAGAGTAGGATGAATAAAGCAGAGGCAGTATTTGAGAATAAATATGGTTGATACAATTTTAAAAAACTGATTAAAGGCATGTAGACCAGCTAGATATAAGGGATGGTCAATCATGCTGCTAATGTCCTGTTAGAATTAAGATACAATTACATGGGGACAGCAGATGGTGTAATGTTCACATCACTGGACTCTCAAGTAGTCTAATGTGGTTCGAGTCCCAGACCCAGTGGCTTACAACACGCGAGACACATGTGCACGAGTGACCAAAATCCCAGGAGGAAACTGGAGGAGAAGGGATTGAGGCATGGCTATCCCCCATGGAGGGTAATTTTTCACTTTGTCTTTCTCTGCCTGTCTTTCTGTAAGCACACATGCCCTATAGCAACAATTTCTCTCGCAAAATAAATAAATAAATAAAAAGTACAGTTACATGTTTTACGCACTTGACTCTGTGCTCTGTGATGTATGGAAGCTATGTATGGGACTTTTTTGGAATTTCCATTATGTTTTTTGGTAGCACGTATCCATATAATAAACTGATTAAAAGCTGAAAGACCAGCAGTTAGCATAATGGCTATGTTGCTGGACTCCCATGTAGTCGACTGAGGTTTAAGTCCCGGACCTGGTGACTTAAACTCACGCCAGGCGCGTGTGCTTCTGTGCCCAAGATCCCGAGTGGAGAATTCAGGAGAAGGGATTGTGGAGTGGCATCCTCCCTGGGGTATGATTTCTCGCTTTCTGTCTCTCTGTCTCTCTCTGTCTTTCTGGCGAGCGCACGCGCCCTATAGCAAAAAAAAAGCTGAAAGATAAGCACTATGGGCCAGCCATGTAGTGCAGTGGTAAAGCTTGGTGTACTGGAAGCCATACCCACAGGCACAGGGCTGACTGCAGCTGGAGTCCTGGCGCTGGTGTCTTGAGGTCATGCTGAATGTGTGTGTGTACATGCTCCAAATTCTGATGGGATGGAAAATTGGGGAGAGGGAGCTTTTTTCTCTATATCTTTCTCTCTGTCTGGTGAGCACACACATACACTCTGGCAAAAAAAAATATATATATATTAAAAAAAATAACAAAACACTAAGAAAACTGGTGTGAAATATAACTGGGGTGCTCCGAAGTCTCGATGATTTCAGAAATATCCAGTGACATGAGGCAGTGTGAAGAAGAACTGCATGCACACCTTGAAGAGCCATATTGTGTGCTATGGGGAGGTACCACAATTAAATGTTGAGAAAACATGATAAAAGAGAAAAGAAAGAGAATAGTGGAATGTTTTCCATTTTCTGGGCAGACTCAGAGTAATTAACAGGAGGCTGAGGAGAGAGGGACATTGGAAGGAGGGAGAGAAAACTAGAAAGGAAACTGTGGTTGAAAAAACTCTTTTTTTTTCAATTGTCAGAGGGCACGTGCACTAGCCAAACAGAGAGAGAGAGTCTCAGTGAGACACCGTCGTATCACAATCCTCCTCCATTTCTCCATCCTGCTGGCATCTGGGGCACATGTGTGCAAATGTGTGGCAGGTTTACCTGAGTCAGTCCTCAAGGAACATCAACAGGATGGAGAGAGAGAGGGAAAAACTTGTGCCATGACCCTGTACCACCAGTGAGCACTTCTGCCTTTCTCTGTGTCTCTCTGGGGAAGGTGCATGGCCTCTGATAATTTTTTTTTAAATAAATATTAGTTATGGAAAAAATGTTTCTTAATTGCATAGGTGTCTACCTGAGGATATTTTTTTTGTCATTACAAATCAGTTTTTTTTGTTTTCTAATTTAATTTTACTTATTATCATAATTTCTTTAATATCATATTGAATCACATATATTTTTACAATGTGTTACATTTCTTTTTCCAGCACAATTACCATGCATATTAGTCAAGGCAAAGAGATTACTATTATCATCATCATCAAAAGCTTTACATCATTTTTTCAATTTATTATTATTATTTATTCTCACTCTTTAAACATTCAATCACTGTACACTGCTTAATTTGTATAAAGAATTTACCCAACATGAAATACTCTTCAGATCAGTCCATTTGAGAATACTATACATGTTATCATCCACAGGTAATAAGCCCTCCTGAGTTTTACAATGAGCATGTAGTGTGGGGGTTAAGATGCTGGATCCCACATAACCAACAGATGGTTAAAATCTCAGACCAGCAGTTTAAAAACTACAACAGGCACATGTGCATGCCCAAAATTCTGAAAGGAGAATGGAGGATTAGAGATTCCTGGGTAATGTACCTCTCTGGAGAGTGATTTTTCACTTTCTCTCTCTCTTTCTGTCTCTGTTTCTCTCCAGAGAGTACAGGTACCCTACAGCAGAAACATAATAAAGTCACTGACAATTCAATATGTACTTAGAAAAAAACCTGGTAGAGCTATTATTGAGACAGAGAAAGAGAGAGAGAGAGAGAGAGAGAGAGAGAGAGAGAGAGAGAGAGAGAAAGTGAGAAACTAGCTGCCAGGTCTGGGATTCAGACCACAGTGGGCTATGTGGGAGTCCAACACCTTAACCACCACACCACCTGCTGCCCCTTCCACACACTTTTAGAAGTTCCTTATTATGTATGCAGTAAAGTGCCAAAAAGATGCCCTAAGAACTGGACTTTGAAATAGAAATCAAAATAAGCAAATCAGAAAGAATGCACAAAATCCTCAGAATGTTCATTGCAGCAAGGATGACTGAACCTGTGAGCCCAAGAGAACTATCTCCGTGTAGCCTGGGCATACTGCCTTTGCCCTGTGTGGATCATATTTTGAGGCATTAAATGGTGCATGAATTGAAAGGTCTATAGTATTCAATAAGAAAAAAGCATAGTGTACTGGGAATAGCTTTTAATATGCTTTTCTATAATACAAAAATGCATTTGTGTTTTGACCTTGCATACAATAAAGCGGTACCATTTGGCATAATGCAAAAAGAAAGAAAAAAGAGAGAAAGAAGAAAGAGAAAGAAGAGAAATAATGATGAACAGAAAAAAGAATAGAAAAAGGAAAAAAATTAACTCCAATCTTTACCCACTTTTACGACCCTGATTCCGGAAGGATCCTCCTGGAGAGTGCGAGGCCTAATTCACAGGGAGGCCAGAAATCTGAACAGACAGGCCTGCTGGGTTTTCTAGTCCTCTATGACCAGTTCATGTCTATACAATGAACTCTGCAAGAAAATTCAAAAGGACAATGTTTGGAGAGCTTTGGGATCACAGAATGTGTGAAAATTCCTGGAGGATGGTGCACCCTGAGAGGGTTTGCAAGCTCTACATCCCTTCCCACATACCTAGTCCTCTGCATTTCTTCATCTGTGACTTTTGAGTTGTCCTTCATAATAAGAAAGTAACCATAACTTTAACCCTGAGTTCTGCAAGCCTGTTCTAGCAAATTATTAGAACCCAAGTAGGGGAGAGGACTGTGGAAACTCCAACTTGAAGCCTGTTGATCGGAGGTTCTGGAGATCTGGATCCTACATGGCTGCTCTGAGATTCGAGTCCTGGTCCTAGTGGGTGAAAACAGGCCAGGAGCATGTATGTGTGTGCCCAAAATCCTGAAAGGAAAATGGAGGAGAAGGGATGGCTGAATGACATCTCCCCTAGGGGCAGTGGGTGGTGATTTCTCACTTTCCCTCTCTCTCTATCTCTCTCCAGTAAGTGTTAGTACCCTTGGGCAAAAATCTGAAGGAAAAAAGTTCTGGGGGCCAGGACTTGAGACCAATGTCTAGAAGGAAGATGAAGTTTCAGGGACACAGCCTTCAACCTGTGGGATTTGACGTTTTCCACCTGGAGATGCTACCCAGACAGAGCGTCAGAACTGAATTGGGTTAGAGGATGCCCAGCCGGTGACTTCTGCAGAATTGATTGCTTATTTGCTAGCGGGGAGAAATTCCCACACATCTGGGGATCACAGAAGTGATCTTTGTTGTGACAGATGAGTGGTAGAAAAATGGTGTGTTTTTCTGGACTCGCACGTTCTCAGTTACATTAGGGATCCCTGTGTCATTTCTCATTTTACACTTTTTACAGTGTTTATTTTAGTTTTATAAACTAAATAACTAAATTATATTTTAGTTTAATAAACTAATAAACATTATATTGTTTATTATGACTGTTTCTTATATTACATGGAAACAACTTTAAGGCAGGGGTTATTTGCTTTTTATTTTGTATCTTCAATCATGAAGATTAAGAATTAAATATAAGGGACCAGTAGATGGCATAATGGTTACATCACTAGATTATCACGTGACTGACTGCAGTTTGAGTCCTGGACCTGGAAACTGAAATATGCCAGCATGTACAAAATCCCAAGAGAACAATGAAGGAGAAGAAATTGGCCTGGCTATCTTCCTGGGGGAGAGGGAATGACTTCTCGCTTTCTGTTTCAGTCTCTCTCTGTCTCTCCAGAGATCAAATTAACCCTATAACAAAAATCTCTCCAACAATAAATAAATAAATAAAATTTAAAAGATAATTAAATGTGAATATTGAATACATGAATTAGTGGACTATAGTTGCATTTCTGACTGTCTTTGGAGGCCATACACCCCATGAAATTACAATTCCTGAAACATTTTTGCTTTGTTACTGATCTTAAAGAGAATACACTCAAATTTCACCACTAGGTACATCAAATGTGATGTACACTTTTTGTTAATATCTTTATAAATACAAGCCATCACTCAAATATTATGTCCACTAAGAATTTTTTTTTTTGGAGAGGTTTTTTTTTTTTTTTTTTTTTTTTTTTATTTTATTTTGCTACAGGGCGTGTGTGCTCGCCAGACAGACAGAGAGAGACAAAGAGATAGAAAGCGAGAAATCACCCCCCAGAGGGGATGGCCACGCCGCAATCCCTTCTCCTACATTCTCCTCTCGGGATCTTGGGCACACATGCACACGCGCCTGACGTGAGTTTAAGCCACCAGGTCTGGGACTCGAACTGTGGTTGACTACGTGGGAGTCCAGCGACATAGCCATTACACTAACTGCTAGTCCCAGAATTTTTCTATTTAGTAATAAAGACATTTTGAATTCTATCAACTCCTTTTTTGCATTTCATCAGTTGATCATAAACTTTTAATCTTTTAGTCTCTTAAAATAGGGATTTGTAGGGACCAGCAAGTGCCAGGGAGGTTAAAGAGCTGGATCCCACTTCTGGCTGCACAGTTTGAGTCCTGGATCAGCAGTTTGAAATCATGTTGCTTGCATATGCATGTGTGACTAAAATCCCAAGGGGAGACTAAGGGGAGAAAGGACTGCAGCATGGCTTTCTCCTGCTCGGGGGTATTCCTCACTTTTCCTCTCTCAGTATGGCAAGGGCACATGCCCTCTAGCAAAAACAACAACAAAACAAAACAAAGATTTGCAGAAACTAATGGTCTAATGTCTCATCTTTTCAAGTGTTGCCAGTTTTGGCTTTTAAGTTTTGTTTGGGATTGCAGAATATTGTTCATATGAGTGTCCTCTCGTTTTCCTTTCATATATTCTCTTTGTTTTTGTAGTTGTATTGAGGCTATTTTAATTAAATATTAAATATTAAGTGGAGAGTATTAAATATAAGTTTCTCCTCTGTGTTTATACGTTGCACTACAGGGAACCCAATTATAGGTGTTTCACGGTATGGGATTTGGCTTTGCTTCCTGGGAGTTTTATCACCAACTCCACAGATAGACATGGGGGAGCAGGACTGTCAGACTGACTTATAAATAACAAGTCCCAATGTATATCATTAATTTCAACAAGGACTAACATTCAGACACATACTAGGAAATAAAATGGTGTTAGATAAATTACTTGGTGAGGTCTTTCATGACAACTTTGCAACGAATTTGCTTGAAGATAAATTCTTATGAGAGTTAGAAAATTAATTCCAAATTACATTCTAAATTTGAAGATAATACAGATAATGATTAACAACAGGTGACACATAGTGAGCATTAATAGATTGTATACAAGATTGCTACGCAGGTCCAAAAATTAAAATTAAAATGGGCATGCGATGGCATGGAGATAATAATATTTGATAGCTCTAGCATGGGGATTCAGCCTAAAGCGTCTTTTCTTCCTCTGCCCCGTTATATGTGATTGAAGGAGAACAGCGCCACCCTGGATGTAGGCAGCCCCGGCATGGCCAGCTCCTCTCCCGCACCCGGGACCCTGCAGCTCTGCTACGAGAACCGTGAACGGGTCCTGTGTGAAGGCGCCCTACTCGCCTGTGTCCAGGCTCCTTCTGTACGCGCTGTGTGGCTTCGGGGCTGTGCTGGCTGTGTTTGGAAACCTCCTGGTGATGGTTTCCATCGTCCACTTCAAGCAGCTGCACTCCCCCACCAACTTCCTCATCGCCTCCCTGGCCTGTGCTGACTTCTTGGTGGGCGTCACCGTCATGCCCTTCAGCATGGTCAGGTCGGTGGAGAGCTGCTGGTACTTTGGGAAAAGCTTCTGTACTTTGCACACGTGCTGTGACGTGGCATTTTGCTACTCATCTCTCTTCCACTTGTGCTTCATCTCCATCGACAGGTACATTGCGGTTACCGACCCTCTGGTCTATCCGACCAAGGTCACAGTGCCCGTGTCCGGACTGTGCATCGCTATGTCCTGGGTCCTGGCGCTGGTGTACAGCGGGGCCGTGTTCTACACAGGTGCCTGTGACGACGGGCTGGAGGAATTAACAAATGCCCTCGATTGTGTGGGTAGTTGTCAGCCTGTTGTTAATCAGTTTTGGATTTTGATAAGTTTTCTATTATTTTTAGCACCAACCTTTGTTATGATGGTTCTGTACAGTAAGATATTTCTTGTGGCTAGAAAACAGGCCAAAAGGATGGAAAATGTTAGTAGCAAAGCAGAATCATTATCGGGGACTTACAAAGGTGGCAGGGCCGCCAAGAGAGAGAGAAAAGCAGCCAAAACCCTGGGTATCACGGTGGTAGCGTTTTTGACCTCATGGTTACCCTACATGATTAATACATTCATTGACTCTTTTCTGGGTTTTATAATACCCTCCTGTGTTTATCAAATACTTTACTGGTTCTGTTACTATAACTCTTCTCTCAATCCTTTGATATATGCTTTATTTTACCCTTGGTTTAGGAGAGCAATACAACTAATTGTTAATGGCCAAATATTAAAGGAGAGTTCATCAACCATGAATTTATTTTCTAAATCAGCCTAAATTTGAAATTGCAGAACTTGTTGATAAAATGGAGATTTACTGATTGTTAGTTTGTGAACTACAGGGCATCTTGAAGCATTAGCTAGAGATGCATTTACTCAATGAAAATTGACTCAAGATTAATATTTTCCACTTTCCTTAAAGCTATCCCCTTCCGTGTTTTGTCAGTTGTTAATTATTTCCCTCTTCTGAGCCTTTCTTCATGCTTACCTTCCATCACTTCCAGAGGTGTCCCATTTCTCTGGTCCCTGTTAAAGTCTTGGATATCCTTTTCTAGACGGGATTGATGCTGCTTTCAGTTACAGCAACTAGTTTGTCAGGGCAGAGGCGTTCTGTAGCCCCCAACAGATCCCCAGATTGTGTACATCAGCCATGTCAGACTCAGGACAGATTCACAGTTTTTATATTTGGGATATTTTGCTAATGTGGGGGAGAATATGAGCAAATAGCAAGCTTTCTGAATTGCAATTTTCTTATGTATATGTTTTGCTCATCTTCTGAGGTTTGTTGTTTTGCCTCCCAGTCATAATGTTGAGCAATTTTCTATCTTATTTTCTCTATAAGCACTATCCGAAGTTTGTATATTATCGGTGGTAACACCTGCATTATGGGAGGACTGATCATTCAAGAAAAGGTCCTGGCAGATGGACTAGGTCATCGGAAAGTCATGATATATTTCTCTATGCTAAAAGGGGTCATGACTTTCCAGAAAAACCAACAGTTTTTTGCAAAAGTATTGTGGATTATTTTTCTTTATATCATTTGCAAACTAAAAGTGATTCCTTCTAGATGTTAAAAATTTAAAAGAACATATTGTTTTGATATTTTTTAACTAGTAGAATCATAGCAGAAAACCTGTATAGAATCACGCTTTCGAGTTAAAAATTTTAAATATTAGTAGAAAACAGCACCAAGTTAAGAAAATATACTTTTGAAAAACTATTGGTCTCATATACTATGAATAAAGGATTAATAGCTATAGAAATAAAACAGTCTTATAAAATAGTAAGGCCAAATCCAATATGCCAGTACACACACACACAAAAAAAAAAAAAAAATAGGAAATTTTACCAAGTATGAAATAAATACATTAAAATGCCAATATTACAAATAATCAAAGCTGCTTTCAAAAACACGATAGCATTTTATATGTCAAGTTGGCATATATTAAAAAGATTAATAATACACGATGATAATTAGAGTACGAGGAATTCAGAACTCTCATAAGAGTCTATCATGCTCATGTTCAGTTCATGAGAATATAATTTCACAGGCCCTTTCTGAGGGGCATTAAAAATTTCTTATAAGAATTTATGTCTGTGCGCATCTCAGATCCTGACAAGATGGACAAAAGAAAGAGAAGAGACTGTGGTGTGACTATGCCCCATGGGGGAGGTGGTTATTCTTTTCCTCATCTCTTGATTTAATAACTCTCTATGTCTCTAGTGTGAGTGTCCTCTGGCAATAAAAAAAAATTAAAAGATAAGGGAATGGCAAGTGGTGTGGTGGTTAAGAGTGCTGGACTCCCACATGGCAAACCATGGTTTGAGTCCCAGACCTTGGGGCTTGCTTTCTCGCTTTCTCTCTCTCTCTCTTTCTCACTCTGTTCCACTCTCATAAAATTAAAATAAATAAATAAAGATAAATAAATTTTTTTTTTTTTTGGCTATGTCGCTGGACTCCCATGTAGTCAACCGCGTTTCGAGTCCCGTACCTGGTGGCTTAAACTCAAGATGGGTGCGTGTTCGTGCGTGCCCAAGATCCCGAGAGGAGAATGGAGAAGGGATTATGGTATGGCCATCCCCCCAGGGGGGGTGATTTCTCACTTTCTGTCTCTCTGCCTCTCTCTGTCTTTCTGGTGAGCGCACACGCCCTATAGCAAAAACCTCTCCCAAAAAAGGAAAAAAAAAAAAAATGACCCTGTAAAAAGTTACTCCATCTCTTTCTCTCTCTCTTGGAAGAAATAAATATGTAAACCAAAAGGAGTAATAAAGAGCTAAAAGGTTTTGTGTGAACTGACAAGGAAAGACAATAACAAAATATATTTTTGACTAAAAAGAAAACTAACTCAGATTGCAACATGTTATAGGTGATATGGTGCATTCATATGTATATATACATGAGGGAGCTTTAAAAATTCTATTGAAAAATAAGACTAGAGTATATGCTTTTTTTGGTACAAAAAAAGGTTTAATATCCATTCATTGTTTTTACATAATATGCTTTTCTTTTAATTTTTGAAGACTCATATAAAAATTTATGTTATTTATTCAATGGTTCACACAAACTTATTCTTTCAGCCTCAGCCTCCTAGAAGCTGGGATTACAAGCACATACTACCACACCTGGCTTTTATTGTGGGTCGATAATTGAGCCTGGGACTCTTATGGGGCTTTGGAATGTTGAGTAGTAGCAGCTAATAGTGACTGTGACTATTGTTGGGCTTGTATATATATTCTTATATGTACTTTTCACAGTTTGATTTATATCCTGTATAAAAACAGGATAAAAGACATTGTGTGTGTGTGTGTGTGTGTGTGTGTGTATCTTTGGATATTTACTTTGTAATCTAGCTCTTTTATTTGAATATTTGTGATATAATAAGTACATGAAAATTGATAATATCTGTGAAATTGCCACTGAAATTTATTTTACCAATGGTTATAGAATATATTGGAAAAAGCTTTTGTTGAAAAATATAAAATAAAATTGACAGACCATTCCACATATCTCAGTTGTGGTTGAGCTTTGAGCTTGATTTATCTGTTTGTGTGTTTCAGTTTAAGAATATCTTTGAGGGCATATGTTTCATTATCTAATGAAACTAAATTTGAGCTGCATTGGTATATTTTAGGAACCATAACTGAATGCAATTAAAATGCCTTAGAAATTACATCTTAATGCTGTTGAAATATTTAAATGCTTTGCAGCAGGTCTTTAAGATCCTCAACTATCTTTCCCCAATGCTTTTTTTTTTGAGAGATTTTTGCTATAGAGTTTGTGCACTTGCCAGAAAGACAGAGAGAGACAGAGAGACAGAAAGAGAGAAATCACCCCCTGGGGGGATGATCACACCACAATCCCCTCTCCTTCATTCTTCTCCCAGGATTATGGGAACGCACGCACGTACACATGCCTGACATGAGTTTAAGCCACCAGTTCCGGTACTGAAACCGCAGTCGACTACATGGGAGTCCAGCGATATAGCCATTATGCCATCTGCTGGTTTCTCACCAATGTTTTTTCAAGTTATTTAATTCTTTCTTTCATGCGCAAGAGAGAGAGAAAGAGAAACAGCCACTCATAAAAGAGTCTTCAATCTGTCCCCAGCTTCAGCCAGCCCTGGCTCATTAATACCTGTGTTGAGGGAGAGGAACTCAGAAATGTCCATGCAGGTCAGCCTTGTAAAGGGTTTGTATTATGCCACGTTACAGCCTCATCAAATGTTAATTATGCTCTACCTTCAGGAGTGTGGAAACTACCAAACGTCATTCCCAAGAATTATTACCCACAGGACCATATGGTTAGGTATCATAGTGAAAATGAATTCAAGTGTTTGCTAATTTGGTCATCTGCCAGTATCCATGGGTGGGTAGTTCCAAGACATTCCTCCTTTGCCTCAATGAGAATACCAAAATCTATGTATGCTTAGGTCACTATAGAATATGGTGAAGTATTTTCATAAAACCTGTACATATCCTCCTGTATACTGAAAAACATCTGTATAGTACCATGTAAAGGCTATGCAAACAATTGTTACACTGTATTGCTTAGCAAAAAACTGACATGGAAAAAAATCACATGTGTACACGTTCAATACAGATGCAACCATTATTTTTTTTTCTTTTTTTTTTTTTTTTGAGAGGTTTTTGCTATAGGGTGCATGTGCTCGCTAGAGAGACAGAGAGACAGAAAGCAAGAAATCACCCCCCAGGGGGGATGGCCATGCCACAATTCCTTCTCCTCCATTCTCCTCCTGGGATCTTGGGCACGCACGCACACACTCCCGGCGTGAGTTTTAAGCCACCGGGTCCAGGACGCGAACCGCAGTCGACTACATGGAAGTTCAGTGACATAGCCATTACGCTAACTGCTGGTCCCCCAACCAATATTTTTTTGAACCATGTTCAGCTGAAGCCATGAATGGGGAGTCATGGATACAGAGGGCTTTGGCTATGAAAAATTAAAACCAAAAATTCCTTAAGTAACAAAGGTTAGAGAGCACAACAAGAGATGAGTGGATAGGAAAGCCCTTCTGCAGAATCTTAGAGTATCATAGTCGTCCCTAGTACAGGGACCTGAGTTATACTCTGAGAACCATCCCAACTATTGACACATGTGGAAGACTATCTGGTATTTTTTTCAAATGTTTCATACTGTGAATATCTGAACTAAAAATTGATTAGGAAACTTGGATATAGTAATTTGATCATGACCCTGTGATAGTATTGGTTGACAGTTTAATGACATCTGAGTACTCATGGCTGATTTCAGAAATGTCAGAGAACTTCAAAGGACTCTGCTTGAAAAGACTTCTTTCAATTTTTCATTACATGAACAGCTACAGGGTAATTAGCAAAGGAAATCTAAAAACAAGAACAAGAACCAAAAGTAAAATGAAGCTTTCAGGACCATTGACTGCAAGCATAGCATTGAGAAAGAGGAGGAACATGAAAGATGATTTAGAACATCCCAAATCTTAGACTTGACATGACTTTAAAACCTGAACTTTTGGGCAGACCAGCAGGTGGCATGACATTTAAGGCACTGGACTCCCAATTGGCTAACTGCAGTTCAAGTCCCAGACTGGTGTCTTATAAGCCATGCCGGGTACATGTGCATGCATACTTATAATCCCTTGAAGAGAATTGATTGCCGTGTGGCCATCTTCTCTGGAGAAGCAGGAATAATTTCTCACTTTAACTGTCATTGTCTGTCTCAGATGAGTGAATGTGGTCTTTGGCAAAAACCTAAAAAAAAAAAAAAAAAAAAAAAAAAAAAAAAAAAATCACACAACAACTTTTCCCAGCAACAGAGGGAAGGCTGAGCTCAACACATCAGCTCCAGTCCCAGCAACAGAGGGAAGGCTGCTCAGCTCCAGTCCCAAGATGCAGAGACTGTGACTGTGCCAATGTGCCAACTGTATTGGAAAAGGAGACTTCACCAAGCTGTAAGGAGCACTTCCCTTCTCAATGTGCTTGAGAGAGTTAGAGAAATGCATTCCTGAAGACAGACCACAAAGAGCCTCCACAGCTAATCATGTAGAGATAATGACGCTGGAAATAAATACAAGAAAAAGGCATAATCTTAAATTTACTGAGATTTAATTCTTGTACTCAGTTAAATGCAAACTTAAAAGCAAATTTAAGTTTCTTGCAGAAAAATCAATTATACTTAGAGCACACCTGAGTGTATAGTAGATAAGATGCGTACCTGCCACTATGTGTATTTTGTGTCCTTCTCTCCAACTCACTGACCTTTGAATGAATCCAAGATGCTTGGCAAAATGAATGAAAATAGGATCATTCATAGCCCTGTGTGCAACACTCCTTTTTAAAAAAAGAATTATTTAAATTTATTTGTTATTATAATCAGTACTTTTAAATTTGTATGTGCTCACCAGAGAGAGAAAGAAAGATGAGAGTGAGAGAGAGAGAGAGATTGAGAAATCAAGACACCAGGTCAAGGACTCAAACCACTGTCTGTAATGTGGAAGTCCAGTACCCTAACCACCATGCCACTTATTGGCCCCTTTATTCCATGTGGCTCCTTATACTCCATCCAAGCAAATTAGCACTTCTTCTCAAGGCTTCCTGATGCCCTAGACTTCCCCTTCTGTAAGCCTTTGCACACAGTGGCCACTCTTCTGGATAGTCTTTTCCTTGCTTTTACACTCAATCTCTTTCCTCAACCCACAAGGGTTAGCCTATTGATAAATCTTCCCAACACACACTTGGAAAAATTAATTTCTTCATTATGTTGTTATTCCATTCTATTCTACCAGGAGAACTCAAACATTTATGAAAAGATATCATTTAAGTATGGTTAAGGTTGAGGCAGGAACGTTTTGAAACCCATGCATAGCTTTTCCAAAATATGAATTTCCATAAATTTTTGTAAAAAAAGTATATATATGTACACGCACATATATACACACACACTGTATATATGTACACGTACATATATACACATTGTATATATGTACACACACATATATACACACTGTATATATGTACGTGTACATATATTTACACACTGTATATATGTACATGCACACATATATACACAGTGTGTGAATCCACACATTGCATTGTCATTATGTGTTTACATCTTGACCTCTTATGCTAAAGTTAATGGAACTAAATTAGAATACAGTGGATAAGATTCGACTTATTCAAAAATTTTTCTAAAGGGCTGGTCCTGTGACCTAGTGGTTAAGTGAGTTCTATCCTACATGGTCACCTACATGGTTTGAATCCCAGCCTGTCACTTAAAAAATAAACTGGTCCAAAATCTTAAGAAGATGGAGAAATAAAAGAGAAATGTTCGTGGCTAGACTCTTTTCCATTGGAGGGTGCTTCCCCCTCCACCACTCTCTCTTTCTCTCTCTCTCTCTCTTTCTCTCTCTCCCTTTCTCTGTCTCTCTGTCTCTGGAGAGAGTCATTACACTCTTGGTAAAAGTTTAAAACTAAAAAGCTCTACTAAGCAACAAGTCATCAACCAGGATAAGTGGAAAAGGTAACTTAGTTTGGGTTATCCAAGAGTAGACCCTGAAACAAATATTTCACTGAATGTAGTTCTTGGGGTAGTGAAGAAACTACCAGACTTGGTATGGGGAAGTGAGAGGAGCAAGAAAAGCATCCCGTGCAAGGTCCACTATGGGGCTGTCAGGCCACCAATGTAAGTAAAGCTCACAGTGTAGAGTCATCCCACCTAGTTTGTCACGAAGCTAGAGATTTACACACCAACTCCCATGGATCACCGGATGAGAGCTCTGCCAAGAGCTGTCCTGGTGCCTAGATCTTCCCACTTACACTGTGGGTTGCAAAGTGCACCCTGGGGGCAAAAGAAAGACATCTGCCAAGTTCTGGGACCTGCAGGAGGAAGTAAAAGAGCCTGTGTTCACTGCAGCAGTCAGGTCCAGAGCATGGGGCTGAAACACCGACAGCTTCTGTGACAAGGGTGAGAGTAATCACACTGATGGGGGGCAATGAGGTCTTTGTCACCCTAAGAGGAGGGGTGAGCTAACAGTGGAGGACACCAGCATGCTTCCAGTTCCTCCAGGCCTAATACACCCTTTCTCCATTTCCAAACCTTTCCATTTAGATCAAGTCAATGATGTCTGCTAGCTGCATTGCACCTGGCACGTAACACAATGTGAATTACAGTGCTTTACTTTGTAATTTATCTCTGTCACTTGAATGTTTTTGATAAAATAAATATATTGCAATTGGTTGTGCCACTTGACATATCTCAGTTCTCATCTGAACACTGAATTGATATTGTTTGTTTATTTTAATTTAAGGAGTACATCTTTTCAGTATCTACCTGCAGCATAGTTTTATAATTTCATGTAAACCAACATAATGTATTAGCAGATAACTTCTCCTGGCTAATTATACACATGCTTTGAATTTGTAAACCTTTCTTGAGCTATTGTTACTATGATTATTCCTTACTTGTGAGACATTCTCTTATGTTGATGTGTTTTTTCAACTGATTAAAGGCACCCTAGACTCCTTACAACTGCTTTATACACCTTTATTAGTTTCAGACAAGGAATACCATCCATTTATTTTAAATTCAATGGATTGTGAAACCCACTTTTCTAGCTATAGAATAATCATGCTTTTTATTTTAAAGATTACAAAGCTAGGTCTGACTTCCGCTCACACAGCCATTGCAGTACATTGAGCTCCATAGAGACAGCGCCTGATCAAGTGAAAGCCGGATGGGCACTGGGCGACTCTGTGCCTCGTGGGGGAAAGAGAACTAAACACAGGCAAAGGAGATCCTAAAAAGCCGAGAGGCAAAATGGCATCATATGCATTCTTTGTGCAAACTTGCTGGGAGGAACACAAAAAGAAGCACTCAGAGGCTTCAGTCAACTTCTCAGAGTTTTCTAAGAAGTGCTCAGAGAGGTGGAAGACCATTTCGGATAAACAGAAAGGAAAATTTGATGATATGGCAAAGGTCCACAAGGCCTCTTGTGAAAGAGTAATAAAAACCTATATCCCTTCTAAATGGGAAACAGAAAGGAAGTTCAAAGACCGCAATGCACCCAAGAGGCCTCCTTCTGTCTTTTTCTTGTTCTGTTCTGAATATCGCCCAAAAATCAAAGGAGAGCATCCTGGCCTATCCATTGGTGAGGTTGCAAAGAACCTGGGAGAGGTGTGGAATAACACTGCTGCAGGTGATAAACAGCCTTATGAGAAGGCTGCTAAGCTGAAAGAAAAATATGAGAAGGATATTGCTGCATACTGAGCTAGAGAAAAGCCTGATGCATCAAAAAAAGGGAGTTGTCAAGGCTGAAAAGAGCAAGGAAAAGAAGGAGGAGGAGGAAAACGAGGAAGACAAAAAAGATGAGAGAAAAAAGGAAGATGAAGGGGATGAAGATGAAGAAGCTGAAGAAGATGAGAAATAAGTTGGTTCTAGCACAGTTTTATTTTTCCTGTCTGTAAAACACTTAACCACCCTGTACACAACTCCTTTGTTTTTAAGATAAAAATTGAGATATAAGACTGTTTAAGATTTGTTTTTAAGCTCTACAGTGTCTTTTTTTTGTATAGCTAACACACTACCAAATGTGTCTTTAGATAGCCCTGTCCTGATGGTATCTGCAATCGCAATTCACCTTGCCTGGTACAGTATGGGGGTTGTAAATTGGCCTGGAAATTTAAAGCAGGTTCCTGTTGGTGCACAGCACAAATTAGTTACATATGGCAATGGTAGTTTTTTCATCTTCAATTGTCTCTGATGCAGCTTATATGAAATAATTGTTGTTCTGTCAACTGAATACCACTCTGTAATTGCAAAAAAAAAAAAAAAAAAAAAAAAGGTACAGCTGTTTTGTTGACATTCTGAATGCTACTAAGTAAACACAATTTAAAAAATATAACAAAGCTAAAATCACATAATTTAAAATATCTGACTAAATATAATTAATCTTCTGGTTTCAAAAAATACTTCTAGCATTTAATATATTTCATTGCTCTTCATTGTTTTTTTAATGGCCTTTCAAATACATTAGCAAGTCATCTAATTTTACCACTTTCATTCCTTGATCAATATAACCTTCAGGCCTTTTTAATATGTATTCATAAACCTTTATTGTAATTTAAAAATCGAATACTTTCACTATTCTCTTCTGTGAAGTACCCTGCTTGTGTTAAGACTAATCTATTGGCCTTTGCTTCTGTGAACACTTAATAAACACTTATAATAATGAATACAGGAGTGTGAACCATGTGCTCCAAAACCAGAAGCACATAACAATCAACCAATTTAAATGGATTAATGCCGTTATTCCTACAGTGGGCACATTATAAAGTTGAGTGTGTTCCTCTCTCTCTTTCTGATATGGTGCTTTCCACCATATTTTGAAATATTAAGAAGGTCCTTTCCAGATATGCTCCCTTGATATTGGACTTCTCAGTCTGCATGATGATGAGCCCCCAAAATTCTCTGTTCCTTATAAATTACCCAACCTGCAGTATTCTGTTATAGCTACACAAAATGAACTTAGACAACCTAATTTCCTACATCCCTGTCACTATTGTAAGGGTAAAGCTCTGCACAGGGGAGACTGTTGTCAAAATGACCTGGTCCTCAACTCCCACACCTTCTCATCGGACAATTTTGCAATGAATGCCCTGTGACATGTTCTTTGGCTCAACTTGAGCTGTTGTTGCAAAAAGATCATTTCAAATCTGAAAAGAAATGAGCAGGATATTTTCATGAGCTTGAGACTGAAAAAGTAGCCCAGAGCCCTGCTGCTGAGATTTAATGATGTTGTGTTTCTTATTTTTTCCTTTGAATTTTTGTTTTGATAGGTGAAGTCAAAGGGAGAAGGAGCAAGGAACCTTGGTGTCTGGGAACCTTGAGTCTCCTGTGATTCTGCACTATACCATGTCCCCTTCTCCCTGCAAAGGTTCCTCAGACACATGCTCGTCCGTTCCCTGGCACTTTGAGCACTACCCAACTTCTCCCTTACCACCTGGATTAGTGGTTACTGCCATCTCTGCCCACCCTGGCTGAGGCCTCCATGTAGCATGCATGAGGAGAGCTGTGGTCATGTGCACCTTCCTCAGTCTTAGAATATAGGATGTTGTCCCCCTCCAAGAGTGGTGGGGCCACAGCACATTTGATGGGTTGCTCAATGGGGCTAAGCCTCCTTCCACCATCAATCCAGGTCTCAAGTGATTCTTGGTCTGGAGGTTGCAATTCCTTGGTGGACACCTGTCTACATTTGGTTGATGTGACAGACTATGAGAAGGGCAGATGTGCACCTTAGCTTCCTTGTCCCCATTCTGTCTCTGCATATTTGTTTAGCAGTTGTCAGGATGGGAAGCCTGTCAGAGAATGAGCTCTGTGCATGCTGAGTTGCAGGGCAGAGCTTACAGACACACTCTGATAATAGTTCTGTGCCCAAGGGAGTGGGACATTACATACCAAACATCCAACACTGTGACAGGTAAAGGCAGGACAAAGATTTATACTTCATAACCTTTAGTAAAAACTTTTTCCATTTTTATTAACAAAGACTCCAGACTTTTAATTTTGTCCTAAGTCCTTGGAACGCTATAGGCATTTATAAAAATAGGGAATAGGTGATATTATTGTCCAATTCTGGGCTAGACTATTTTGAGATGGTTGTGAACATAAGTCTCTTGGTTATGAAAATTACATGTGTTTCTCCAAGGCAGCAGGACACAGGAAAACATGTTTCATAGAAGAACTTACTAATTGTAGTCATTCAAAGCAAATTTCCTTTCATGATTCACACCTTACACTGTAGGGGATTCCTTGTGAGGAATTATAATAGGTGAAGTTAATTGGCTGACTTCAAGGGCATCTTGGAAGAGAAAACTCTTAAAAGGTAGATTTCTCAAAAGTGGAATAATATTGCACTTGAATATCTTTTGCAAGGAAGAGCTTCACAAGTATAAAGAAGTAGGTATTTAAGTTAAATTTCTTCACTTATTCAGATAATTAATAATGTGATTTCTAGTCTGAGGAAATTCATAGCAGTTTTGCTCATGGTTAACTATGAGGTTTAGACATAGGCACAGAAAGAATCCTTTGATTCAAGAAAAAGAGAATGCTTCTTTTTAAGTTTTTAATTTTAAAAGATTTTTTACTTTGTAATTGAAATGACAAAAAAAGATATGAGACAATTTTTAGAAGTAGTTATTGAAAAATGTAGTTTTATCTTCTTTGATTTTCAGGATTCAAAATGATTGTTTCCTACTACAGGAAGGAGCAGACACACAACAGGCATCAAACAGCAGAAGCATGGCCAGCAATTTCTCCCAGCCTGCCGTGCAGCTCTGCTATGAGAATGTGAATGGATCTTGCATTAAAGTTCCCTATTCGCCTGGATCTCGCGTGATTCTCTATGCTGTGTTTGGCTTGGGGTCTTTGCTGGCTCTGTTTGGAAACCTTTTGGTGATGATTTCGGTTCTGCATTTCCAACAACTGCATTCTCCAGCCAATTTCTTAATTGCCTCTCTGGCCGGTGCTGATTTCTTAGTGGGGATGACTGTGATGCCCTTCAGTATGGTCAGGTCTGTGGAGAGCTGCTGGTACTTTGGAGCCCAATTTTGTACTCTTCACAGTTGCTTTGATGTTGCATTTTGCTACTCTTCCCTCTTCCACTTGTGCTTCATTTCCATTGACAGGTACATCGCTGTTACTGACCCTCTGGTCTATCCAACTAAGTTCACAGTGCCTGTGTCTGGACTGTGCATCAGCATCTCCTGGGTCCTGCCTGTTCTGTACAGTGGGGCCGTGTTCTACACAGGGGTCAGTGACGATGGGATGGAAGATCTAGTAACTGCTCTCAACTGTGTAGGTGGCTGTCAGGTTGTTGCGAATCAGGACTGGGTTTTGATACATTTTCTGCTATTCTTCCTACCTACCCTTGTGATGGTAATTCTTTACAGTAAGATTTTTCTTGTAGCTAAACAGCAAGCTATAAAAATCGAAACTACTGGCAGCAAAACAGAATCATCTTCAGAGAGTTACAAAGCTAGAGTGGCCAAGAGAGAGAGAAAAGCAGCAAAAACCCTGGGGGTCACAGTGATAGCCTTCATGATTTCATGGTTACCGTACACAATTGATTCTCTAATTGATGCTTATATGGGCTTCATAACTCCTGCCTATATTTATGAGATTTTCTGTTGGATTACTTATTATAACTCAGCCATGAACCCTTTGATTTATGCTTTATTTTATCCTTGGTTCAGGAAAGCCATAAAGCTTATTTTAAGTGGAAAAATTTTAAAGAATAGTTCATCAACCATAAGTTTATTTTCAGAGTAAGTGTAAGTACTAAGTAGAGAAAATTATGGACATTTTTAAAATCATGAATATCTGATAAAATCAAATATAAGAAATTAATAAAGCCTTTACAAATTACAAAATAATTGTTTTTCAAGTTAGTCAGGAAAATGTCAGAAGAGGATTAAGCCATTAAAACATTATTTAGATATTTACTGCACCAAATAATAAATGAGAAAGTGGTTTCTATATGTCACCTGTCGCAATGTTTTCTATACATCTTTGGTACACAATCTTGTTTCTTCCAATTTCCTGAATTTTGAAATTTGCATTTAGAAATTGCAATCTCTAATCATCTTCTCTTTTATGCTCTTCTCTCAATTATCTTCAAATGGTCATTTGTTTCTTGATTTTTGTGACACTGTATTCGTTTCTAAGGTTACCAAAACAAAGCACCATGGATTCCATGGCTTATGCAGCAGACACTTAAATTCTCATAATTCTAGAGGCTAGAGTTCCAAGAATAAGGTACTGGCAACGTGGGTTTCTTTTGAGAACCTCTCTCCTTGGCTCCCAGATGACTGTCTTCTTCTGTGTTCTCATGTCTCTGTCTGTGTATGTCTGTTTAATCTCCTCTTTCTATAAGGGCATCAGTCATAATACATCTTTCAATTAATTCCTCCTTAAAGACGGAAGCCCTGAAAGTTAGGACTTCAGCATATGGATTTCTGGTGACAATTTTGCCCCCAAACTAACAAGTTCAGGTGCTGGGACACCACACAGGGTTCTGTTTACTTTATGCTTCTTATGACTTTTTCGACTATTTCTCCCTTTTCTTTTAGTGTTTGTATCTCCCTGAAGTTTGTGGGGCAGCAGGTAAAACTCTCTTGTTTAATGACTAGGCAGAATCTTGGAATGTTCACTCATAATATTGTGGGACCAGTCATTGAGCCTTGGGATCAGTTAGTAACAATAGAGGTGGCCCTGAAATTTTGCAAATTGAAAAAAAAAAAAACAATGATGATAAGGCTGGCACAATAATTATTAACAAAAGGGAACTTCAACAGAATGCTCAGTTATTACCAGCTGTAGCCATTGCTATACCAACACGTACCACCTGAAAAGAGTGTGTGATTCACTTCTGCAAACTTTCTCATCATCCTCATCCCTCTGAAAATAATGTGTATTTCACCTCCATAGCATGTTGCTGGTTCAACATTCCTATGCTAATAAAACCAAAACCATGTATTAAAAAGAGTGTAACCAATGTGTATTGTAATTTTATATTTTGCTCTATGGAGTAGTTTCTTCTGCTGATTCAATATAAATCACTTTAGAATGCATATTTATGGTATTTTGTACAACAAAAGCAAGTTCTAGTGAAGTTGAAAACTTTTTTCTTTTCTCATATTTATCTGTTAAGCAATTACTAAAATTATTAGTTTTTTCTCATTAGTTTCTAGTCAGAGAATTTTAACTCCTTTCAAAAAAATTTTGAGCATTAATCATATTTAAGTATCTATATCAGAATAGCTCACATTTAAAGTTTATAAAATAATTGCAAAAATTAATAGAAAAATTGAATTAAAGTATGAGTTTATTTTGACACAAAAACATTTCTGAAATACAAGCACAATTTTCTTTTCTTTCTTTCTTTCTTTTTTTTTTTTTTTTTTTTTTTTTGCCAGAGGGGATATGGGCTTTTTTACAAAGACCTGGAGTTGGGAGAAAGCATAGTGGTTAAGGAAACCAGATTCCACATGGCCAACCATGGTTTGAAACCCAGCCCTGGTGTCTTGAAAAATGCAAGTTGCCTGTGCCTGTATGTTCCAAATCCCAACACAGTGGAAAAATGGAAGAAAAAGGATTGTGGCATGATTACATCTTACTGGAATTTAGGTCTCTTGCACGCGTGAGGTCATGTGGACTCTGACAAAAAGAAAAAAATTAAAGTAATACAGATAATAATGTGATTGAATGTATGGAAGAAAATGAAATGAAAAAAATTTAAAAATTATTAATTAATTAATTAAAAAGAAAAAATCATCATCAAATAGCTTTTAAAAAATAAATAAATAAATACATTTTAAAAAATGGACTTTATGTTTTAGTAAAAAAGACTTTTGATGATCTTGTAGCTTGTCAGAAGACAGACAGAAATCTGGAGTTACGTTTTCTCGACAATAATATTAACTTCCATAAATGGAGAATCAGATTTGGCAGAATGGAAGGCAATGCATACATTGGCAATATGTCTAGCTTTGGCAGATTAAAAAAAGATATTATGCTCCCTATTTTTAGAGTATAGAGAAAGAACACAGAAAAAACATTAAGTGAAGGATTTTGATAATAAAGACAGCCAACAGTGTGGTATTAAGGCAGCTGGATCTTACATGGTTGACTATGCAGTTTGAGTCCCAAACTGGGTGGTATGTGTATGTTCAATGTCCTGAAAGGATGGAGAGATAGAAGAGTAGAAGTTGTAACATTACCATCCCCCACAGAGAATGTTTTCTCACTTTCCCTCTTTTTCTCAGTCTCTCCATAGCTGTGTCTCTGTCTCTCTTTCAGGTGCACTTACCCTCTCTCCCCCGCCCAAAAAAAATAGAGTTAGATAATAGTCCTATTCAATGAATGTTCCAAAATATTGCATTTTTATTAAATTAGACTGTGAACAGTCAAAGGGACAGACTTTCAAAGATTAATATAATGTTTCATTTTTAATTTATTTTTTGTGCAAAAAAAAAAACTTTTTATGAGTGATGTCAAAACCTCCAATATCATTCTAATCATGAAGTTTCTCTTGAACGTGTAATAAGTGGTGCAACTTAATAAATGAGAGAAACCTATCTCCATGATAGGCTTTCCAAAGTGGCTTTCTGATCACACAAGCATCTAATGCCTTTGTTGCATCACACAGTAACCTCCCTGGCTATTGATGATTGCGTCGGAGTCGGACTCATGATTCCAGGAGAACTCGTTAATAGACCTGGCTAAGCCTATCACATTATCACTCCTAGAGTATGAGTTAAGACACCATGTCATGTTAGTACTGACCATAAGAATAAAAGATCTGAGTCTCACCTAAGATCTATTCTGTAAGTTAGTTTGATTATTATTTCCTTCACCACTGTGATAAAAGTCTATTTATCATTAAAATTGAGCACATACTTAGAGATGAGACATTCTCTTTAGGATCCAAATGAAGGTAAAATGGTCCAGGATCAGCGGGTGATGTGGTGGTGGGAGTGCTGGACTCCATGTGGCCAATCGTGGTCCAAGTTATAGACCTGGAATCTCCCTTTCTAGCTTTTCCTCTCTCTGGTGAGTACATGTGCCCTCTAGCAAGTTAAAAAATTATAATGATAAATAAATAAAATAAAGAATTCTAAAAATAATGATGGTCTAATGTTATCACATTGTGTAAACATTGCCTTAGAAGTACTAGTTCATTCAGTTAGAAAGACCAATGATAGATACAGGAAAATTAAAAATGGGAAGTTAAAATATCATTATTTGTGAGGCTAGCCAGTGGAGTGGTGGTTAAAGCACTGGATTCCCACCTGGCCGATTCCAGTTCTAGTCCCGGACAATAGTGGTGGCTTGAAAAATCACCCCAGATGCTTGTGTGTGGATCCCAAATCCCAGGAAATGAATGAAAGGGATTGCTATGTAGCCATCCACCTAGTGGATGATTTCTTACTCCTCGCCCCCATCTCTGGTGAATGCCCACACACCCTAAGACAAAAACCTAAAAAGAAAAACAAATCATAATTTGCGAATGATGTGACTGAAAATAAATTTGTCAAAGTCTACAGTACTATGGAGAACTAGTCCCATGTGACACCTGCAACTCTTTCTGTGATTTAGGAGCGGAAATAGAGGAATATATTTCCACAATTATTCAGTTTTCTTAGATTGAAATTTAGTGATTTGAGGTTATACTACACAAACCAGCTAAGATGGTTTTCCTCCTGCAGTCATTCCACATTTCCTGTGTGCCACATCTGCTGCCCACAATGGCAGAGGTTAGACACAACAAGGTCTGCTGGGGAACCCTACAAAATTTGAAAAAAAATTTTTTTAATCGTTTTTTTTTTTTTTCAGAGAGAGGATTTTGCTGTAAGGCATGTGTACTGCCAGAGAGACAGAGAAGCCGAGAAATCACCTCCCCCACCACCCCAAGGAGGGATGGCCATTCCCTTCTCCTCCATTCTCCTCTTGGGATCTTGGGCATGTACACACATGTGCCTGGAATGAGATTTAAGCCACCAGATTTGGGACTCAAACCGCAGTTCACTACGTGGGACTCCAGCGGTATAACCATTAGGCCATCGACTGGTTCCATAAAAATCTTTAAAATATCAGATAAAGGCCCTGGCCTCAGCATAGCAGTTAAGAACTGTGCAGACTGGGAACCAGCAGTTAGCGTAATGGCTATGTCGCTGGACTCCCACGTAGTCGACCGCGGTTCGCATCCTGGACCCGGTGGCTTAAAACTCACGCCGGGCGCGTGTGCGTGCGTGCCCAAGACCCCGAGAGGAGAATGGAGGAGAAGGGATTGCGGCGTGACCATCCCCCCTGGGGGGTGATTTCTCACTTTCTGTCTCTATGTCTCTCTCTGTCTGTCTGGCGAGCGCACGCGCCCTATAGCGAAAACCTCTCAAAAAAAAAAAAAAAAAAAAAAAAAAAAAAAAAAAAAAAAAGAACTGTGCAGACTGAGACAGACCCAAGTGGCCAATGAGAGTTTGAATCCCATGCTGGGCACATGCACACATAGAAGGAGACAGAGAGGGACAAGAGGGTCATGCTACATCAATCTTTTTTATTAAAACCTGGAAAACTTTTATTTCTAATTAACTGAATATCTATAATGGAAATTAGATGATCTAAGAATCCTAGTTCTAGCTGCATGCCAGAATTGAATGTCTATTTTCTCTGGAGAAAGATAATGACAACCTGGTCCTCATATCATGGACATCAATTTTTCATAGATACGTTTAAACTCAATAAAAAATAATTAGAACAAATATTACAAAAACGCACATAAATATTGGAAAAAATAAAATTAAACAGTAGGAAAATCAGTATGATACTTTAAAATAACAGGGTTAAATACGTCTAACAGTTTTTTGTCTTGTTTCATTACCATTTTTAAAGAAGGATTCTTGCTCTGTCAAAATCCTTCTTCTGTTCAGCCTCCTGAGTAGCCAGGACTATACGCACACACCTAGTCCAGCCCTTAAGGTGGGTCAGGAATCGAACCCGTACCACTTATGTGTCCTCAGCCTGCTGAGCAGCAGCATCAATCAGCACATGCTACCACAACTGGCCCAGTAAATTTTAGTATAGCTGACTATATTCAAGGAAGTAATAATCAAGTTTGGAAACTTCAGGAGAGAAGTGTAAGCTATTTGTTTGTTTGTTTGTTTGTCTTTGTAGAGAAATTTTTGCTATAGGATGTGTGCGCTCATCAGAGATACAGAGAGAAACAGAGAGACAAAAAGTGAGAAATCACTCCCCCACTGGGGATGGCGATGTCGCAACCCCTTCTCTTTCATTTTTCTCTCAGTATTTTGGGCATGCACCAATATGTGCCCAGCATGAATTTTAAACCACTGGGACTAGGACTTGAACTGCAGTCGACTACATGGGAGTCCAGTGATGTAATTATGCCATCTGTTGGTTCCAGTGTAAACCATTTTAAAAAGTAGAAGTTATATATCTGAAAATCACTGGTCTCTGCTTCTCAAAGCACAAAGAACCCAGACATCATTGCTCAACAGATAAGTTATAGAAAAACATTACCTATGTCTCGGCAGTCTCCTCAATCCTGTCTCACAGGTCAAAACCAACGTTGAAGAAAGCTCATTCCCTAAAATTTCAGGGTATTGTCACTTGGTCACTTTAATGGCCACTGCAAAAGTGAATCTCCCACACCACTTGAGATTAGAGATGGTGGAAGATGCTAGAATTGCTGGGCATTGGCCTCAGACACTGGAACCACATGGCACTAATGTGTTTGGTGGCCTTAGTGGTAACCGCAGAATAAGTAGGCAGGTATGGGACTAAAAGACTCTGAAGACACAGAAAAGATGGTCTGATACAAAACTTCATGGGATCAGGAAAACATCAAAATGAAAATGAGAAAATATAAATAAATAAATGATGACAAAATATACAAATAAAACAAAATACCAAAATTGTAGGATCAAGGAGTGAATCTTCTCATTGTGCTATGATGAAATACTAGTATCAAAGCATTCCCCTTATAGAGAATAAGTATAAAAACTCAACTGCACCTAGAGAATAATTGTTTAAGGCATTGAAAATCAACCAAGATAGCCTGCAATTGGTGTACAAAATTATAGAGGAAAGAGAAACACATTGATGTGAGCTGGACCTTCTCACATGATTCTTTTTTAAAAATTGCAGAAGTGCACATGTGCTCACCAGGCACAGATGAGGGAAGGGAGCGAGAAAGCACCCCTCAGAGGGGAAGACCACACTGCAATCCTTCTCTATTCTCTTCCTGGGATTGTAGGAGCACACATATATCTGGCATGTTTTGCAAGCCCTTGTGTCAGGGGTTCGAACCCTGTGTTGGCCATGTGAGATCCAGCCACCTTAACCCCCATACCACCTGCTGGCCCTGCAGTGATCCTTATAATCCCAGCAGCATCTATTTCTATTATGATACATGCAAGTCGAGACTAAGCAGAAAGTGGTGGACTGGAGCTGTGGACAGCCTCAAAGAGCTGTTAGGAAAAATGTTATACTTAAGGAACCCAAGGAGCCAGAGTTTAAGGGGCCAGAATCCAAGGAAATGAGAATAGCAGGCCTGAGTGTGGTACGCCGTGCTGGTTTTGCCTTCGAGGTGTTTTGCGATGTCTAAGCTGCTCTGTGGCTGGAACCTGAGAAACAAAAAAGAATGCAATTGTTAAGAAGCTAAGCAGAGGTTTGCAGTCTCACAAAGCTAGGGAGGCAAAATGTGGAGTTCAAGGGCTCCCACAGGGAAAGGACCAAGACAGCACCACAAAATTTCAGTAGAGACCTCTTGGAGGAAGGGAAACTCAGAAACAGACTGGCCTCACAAAGTCAGAAATCCAAATTGGACTTATCGCAGTCCCTGATCTGCTTCTACTCTGCCAGGCAGAAGAAAGTGAAACCCTCTTTGGGATAAAACAACAACAACAAAAACATAATTCAGAAACTCTACAATAATTTTTCACACTCCTTTACATGTACTCAATAAAAAATAACATTGCATTTCATAAGATAGGATCAAATAATGGAAGACAAAAGAGGAAGAAAGATTCTCAAGTAGTCTTGATACAGGAACTAAGAGATACGGTTCTTTAAAATAAATTTCACCAGGAAACTGACATTTATAAGAAATACAATACTAAAATTAAGTGCACTATTATGGCCTAACAGCAGATTACAAACTACAAAAGAGGATTAGTGAACTAAATATAAGTTAAGAAAAAAATTCTGGAGAAAAGCCCTGAGGAAAAAAGGAATTTGGAACACAGAGAAAACAGTGTGAGTTATACAGGGCATAATGAAAAGGTCTAAAACAAGTGACATATGGATTCCAAAGGTATAGAGTGGGATGAACCAAGCAGACACAGTATTTGAGAATAAATATGGTTGATACGTTAAAGAAAAAAACGGATTAAAGGCATGTAGACGAACTAGATATATGGGATGGTCACCCATGCTGATAATGTCCTGTTTGAATTAAGGTACAATTACATGGGGACAGCAGATGGCACAGTGTTCACAACACTAGACTCTCACGTGGTCAAACATGGTTCTAGTTCCAGACCCAGTGGCTTAAAACTCACACCAGGCACATGTGCGTGCGTGACCAAAATCCAGGATGAGACTGGAGGAGAAGGGACTACAGCATGGCTATCCCCCAGGGAGGGTGATTTTTCATTTTCTATCTTTCTGTCTCTGCCTGTCTTTTTGTGAGCACACATGCCCTATGGCAACAATCTCTCTCTCAAAACAAACAAGCAAACAAACAAAAGCAAAACAAAACAAACACAAACACAATCAAACAAGGAAAACCAGTTACATGTTTTACACACTTGATTCTGTGCCCTGTGATTTATAGGAACTACATATAGGGCTTTTTGGAATTTCTATTATGTTTTTTTTGGTAGCACATACCTGTACAGTAGACTGATAAAAAGCTGTAAAGTAAGCACTGCAGGCCAGCCCTGTAGCGCAGTGGTAGACTTGGTGCACTGGAAGCCATACCCACAGGGCGGGCTGCAGCTGGAGTCCTGGCGATGGTGTCCTGAGAACATGCTGAATATGTGTGTGTACATGCTCCAAATTCTCATGGAATGAGTGCTTTTTTCTCTCTTTCTTTCTCTCTGTCTTGTGAGCACACACAATCACTCTGGCAAAAACTATAAAAAAATTATTACCAAAACGCTAAGAAAACTGGTGTGAAATATAACTTGGGATGCTCTGAAGTCTCAGTGATTTCAGAAATATCCAGTGACATGAGGCAGTGTGAAGGAGAACTGCATGCACACCTTGAAGAGCCCTATCGTGTGCTATGGGGAGGTACCACAATGAAATGTGAAGAAAAAATGATAAAAGAAAGAAAAGAAAGAGACTAGTAGAATGTTTTCCATTTCCTAGACAGACACAGAATAATTAACAGGAGGCTGAGGAGAGAGGGACAATGGAAAGAGGGAGAGAAAACTGGAAAGAAAACTGTTTGAAAAAAACTCTTTTTTTCTTTCGGTTATCAGGGACCACATCCACTAGCCGAACAGAGAGAGAGAGAGTCTCAGTGAGATACGGTCATGTCACAATCCTCCTCCATGTCTCCATCCTGCTGGCATCTGGGGCACACATGCGCAAGTGTGTGGCAGGTTTACCTGAGTGAGTCCTCAAGTAACATCAACTGGAGAGAGAGAGGGAAAAAATTGTCACGATCATGTTCCACTACTGAGCACTCTCTGCCTTTTTCTGTCTCTCGCTGGGGAATCCGCATGGTTTATGATAATTATTTTAAAAAATAATTAAAGATTAGTTATGGAAATTTGATTTTTAATTTTATAGGTGTCCACCTGAGGTTTTTTTTTTTTTTTTTTTTTTGTCATTACAAATCAGTTTTTTTGTTTTGGTTTTAGTATTTTTTAATTTAACTTTACTTATTATAGTAATCTTTTTCATATTACATTGAATCACAAATATCTTTACAGATAGTAAATGTAGTATGTATTACATTTCTTTTTCCAGCACAATTACCATGCATATCAGTCAAGACAAAGACATTACTATCCACATCATCATCATCAAATAACTTTACATAATTTTTTTCAATTATTATTATTTATTCTCATTTTTTAAACATTCAATTACTATATATTGTTTGAATTGTATAAAGAATTTACCTAACATAAAATTCTTTTCAGATGAGTCCAATTGTCAATACTATACACATTATCATCAACAGGTAATAAACCCACCTGAGTTTGACAATCAGCATGTAGTGTCGAGATTAAGGCACTGAATCCAACATAGCCAACACCATGGTTCAAATCCCAGAGAAGTAGTTTAAAAAATACAACAGGCATGTGCATACCCAAAATTCTGAAAGGAGAATGGAGGATTAGAGATTGCTGGGTGGTCTACCTCTCTGGAGAGTGATTTCTCACTTACCCTCTCTCTTTCTGTCTCTGTTTCTCTCCAGAGGGTGCAGGTGCCATACAGCAGAGACATAATAAAGTCACTGACAATTCAATATGTACTTAGAAAAAACCTGATAAGGCTGTTATTGAGACAGAGAAAGAGCGAGAGCAAGAGCGAGAGTGAGAGCGAGAGAGAGAGAGAGAGAGAATGGGAAGCAAGCTGCCAGGTCTGGGACTCAGACCACAGTGGGCTATGTGGGAGTCCAGCACCTTAACCACCACACCACCTGCTGGCCCTTCCACACACCTTTTGAAGTTCCTTATTATGTATGCAGTAAAGTGCTAAAAAGATGTCCTAACAACTGGACTTTGAAATAGAAATCAAAATAAGCAAATCAGAAAGAATGCACAAAATCCTCAGAATGTTCATTGCAGCGAGGATGACGGAACCTGTGTGCCCAAGAGAACTGTCTCCTTGTAGGCTGGGCATACTGCCTTTGCCCTGTGTGGATTATATTTTGAGGCATTAAATGGTGCATGAATTGAAAGGCCTACAGTATTGAATAAGAAAAAAGCATAGTGTACTGGGAATAACTTTTAAAATGCCCTCCTATAATACATAAATGCATTTGTGTTTTGACATACAATAAAACTTCATCATTTGGCATAATGCAAAAAGGAAGAAAGAAAGAAAAGAGAGGGAGAGAGAAAGAAGAAAGAGAAAGAAAAGAAATAAGAATGAACAGAAAAAAGAAAAGGAAAAAAAAATAACTCTAATCTTCCCCCACTTTTAAGACTCTGATTCCAGTAAGGTCCTGCTGCCAGAGTGAGAGGCCTGATTCACAGGGAGGCCAGAAATCTGAACAGACAGGCCCTGCTGGGTTTCCCAGCCATCTATGACCAGTTCATGTCTATGCAATGAACTCTCCATGAAAATCCAAAAGGACAATGTTTGGAGAACTTTGGGATTACAGAATGCATGAAAATTCCTGGAGGATGGTGCACCCTGAGAAGATTTAATAGCTCTCCACCCCTTCCCACATGCCTAGTCCTCTGCATTTCTTCATCTGTGTCCTTTAAGGTGTCCTTCATAATAAGAAAGTAACCATAACTGTAACCCTGAGTTCTGCAAGCCTGCTCTAGCAAATTCTTAGAACCCAAGTAGGGGAGAGGACTGAGGAAACTCCAACTTGAAGCCTGTTGGTCAGAGGTTCTGGAGGTCTGGATCCTACATGGCTGCTCTGAGATTCGAGTCCTGGACCTAACAGGTGAAACCAGACAAGGAGCATGTATGTGTATGCCCAAAATCCTGAAAGGAAAATGGAGGAGCAGGAATGGCTGTATGGCAATCCCCCCTTGGGGCAGGAGGTGGCGATTTCTCACTTTCCCTCTCTCTCTATCTCTCTCCAGTTAAGTGTTGGCACTCTAGGACAAAAATCTGAAGGAAAAAAAAGTACTAGAGGCCAGGACTTGAGACCAATGTCTAGAAGGAGGAGGAAGTTTCAGGGACACAGCCTTGTGGGATCTGATGCTGTCTACCTGGAGATGCTACCCAGACAGAGCCTCGGAACTGAATTGGGTTAGAGGATGCCCAGCTGGTGACTGCTGCAGAATTGATTGCTTGTTTGCTAGCGGGGAGAAATCCCCACACATTTGGAGATCACAGAAGTGATCTTTGTTGTGACAGATGAGTGGCAGAAAATTGGTGTGTTTTTCTGGACTCGCACATTCTCAGTTATATTAGGGGTCCCTGTGTCATTTCTCATTTTACACTTTTTGCAATGTTTTTGTTTCAATTTGAAGTACATCATATTGCTTATTATGTCTGTTTCTTATATTACATGGAGACGACCTTAAAGGCATGAGATATTTATTTATTTTATATCATCAATCAGAAGATTAAGAATTAAATATGAGGGACCAGTAGATGGCATAATTGTTACATCACAGGACTCTCACATGACTGACTGTGGCTTGAGTCCTCGGTTTTATAATACCCTCCTGTGTTTATCAAATACTTTACTGGTTCTGTTACTATAACTCTTCTCTCAATCCTTTGATATATGCTTTATTTTACCCTTGGTTTAGGAGAGCAATAAAACTAATTATTAGTGGCCAAATATTAAAAGAGAGTTCGTTAACCATGAATTTATTTTCTAAATCAGCCTAAATTTGAAATTACGGAATTTCTTGATGGAATGGAGATTTACTAATAGTTAGTTTGTAAACTACAGGGCATCTTGAAGCATTAGCTAGACATGCATTTTCTCAATGAAAATTGACCCAAGATTTATATTTTCCACTTTCCTCAAATCTATCCCCTTCCGTGTTTTGTCAGCTGTTAATTATTTCCCTCTTTTGGGCCTTTCTTCATGCTTACCTTCCATCACTTCCAGAGGTGTCCCAGTTCTCTGGTCCCTGTTAAAGTTTTGTATGGATATCCTTTTCTAGACGCGGTTGATTCTGCTTTCTGCTACAACAACCTGTTTCTCAGGACCCAGGCTTTCTGCAGCTCCCAACAAATCCCTATATCCTATTCATCAGCCATGTCAGACGCAGGACAGACGCACAGTGTATATGTCAGTGGATATTTTTGTGATGCGGGAATAAATATGAGTAAATAGCAATATTTCTGAAATGCGATTGTCTTGTGTGTATGTTTTCCTCATCCCATGAGGTTTGTTGCTTTATCTCGCAGTCATAATGCTGACCAAGTTTCTAGCTTAGTCTCCATAAGCTCTATCCAAAGTTTGCGTATTATTGGTGTTAAAAAATGAATTATGGGAGGATAGATCATTTAAGAAATGGTTGTGGCATATGTATTAGGTCATCAGGAAAGTCATGATATATTTCTCTATGCAAAAAGAGGTCATGACTTTCCAGAAAAACAAATAGCTTTTTGCAAAAATATTGTGGATTATTTTTCGTTATATTATTTGCAAAATAAAAGTGATTCCTTTTCTAGATATTAAAATTTTAAAAGAACATATTGTTTTGATATTTTTTAACTAATAAAACCATAGCAGAAAACCTGTACAGAGTCATGCTTTCAAATTAAAATTTTTAAACCTCAAGAGAAAACAACACCAAGTTAAGAAAATACACCTTTGAAAAACTATTGGTCTCATACACTATGAAGAAAGGATTAATAGCTTAAAAATAAAAAGGTTTTTTATAAAACAGTAAGACCAAAACCGATATGCCAGGACACACACACACAAAAGAAATTTTATCAAGGAAATAAATAAAAAACTAAGAAGTACATTAAAATGCCAACATTAAAAATAATTAAAACTGCTTTTAAAAATAAAATAGCATTTTATATGTCAAGTTGGCTTATATTAAAAAGATTAATAATACAGGATGATAATTAGAGTGTGAGGAATTCAGAACTCTCATAAGAATCTATCATGCTCATATTCATTTCACAAGAATGTAATTTCATATGTCCTTTCTGAGGAGCATTAAAAATTTGTTATAAGAATTTAAAAGAAAGCTGATCCCATAGCCTAGTGTTTAAGGAAGCCAGATCCCATATGGCCAAGCTGGTAATTCAGTCCTGGCATATTGAAAAACATGCTGGGCATATGTCTGGGCATGTCTCAAATCCTGACAACATGGACAAAAGGAAGAGAAGAGACTGTGGTGTGACTATGCCCCGTGGGGGGGAGGTTGTTATTCTCTTCTCCATCTCTTGTCTCAATAACTCTCTCTGTCTGTAGCATGAGTGCCCTCTGGCAATAAAAAATAAATTAAAGATAAGGGAATGGTAAGTAGCATGGTGGTAAGAGCATTGGAATCCCACGTGGCAAACCATGGTTCGAGTCCCAGACCTGGCAGATTGCTTTCTCATTTTCTCTCTCTCTCTCTTTCTCACTCTGTTCTACTCTCATAAAATGAAAATAAATAAATAAAGTTAAATAAAATAATTCTTTAAAAAAATTAAAAGATAGATATTCCATGTCCAACAAGTGACCCTAAGAAGTGTCAGGTAAATAAGCAAACTTGACAATGTATTTACTGAATAACAAATATTAACTGGAGAAAAATAATGTCAGTATGGCCTAATTTAAATTATATTATACCTATATAGTGGATTATTATGAAGCCATTATAACATGCTAAAGGCCACCCATGGTGGCAATGTGATAATGCAATGCAGCCCATTGTCAAAGCCATGTGGGAAAGTCCTGGGTCCGTGTCCTGCAGTGTCCCTGTACTCACCGGGAGTGTGCCACAGTGTGTAATCCTGCCTGATCGAGGCTGAGGGTGGAATATGGTGCAAAGATCCTGTAGGGAGTTATTCCGTTTCCTTCTCTCTCTCGGAAGAAATAAATATGTAAACCAAAAGGAGTGAATAAAGAGCTAAGAGGTTTTGTGTAAACTGACAAGATAAGACAGTAACAAAATATATTTTTGACTAAAAAGAAAACTGTAACTCAGATTGCAACATGTTATAGTGCATTCATATGTATATATACATGTATATGTATGTACATACATGAGGGAGCTTTAAAAATTGTGAAAAATATGACTAAAGTATATGTTTTTTTGGTTTGAAAAGGTTTAAAATCCATTCATTGTTTTCCCATAATTTGCTTTTTTCTTTGAATTTTTGAAGACTCATATAAAAATTTATATTATTTATACAGTGTTTCACACAGACTTTTTCTTTCTGCCTCAGCCCTCGAGAAGCTGGAACTACAAGCACATACTACCATGCCTGGCTTTTATTGTGGGCCGATAATTGAACCTGGGACTCTGATGGGCTTCTGTCTGTTAAGTAGCAGCAGTTAATAGTGAATGTGACTATTGTTGGGCTTGTATATATTCTTATATATACTTTTCACAGTTTAATTTATATGCTGTATAAAAACAGGTTAAAAATATTGTGTGTGTGTGTGTGTGTGTGTGTGTGTGTGTGTGTGTATCTGGGTATTTACTATGTAATGTAGCTTTCTATTTGAATATTTGTGATATAATAAATATATGAAAATTGATAGTATCTGTAAAATTGCAACTGATATTTATTTTACTAATGGTTTTATAATACACTGAATAAAGCTTTTGTTGAGAAATATACAATAAAATTGATAGTACCATTTCAAATATTTCAGTTCTGGTTGAGCTTTGGGCTTGATTTATCTGTTTGTATTTTTCAGTTAAGAATATCTTCTGAGGGCATATGTTTCCTTATCTAATGAAACTAAGCTTTAGCTGCATTGGTATATTTTAGGAACTATATCTGAATGCAATTAAAATGCCTTAGAAATTATATCTTAATGTTGTTGAAATATTTTGCAGCAGGTCTTTAAGATCCTCAACTATCTTTCATCAATGTTTTTTTCATTTAATTCTTTCTTCCATGAGCAAGAGAGAGAGAGGAAGAAAAACAGGCATCCACAATAGAGTCTTCAGTCTGTCTCCAGCTTCAACCAACGCTGGCTGATTAATACTTGTGTTGAGAGAGGTGAACTCAGAAATGTCCATGCAGGTCAGCCTTTCAAAGGGTTTCTACTGACCCACGTTACAGCCTCATCAAATGTTAAATATGCTCTACATTCAGGAGTGTGGAAACTACCAAGAGTCATTACCAAGATTTATTACTCACAGGACCATATGGTTAGGTATCATAGTGAAAATGAATTCAAGTGTTTGCTAATTTGGTCAGCTGCCAGCAACCATGGGTGGTTAATTGCTGGACATTCCTTTGTCTCAATGAGAATACCAAAATCTATGTATGCTCAGGTCACTGTACAATATGGTGATGTATTTACATAAAACCTATACATATCCTCATGTACACTTTAAATCATTTACACTATATAGTACCATGTAAAGGCTATGCAAACAATTGTTAAATGGTATGGCTTAGCAAAAAACTGACATGGAAAAATTAACAATGGTACATGTTCAGTAGAGATGCAACCATTATTTTTTGATCCATGTTCAGTTGAACCCATGAATGGGGAGTCATGGATATGGAGGACCTTGGCTATGATAAATAAAAAACCAAAATTCCTTAAGTAACAAAGGTTAGAGAGCGCAGCAAGAGATGGGTGGACAGGAAAGCCCTTCTGCAGAATCTTAGAGTATCCCAATCTTCCCTCGTACAGGGAACTGAGTTATACTCTGAGAACCATCCCAACTATTGACACATATGGAAGACTATCTGGTATTTTTTTCAAATATCTCATACTGTGAATATTTGAACTAAAAAGTTGATTAGGAACCCTGGTTATAGTAAGTAAGTCATGACCCTGTAATAATATTCGTTGATGCTTTAATGACTTCTGAGTACCCATGGCTGATTTCAGAAATGTCAGAGGACTTCAAAGGACTCTGCTTGAAAAGTCTTCATTCAGTTTTTCATTAAATGGATGCTTACAAGGTCATTAGCAAAGGAAATTTAAAAACAAGAATGAAAAGTAAAATGAGGCTTTTAGAACCATTCATTGCAAGCACAGCATTTAGAAAGCATGGGAACATTAAAGATGATTTTTAACATCCCAAATCTTAGACTTGACATGACTTTAAAAACTGAACTTTTGGAGGGACTTACAGGTGGCATGGTGTTTAAGGCACTGGACTCCCAAATGACCACACACACATACATATCCACAGTCTATGAATCCACACATTGCATTTTTATTATTTGGTTACATCTTGACCTGTTATGCTGAAGTTAAGAGAGCTAAATTTTAATGCAGTGGATAAGATTTGACTTCTTCAAAAATTTTCCTAATGGGCTTGTCCTGTGACCTAGTGGTTAAGTGAGCTATATCCTGCATGGTCACCTACATGGTTTGAATCCCAGCCTGCCACTTAAAAAAATTCACTGGTCCAAAATCTTAGCAGGATGGAGAAAAGAACGAGAAATGCTTTTGTCTCGACCCTGTCCCATCTCTCTCTCTGTCACTCTGTCTCTGGAGAGAGTCATTACACTCTTGGTAAAAGTTTAAAACTAAAAAGTTCTACTAAGCACAAGCCAACAACTAGGATGAGTGGAAAAGTAACTTAGTTTGGGTTATCCAAGAGTAGACCCTAAGACAAATATTTCACTGAATGAAGTTTCTTCGGGAAAGGAAGTAACTACCAGACTTGGTATGGGAAAGTGAGAAGAGCAAGAAAAGCATCCAGTGCAAGGTCCACAGTGGAGCTGACAGGCAACCAATGTAAGTAAAGCTCACGGTGTAGAGCCATCCCACCTAGTTGGTAATGGAGTTAGAGATTTACACACCAACTCCCATGGATCACTGGATGAGAGCTGCTGCCAAGAGCTGTCCTGGTGCCTAGATCTTCCCACTTACACTGTGGGTTGCAAAGTGCATCCTGGGGGCAAAAAAAAAAAAAAAAAAAAAAAAAAAAAAAAGACATTGCCAACAAGTTCCGGGACCTGCAGGAAGAAGTAAAAGAGCCTGTGTTTACTGCAGCAGTTAGGTCGAGAGCATGGGGCTGAAACACAGACAGCTTCTGTGACAAGGGTGAGAGTAATCACACTGATGAGGCGGAATGAGCTCTTTCTCAACCTAAGAGGAGGGGTGAGCTAACAGTGGAGGACACCAGCATGCTTCCAGTTCCTCCAGGCCTAATACACCCTTTCTCCATTTCCAAACCTTTCCATTTAGGTCAAGTCAATGATGTCTGCTAGCTGCATTGCACCTGGCACGTAACACAATGTGACTTACAGTGCTTTACTTTGTAATTTATCTCTGTCACTTGAATGCTTTTGATAAAATAAATATACTGAAATTGGTAATGCCACTTGACATATCTCAGTTCTGATCTGAACTTTGAGTTGATATTGTTTGTTTATTTTAATTTAAGGAGTACATCTTTTCAGTATCTACCTGTAGCATATTTTTATAATTTCATGTAAACCAACATAATATATTAGACATAACTTTTCCTGGCTAATTATACACATGCTTTTAACTTGTAAACCTTTCTTGAGCTATTGTTACTATGATTATTCCTTACTTGTGAGATATTCTTTTATGTTGATGTGTTTTTTACAACTGATTAAAGGCACCCTAGACTACTTACTATTGCTTTATCCACCTTTATTTGGTTCAGATATAGAATATCATCCATTTATTTTAAATTCAATGGATTGTGAAACCCACTTTTCTAGCTATAGAAAAATCATACTTCTTATTTTAAAGATTACAAAGCTAGGTCTGACTTCCGCTTGCACAGACATTGTAGTACATTTAACTCCATAGAGACAGTGCCCGGTCAAGTGAAAGCCAGATAGGCACTGGGCAACTCTGTGAAAAGATAACTAAATGTGGGCAAAGGAGATCCTAGGAGGCCAAGAGGCAAAATGTCATCATGGGCATCTTTGTGCAAACTTGCTGGGAGGAGCACAAAAAGAAGCACTCAGAGGCTTCAGTTAACTTCTCAGAGTTCTCTAAGAAGTGCTCAGAGAGGTGGAAACCCATGTCTGCTAAAGAGAAAGGAAAGTGTGAAGATATGGCAAAGGCAGACAAGGCCCGTTGTGAAAGAGAAATGAAAACCTATATCCCTTCTAAATGGGAAACAAAAAGGAAGTTCAAGAATCCCAACGCATCCAAGGGGCCTCCTTCTGCCTTTTTCTTGTTCTATTCTGAATATCGCCCAAAAAAACAAAGGAGAACACCTGGCCTATCCATTGGTGATGTCGCAAAGAAACTGGGAGAGATGTGGAATAATACTGCTGCAGACGATAAACAGCCTTCTAAGAAGGTTGCTAAACTTAAAGAAAAATATGAAAAGGATATTGCTGCGTACTGACCTAAAGAAAAGACTGATGCAGCAAAAAAGGGGAGCTGTCAAGGCTGAAAAGAGCAAGAAAAAAAAGGAGAAGGAGGAAGACAAAAAAGATGAAGAAAAAAAGGAAGATAAAGAGGATGAAGATGAAGAAGATGATGAATAAGTTGATCCTAATGTAGTTTTTTTTCCCTTGTGTATAAAACATTTAACTGCCCTGTACACAACTCCTTCCTTTTTAAGAAAAAAATTGAGATGTAAGACTGGGTAAGATTTGTTTTTAAACTCTTTAGTGTCTTTTTTTGTATAGCTAACACACTACCAAATGTGTCTTTAGACAGCCCTGTCCTGATGGTACCTGCAATCGCAATTCACCTTGCCTGGTACAGTGTGGGGGTTGTAAATTGGCATGGAAATTTAAAGGAAGTTCTTGCTGGTGCACAGCACAAATTAGTTATATATGGGGATGGTAGTTTTTCTATCTTGAGTTATCTCTGATGCAGTCTATATGAAATAATTGTTGTTCTGTCAACTGAATACCACTCTAATCGCAAAAAAAAGGTACAGCTGTTTTGTTGACATTCTGAATTCTACTAAGTAAACACAATTTTAAAAAGATAACAAAGCTAAAACCACAGAATATAAAATATCTGACTAAATCTTCTGGTTTCAAAAATTACTTCTAGGGAACCAGCAGTTAGCGTAATGGCTATGTCGCTGGACTCCCACGTAGTCGACCGCGGTTCGCGTCTCGGACCCGGTGGCTTACAACTCACGCCGGGCGCATGTGCGTGCGTGCCCAAGATCCCGAGAGGAGAATTGAGGAGAATGGATTGCGGCGTGACCATCCCCCCTGGGGGGTGATTTCTCGCTTTCTGTCTCTATGTCTCTCTCTGTCTGTCTGGCGAGCGCACACGCCCTATAGCAAAAAAAAAAAAAACCTCTCAAAAAAAAAAAAAAAATTACTTCTAGCATTTAACTTTAATATATTTTGGTGCTCTTCTTTTCTTTTTTAATGGCCTTTGAAATACATTAGCAAGTCATCTAATTTTGCCACTTTCATTCCTTGATCAATATACTCTTCTGTCCTTTTTAATAAGTATTCATAAACCTTTATTATAATTAAAAAATCGAATACCATCACTCTTCTCTTCTGTGAAGTGCCCTGCTTGTGTTAAGACTAATCTAATTGCCTTTGCTTCTGTGAACACTTAATAAACACTTATAGTAATCAATATAGGGGTGTGATCCATGTGCTCCAAAATAAGGACATAACAATCAACCAATTTAAATGGATTAATGCCGTTATTCCTATAGTGGGCACATTATAAAGTTGAGCTTGTTCCTCTCTCTCTTGCTCATATGGTGCTGTGTACCATATTTTGAAATATTAAGAAGGTCCTTTCCAGATATGGTCCCTTGATATTGAACTTCTCAGCCTACATGATGATAAGCCCCCAAATTTTTCTGTTCATTATAAATTACCCAGTCTGCAGTATTCTGTTATAGCTGCACAAAATGAACTTAGACAACATAATTTCCTACATCCCTGTCACTATTGTAAGGGTAAAGCTCTGCACAGGGGAGACTGTTGTCAAAACCACCCGGTCCTCAGCTCCCACACCTTCTCATCTGGCAGTTTTGTAGTTAATGCCCTGTGATATGTTCTTTGATTCCAACTGAGTTGTTATTGCAAAAAGATAATTTCAAATCTAAAAATAAATGAGTAGGATATATTAATAAGCTTGAGATTGAAAAAGCAGTTCAGGACCCTGCTGCTAGGATTTAATGTTGTGTTTCTTTTTTTTTCCTTTGAATTTTTGTTTTGATAGGTGAAGTCAAAGGGACAAGGACCACCTTTGATGTCTGAGAACCTTGAGTCTCCTGTGATTCTGCATTATACCATGTCCTCTTCTCCCTGCAAAGTGTCCTCAGACACACGCTCCTCTGTTCCCTGGTACTTTGGGCTCTACCCAACTTCTCCCTTACCACCTGGATTAGTGGTTACTACCATCTCTGCTCACCCTGGCTGAGGCTTCCATGTAGCATGCATGAGGAGAGCTATGGTCATGTGCACCCTCCACAGCCTTAGGACATAGGCCATTGTCTCCATCCAAGAGTGGTGGGGCCACAGCACATTTCATGGGTTGCTCAATGGGGCTAAGTCACCTGCCACCATCAACCCAGGACTCAAACGCTTCCTGGTCTGGAGTTGCAATTCCTTGGTGGACACCTGTCTACATTTGGTTGATGTGAAAGGCCCATGAGAAGGGCAGATATGTGCCTCAGCTTCCTTGCCCCCATTCTGGCTCTGCATATTTGTTTAGCAGTTGTCAAGATGGGAAGCCTGTCAGAGAATGAGCTGTGTGCATGCTGAGTTGCAGGGCAGAGCTTACAGACACACTCTGATAATAGTTCTGTGCCCAAGGGAGTGGGACATCACATACCAAACATCCAACACTGGGACAGGTCAAGACAGGACAAAGATTTATACTTCATTACCTTTAATAACAGCTTTTTCCATGTTTTATTAACAAAAATTCCACCCTCTTAATATTTTCCTGAATCCAGAAAATCATATAGGCAGGTTTTTTTTTTTTTTTTTTTTTTTGAGAGGTTTTTTTTGCTATAGGGCGCGTGTGCTCGCCAGACAGACAGAGAGAGACATAGAGACAGAAAGCGAGAAATCACCCCCCAGGGGGGATGGTCACGCCGCAATCCCTTCTCCTCCATTCTCCTCTTGGGATCTTGGGCACGCACGCACACGCGCCCGGCGCGAGTTGTAAGCCACCGGGTCCGAGACGCGAACCGCGGTCGACTACGTGGGAGTCCAGCGACATAGCCATTACGCTAACTGCTGGTTCCCCAGGCAGTTTTAAAAATAGAGAATAGGTGATATTATTGTCCAATTCAGGGCTAGACTATTCAAGGATGGTTGTGAACATAAATCTCTTGGTTATGAAAATTATATATGTTTCTCCAAGGCAGCAGGACACAGGAAAACATGTTTTATAGAATAGCTTACTAATTGTAGTCATCCAAAGTAAATTTCCTTTCATGATTCACACCTTAAACTGTAGGGGATTCCTTGTGAGGAATTATAATGGGTGAAGTTGATTGGCTGACTTCAAGGCTATCTTGGAGGAGAAGACTACTCAAAGGTAATTTTCACAAATGGAATAATATTGCATGTAAATATATTTTGCAAGGAGGAGTTTCACAAGTATAAAGGAGTAGGTATTTAAGTTAAATTTCTTCACTTATTCAGGTAATTAATAATGTGATTTTTAATCTCAGAAAATTCTTTTTATTTTTGCTCGTGGTTGACTATAAAGTTTAGACATAGTCACAAAAAAAGAGAACAATATTTTATAAGTTTTAATTTTAAAAGATTTTTTACTTTGTAATTGAAATGTCAAAAAAGATATGAGACAATATGTAAAAGTAGTCATTTAGATACGTAGTTTTATCTTTTTCATTTTCAGGGTTCAAAATGATCGTTTCCTATTACAGGAAGGAACAAATACGCAGCAGGCATCAAACAGCAGAAGAATGGCCAGCAATATCTCTCAGCCTGCCATGCAGCTCTGCTATGAGAATGTGAATGGATCTTGTATTAAAGTTCCCTATTCGCCTGGATCTCGCGTGATTCTCTATGCTGTGTTTGGCTTGGGGTCTTTGCTGGCTCTGTTTGGAAACCTTTTGGTGATGATTTCGGTTCTGCATTTCAAACAGCTGCATTCTCCAGCCAATTTCTTAATTGCCTCTCTGGCCTGTGCTGATTTCTTGGTGGGGATGACTGTGATGCCCTTCAGTATGGTCAGGTCTGTGGAGAGCTGCTGGTACTTTGGAGCCCAATTTTGTACTTTCCACAGTTGCTTTGATGTGGCATTTTGCTACGCTTCCCTCTTCCACTTGTGCTTCATTTCCATCGACAGGTACATTGCTGTTACTGACCCTCTGGTCTATCCAACCAAGTTCACAGTGCCTGTGTCTGGACTGTGCATCAGCATCTCCTGGGTCCTGCCTGTTCTGTACAGTGGGGCCGTGTTCTACACAGGGGTCAATGACGACGGGATGGAAGATCTAGTAAGTGCCCTCAGCTGTGTAGGTGGCTGTCAGATTGTGGTGAATCAAGACTGGATTTTGATAGATTTTCTGTTATTCTTCATACCTACCCTTGTGATGGTAATTCTTTATAGCAAAATTTTTCTTGTAGCTAAACAGCAAGCTATAAAAATTGAAACTACTGGTAACAAAACAAAATTATCCTCAGAGAGTTACAAAGCTAGAGTGGCCAAGAGAGAGAGAAAAGCAGCAAAAACCCTGGGGGTCACAGTGATAGCCTTCATGATTTCATGGTTACCGTACACAATTGATACGCTAATTGATGCTTATATGGGCTTCATAACACCGGCCTATGTTTATGAGATTTGCTGTTGGATTACTTATTATAACTCAGCCATGAACCCTTTGATTTATGCTTTATTTTATCCTTGGTTCAGGAAAGCCATAAAGGTTATTTTAAGTGGAAAAATTTTAAGGAATAGTTCGTCAACCATTAGTTTATTTTCAGAGTAAGTGTAAGTGCTAAGTAGAGAAATTTATGGACATTTTTAAAATTATATGTTTCTGATAAAAGCAAATATAAGAAATTAATAAAGCCTTTACAAATTATCAAATACATTATTTTTCAAATTAGTCAGAAAAATGTCAGAAGAGGATTAAGCCATTAAATCATTTTTAACATACTTACTGCACCAAATAATAAATGAGAAAATGGTTTCTATATATCACCTGTTGCAATGTTTTGTATACATCCTTGCCACATGGTCTTGTTTCTTCCAATTTGCTGAATTTTGAAACTCATTTAGAATGTGCAATCTCTAATTATCTTCTCCTTTATGCTCTTCCCTCAATTATCTTCAAATGGTCAGTTGTTTCTTGATATCCGTGATACTATATTCCTTTCTAAGTTTTCCATAACAAAGCACCATGGATTACATGGCTTAAGCAACAGACACTTATGTTCTCATAATTCTAGAGGCTAGAAGTCCAAGCATAAGGTATTGGCAGGGTGGGTTTCTTTTGAGGACCTCTCTTCTTGGCTTCCAGATGTCATCTTCTCTGTTCTGTGTTCTCATGTCATTGTTCTCACATCTCTGACTCAATGTGTCTCTGTCTTTTTTTTTCTTCTTTTTTATTTTTTGGAGAGGTTTTTTTTTTTTTTTTTTTTTTTTTTTTTTTTTTTTTTTTTTTTTTTTTTTTTTTTTTCGCTATAGGGCGCGTGCGCTCGCCAGACAGACAGAGAGAGACAAAGAGACAGAAAGCGAGAAATCGCCCCCCAGGGGGGATGGTCACGCCGCAATCCCTTCTCCTCCATGCTCCTCTCGGGATCTTGGGCACGCACGCACACATGCCCAGCGTGAGTTTTAAGCCACCGGGTCCGGGACGCGAACCGCGGTCGACTACGTGGGAGTCCAGCGACGTAGCCATTACGCTAACTGCTGGTCCCCAGTGTGTCTCTGTCTTAATCTCCTCTTTGTATAAGGATGTCAGTCACCCCCAACACCTCACTTTCAGTTAATTCCTTCTTAAAGACTAAAGCACTGGAGATTAGGACTTCGGCATATGAATTTCTGGTGACAATTTTGCCCCTAACCTGACAAGTTCAGGTGCTGTGACAGCACACAAGGTTCTGTTTACTTACTGCTTTTTAAATGATTATTTCTCCCTTTTCATTTAGTGTTTGTAATTCCCAGAGGTTTGTGGGGCAGCAGGTAAACCTCTCTTGTTTAATGACTGGGCAGAATCTTGGAAGGTTCACTCATAATACTGTGGGACCAGTCATTGTCAGGTAGTAACAGTAGAGGTTGTTCCAAATTTTGTAAATGGAAAAATACCTACGATGATAAGGCTGGCACAGTAATTATTAGAAAATGGGAACTCCAACAGAATGCTCAGTTATCACTAACATTAGCCGTTGCTATACCAACATTTACTACCTGAAAAGAGTGTGTGATTCACTTCTGCAAACCTTATCAACAGCCTTACCCCTCTGAAACTAGTGTGTATTTTACCTCCCCACACTGTTGCAGGTTCAACATTCTTATGCTAATAAAACCAAAATCTTGTATTAAAAAGTGTGTAAATAATGTGTATTTTAATTTTACATTTCGTTCTATGGAATAGTTTCTTCTACTGATTCAATAGAGGTCATTTAAGAATGCATATTTATAGTATTTTGTACAACAAAAGTAAGTTCTAGTGAAGCTTAAAACTTTTTTTTCTTTTCTTATATATATCTGTTAGGCAATTATTAAAATTATTAGTTTTTTTCTCATTAGTTTTCAGTCAGAGAATTTTAACTCTTTTCAAACAAATTTTGGGCATTAATCAAGAGTAAGTAACTGTATCAGAATAGCTCACATTTAAAAATATATAAAAGAATTGCAAAAATTAATATAAAAATTAAAGTATGAGTTTATTTGATACCAAAACATTTCTGAAATAAATGTTTTTTTTTGTTTGTTTGTTTTTTGGGTTTTTTTTTTTTTTGGCCAGAGTGTACATGGATTTGTTTTTTGTTTTTTGGTTTTTGTTTTTTTTTTTTTTTTGGAGAGGTTTTCGCTACAGGGCGCGTGCGCTCGCCAGACAGACAGAGAGAGACAGAGAGATAGAAAGCGAGAAATCACCCCCCAGGGGGGATGGTCACGCCGCAATCCTTTCTCCTCCATTCTCCTCTCGGGATCTTGGGCACGCACACACATGCACCCGGCGTGAGTTCTAAGCCACCGGGTCCGGGACGCGAACCGCGGTCGACTACGTGGGAGTCCAGCGACATAGCCATTACGCTAACTGCTGGTTCCCAACATGGATTTGTTGAGAGAGACCTGGGATGGGGTTGGGGGAAAGCGTAGTGGTTAAGGAAACCAGATTTCACATGGCCAACCATGGTTTGAATCCCAGCCCTGGTGTCTTGAAAAGTGCAAGGTGCCTGTGCCTGTATGTTCCAAATCCCAACAGAATGGAGAAATGGAAGAAAAGGGATTGTGGCATGATCACATCTTATTGGGGTGGTGCTCTCGTTTGCGAGTACATGTGGACTCTGGCAAAAAAAAAAAAAAAAAAAAAAAAAAAAAAAGACTTTTGATGATATTCTAGCAAGTCAGAAGACAGACAGAAATCTGGAGTTGTTTATAATTTTTCAACAGTAACATTAACTTCCATAAATGGAAGATTAGATTTGGCAGCATGTCTAGCTTTGGCACATTAAAAATATATATATTATGCTCCCTATTTTTAGGGTATAGATGACAAACATATAAAAAAAACTAAGTGAAGAATTTTGATAATAAAGACAGCCAGCAGTGTAGTGATTAAGGCAGTTGGATCTTACATGGTTGACTATGCAGTTTGAGTCCCAGACTAGGTGGTATGTGTATGCTCAAAGTCCTGAAAGGATGGAGAGAGAGAGAAGTTGTGGCATTACCATCCCCCACAGAGAATGCTTTCTCACTTTTCTTCTTTTCTTTTTCTCTGTCTCTCCATAGCTCTGTCTCTGTCTCATACCCTTTGGCAAATTTGGAGAAAGAAAAAGAAGAGTTGGATAATAGTCCTATTCAATGAATGTCCCATAATATTGCATTTTTGTTAAATTAAACTGCAAATAGTCAATGTGACAGACAAAGATTAACATAAGTTTTTTTTAATTTATTCTTTGTGTAAAAAGAATATTTTTTATGAGTGATGTCAAAACCTCCAATACCATTCTAATCATGGAGTTTCTCTTGAACGTGTAATAAGTGGTGCAACTTAACAAAGGAGAGAAGATGGGAGACTACAGTCTTCCACGTTCTTCATGACAGACTTTCCAAAGTGGCTTTCTGATCACACAAGCATATAATGCCTTTGTTACATCACACAGTAACCTCCCTGGCTATCGATGATTGTGTTAGAGTCAGACTCATGATTCCAGGAAAACTCAATAATAAACCTGGCTAAGTCTATCACATGATCACTCCTAGAGTATGAACTAAGACACCATGTCACATTAATACTGATCATAAAAACAAAAGATCTGCCTAAGACCTATTGTCTAAGTTAGGTTGATTATGGTTTCCTTCACCACTATGATAAAAATATATTTATCATTAAAATTGAACACATACTTAGAGAGGAGACATTCTCTTTAGGATCCAAATCAAGATAAAAAGATCTAAGACCAGGAGGTGATGTGGTGGTTTGAGTACTAGACTCCATTTGGCCAACCATGATTAAAGCTCTGGATCTCAAGCATGTTCCTTCTCTCTGGTGAGTGCATGTGCCCTAAAGCAATAAAAATAATATTGACAAAAAAATTAGTTAATTCTAAAAAAACAATGATGTCCAATGTTATCACATTGTACAAACATTGCATTAGAAATACTAGTTAATTCAATTAGAATAACCAATGATGGGGGACCAGCAGTTGGCTTAATGGCTATGTCACTGGACTCCCATGTAGTCGACTGTGGTTCAAGTCTCAAACCAGTGGCTTAATCTCACGCCAGGCACATTTGCGTGTGTGCCCAAGATCCTGAGAGAAGAATGTAGGAGAAGGGATTGCGGCATGACCATCCAACCTTGGGATAATTTCTCGCTTTCTGTCTCTCTATCTCTCTCTGTCTTTCTTGCAAACACAAGTACCCTATAGCAAAATCCTGAAAAAGAAAAAAAAAAAGACCAATGATAGAGAAATTTAAAAATGGGAAATTAAAATATTATTATTTGTGAGGCTAGCCAGTGGTGTGGTGGCTAAGGCAGTGGATCCCCACATGGCCAATCATGTTTCTAGTCCTGGACCTTAGTGGTGGCTTGAATATCACTCCAAGTGCTTGTCTGTGTACCCAAAATCCCAGGAAAAGAATGGAGAAGGAATTGTGGTATAGCCATGATTTCTCACAAAGATGATTTCTCACTACCCTCACCCCTCTGTTTTTGGTGACTGCCCACACACTAAGACAAGAATCTAAAAAGAAAAAAAAAATATTTGCAGATGATAAAACTGATAGTAAATTTGTCAAAATCTACTGTACTATGGAGAACTAGTCCCATGGGACACCTACAACTCTTTCTGTGATTTAGGAGCAGAAATAGAGACATGTATTTCCCACAATTATTTAGTTTCCTTAGGTTGAAATTTAGTGATTTGAGATTATACTACACAGATCACCTAAGATGGTTTTCTTACTGCAGTCATTCCACAGTCATCAACATTTTTCCTTTTTTTCTTTTTTCTTTCTTTTTTTTTTCTTCTGAGAGGTTTTTGCTATAGGGCGTGTGTGTTTGCCAGAAAGACAGAGAGACAGAGAGACAGAAAGTGAGAAATCATCCCCCAGGAAGGATGCCCATGCCACAATCCCTTCACCTCCATTCTCCTCTCAGGATCTTGGGCACGCATGCACACGCGTCTGGCGTGAGTTTAAGCCCCTGGTCTGGGACTCAATCTGTGGTCAACTACATGGGAGTCCAGTGATACAGCCATATGCCAACTGCTGGTCTCATCACCACTTTTTATTAAAACCTTGAAAATTTTTATTTCAAATTGACTGAATTTCTATAATGGAAATAAGATGATCCAAGATTCCTAGTTCTAGTTGCTTGACAGAATTGAATGTCTATTTTCTAAGGAGGAAGATAATATCATCCTGGTCCTCATATGATTGACATCAATTTTTCATAGAGATATTTTAAACTCAATAAAAAATAATGAAGAACAAATATTGCAAAAACCAACAGAAACATTGGGGGAAAAATTAAATAATAGAAAAATAAGTATGATACTTTAATAAAACTGGGTCGAATACATTTAAGTTTTTTGTTTTGTTTTGTTATGTTATGTTTTTTAAAGATGAACTCTTGCTATGTCAAAATCTTCCTTCTTCACTCTCCTGAATAGTCAGGTCTATATGCACACACCCTGTCCAGCCCTTTAAGGTGGGCCAGAAATTGAACCCAGGCCAATTATGGATCCTAAGCTTGCTGAGTAGTAGCATCAAACAGCACATGCTACCACAGCTGGCCCAGTAATTTTTAGTATAGCTGACGATATTCAAGGAAATAATAATCAAGTTTGGAAACTTCAGGAGCAAAGTGTAAGCTTTTTGTTTGTTTGTCTTTGTAGAGAAACTTTTGTAATAGGGTGCATGCACTCACCAAGAGACAGAGAGAAACAGAGAGACAAAAAGTTAGAAATAACCGCCCACCCCAGTAAGGATGGCCACATTTCAATTCCTTCTCTTTCATTTTCCTCTCAGGATTTTGGGCATTAACGAACACATACATGGTGTGAATTTTTTTTTTCTTTTTTTTTGGAGAGGTTTTTGCAATAGGGCACGTGTGCTTGCCAGAAAGACAGAGACAGAGACACAGAAAGCGAGAAGTCACCCAGGGGGGACGGCCATGCTGCAATTCCTTCACCGCCATTCTCCTCTTGGGATCTTGGGCACGCACGCACATGCGCCCAGCGTGAGTTTAAGCCACTAGGTCCTGGACTCGAACCGCAGTTAACTACAAGAGAGTCCAGCGACATAGCCATTACGCTAACTGCTGGTCTCTCTGGTGTGAATTTTAAACCACTGGGTCTGGGACTTGAAATACAGTTGACAACATGGGAGTCCAGTGATGTAATTATGTCATCTGTTGGTCCCAGTGAAAGCCATTTTTTAAAATAGAAGTTATATATCTGAAAATCACTGGTCTCTGCTTCTGAAACCACAAAGAACCCAAACATCATCTATCTACAGACAAGACTTTGAAAAAAATTATCTATGTCCCAGCACTCTCCTCAATCCTGTCACACAGGTCGAAACCAATGTTGAAGAAAGCCCATTCCCTAAAATTTCAGGGTATCGCCACTTGGTCACTTTAACGGGCATTGCAAAGGTGAATCCCTACACCACTTCAGCTTAGAGGTGGTGGAAGATGCTGAAATCGCTGGGCGTTGGCCTCAGACAGTGAAACCACATGGCACTAATGCGTTTGGTGGCCTTAGTGGGAACAGCCAGAATAAGTAGGCAGGTATGGGACTGAAAGACTCTGAAGATACAGAAAAGATGATGTGATACAAAACTTCATGGGATCAGGAAAACATCAAAATAAAAATGAGAAAATATTAATAAGTAAATGATAACAAAATATAGAAATAAAACAAAATAACAAAAGTTGTGGGATGAAGGACTGAATCTTCTAATTGAGCTATGATAAAATACTTGTATCAAACCATCCCCCCTTATGAAGAATAAGTATAAAAACTCAACTGCACCTAGAGAATAATTGTTTAAGGTATTGAAAATCAACCAAGACAGCCTGCAATTGCTGTACAAAATTATAGAGGAAAGAGAAACACTTTGATGTGAGCTGGGCCTTCTCTGATGATTCTTTTCTTTTCTTTTTTTTTTTTTTTTGGAGAGGTTTTCGCTATAGGGTGCATGCGCTCGCCAGACAGATAGAGAGAGACATAGAGACAGAAAGTGAGAAATCAACCCCCAGGGGGGATGGCCACGCTGCAATTCCTTCTCCTCCACTGTCCTCTCGGGATCTTAGGCACGCACGCACACGCGCCCGGCGTGAGTTTTAAGCCACCAGGTCTGGGACACAAACTACGGTCGACTATGTGGGAGTCCAGTGACATAGCCATCATGTCAACTGCTGTCCCTTCTGATGATTCTTTTCTTAAAAATTGCAGAAGTGCACATGTGCTCACCAGGGACAGATGAGGGAAGGGAGCGAGAAAGCACCCCTCGGAGGGGAAGACCACACTGCAATCACTTATCTATTCTCTCATTGGGATTTTAGGAGCACACATACATCTGGCATGTTTTGCAAGTCTTTGTATCAGGGGTTCGAACCCTGTGTTGGCCACATGGGATCCAGCCACCTTAACCACCATACTGCCTGCTGGCCCTTCAGTGATCCTTATAATCCCAGCAACATCTATTTCTATTGTGATACATGCAAGTCAAGGTTAAGCAGAAAGTGGTGGACTAGAGCTGTGGACAACCTCAAAGAGCTGTTAGGAAAATTTTTATACTTAGGAACCCAAGGAGCCAGTGTCTAAGGCACCAGAATCCAAGGAAATGAGAATAGCAGAGCCTGAGTGTGGCACGCTGTGCTGGTTTTGCCTTTGAGGTGTTTTGCGATGTCTAAGCTGCTCTGTGGCTGGAACCTGAGAAACAAAAAAGAATGCAGTTGCTAAGAAGCTAAGCAGAGGTTTGCAGTCTCACAAAGCTAGGGAGGCAAAATGTGGAGTTCAAGGGCTCCCACAGGGGGAGGAACAAGACAGCACCCTGAAATTTCAGTTGAGACCTCTTGGAGGAAGGGAAACTCAGAAACAGACTGGCCTCACAAAGTCTGATTTCTAATTTGGGCATGTTTTTCAGCCCCTGATCTGCTTCTACTCTGCCAGGCAGGAGAAAGTGAAGCCCTCTTTGGGAAACAACAACAACAACAGCAACATAATTCAGACTCTACAGCAATTTTTAACACTTCTTTACCTGTACTCAATAAAAATAGCATGGCATGTCATAAGATAGGATCAAATAATTGAAGACAAAGGGGGAAGAAAGACCCTCAGGTAGTCTTGATGCAGGAACTTAGAGATAGGGGTCTTTAAAATGAATTTCACCCGGAAACTGACATTTATAAGAAATTCAACATTAAAATTAAAAGCACCATTATGGCCTAACGGCAGATTACAAACTGTAAAAGAGAATTAGTGAACTAACTGTAGGTTAAGAAAAATATTCTAGAGAAAAGCTCTGAGGAAAAAAAGAATTTGGAAAATAGAGAAAACAGTGTGAGTCATACAGGGCATAATGAAAAGGTCTAAAACAAGTGACATATAGATTCCAAAGGTATAGAGTAGGATCCATATGTCACTTGTTTTAGACCAAAGCAGACACAGTATTTGAGAATAAATATGGTTGATACATTAAAGAAATAAAAACTGATTAAAGGCATGTAGACCAACTATATATAAGGAATGGTCAAACATGCTGCTAATGTCCTGTTTAAATTAAGATATAATTACATGGGGACAGTAGATGGCACAGTGTTCACATCACTAGAATCTCACGTAGTCAAAAATGGTTCAAATCTCAGACCCAGTGGCTTAAAACTCACACCAGGCATATGTGCGTGCGTTACCAAAATCCCAGGAGGACACTGGAGGAGAAGGGACTGCAGCATAGCTATCCCCCAGGGAGGGTGATTTTTCGTTTTCTATCTTTCTGTCTCTGCCTGTCTTTTTGTGAGCACACGTGCTCTATAGCAACAATCTCTTTTTCTCAAAAACACAAAAACAAAAAGAAACACAATGAAACAAGAAAAATCAATTACATGTTTTACACACTTGATTCTGTGCCCTGTGATTTATAGGAGCTACATATAGGGCCTTTTGGAATTTCTATTATTTTATTTTATTTTATTTTTTGTAGCACATACCCATACAGTAGATGGATAAAAAGCTGTAAAATAAGCACTGCAGGCCAGCCCTGTAGCGCAGTGATAGACTTGGTGCACCGGAAGCCACACCCACAGGGCTGGCTGCAGCCAGAGTCTTGAGAACATGCTGAATGTGTGTGTGTACATGCTCCCAATTCTCATGGGATGGAAAATTGGGAAACGAGTGCTTTTTTCTCTCTTTCTTTCTCTCTTTGTGGTGAGCACACACAAACACTCTGGCAAAAAATATAAAAATTATTACCAAAAGAAAACTGGTGTGAAATATAACTGGGATGCTCTGAAGTCTCGGTGATTTCAGAAATATCCAGTGACATGAGGCGGTGTGAAAGAGAACTGCATGCACACCTTAAAGAGCCATATTGTGTGCTATGGGGAGGTACCACAATTAAATGTGAAGAAAACATGATAAAAGAAAAAAAAAAGAAAGAGAATAGTGGAATGTTTTCCATTTTCTGGACAGACACAGAGTAATTAACAGGAGACTGAGGATAGAGGGACATTGGAAAGAGGGAGAGAACACTAGAAAGGAAACTGTGGTTGAAAAAACTCTTTATTTCTTTCCATTCTCAAAGGGCACTAGCCAAACAGAGAGAGAGAGTCTCAGTGAGACACCATCGTATCACAATCTTCCTCCATGTCTCCATCCTGCTGGCATCTGGGGCACACGTGCGCAAGTGCATAGCAGGTTTACTTGAGTCAGTCCTCAAGTAACATCAACAGGATGGAGAGAGAGAGGGAAAAACTTGTGTCGTGAACCTGTACCACTAATGAGCACTTTCTCCCTTTGTCTTAGTTATGGAAAAATGTTTTTAGCTGCATAGGTGCCCACCTGAGTATTTTTTTTTTTTTTGTCATTACAAATGAGTGTTATTTTTTGTTTTTGTTTTTCATTTTTTATTTAATTTTACTTATTATAGAAATAATTTTTATATTATATTTAATCACAAGTATCTTTACAGTGTATTACATTTTTTTTCCAGCACAATTACCATGCATATCAGTCAAGACAAAGACATTACTATCCACATCATCATCAAATAGCTTTATATAATTTTTTTCAATTATTATTATTATTTATTCTCATTTTTTAAACATTCAATTGCTATATATTGTTTGACTTGTATAAAGAATTTACCCAACGTGAAATTCTTTTCAGATTAGTCCAGTTGACAATACTATACATGTTATCATCAACAGGTAATAAACCCACTTGAGTTTGACAATCAGTATGTAGTGTGAAGAATAAGGCACTGAATCTCACATAGCCAACACCATGGTTCAAATCCCAGACCAGCAGTTTAAAATATACAATAGGCACATGTGCATGCCCAAAATTCTGAAAGGAGAATGGAGGATTAGAGATTCCTGGGTAGTGTACCTCTCTGGAGAGTGATTTATCACTTTCCTTCTCTCTTTCTGTCTCTGTTTCTCTCCAGAGAGTGCAGGTGCGCTACAGCAGAGACAAAATTAAAGTCACAGACAATTCAATATGTACTTAGAAAAAACCTGGTTAGGGCTAATATTGAGACAGAGAAAGAGAGAGAGAGAGGAAGTGAGAAACTAGCTGCCAGATCTGGGACTCAGACCACAGTGGGCTATGTGGGAGTCCAGCACCTTAACCACCACACCACCTGCTGCCCCTTCCACACACTTTTAGAAGTTCCTTATTATGTATGTAGTAAAGTGCCAAAAAGATGTCCTAAAAACTGGACTTTGAAATAGAAATCAAAATAAGCAAATCAGAAAGAATGCACAAAATCCTCAGAATGTTCATTGCAGCGAGGATGACAGAACCTGTGTGCCCAAGAGAACTGTCTCCTTGTAGGCTGGGCATACTGCCTTTGCCCTGTGTGGATTATATTTTGAGGCATTAAATGGTGCATGAATTGAAAGGCCTATAGTATTGAATAAGAAAAAAGCATAGTGTACTGCGGATAGCTTTTAAAATGCCCTCCTATAATACATAAATGCATTTGTGTTTTGACATACAATAAAACTTTATCATTTGGAATAATGCAAAAAGGAAGAAAGAAAGAAAAAAAAAAAGAGAAAGAAGGAAGAAAATAAATAAGAATAAACAGAAAAAAAGAAAAGAAAAGGAAAAAAAAATAACTCTAATCTTCTCCCACTTTTAAGACCCTGATTCCAGAAGGGTCCTGCTGCCAGAGGGAGAGGCCTGATTCACAGGGAGGCCAGAAATCTGAACAGACAGGCCCTGCTGGGTTTCCCAGCCATCTATGACCAGTTCATGGCTATGCAATGAACTCTCCAGGAAAATCCACAAGGACAATGTTTGGAGAGCTTTGGGATCACAGAATGTGTGAAAATTCCTGGAGGATGGTGCACCCTGAGAGGGTTTGGAAGCTCTACACCCTTTCGCACATGCCTAGTCCTCTGCATTTCTTCATCCGTGTCTTTTGAGGTGTCCTTCATAATAAGAAAGTAACCATAACTGTAACCCTGAGTTCTGCAAGCCTGCTCTAGCAAATTCTTAGAACCCAAGTAGGGGAGAGGACTGAGGAAACTCCAACTTGAAGCCTGTTGGTCAGAGGTTCTGGAGGTCTGGATCCCACATGGCTGCTCTGAGATTCGAGTCCTGGTCCTAGTGGGTGAAACCAGGCCAGGAGCATGTATGTGTGTGCCCAAAATCCTGAAAGGAAAATGGAGGAGCAGGGATTGTTGTATGGCAATCCGCCCTTGGGGCAGGGAGTGGTGATTTCTCACTTTCCCTCTCTCTCTATCTTTCTCCAGTAAGTGTTGGTAGCCTAGTGCGAAAATCTGAAGGTAAAAAGTTCTCGGGGCCAGGACTTGAGACCAATGTCTGGTAGGAAGGAGGAAGTTTCGGGGACAAAGCCTTCAAACTGTGTGATCTGACATTTTCCACCTGGAGATGCTACCCAGACAGAGCGTCAGAACTGAATTGGGCTAGAGGAAGCCCAGCTGGTGACTGCTGCAGAATTGATTGCTTGTTTGCTAGCGGGGAGAAATCTCCATACATTTGGGGATCACAGAAGTGATCTTTGTTGTGACAGATGAGTGGCAGAAAATTGGTGTGTTTTTCTGGACTCGCACGTTATCTGTTATATTAGGGGTCCCTGTGTCATTTCTCATTTTACACTTTTTACAGTGTTTATTTTAATATGAAGTACATTATTTTGTTTTTTATGTGTTTCTTATATTACATGCAGACAACCTTAAAGGCAGAGGATGTTTGTTTTTTTATTTTAGATCTTCAATCAGAAGATTAAGAATTAAATATGAGGGACCAGTAGATGGCATAATTGTTACATCACTAGACTATCACATGACTGACTGTGGTTTGAGTCCTGGACCTGGAAACTGAAATATGCCAGACATGCCCAAAATCCGGAGAGGATAATGGAAGAGAGAGACTGTTGCCTGGCTATCTCCCCTGGGGGTGGGGGGAGGTACTTCTCACTTTCTGTCTGTCCAGAGAGCGCATGAAATCTATAACAAAATCTCTCCACCAATAAATAAATACATAAAATGTAAAAGATAATTAAATATGAATATTGAATACATGAATTAGTGGACTATAGTTGCATTTCTGACTGTCTTTGGAGGCCATACACCCCATGAAACTACAATTCCTGAAATATTTTTGCTTTGTTACTAATCTTTCAGAAAATACACTCAAATTTCACCACTAGGTACATCAAATGTGATGTACACTTTTTGTCAATATCTTTATAAGTACAAGCAATCATCCAATATTATGTCCACTAAGAATTTTTCCTTTTAGTAATAAATACATTTTGAATTCTATCAACTCCTTTTTTGCATTTAATCAGTTGATCATAAACTTTTAATCTTTTAGCCTCTTTTTTTTTTTTTTTTGGAGAGGTTTTTGCTTTAGAGCATGTGCGCTCGCCAGACAGACAGAGAGAGACAGAGAGACAGAAAGCGAGACATCACCACCCAGGGGGGATGGCCACGCTGCAATCCCTTCTCCTCCATTCTCCTCTCGGGATCTTGGGTACACATGCACATGAACCCGGCGTGAGTTTTTAGCCACCAGGTCCAGGACTTGAACCGCAGTCGACCACGTGGGAGTCCAGCGACATAGCCATTATACTAACTGCTGGTCCCAATATTTTAGTCTCTTAAAATAGGGATTTGTAGGGACCAGCAAGTGCCAGGGAGGTTAAAGAGCTATATCCCACATAGCTGGCTGCACAGTTTGAGTCCTGGACCAGCAGTTTGAAAATCACGTTGCTTGTCATATGTATGTGTGACTAAAATCCCAAGAGGAGACTAAGAGGAGAAAGGATTGCACCATGGCTTTCTCCTGCTGGGGGGTATTCCTCACTTTCCCTCTCTCTGTATGGCAAGAGCACGTACCCTTTAGCAAAAACAACAACAAAACAAAACAAAGATTTGCAGAAACTAATGGTCTAATGTCCCATCTTTTCATGTGTTGCCAGTTTTGGCTTTTAAGTTTTGTTTGGGATTGCAAAATATTGTTCATATGAGTGTCCTCTCATTTTCCTTTCATATATTCTCTTTGTTTTTGTGGTTGTATTGAGGCTATTTTAATCAAACATTAAATTTTAAGTGGAGATTATTAAATATAAGTTTCTCCTCTGTGTTTATACCATGCACTACAGGGACCCCAATTATAGGTGTTTCATGGTATGGAATTTGGCTTTGCTTCCTGGGAGTTTTATCACTAACTCCACAGACAGACATGGGGGTGCAGGACTGTCAGAGTGATTTATAAATAACAAGACATATTGTATATCATTAATTTCGACAAGGACTAATATTTAGACACCGACCAGGAAATAAAATGATGTCAGATAACGTGCACAGTGAGGAATCTTTCATGAGAGTTAACAACTTTGCAACAAACTTGCTTGAAGATAAATTCTTATGAGAGTTAAAAAATTAATTCCAAATTACATTCTAAATTTGAAAATGATACGGATAATGATTAACAACAGGTAATCACGTGATGCCAGTTTCGGTTTTTAAGTCTTGTTTGGGATTGCAGAATATTGTTCATATGAGAGAGTGTCCTCTTATTTTCCTTTTTTATTGTCTTTGTTTTTGTACTTTTGAGTTTTTGTATTGAGGATATTCAAAATAAAACATTAAATTTTAAGTGGAGATTATAAAACACAAGTTTCTCCTCTGTGTTTATGCCTCGTACTACAGGGACTCCAATTATAGGTGTTTCACAGGATGGGATTTGGCTCTGCTTCCTGGGAGTTCTATGACTAACTCATCAGACAGTCGTGGTGGAGGAGGACTGTAAAAGTGACTTATAAATAACAAGTAGCATTGTCTATCATTAATTTTGACAAGGACTAATATTCAGACATAGACTGGGAAATAAAGAGATGTTAGATAAATTGCAGGGTAAGGAATCTTTCATGGCAGTTAACAACTTTGCAACAAATTTGCTTGAAGATAAATTCTTATGAGAGTTAGAAAATTAATTCCAAATTATATTCTAAATTTGAAAAAAAAAGAATAATGATTGACAGGTAATACATATTGAGCATTAATAGATTGTATACAAGATTACTGCACAGGTCCAAAAATTAAAATTAAAATGGGCATGCAATGGCATGGAGATAATAATATTTAATAGCTCTAGCATGGAGATTCAGCCTAAAGCATCTTTTCTTCCTCTGTCCCGTTATGTGTGATTGAAGGAGATCAGCGCCACCCCGCATGTAGGCAGCCCCGGCATGGCCAGCTCCTCTCCTGCACCCGGGACCCTGCAGCTCTGCTACGAGAACGTGAACGGGTCCTGTGTGAAGGCGCCCTACTCGCCTCTGTCCAGGCTCTTTCTGTACGCGCTGTGTGGCTTCGGGGCTGTGCTGGCTGTGTTTGGAAACCTCCTGGTGATGGTTTCCATCCTCCACTTCAAGCAGCTGCACTCCCCCACCAACTTCCTCATCGCCTCCCTGGCCTGTGCTGACTTCTTGGTGGGCGTCACCGTCATGCCCTTCAGCATGGTCAGGTCGGTGGAGAGCTGCTGGTACTTTGGGAAAAGCTTCTGTACTTTGCACACGTGCTGTGACGTGGCATTTTGCTACTCATCTCTCTTCCACTTGTGCTTCATCTCCATCGACAGGTACTTTGCGGTTACCGACCCTCTGGTCTATCCGACCAAGGTCACGGTGCCTGTGTCTGGACTGTGCATCGCTATGTCCTGGGTCCTGGCGCTGGTGTACAGCGGGGCCGTGTTCTACACAGGTGCCTCTGACAACGGGCTGGAGGAATTAACAAATGCCCTCGATTGTGTGGGTAGCTGTCAGCCTGTTGTTAATCAGTTTTGGATTTTGATAAGTTTTCTATTATTTTTAGCACCAACCTTTGTTATGATGGTTCTGTACAGTAAGATATTTCTTGTGGCTAGAAAACAGGCCAAAAGGATAGAGAATGTTAGTAGCAAAGCAGAATCATTATCGGGGACTTACAAAGGTGGAAGGGCCGCCAAGAGAGAGAGAAAAGCAGCCAAAACCCTGGGTATCACGGTGGTAGCGTTTTTGATCTCATGGTTACCCTACATGATTGATACATTCATTGACCCTTTTCTGGGTTTTATAATACCCTCCTGTGTTTATCAAATACTTTACTGGTTCTGTTACTATAACTCTTCTCTCAATCCTTTGATATATGCTTTATTTTACCCTTGGTTTAGGAGAGCAATAAAACTAATTGTCTGTGGCCAAATACTAAAAGAGAGTTCATCAACCATGAATTCATTTTCTAAATCTACCCAAATTCGAAATTAAGGAATTTGTTGATATAATGGAGATTTACTAAAAGTTAGTTTGTAAACTACAGGGCATCTTGAAGCATTAGCTAGACATGGGTTTTCTCAATGACAGTTCACCCAAGATTTATATTTCCACTTTCCTTAAAGCTATCCCTTCCGTGTTTTGTCAGTTGTTAATTATTTCCCTCTTCTGAGCCTTTCTTCATGCTTACCTTCCATCACTTCCAGAGGTGTCCCATTTCTCTGGTCCCTGTTAAAGTCTTGGATATCCTTTTCTAGACGGGATTGATGCTGCTTTCTGTTACAGCAACTTGTTTGTCAGGGCAGAGGTGTTCTGTAGCCCCCAACAGATCCCAGATTGTGGACATCAGCCATGTCAGACTCAGGACAGACTCACAGTTTTTCAATGGGGATATTTTGCTAATGTGGGGGAAAATATGAGTAAATAGCAGTATTTCTGAAATGCAATCGTTTTGTGTGTATGTTTTCCTCATCCCATGAGGTTTGTTGTTTTGTCTCCCAGTCATAAAGTTGAACAATTTTCTATCTTATTCTCTCTATAAGCACTATCCAAAGTTTGTATATTATTGATGTTAAAACGTGCATTATGGGGGGATCTATCATTTAAGAAATGGTCCTGGCAGATGGACTAGGTCATTGGGAAAGTCATGATGTATTTCTCTATGTTAAAAGAGGTCATGACTTTCCAGAAAAACCAACAGTTTTCTGAAAAAAATATTGTGGATTATTTTTCTTTATATTATTTGCAAAATAAAAGTGATTCCTTCTAAAAATAACATATTGTTTTGATATTTTTTTAACTCGTAGAATCATAGCAGAAAGCCTGTATGGAGTCATGTGTTCAAATTAAAACTTTTAAACCTCAAGAGAAAACAGCACCAAGTTAATAAAATACACCTTTGAAAAACTATTGGTCTCATATACTATGAAGAAAGGATTAATAGCTGTAAAAATAAAAGGTCTTTTACAAAACAGTAATACCAAAACCAATACCCAGTACACAAAAAAATAGAAAATTTTACTAAGAAAAAAATAAAAAATAAATACATTAAAATTACAAGTAATCAAAAATGCTTTCAAAAATATGATAGAATTTTATATGTCAAGTTGGCATATATTAAAAAGACTAATAATACATGATGATAATTAGAGTCTGAATAACTCAGAAATTTCATAAGAATCTCTCATGCTCATGTTCATTTCATGAGGATAAAATTTCATAGGCCCTTTCTGAGGAGTCTTAAAAATTCATTATAAGAATTTAAAAGAAAGCTGACTCCATAACCTAGTGTTTAAGGAAGCCAGATCCCATATGGCCAACCGTAATTCAGTCCTGGCCGCAGCATCTTGAAAAACACGCTGGGCATATGTCTGTGCTTGTCTCAAATCCTGACAAGATGGACAAATGGAAGAGAAGAGAGTGTGGTGTGACTATGCCCCTTGGGGGAGGGGGGTTATTCTTTTCTTCATCTCTTATTTCACTCTCTCTCTATTTCTATCTGTCTGTCCAGAGACAGAGAGTGTGGGTGCCCTCTGGCAATTAAAAAAAATTAAAAGATAAGGGGATGGCAAGTGGCGTGGTGATAAGAGTGTTGTACTTCTGCATGGCAAACTACGGTTCGAGTCCCAGAACTAGTATCTTGCTTTCTCACTTTCTCAGTTACTCTGTCCCTCTCTCATAAAATTAAGATAAATAAATAAAGTTAAATAAAATAATTATTTAAAAAAATTAAAAGATAAATATTCCATGTCCAAAAAGTGACCCTAAGAAAAGAGTCAGGTAAATAAGCAAAAATGACAAAGTATTTATCGAATAATAATTATTAGCTGGAGAATAACAATGTCATTATGGGCTACTTTAAGTTATATTCTACCTAGGTAGTGGATTATTATGAAGCCATAAGGGGTTAAAGACCGGCATGGTGGCAATGTGATAATGCAATACAACCCACTGTCAAAGCCACATGGGAAAGTCCTGGGTCCGTGTCCTGCAGTGTCCCTGTACTCACCAGGAGTGCAACAGTGCGTGATCCTGCCTGACCGAGGCTGAGGTTGAGAGTGGATTATGGTGCAAAGACCCTGTTGGGAGTGACTTCTTCTCTTTCTGTGTCTCTCTGAAGAAATAAATATATAAACCAAAAGGAGTAAATAAAGAGCTAAGAGGTTTTGTGTGAACTCACAAGAAAAGACAACAACAAAATATATTTTTGACTAAAAAGAAAACTCTAACTCAGATTGCAACATGTTATAGGTGATATGGTGCATTCATATGTATGTATACATGTATATGTATGCACGTACATGAGGGAGCTTTAAAAATTGTTTTGAAAAATAAGACTAGAGTATATTTTTTTTTTTTTGGGTGCAAAAACGGTTTAAAATCCATTCATTGTTTTTTCATAATATGCTTGTTGTTTGAATTTTTGAAGACTCATATATAACTTTATCATATTTATTCAATGGTTCACTCAGACTTATTCTTTCTGCCTCGGCCTCCTAGAAGCTGGGACTACAAGCACATACTACCACGCCTGGCTTTTATTGTGGGCCAATAATTGAACTTGGGACTCTTATGGGGCTTCTGTCTGTTGAGTAGCAGCAGCTAATAGTGAATACGACTATTGTTGGGCTTGTATATACTCTTACATGTACTTTTCACAGTTTAATTTATGTCTTATATAAAAGAAGGATAAAAGACATTGTGTGTGTGTGTTTGTTTGGGTATTTACTTTGTAATGTAGCTCTTTTATTTGAATATTTGTGATGTAATAAATATATAAAAATTGACCGTATCTGTGAAATTGCAACTGAAATTTATTTTGCTAATGGTTTTAGAATACACTGAAAAAAGCTTTTGTAGAAGAATATAAAATAAAATTGATAGTACTATTTCACGTATCTCAGTTCTGGTTGAGCTTTGAGCTTGATTTATGTGTTTGCGTGTTTCACTTTAAGAGTATTTTTTTTTTGAGGGCACATGTTTCCTTATCTAATGAAACTAAGTTTTAGCTGCACTGGTATATTTTAGGAACCATATCTGAATGGAACTAAAATGCCTTAGAAATTACATCTTAATGTTGTTGAAATATGTAAATGCTTTGCAACAGGTCTTTAAGATCCTCTACTATCTTTCATCATCTATTTTTTGAGAGTTCTTTTCTATACAATTCATGCACTCGCCAGAAAGACAGAGAGAGAGAGACAGAAAGAGAGATATCACCCCACCTCAGGTGGGATGGCCATGTCACAATCCCTTCTCCTTAATTCTTCTCTCAGATCATGGGCACACACGCACACACACCTAGAATGAGTTTAAGCCACAAGATCCTGGTCTTAAACTGCAGTTGACTTCATTTTGGTTCCTCACCAGTGCATTTTCAACTTATTTAATTCTTTCTTCCATGTGCAAGAGACAGAGGAAGAAATACAGGCACCCACAAAAGAGTCTTCAATCTGCCTCCAGCTTCAGCTAGCCCTGGCTCATTAATACCTGTGTTGAGGGAGGTGAACTCAGAAATGTCCATGTGAGATAGCCTTGTGAAGGATTTCTACTGAGCCACGTTACAGCCTCATCAAATGTTAATTATGCTCTACCTTCAAGAGTGTGGAAACTGTCAAAAGTCATTCCCAAGATTTATTACCCACAGGACCATATGGTTAGGTATCATAGTGAAAATGAATTCAAGTGTTTGCTAATTGGTCATCTGCCTACTGGGTGGTTAGTTCCAAGACATTCCTCCTTTGCCTCACTGAGAATACCAAAATCTGTGTATGCTCAGGTCACTATAGAAGATGGTGAATTATTTTCATAAAACCTATACATACCTTCCAGTATACTTTAAATCGTTTATAATACCTAATACCATGTAAAGGCTATGCAAACAGTTGTTAGACTGTATACTGAACAAAAAAAAAAACTGACACGGAAAAAAATCACACCTGTACGTGCTCAGTACAGATGCAACCATTATTTTTTGATCTATGTTCAGATAAATCCTTGAATAGGGAGTCATAGATATGGAGGGCCTTGGCTATCATAAATTAAAATAAAAAATTCCTCAAGTAACAAAGGTTAGAGAGTACAGCAAGAGATGACTGGATAGGAAAGCCCTTCTGCAGAATCTTAGAGTATCGCAGTCGTCCCTAGTACAGAGACCTGAGTTATACTCTGAGAACCATCCAAACTATTGACACACGTGGAAGACTATCTGGTATTTTTTCCAAATGTCTCATACTATGAATATCTGAACTAAAAAATAGAATAAGAACCCTGGATATAGTAATTAAGTCATGACCCTGTAATAATATTCGTTGACACTTGAATGACTTCTGAGTACTCATGGCTGATTTCAGAAATGTGAGAGGACTTCAAAGGATTCTGCTAGAAAAAACTTTTTTCAATTTTTCATTACATGGACGGTTACAGGTTAATTAGCAAAGGAAATCTAAAAACAAGAACAAGAACCAAAAGTAAATTAGGCTTTTAGAACCATTGATTGCCAGCACAGCATTTAGAAAGTATGGGAAAATGAAAGATGATTTAGAACATCCCATATCTTAGACTTGACATGACTTTAAGATCTGAACTTTTGGAGGGACTGGCAGATGGCATGGCATTTAAGGCACTGGACTCCCAAATGGCCAAATGCAGTTTGAGTCCCAGACTTGTCTTATAAACCACTGCGGGCATATGTGCATGCATACCCAAAATCCCATGAAGAGAATTGATTGCCATGTGGCCATCTTCTCTGGAGAGGCAGGAGTGATTTCTCATTTTAACTCTCATTATCTCTCTCAGATGAGTAAATGTGCTCTTCGACAAAATCCTAAAAACAAACAAATAAACAAAAATCACAATGACTTTTCCCAGCAACAGTGGGAAGGCTGAGCTCAACACATCAGCTCCAGTCACAAGATACAGAGACCTGTGACTGTGCCAAATGTATTGGAAAAGGAGACTTCACCAGATTGGAAGGAGCATGTCCCTTCTCAAAGGGAGAATATTGCTAAGAGTTAGAGAAATGCATTCCTGGAGTCAGACCACAAAGAATATCCACAGCTAATCATGTAGAGATAAAGATGCTGGAAATAAGGTGCTACCATAGAGAAAAACAAGAAAAAGGCATAACCTTAGATTTACTGAGATTTACATCAGTTGAACACAAGCTCATAAACAAATTTAAGTGACTTGCAGAAAAATCAATTATACTTAGAGCACACCTGAGTGTATAGTAGATAAGATGCATACATGCCACTAAGTGTATTTTGTGTTCTTCTCTCCAGCTCACTGACCTTTAGATAAATTCAAGATGCTTGGCAAAACGAATGAAGATTGGATCAGTCATAACCTTGTGTGCATTACTCCTTTTTTAAAAAAGAATTTTTAAATTTTATTTGTTATTATGATTATTATGTTTAAATTTACATGTGCTCACTAGAGAGAGAAAGAAAGAGAGAGATAAGGAGAGATTGAGAAAGCAAGCCACAGGTCCAGTACTCGGACCACTGTCAGTCATGTGGAAGTCCATCACCCTAACCACCATGCCACTTACTGGTCCCTATATTCCATATGCCTCCTTATAGTACATCTCATCAGCTCAGCACTTCTTCTCAATGCTTCATGATGCCTTAAACTTCCCCTTCTGCAAGCCTTTGCACACAGTGGCCTCTCTTCTGGGTAGTCTTTCATTGTTTTTACACTCAATCTCTTTCCCCAGCCCACAAGGGTTTATCTATTGATAAATCTTCCCAACACACACTTGGATAAAATTAATTTTTCTATTTTGTCGTTATTCCATTCTATTCTACGAGAAGACCTCAAGAAGTTTGTGGAAAAATGTAATTTAAGTATGGTTAATGTTGAGGCAGAAACATTTTGAAATCCATACATAACTTTTTCATTATATGCATTTCCATATTTTTTAAAAAGTATATATATGTACATGTACATATATATATACACACTGTATATATGTACATGCACAAATATACACATTGTGTGAATCCACACATTGCATTGTCATCATTTGTTTACATCTTGACCTCTTATGCTGAAGTTAAGAGAACTAAATTATAATACAGTGGATAAGATTCAATTTATTCAAAAATTTTCCTAAAGGGCTGCTCCTGTGACCTAGTGGTTAAGTGAGCTCTATCCTGCCTGGTCACCCACATGGTTTGAATCCCAGCCTGTCACTTGAAAAATACGCTGGTCCAAAATCTTAGCAGGATGGAGAAATGAAAGAGAAATATTTGTGGCTAGATCCTGTTCCATCAAGGGGTGCTTCCCCCTCCAACTCTCTCTGTCTCTCTCTCTCTTTGTCTTTCTCTCTGTCTCAGGAGAGAGTCACTACACTCTTGCTAAAAGTTTAAACATAAAAAGTTCTACTAAGCAAGAAATCATCAACCAGGATGAGTGGAAAAGGTAATTTAGTTTGGATTATCCAAGAGTAGACCCTAAGACAAATATTTCAATGAATGAAGTTTCTTGGGGAAGGGAAGTAACTGCCAGCATTGGTATGGGAAAGTGAGAGAAGCAAGAAAAGCGTCCAGTGCAAATCCACCTTGGGGAGTGACAGGCCACCAATGTAAGTAAAACTCACAGTGTAGAGCCATCCCACCTAGTTGGTCATGAAGCTAGAGGATTTACACATCAACTTTCTGATCACTGGATGAGAGTTGCTGCCAAGAGCTGTCCCGGTGCCTAGATCTTCCCACCTACACTGTGGGTTGCAAAGTGCACCCTGGGGGCAAAAGAAAGACATCTGCCAACAAGTTCTGGGAACTGCAGGGGGACGTAAATGAGCCTGTGTTCACTGCAGCAGTCAGGTCGAGAGCATGGGGCTGAAACACCGACAGCTTCTGTGACAAGGGCGAGAGTAATCACACTGATGAGGCGCAATGAGGTCTTTGTCACCCTAAGAGGAGGGGTGAGCTAAGAGTGGAGGACACCAGCATGCTTCCAGTTCCTCCAGGCCTAATACACCCTTTCTCCATTTCCAAACCTTTCCATTTAGGTCAAGTCAGTGATGTCTGCCAGCTGCATTAAACTGGCATTTAACACAATGTGTATTTCAGTGTTTTACTTTGTAATTTATCTCTGTTACTTGAATGTTTCTGATAAAATAAATATATTGAAATTGATAGTGTCATTGACATATCTCAGTTCTGTTCTGAACATCGAATTGATTTTGTTCCTTTATTTTAATTTAAGGAATGTATCTTTTCAGTATCTACCTGTGGCATATTTTAATAATTTCATGTAAAACAACATAATGTATTAGAACATAACTTTTCCTGGCTAATTATACACATGCTTTGAATTTGTAAACCTTTCTTGAGCTATTGTTATTATGATTATTCCTTACTTGTGAGATATTCTCGCATGTTGATGTGATTTTTCAATGACTAAAGGCACCCTAGACTCCTTCTATTGCTTTATCTACCATTATTTGGTTCAGACAAGGAATACCATCCATTTATTTTGAATTCAGTGGATTGTGAAACCCACTTTTCTATGTATAGAATTGCCCCGACCCACAGGACAGTCGAACAGATTCCCTGGGGGAGGGAGTGAGAGATGGGACAAACACATGCACACACAATAGGAGGTGCTGATCAAGTCGTCTTCTTCCTTGGTCTTTTGATTGAGGAAAAATGGCCAGTTATATACAGCTGGTTGGCACCAATTGGTTGCCGGAAATGCAAATGAGACAGAACAGCATGAACCAATCATTGATGTGGGTGGATCTCTCCCGTTGCCTAGAAACCCAACCACTTCGGGAGAAAGGTTGGTCACATGATTTCTGAGAACCAGTTTGCTCACTGAGGAAGTGAAACCTAATGGTTTACAAGATGGTGGATAGCTCAAGATGGTGGATAGCTCAAGATGGCTCCCGCATGCAGTGCCCTCCACATAGAATAATCATGCTTCTTATTTTAAAGATTACAAAGCTAGGTCTGACTTCCGCTTGCACAGCCATTGCAGTACATTGAGCTCCAGAGAGACAACGCCAGGGCAAGTGAAAGCCAGACGGGCACTGGGCGACTCTGTGACTCATGGAGAAAAGAGAACTAAACACAGGCAAAGGGCATCCTAAGAAGCCAAGAGGCAAAATGTCATCATAGGCATCTTTGTGCAAACTTGCCTGGAGGAATACAAAAAGAAGCATCCAGATGCTTCAGTCAACTTCTCAAGAGTTTTTTTTTTTTTGTTTTTTTTAATGATATTAATGTAATTTTTTTTTTTTTTTTTTTTTTTTTTTTTTTTTTACTTTTTAAGATGGGATGTATTTGGGCACGTTTCTATATTCATCACAAAGATCAAAGCAATGTATGGTTTACAAATATTATCTTACAACAACAGTTCATGTGACATATATTTTGCAGTATCCTCTCAAGTTGGGTAGTCAGAAGAAAAATATCTGTTATTTTTACTAGGACACTGGGGGAAACTAAAGAGCTTTATACATAAATTATTTTATCACTGTGGAGACTGAAAACATTTTGGAGTTTGTTAGCCTTTTTCTTTTTTTTTTACTGTTAAATCTCTTTTTTTCCACATTATTTATTATTATTATTATTATTATTATTATTATTATTGTATATACTTTCAATCATATTGTTTGGCTTACAGTTTTTTAAGAAGTGCTCGGAGAGGTGGAAAACCATGTCTGATAAAGAGAAAAGAAAGTTTGAAGATATGGCAAAGGCGGACAAGGCCCCTTGTGAAAGAGTAATGAAAACCTATATCCCTCCTAAAGGGGAAACAAAAAGGAAGTTCAAAGACCCCAATGCACCTAAGAGGCCTCCTTCAACCTTTTTCTTGCTCTGTTCTGAATATCGCCCAAAAATCAAAGGAAAACATCTTGGCCTATCCATTGGTGAGGTTGCAAAGAAACCGAGAGAGATAAACAGCCTTATAAGAAGGCTGCTAAGCGGGAGGAAAAATATGAAAAGGATATTGCTGCATACAGAACTAAAGGAAAGCCTGATGCAACAAAAAGAGGAGTTGTCAAGGCTGAAAATAGCAAGAAAAAGGAGGAGGAAGATATGGAAGATGAAAAAAGTTGAGGAAAAAAAGAAAGATGAAGAGGATGAAGATGAAAAAGAAGAACATGATGATGAATAAGTTGGTTCTAGCGCAGCTTTTTCCTTGTCTATAAAACATTTAACCAACCTGTACACAACTCACTCCTTTTTAAGAAAAAAATTGAAATGTAAGGGATCTGTTTTTAAACTCTATAATGTCTTTTATTGTGTAGTTAACACACTACAGAATGTGTCTTTAGATAGCCCTGTCCTCATGGCCATCTTCAATGGCCACTCACCTTGCCTGGTACAGTACGGGCGTTGTAAATTGTCTTGGAAATTTAAAGCAGGTTCTTGTTGGTACACAGCACAAATTAGTTATATATGGGGATGGTAGTTTTTTCACCTTCAGTTGTCTCTGATGCAGCTGATATGAAATAACTGCTATTCTGTCAACTGAATACCACTCTGTAATTGAAGAAAAAAATTGCAGCTGTTTTGTTGACATTCTGAATGCTACTAAGTAAATACAATTGAAAAAATGATAACAGTGAAAACCACAGAACTTAAAATATCTGACAAAATATAATTAATCTTCTGGTTTCAAAAAATATTCTAGCCTTTAATATATTTCAGTGCTCTTCATTCTTTTTTTAGTGGCCTTTCAAATACATTAGGAAGTCATCTAATTTTACCACTTTCATTCCTTTATCAATATACTCTTCTGGCTTTTTAAAATATGTATTTGTAAACCTTTATTATAAAAATCAAATGTCTTCACTCTTCTCTTTTTTCAACTACCCCTCTTGCGTTAAGACTAATCTATTGACCTTTGCTTCTGTGAACACTTATGAAATACTTCCAGTAATGAATACAGGGGTGCGATCCATGTGCTCTGAAACAGAAGGATGTAACAATCAACCAATTTAAATGGACTAATGCTGTTATTCCTAGAGTGGGCACATTATAAAGTTGAGTTTGTTCCTCTGTCTCTTGCTCATACAGTGCTTTCTACCATATTTTGATAAATTAAGAAGGTCCTTTCCAGTTATGGTCCCTTGATATTGGACTTCTCAGTCTGCATGATGATGAGCCCCCGAAATTTTCTGTTCATTATAAATCACCCAGTCTGCAGTATTCTGTTATAGCTGCACAAAATGAACTTAGACAACCTAATTTCCTTCATCCCTGTCACTATTGTAAGGGTAAAGGTCTGCACAGGGGAGAGAGACTATTGTCAAAACGACCTGGTCCTCAGCTCCCACACCTTCTCATCGGGCAGTTTTGTAGTTAATGCCATGTGACATGTTCTTTGACTCCACCTTAGCTGTCGTTGCAAAAAGATCATTTCAAATCTGAAAAGAAATAAGCAGGATATTTTCATGAACTTGAGACTGAAAAAAGCAGCTCAGAGCCCTGCTGCTGAGATTTAATGTTGTCTTGTTTCTTATTTTTTTCCTTTGAATTTTTGTTTTGATAGGGGAACTCAAAAGTACAAAGAGCAGGTTTTGGTGTCCAGGAACCTCAAGTTTCCTGTGATTCTGCACTATACCATGTCCCCTTCTCCCTGCAAAGGGTCCTCAGACACATGCTCCTCCATTCCCTGGCACTTCGGGCTCTACCCAACTTCTCCCCTCTCACCTGGATGAGTAGTTACTGCCATCTCTGCCCACCCTGGCTGAGGCCTCTATGAAGTATGCATGAGGAGAGCTGTGGTGGGCTCCCTCCACATTCTTAGGACATAGGCTCTTGTCCCCATCCAAGCCTGTTGTGGCCACAACAGCTTTGATGGGTTGCTCAATGGGGCTAAGCCACTTGCCAACATCAATCCAGGTCTCAAACGCTTCCTGGTCTGGAGTTGCAATTCCTTGGTGGACACTTGTCTACATTTGCTTGATGTGACAGGCCCATGAGAAGGGCAGATGTGCACGTCAGCTTCCTTACCCTCATTCTGGCTCTGCATATTTGCTTTGCAGTTGTCAGAGAATGAGCTGTGTGCATGCTGAGTTGCAGGACAGAACTTACAGACACACTCTGAGAATACTTCTGTGCACAGGGGAGTGGGACATTACATAGCAAATATCCAATACTGGGACAGGTCATGACAGGACAAAGATTTAGACTTTATTACCGTTAGTAAAAACTTTTTCCATGTTTATTAACAAATATGCTAGCCTTTTAATTTTGTCCTGAGTCCTGAAAATCATATAGGCAGTTTTATAAAGAGGGAATAGGTAATATTATTTTCTAATTCTGGACTAGACTATTTGGGAATGGTTGTGAACATAAATCTCTTGGTTGTGAAAATTACATGTGTTTCTCCAAGGCAGCAGGACACAGAAAAACATGTTTCATAGAATAATTTACTAATTGTAATCCAAGGTAAATTTCCTTTCATGATTCACGCCTTACACTGTAGGGGATTCCTTGTAAGGAATTATAATGGGTGAGGTTGATTGGCTGACTTCGAGGGCATTTGGAGGAGAAGACTATTAAAAGGTGATTTCTCAAAAGTGGAGTAACATTGCATGTGAATATCGTTTGTAAGGAAGAGCTTCACAAGTGTAAAGGAGTAGGTATTTAAGTTAAATTTCTTCACTTATTCAGGTAATTAATAATATGATTTCTAATCTCAGGAAATTCATAGTAGTTTTGCTCATGGTTAACTATGAGGTTTAGACATAGTCACAGAAAGAATCCTTTGATTCCAGAAAAAGAGAATGATTATTTTAAGTTTTTAATTTAAAAAGATTATTTACTTTGTAATTGAAATGACAAAAAAGATGAGACAATATTTAAAAGTAGTCATTTAGATATGTAGTTTAATCTTTTTTCATTTTCAAGGTTCAAAATGATCGTTTCCTACTACAGGAAGGAGCAGACACACAGCAGGCATCAAACAGCAGAAGCATGGCCAGCAATTTCTCCCAGCCTGCCGTGCAGCTCTGCTATGAGAATGTGAACGGATCTTGCATTAAAGTTCCCTATTCGCCTGGATCTCGCGTGATTCTCTATGCCATGTTTGGCTTGGGGTCTTTGCTGGCTCTGTTTGGAAACCTTTTGGTGATGACTTCGGTTGTGCATTTCAAGCAGCTGCATTCTCCAGTCAATTTCTTAATTGCCTCTCTGGCCTGTGCTGACTTCTTAGTGGGAATGACCGTAATGCCCTTCAGTATGGTCAGGTCTGTGGAGAGCTGCTGGTACTTTGGAGCCCAATTTTGTACTTTCCACAGTTGCTTTGATGTGGCATTTTGCTACGCTTCCCTCTTCCACTTGTGCTTCATTTCCATCGACAGGTACATTGCTGTTACTGACCCTCTGGTCTATCCAACCAAGTTCACAGTGCCTGTGTCTGGACTGTGCATCAGCATCTCCTGGGTCCTGCCTGTTCTGTACAGTGGGGCCGTGTTCTACACAGGGGTCAGTGATGACGGGATGGAAGATCTAGTAAGTGCCCTCAGCTGTGTAGGTGGCTGTCAGATTGTGGTGAATCAAGACTGGATTTTGATAGATTTTCTGTTATTCTTCATACCTACCCTTGTGATGGTAATTCTTTACAGTAAGATTTTTCTTGTAGCTAAACAGCAAGCTATAAAAATTGAAACTACTGGTAGCAAAACAGAATCATCTTCAGAGAGTTACAAAGCTAGAGTGGCCAAGAGAGAGAGAAAAGCAGCAAAAACCCTGGGGGTCACAGTGATAGCCTTCATGATTTCATGGTTACCGTACACAATTGATTCGTTAATTGATGCTTATATGGGCTTCATAACACCTGCCTATATTTATGAGATTTGCTGTTGGGTTGCTTATTATAACTCAGCCATGAATCCTTTGATTTATGCTTTATTTTATCCTTGGTTCAGAAAAGCCATAAAGGTTATTTTAAGTGGAAAAATTTTAAAGAATAGTTCATCAACCATTAGTTTATTTTCAGAATAAGTGTAAGTGCTAACTAGAGAAAATTACGGACATTTTAAAAATTATGAGTTTCTGATGAAATCAAATATAAGAAATTAATAAAGCCTTTACAAATTATCAAATACATTATTTTTCAAATTAGTCAGAAAAATGTCAGAAGAGGATTAAGCCATTAAATCATTTTTAAGATATTTACTGCACCAAATACTAAATGAGAATGAGGTCTCTATATGTCACCTGTCGTAATGTTTTGTATACATCCTTGCCACATGGTCTTGTTTCTTCCAATTTGCTGAATTTTGAATCTCGTTTAGAATGTGCAATCTCTAATCATTTTCTCTTTTATGCTCTTCTCTCAATTATCTTCAAATAGTCATTTGTTTCTTGATTTTTGTGATGCTGTATTTGTTTCTAAGGTTACCAAAACAAGGCACCATGGATTACATGGCTTAAGCAACAATTGTGTTCTCATAATTCTAGAGGCCAGAAGTTCAAGAATAAGATATTGGGGTGGGTTTCTTTTGAGGACCTCTACTGTTGGCTCCCAGATGACTGTCTTCTGTGTTCTCATGTCTCTCTGTGTGTATGTCTGTGTCTTAATCATCTCTTTGTGTGACGACGTCAGTTATAGTGTAGCCAACACCAAACCTTCATTTTCACTTAATTCCTTCTTAAAATCTGAAGGGGGGTTTAAGGCTTCGGCATATGAATTTCCAATGACAATTTTGCCCCCAAACTGACAAGTTCAGGTGCTGTGACATCACACAAGGTTCTGTTTACTTACTGCCTTTTTATGACTAGTTCTCCCTTTTCTTTTAGTGTTTGTAACTCCCAGAAGTTTGTGGGGCAGCAGGTAAACCTCTCTTGTTTAACGACTGGGCAGAGTCATGGAAGGTTCACTCATAATATTGTGGGACCAGTCATTGAACCTTGGGGTCAGGTAGTAACAGCAGAGATTGCCCTGAAATTTTGCAAATGGAAAAATATCTATGATGATAAGGCTGGCCCAGTAATTATTAGAAAATGGGAACTGCAACAGAATGCTCAGTTATCACCAACACTGGCCGTTGTTGTACCAACTCTTACCACCTGAAATGTGTGTGATTCACTTCTGCAAACTTTCTCCTCAGCCTCACCCCTCTGAAAGTAGTGTGTATTTCACCTCCACAGCATGTTGCAGGTTCAACATTCCTGTGCTAATAAACCAAAACCATGTATTTAAAAGATGTAAACCATGTTTAATGTAATTTTACATTTCACTCTCTGGAGTAGTTTTCTCTGCTGATTCAATACAAGTCATTTTAGAATGCATATTTATAGTATTTTGTACAACGAAAGTAATTTCTAGTGAAGTTTATATCTTTTTTTCTTTTCTCATATATATCTGATAAGCAATTATTAAAATTATACTTTTTTCTGATAAGTTTCCAGTCAGAGAATTTTATCTCCTTTCAAAAAAATTTTGAGCATTAATCATGTATAAGTACCTGCATCAGAATAGCTCACATTTAAAAATAATATAAAAGAATTGCAAAAATTAATAGAAAAATTGAATTAAAATATGAGTTTATTTTGATACAAAAACATTTCTGAAATACATGCACTTTTTTTTTCCAGAAGGCACATGGGCTTGTTGAGAGACCTGGGATGGGGTTGGGTGAAAGCATAATGGTTAAGGAAACCAGATTCCACATGGCCAACCACGGTTTGAATCCCAGCCCTGGTGTCTTGAAAAATTCAAGGTGCCTGTGCCTGTATGTTCCAAACCCCAACAGAATGGAGAAATGGAAAAAAAGGGATAGTGGTTTGATCACAACTTATTGGAGTGGTGTTCTCTCTCTCTCTTGTGAGTACATGTAGAATCTCACAATAAATAAATAAATAAATAAAATGGACTTTACCTTTGAGTAGAAAAGACTTTTGATGATCTTCCATCAAGTCAGAAGACAGACAGAAATCTGGAGTTGTTTATATTTTTTTCAACAGTAAGAATAACTTTCTAGGGGGACCAGCAGTTAGCGTAATGGCTATGTCGCTGGACTCCCATGTGGTTGACTGTGGTTCGAGTCCCGGACCCGGTGGCTTAAACTCACACCGGGCGCATGTACGTGCGTGCCCAAGATCCCGAGAGGAGAATGGAGGAGAAGGGATTGCGGCGTGACCATCCCCCCTGGGAGGTGATTTCTCGCTTTCTGTCTCTCTTTCTCTCTCTGTCTGTCTGGTGAGCGCACGTGCCCTATAGCAAAAACCTCTCCAAAAAAAGAAAATTAAAAAAGAATAACTTTCTAAATGGAGGATTAGGTTTGGCAGAAGGAAGGCAATGTATACATTGCCAGTATGTGTAGCTTTGGCAGATTAAAAAAAGATATTATGCTCCCTAATTTTAGGATATAGAGGACAAACGCAGAGAAAAAAAAAAAAACTAAGTGAAGAATTTTGATAATAAAGACAGCAAGCAGTGTAGTGATTAAGGCAGTTGGATCTTACATGGTTGACTATGCATTTTGAGTCCCAGACTGGATGATATGTGTATGCTCAAAGTCCTGAAAGGGTGGAGAGAGAGAGGAGAAGTTGTGGCATTACCATCCCCCACAGAGAATGTTTTCTCACGTTCCCTCTTTCTCTCCGTCTCTCCATAGTTGTGTCTTTGTCTCTCTTTTAGGTGAATGCATATTGCCTCCGGCAAATTTGGGGGAAAAAAAGAGTTGGATAATAGTCCTGTTCAGTGAATGTTCCAAAGTATTGCATTTTTGTTAAATTAAGCTGCAAATAGTCAAAGTGACAGACATTCAAAGATTAATATAATATTTTTTAAATTTATTTTTTGTGCAAAAAATATTTTTTATGAGTGGTGTCATAACCTCCAATATCGTTCTAATCATGGAGTTTCTCTTGAACGTGTAATAAGTGGTGCAATTTAATTTTAAATTTAATTTAATTTAAGAAGAGAAGATGGGAGACTACAATCTTCCACGTTCTTCATGGCAGACTTTCCAAAGTGGCTTTCTGATCACACAAGCATATAATGCCTTTGTTGCATCACACAGTAACCTCCCTGGCTATCGATGAATGTGTCAGAGTCAGAGTCATGATTCCAGAACTCATTAATAGACCTGGCTAAGCCTATCACATGATCGCTCCTAGAGTATGTATTAAGACACAACGTCATGTTAATACTGATCATAAGAATAAAAGATCTGAGTCTTGCCTAAGTTCTATTGTTTAAGTTAGGTTGATTATGGTTTCCTTAACCACCGATGATAAAAGTGTATTTATCATTAAAATTAAGCACATACTTAGAGATGAGACATTCTCTTTACGATCCAAATAAAGAGAAAAAGAAATTGAACCTTGGCCATGTATGGGTCCTCAACCTGCTGAGTAGCAACGTCAGACAGCACATGCTACCACAGCTGGCCCAGTAATTTTTAGTATATCAGAATATATTTAAGGAAATAATAATCAAGTTTGGTAACTTCAGGAGAGAAGTGTAAGCTTTTTGGGTTTTTTTTTTTTTTTTTTTGGGTGTGTGTGTGTGTGTGTAGAGAAATTTTTGCTATAGGGTGTGTGCAGTTAACAGAGAGACAGTGAGAAACAGAGAGACAAAAAGTGAGAAATCACCCGCTCCCACTACCAGTAGGAATGGCCACGTTGCAATTCCTCCCCTTTCATTTTCCTCTCAGGATTTTGGGCAAACTCAAACACGTGCCTGATGTGCATTTTAAACCACTGGGTCTGGGACTCGAACTGCAGTTGACTACATGGGATTCCCGTGATGTAATTATGCCATCTGCTGGTCCCAATGTAAGCCATTTATTTAAAATAGCAGTTATATATCTGAAAATAGAAGTTATATATCTGAAAATCACTGGTCTCTGCTTTTCAAACCACAAAGAACCCATACATCATTTTTCTACAGACAAGTTATAGAAAAACATTATTTGTGTCCCAGCACTCTCCTCACTCCTCCCATAGGTCAAAACCAATGTTGAAGAAAGCTCATTCCCTAAAATTTCAGGGTATTGCCACTTGGTCACTTTAATGGCCATTGCAAGGGTGAATTCCCACAGGATTTGAGCTTAGAGGTGGTGAAAGATGCTAGAATTGCTGGGCATTGGCCTCAGACAGTGGAACCACATGGCACTAATGCATTTGGTGGCCTTAGTGGTAAGTTAGAATAAGTAGGCAGGTATGGGACTGAAAGACTCTGAAGACAAGTATTGGTGGTCTGATACAAAACTTCACGGGATCAGGAAGATATCAAAATGAAAATGAGAAAATATTAATAAATATATGATTACAAAATATACAAGTAAAACAAAGTAACAAAAGTTGTGGGATTAAGGAGGGAATCTTCAGATTGAGCTATGAAAAAATACTTGTATCAGACCATTCCCCTTATGAAGAATAAGTGTAAAAAATCACCTGCACCTAGAGAATAATTAAGATATTAAAAAATCAACCAGGACAGCCTACAATTGGTGTACAAAATTATAGAGTAAAGAGAAACACATTGATGTGAGCTGGGCCTTCTCTGATGATTCTTGTTTTAAAAATTGCTGAAGTTCACATGTGCTCACCAGGGACAGATGGGGGAAGGGAGCGAGAAAGCTCCCCTCAGAGGGAAGGACCACACTGTAATACCTTCTTCTCTAATCTCTTCTTGGGATTTTAGGTGCACACATACATCTGGCATGTTTCGCAAGCCCCTCTGTCAGAGATTCGAACCCTGTTCTTGGCCATCTGGGATCCAGCCACTTTAACCTGCTGGCCATCTGCTGGCCCTCCTATGATTCCTGTAATCCCAGTCGCATCTGTTTCTGCTGTGATACCTACAAATAGAGGCTTAGCAGAAAGTGGTGGACTGGAGCTATTGACAACCTCAAAGAGCTGTTAGGAAAAATGTTATACATAAAGAACCCAAGGAGCCAGAGTGTAAGAGGCCAGAATCCAAGGAAATGAGAACAGCAGATCCTGAGTGTGGGACGCTGTGCTGGTTTTGCCTTTGAGGAGTTTTGCGATGTCTAAGCTGCTCTGTGGCTGGAACCTAAGAAAGAAAAAAGAATAGAGTTGCTAAGAAGCTAAGCAGAGGTTTGCAGTCTCACAAAGCTAGGGAGGTAAAATGTGGAGTTTAAGGTCTCCCACAGGGGAAGGACCAAGACAGCACACCAAAATTTCTGTTGAGACTTCTTGGAGGAAGGAAAACTCAGAAACAGACTGGCCTCACCAAGTCTGAAATCCAAATTGGACATATCACAGTCCCTGATCTGCTTCTACTCTGCCAGGTAGGAGAAAGTGAAACCCTTTTTGGGGGAAAAACGAAAAACAAAACAACCAAACAAAAACATAATTAAGAAACTCTACAGCAATTTTTCACACTTCATTATCTGTGCTATATAAAAATAACATGGCATTTCATAAGAAAGTATCAAATAATTGAAGACAAAGTGGGAAGAAAGACCCTCAGGTAGTCTTGATATAGGAACTAAGAGATAGGGGTTTTTAAAATGAATTTCACCAGGAAACTGACATCGATGAGGAATAAAATGGAAATTCTAGAACTCAAAGATACAATACTAAAATTAAGAGCACTGTTATGGTCTAACGACAGATTACAAACTATAAAAGAGGATTAGTGAACTAAACATAGGTTAAGTAAAAAATTCTAGAGAAATGTTCTGAGGAAAGAAAGAATTTGGAAAATAGAGAAAATAGTGTGAGTCGTATAGGGCATAATGAAAAGGTCTAAAACAAGTGATATATGGATTTCAAAAGTGTAGAGTAGAATGAGTAAAGCAGAGCCAGCATTTGAGAATAAATAAGGTTGATACAGTTTTAAAAAACTGATTAAAGTCATGTAGACCAACTGAATATAAGGGTTGGTCAATCATGCTGCTAATATCCTCTTTGAATTAAGGTACAATTACATGGGGACAGCAGATGGAGTAGTGTTCACATCACTGGACTGTCATGTAGTCGAACGTGGTTCAAGTCCCAAACCCAGTGGCTAACAACCCGCCAGGCACGTGTGTGTATGTGACCAAAATCCCAGAAGGATACTGGAGAAGGGATTGCAACATGGCTATCCCCCAGGGAGGGTGATTTTTCACTTTGTCTTTCTCTCTCTGCCTGTCTTTCTGCAAGCACACGTGCCCTATAACAACAATCTCTCTCTCTCAAAAAAAAAAAAAAAAAAAAAAAAAAAAAAAAAAAAATATATATATATATATATATATATATATATAAAGGTACAATTACATGTTTCACACACTTGACTCTGCACTGTGATGTATAGAAGCTAAGTATAGGACTTTATGGAATTTCTTTTATGTTTTTTGGTAGCACATACCTGTACAGTAGACAGATAAAAAGCTGTAAAATAAGCACTACGGGCCAGCCCTGTAGTGCAGTGGTAGACTTGGTGCACTACCCACATACCCACAGGGCTGGCTGCAGCTGGAGTCCTGGCTCTGGTGTCCTGAGAACATGCTGAATGTGTGTGTGTACATGCCCCAAATTCTCATGGGATGGAAAATTGAGGAGGGGGAGCTTTTTTCTCTATAGCTTTCTCTTTGTTGGTGAGCACACACACACACACACTCTGGTAAAAATATAAAAATTATTACCAAAACGCTAAGAAAACTGGTGTGAAATATAACTGGGATGCTCTGAAGTCTCAGTGATTTCAGAAATATCCAGTGACATGAGGCAGTTTGAAAGAGAACTGCATGCACACCTTGAAGAGCCATATTGTGTGCTATGGAGATGTACCACAATTAAATGTGGAGAAAAAAATGATAAAAGAGAAAAGAAAGAGAATAGTGGAATGTTTTCCATTTCCTGGTCAGACACAGAGTAATTAACAGGAGGCTGAGGAGAGAGGGACAACGGGAGGAAGGAGAGAAAACTGGAAAGAAAACTGTGATTGAAAAAAACTATTTCTTTAAATCATCAGAGGGCATGTGCACTAGCTAAACAGAGAGTCTCAGTGAGACACCGTAGTATCACAATCCTCCATTTCTCCATCCTGCTGGCATCTGGGGCACACATGCACAAGTGTGTGGCAGGTTTACTTGAGTCAGTCCTCAAGTAACATCAACAGGATGGAGAGAGAGAGGGAAAAACTTGTGTCATTACCCGGTACCATTAGTGAGCACTTTCTCCTTTTTTCTGTCTCTATCTGGGGAATACACATGGCCTATGATAACTTTTTTGAAAAATGATTAAAGATTAGTTATAGAAAAATGTTTTTAAATTGCATAGGTGCCCAACTGAGATTTTTTTTTTTTTTTGGTCATTGCAAATCAGTTTTTTAATTTAATTTATTTATTATCATCATCTTTTTATATTATATTGAATCACATATAGCTTTACAGTGCATTGCATTTATTTTTCCAGCACAATTCCCATGCCTATCAGTCAAGACAAAGATTTTTTTGGTCCTGAAATATTCTTTTATTCTTTTTTCTTTTTTCCATTTATTTATTTATTTTTACATTTTCCCACAAACATTTACTTTACATATCACAAAATTTTTGCTCATACTCGAAAGTTCTTGACAGTTAATAAACTATCAAAATTTCAAAATACTGAGAACCAGCAGTTAGCCTAATGGCTATGTCGCTGGACTCCCACGTAGTCGACTGCGGTTCGCGTCCTGGACCCGGTGGCTTAAGACTCACGCCGGGCGTGTGTGCGTACGTGCCCAGGATCCCGAGAGGAGAATGGAGGAGAAGGGATTGCAGCGTGACCATCCCCTCTGGGGGGTGATTTCTCGCTTTCTGTCTCTATGTCTCTCTCTGTCTGTCTGGTGAGCGCACATGCCCTGTAGCGAAAACCTCTCAAAAAAAAAATTTTTTTTTCAAAATACTGAATTTTAAATTAATGTTCAAAATATTCCTTGTAATTTTGTATAATTTTGTTTGTGACTCTATAACAACAGAAACAGTATGGTTTTAAATATTTTTGAGAAAATATTTACATGTCAACTACTCAAATTCTTGAAAAACAAATGCCCAGCACACTAGTCACACATAAACCTTCTCAATTCAGCCCTGCTCAAGTATTCTGTGATATACCATCTGCTAGCAAAGATCAGTCTCTTTTTCTTCCTTCAAACTCTTTCTCAAGGTAATCCTCTGGTGTGGTTGCTCTTTTGCAATCTCTACTGATTACAATGCGGAGCTGGAAAAGTTCAGGTTATTTTATGTTATAAATCCCTTCATATATCTTCTCTAATCCTCCCTTCCAGGAAGAACTATTTATGGTGCCAGGCCATCTTTCTAAGAGCTTCTGTTGGCTTACTTGAGATCCACCGTAGTTCCATAGTTTTCTGATTAATCTTCAGGTATGACATTCCAGTCAAAGCCCTGTCCAATAATGAGTATTTCCAATTTCTGATTCAATGCAACAAGCATTATTGAATTTATGCAAATAACCCTTCTGCCACAAAATAAGAATACTCCCAAATATTTCCCAGTTCCAGAGGGGTCAGGAAGAAAGAAAAGTTTATGTTTCCATCTAAAGAAACAAACAAGAAAAATGTTTTAATAAATTGCTGAACCTATCAACAACTCAAAACAAAGTGAAATGCTTAAATTGGGAAAACAAATCATAGTAAAAAAAATCAGTAGTTTCACTCAAAAAGTCATAAAATTCTATTTCGCCAGTTCAGTCTCATGTTCAGACTCTCTTCTGTTGAATATGTGGTGTTACTGTGGTCCAATCTCTCCGTTTAAATCCTGGAAGTTAACATTCAATGTTATTATTGATATTTCTTGTCCCTAGCATTAAATTGGCCATTATTATTATCATTTATACATTTAGTCACTATATATCATTTAGCTTGTATAGAGAATTTACCCAATATGAAATACACCTCAGACCAGTCCAGTTGAGAATACTATACATGTCATCATCAACAGGTAATAAACCATTTGTGTGTCCCACAAATATCTCACCTCTCTATTTTTTGTCCCTAATTACCTTCCCTACACACTTGCCCTCTCCCACCCTCCTTCCACAGTTTCCAGTGTCCATAACTATTTTTAATGCTTTGTCTCGACCCACGGGACAGTCGAACAGTCACCTGGGGGAGGGAGTGAAGAAAGGGGACAAACTCACACAGACACACAGAGTGGAGACAAGATAAGGTGCTGATCAAGTCTTCTGTTTATTGAGGAAGAATGGTGCGTTATATACAGGCTGGTGGGCATTGATTGGTTGCCCGAAATGCAAATAAGGTATGATTCAGAGGAAGCCAATCAGGAATCTGATATGGCTTTCCGAGGACTGTTGTTATTGTTTGCTCAATGAGGAAGTGAAACCCAAAGGTTTCTAAGATGGCAGATAGCTCTCAAGATGGCTCCCGTATGCAGTGCCCTCCACAATGCTTTTATGTCCTCCAATCTTTCAGTCTCTACCATAGGATATAGACAGTTGCTATATGTTAAGTGGAAACATACAATGTCTCTCTTTCATAGCCTGATTTGCTTAACTTAGCAATAAATTTTCCATATTCACCCACATTCTATCAAATGCCAGGGTCTTGCTGCTTTTTATGGATGAATAGCATTCCATGAAATATATTTGCCACACATTTTCAATCCATTCCTCTGCTCATAGGCATTTGGGTTGGTTCCATGTCTTAGCAATCATGAATAATGCCACAATAAACATAGAGCATTCTCCTGCCCTTTGGGTAGATACTCAGGATTGGAATTGCTGGATCACATGTTAGTTATATTTGTAGGTCTTTGAGGAACCTCCATATCATTCTCCATAGTGGCTGGACCAATTTACTTGACACACATTAGCTAGACATCCCTAGGGAAAGGGTGCGAAGGCTGACTCTGCTGGACCTTCTTTTCTGAATATTTTGGGAGTCTAGGAGATGGGTTTAGAACATGGCTTCCCTGAACTCACCAGGACACACCTCTCAAGACAATGATATTACTATCCACATCATCATCATCATCAAATAGTTTTACATCATTTTTTTCAGATTATTATTATTTATTATTTTTTTAAACATTCAATCACTATCCATTGTTTGGCTTGTATAAGGAATTTACCCAACATGAAATACTTCTCAAATCAGTCCAATTTATCCAACATGAAATACTTCTCAAATACACATTATCATCAACAGGTAATAAACCCACCTAAGTTTGTGGTAGTTGAGATTTTTACCTGCTATAAAGCATATTTCCTCTTCTCTCATAGAGCAATCAGAATAAACTCTAAAATAGTGGAATGTAAAAAATTCGTGTACAAGAAAAAATTTTCTGCTACTCTTTACCTTAATACCTTCCATTTATCCATCTTAACCTGGCTTTAAATTTATGTCCTCAGTAAACTTTCTATGCACCCTGTGGTACTATGACATAGAGCTGGGTGTTGTCCATGATTCCTGGCTGGTATTTGGTATTTTGTTCTTGTTTCCTGAAGCATCTTTAGAACAGCTTCAGAAAGATAAAAGTGAGGCAGGTGATAAAAGCCCCACACCATTGAGTCCTTCAGTGTCTGCCCTGGAGTGCATACAGTAGAGAGAGCAGTAGTGGAAATCAGAAGCTCTATGTGGGGCTGAGAAAGTTGGAATAAAATGATAAACAGACACAGAAATCAATGTAAACAAGTGGAATCAGATATGAAACGGTTTACCACAGCAAAACTTAAAAATCATTCACAATCAGTAGGTAGTGTGAAGGTTAAGGCACTGGATCCCATATAGCTAAAACCACAGTTCAAATCTAAGGCACAGCAGTGTAGAAAACACACCAGGCACATGTGCATGCCCAAAATTCTGAAAGGAGAATGGATAATTAAAGATTGCTGCATGGTCAACCCCTCTGGAGAGTGATTCCTCACTTTTCCTCTCTCTTTCTGTCTCTGTTTCTCTCCAGAGAGGACACGTGCCCTACAACAGAGACAAAATGATGTCACTGACAATTCAGTATGTATTTAAAAAAAAAAACTAGGAGAGGTATTATTGAATGTGCATAACATAACGTAATGTTCAGTGTTGAATAAGATGGATATGTCAACATCTTTGATTTGATTATTGTAGGCACCATATGGATGTTTTGAAAAATCATACTGCACCCCACAAAGATGTGCAATTATGTATAAACCAGAATCACAACAAAAATAAATGAATATCGGCAAAGGGTTGCCTAAAAAAAATAAAAGGTCACTAACCACATTGCTCTATATGGTTTCATATATGCTAATCCCAATCTTTCCCCACCTTTAAGATCTGACGGGGCCATGCAGCTAACACAGTATGAACATAAAAGAACTGTATGTCATGCCTAAGCAAGGCTGGGCTGAGAAGGAACTGTGAAGCAAGGCTGGCAGTTTACATGCTCCAGTTTCTAACTGTGTTTTGCTGTACTGGCCTGCACTCAATTTCTCTGCCATGAGCTTTACTGACGGTACCCCATAAGGGCAAAATAACACCCCCAGCCTTACTGTAACTTTTACAATAATCCTGAAGGAATGTGGATCCCTAACACGGGCAAACGGGAATTATCTCCTGAGACTCACTCCACCTGCCTGGAAAATGTCAATAAAAAGTGCTGCATTCACCTCTCCTCTTGGGGGTTACATAGATAACATTAGAAAAGTTTGAGTTAATGGAAAGCTACTAAATTGGTGAAATGACCTCAGTAACTGGGGGAGGCTTAGGGACTCATCCATGAGGCACTGTTATCCCAAACAAAGACCATGAGCCACCTTTGATCTAAGGACAAGGGAACATCGCTGTTCCCCAAGCCACAGCCATTGTATAGAACAGTACGTAGAGGGTCCCAAGTACACAGTAACCTTTAGGTCAGTCATTAAGCTGCTCGCAAGATCACATTCCGTTCCCATGTAGGCAATAGGCTCACCCCCTTAGCTGTAAATTACCCCAAAAGCAATATAGATATTTCACTTTAGTATATATTAACTGTATCTTTACTTAACAAGAAAGATTTCTATCTAGGCCTTTGTAACCGGCAATGCTGCTGCCCTGGCCCAGGACTGAAGTTATCAAGCTTCCTGCAAGCTCCCTCTTCAAAAGACCCTTCCCGATAATCAAGATCTAAGAAGAAAATGCACCAGACAAATGGACTCCTTCGTTCTAAGAACTATGTTTGGCTTCACCTGATCAAACAGAACAGTACATCATGTTTTATGATTATCGTTTCTATACTTTGTACACCCTGTTTCTTTTTTCTTTTCTTTTTTTTTTTTTTTTTTTGGAGAAGTTTTTGCTATAGGGCGCGTGCGCTCATCAGACAGACAGAGAGAGACAGAGAGATAGAAAGTGAGAAATCACCCCCCAGAGGGGATGGCCATGCTGCAACCCCTTCTCCTCCATTCTCCGCTCGGGATCTTGGGCATGCACGCACATGCGCCTGGTGTGAGTTTAAGCCACCAGGTCTGGGACTCGAACCGTGGTCAACTACATGGGAGTCCAGCGACATAGCCATTACGCTAACTGCTGGTCCCTACACTGTTTCTTAGAGTAAATCTTTTACTTACTTCCCCTCACCCATCCTACTCCTGTAAAACTCCTTCAATAATAAATGCGTATGTCTCCTAGCCATCAGGGCTGCAGTCTTGAGCTGGCTCTGGCTGTAGTCAACTGAGAACATGCTAAAGAGTATTGAGGTCTCAGTCTAATTGTTCCTGCTCACCTGTGTCGCCTTCCTGTGTATGAGCTTCAACCCACTCCGGCTGGAGCAGGCCTCTGGTAAAGATCCTGATTCCAGAAGGATCCTCCTGACAGAGTGGGAGGCCTAATACACAGAGGAGCCTCTCTGTGTATCAGAAATCTGAACGGACAGGCCCTGCTGGGTTTCCCAGCCATCTATGACCAGCTCATGTCTATGCAATGAACTCTCCATGAAAATCCAAAAGGACAATGTTTGGAGAGCTTTGGGATTGCTGAATGAATGAAAATTCTTGAAGGATGGTGCACGCTGAGGGGGTTTGGTACCTCCACCCTTTCCCACATGCCTAGTTTTCCACATCTCTTCATCTGTGTCCTTTAAGGTATGCTTATTTTTTTTTTTTTTTTGAGAGGTTTTTGCTATAGGGCACATGAGCTCGCCAGAGAGACAGAGAGACAGAAAGCGAGAAATCACCCCCCAGGGGGGATGGCCATGCTGCAATCCCTTCTCCTCCATTCTCCTCTTTGGATCTTGGGTACGCATGCACACACACCCAGCATAAGTTTAAGCCACTGGGTCCGGGACTCAAACCACAGTAGACTACATGGAAGTCCAGTGACAAGCCATTGCGCTAACTGCTGGTCCCAAGGTATTATTCATAATAAGAAAGTAACCGTAACTGTCAATCCTGAGTTCTTCAAGCCTGCTCTAGCAAATTATTAGAACCCAAGTAGGGGAGAGGGTTGTGGAAATCCAACTTGAAGCATATTGGTCAGAGGTTCTGGAGGCCTGAATCCCACATGGCTGCCTTGAGATTCAAGTCCTGGTCCTCACGGGTGAAAACAGGCCAGGTGCATGTACGTGTGTGCCCAAAATCTTGAAATGAAAATGGAGGAGAAAGGATTGCTGAATGGCAATCTTCCCTTGGGGCAGGGGGTGGTGATTTCTCACTTTCCCTCTTTTCATATCTCTCTCCCGTAAGTGCATGTACCCCATGGAAAAATCTGAAGGATACAAAAAAGTTTTAGAGGCCAGGATTTCAGATTTGTGCCTGGAAGTAGGAGGAAGCTTTGAGACAGAGCTTTCAACTTGTGGGATCTGATGCTCTGTACCTGGAGATACTACCCAGACGGAGAGTGTCAGAATTGAACTGGGATTAGAGGATGCCCAGCTGGTGGCTGTTGCAGAACTGATTGCTTATTTGTGGGGAGAAATCCCCACTCATTTTGAGATCGTAGAAGTGACCTGTGCTGTGACAGATGAGTGACAGAAAAATGGTATTTTTCTGGACTCGCACATTCTCAGTTATATTAGGGGTTCCCGTGTCATTTCTCACTTTATACTTTTTACAGTGTTTATTTTAGTTTGAAGCACATTATATTGTTATTACATGTCTCTCATATATTACATGGAGACAACTTTAAATACAGGGGATATTTGTTTTTTATTTTGTATCTTCAATATCATGAATACTAAAAATTAAATATGAGAGACCAGCAGATGGCATGATGATTAGTCACTGGTATCCCACATGACTGACTGCAGTTTGAGTTCTGGACCTGGAGATTCAAACATACCAAGCATGCCCAAAATCCTGAGATGACAATGGAGGACAAAGGACTATGGTGTGGCTATCCCCCTGGTGGACGACTTCTCAGTTTATGTCTCTCTCTCTCTGTTACTCCAGAGAGAGCATGCACCCTATAACAAAAATCTCTCCAAAAATAAATAAATAAATACAATTTCAAAAATAATTAAATATGAATATTGAATACATTAATTAGCAGATTATAGTTGCATTTCTGACTGTCTTTGGAGGGCATACAGCCCATGAAATTAGGATTCCTGAAATAATTTTGGTTTGTTACTAATCTTAAAGAGAATATACTCAAATTTCACCACCAAGTACATCAAATGTGATGTACACTTTTTGTAAATATCTTTCCAAGAATAAGCAATCACTCATATATTATATTTACCAAGAATCATTCTTTTAATAATAAAGAAATGTTGAATTTTATCAAATGCCTTTTCTGAATTTCATCAGTTGATCATAATCATTTAATCTTTTAGTCTCTTAAAATACTAATTTATAGGGACCAGCAAGTGCCAAGGAATTTAAGAAGCTGGAACCCACATGACTGGCTACCTAGTTTGAGTCCTGGATCTAACAGCTTGAAAATCACGTTGGTTGCATATGCATGCGTGACTAAAATCCCAAGAGGAAACTAAGGGGAGAAGAGATTGCAGCATGGCTTTCCCCCCTGGGGGGATATTTCTTACTTTCTCTCTGTCTGTATGGCAAGGACACATGCAATCTAGCAAAAACAAAAACAAAACAAAACAAAACAAAGATTTGCAGAAACTAATCATCTAATGTTAAAACAAAACTCCCTTCTTGGCATAGACTCTAATCATGATGGCCAATCTTTTTATGTGTGGCCAAGTTCGGTTATTAAGTTTTGTTTGGGATTGCAGAATATTGTTCATATGAGAGTGTCCACTCATATTCCATTTTAATATAGTCTTTGTTTTCATAGTTTTTGACTTTTTGTATTGAAGCTATTCTAAATCGAACATTAAATTTTAAGTGGAGATTATTAAATATAAGTTCCTCCTCTGTTTACACCTTGCACTACACGGACTCCAATTATAGGTTTTTCACAGGGTGGGATTTGGCTCTGCTTCCTGGGAGTTTTATCTCACTAACTCCTAAAACAGTTGTGCCAAGGGAGAGACTATAAAAATAACTTATAAATAAAAAGTCTCATTGTCTATCATTAATTTTGACAAGGACTAACATGCAGACACCGACCAGGAAATAAAATGTTAGATAAATTACAGGGTAAGGAATCTTTCATGGATGTTAACAAATTAGCTACAAATTTGCTTGAAGATAAATACTTATGAGACTTAGAAAGTTAATTCCAAAGTATATTCTAAATGTGAAAATAATAAGGGTAATGATTAACAATACATATTACATATGGAGCATTAATAGATTATATACAAGATTACAACACAGTTCCAAAAATTAAGATTAAAATAGGCATGCAATGGCATGGAGATAATAATATTTGATAGTTCTAGCATGGGGATTCAGCCTAAAGCATCTTTTCTTCCTCTGCCCGGTTATATGTGATTGAACGAGAACAGCGCCACCCCGGATGTACGCAGCCCCGGCATGGCCAGCTCCTCTCCCACACCCGGGACCCTGCAGCTCTGCTACGAGAACGTGAACGGGTCCTGTGTGAAGGCGCCCTACTCGCCTCTGTCCAGGCTCCTTCTGTACGCGCTGTGTGGCTTCGGGGCTGTGCTGGCTGTGTTTGGAAACCTCCTAGTGATGGTTTCCATCATCCACTTCAAGCAGCTGCACTCCCCCACCAACTTCCTCATCGCCTCCCTGGCCTGTGCTGACTTCTTGGTGGGCGTCACCGTCATGCCCTTCAGCATGGTCAGGTCGGTGGAGAGCTGCTGGTACTTTGGGAAAAGCGTCTGTACTTTCCACACGTGCTGTGACGTGGCATTTTGCTACTCATCTCTCTTCCACTTGTGCTTCATCTCCATCGACAGGTACATTGCAGTTACCGACCCTCTGGTCTATCCGACCAAGGTCACGGTGCCCGTGTCCGGACTGTGCATCGCTATGTCCTGGGTCCTGGCGCTGGTGTACAGCGGGGCCGTGTTCTACACAGGCGCCTGTGACGACGGGCTGGAGGAATTAACAAATGCCCTCGATTGTGTGGGTAGTTGTCAGCCTGTTATTAATCCGTTTTGGATTTTGCTAAGTTTTCTATTATTTTTAGCACCAACCTTTGTTATGATGGTTCTGTGATATTTCTTGTGGCTAGAAAACAGGCCAAAAAGGATAGAAAATGTTAGTAGCAAAGCAGAATCATTATGGGGACTTACAAAGGTGGCAGGGCCTTCAAGAGAGAGAGAAAAGCAGCCAAAACCCTGGGTATCACGGTGGTAGCGTTTTTGATCTCATGGTTACCCTGTATGATTGTACACTCATTGACTCTTCTGGGTTTTATAATACCCTCCTGTGTTTATCAAATACTTTACTGGCTCTGTTACTATAACTCTTCTCTCAATCCTTTGATATATGTTTTATTTAACCCTTGGTTTAGGAGAGCAATAAAATTAATTGTCTGCAGCCAAATACTGAAAGACAGTTCATCAACCATGAATTTATTTTCTGAATCAGCCTAAATTTGAAATAAGGAATTTGTTGATAAAATGGAGATTTACTAAAAGTTAGTTTGTAAACTACAGGGTATCTTGAAGCATTAGCTAGAGATGCATTTTCTCAATGACAATTGACCCAACATTTATATTTTTCACTTTCCTCAAATCTATCCCCTTCTGTGTTTTGTCAGTTGTTAATTATTTTCCTCTTCTGAGCCTTTCTTCATGCTTACCTTCCATCACTTCCAGAGGTGTCCCATTTCTCTGGTCCCTGTTAAAGTCTTGGATATCCTTTTCTAGATGGGATTGATGCTGCTTTCAGTTACAGCAACTTGTTTGTCAGGGCACAGGCATTCTGTAGCCCCCAACAGATCCCAGATTGTGGACATCAGCCATGTCAGACTCAGGACAGACTCACAGTTTATATGTTGGCAGATATATTGTTAATGTGGAAATAAATATGAGCAAATAGCAGTATTTCTGAAATGCAATTTTCTTATGTGTATGTTTTCCACATCCCATGACGTTTGTTGTTTTATCTCCCAATCTAATGTTGAGCAATTTTCTATCTTAGTCTCTGTAAGGATTATTCAAAGTTTGTATATTATTGGTGTTAAAACATGCATTATGGGAGGATAGATCATTTAAGAAATGGTCCTGGCAGATGGACTAGGTCATCAGGAAAGTCATGATGTATTTCTCTATGCTAAATGGGGTCATGACTTTCCAGAAAAACCAATAGATTTTGCAAAAGTATTGTGGATTATTTTCCTTTATATCTTGTGCAAACTAAAAGTGATTCCTTCTAGATGTTAAAATTTTAAAAGGACGCATTATTTTGGTATATTTTAACTAGTAGAATCATAGCAGAAAACCTATACAGAGTCATGCTTTCAAATTAAAATTTTTAAACCTTAAGAGAAAACAGCACAAAATTAAGAAAATACAGCTTTGAAAAACTATTGGTCTCATATACTGTGAAGAAAGGATTAATAGCTGTAAAAATAAAAAAGGTCTTTTACAAAACAGTAAGACCAAAACCAATACACCAGTACACAAAAAAAAAAAAAAAAAAAAAAAAAAAAAAAAGGAAATTTTATCATGGAATAAAATATAAAACCAATAAATAAATTAAAATACCAATATTACAAAAGTTCCAGGAAAAAAAGAACCTAAAACCTTTTCTTGAAATTAAAAAAAATGCATTAAAAATGCCTATTTGATGACTGTAGTAAGATATATAGCCCCAGCTAGGTGCTGCTTTATAGTATGTTCATCCTACTCACTGAGGTTTATGTCTAAAGTCAGACCTGTGTTCATGGATATGTGTATATCAGCTGTACTTGCTATTCACAACATTTAGATTAATTAAGATCTTTAGTAGATCAATAAAATGTGGTGGGGGGAAGGCATAGAAAGCAACCATAGATACCAGAGACAGTGTGGGAGGAAGGTGGGAGATGGCAGAGGATGAGAGATAGGGAATCAAGGGTGGGGAAAAAAAGCAAAATATACAGGAAACAAGAAGTTGTTTGTTGACGATAACAAGTATATTGATGTACTTGATTGAGCCAATGTATTGTGTATTCTGGATAGAAAATCTCATTTTGTATGCTGTAATATACAGTGAATGAATGTAAATACATAAATTTATATTTAAAAATACCAATATTATAAATAATCAAAAATGCTTTCAAAAATATAATAGAATTTTATATGTCAAGTTGGCATATATTAAAAAGATTAATAATACATGATGATAATTAGAGTGGGAGGAATTCAGAACTTTCATAAGAATCTATCATGCTTATATTCATTTCATGAGGATTTAATTTCATATGCCCTTCCTGAGGAGCATTAAAAATTTGTTATAAGAATTTAAAAGAAAGCTGAACACATAGCCTAGTGTTTAAGGAAGCCAGATCCCATATGGCCAACTGCAATTCAGTCCTGGCAGTATCTTGAAAAACACGCTGGGCATATGTCTGTGCTTGTCTCAAATCCTGACAAGATGGACAAACGGAAGCGAAGAGACTGGTGTGACTATGACCCATGGCGGGAAGTGGTTATTCTTTTCTTCATCTCTTGTCTCAATCTCTTTATGTTTCTCTGTCTCTCCAGAGACAGAGAGTGTGGGCACCCTCTGGCAGTTTGAAAAAATGTAAAGATAAGGGGATGGCAAGTGGCAAGTGGCATGGTGGTTAACAGCGCTGGACTCCCATATGACAAACCACAGTTCAAGTTCCAGACCTGGCAGCTTGCTTTCTCACTTTCTCTCTCTCTCTCTCTTTCACTCTGTCCCTCTCTCATAAAATTAAAATAAATAAATAAAGTTAAATAAAATAAATCTAACAAAATATTAAAAGACAAATATTCCATGTCCAACAAGTGACCTTAAGAAAAGAGTCAGGCAAATAAGAAAAAATGACAATACATTTATTGTATAACAATTATTAATTAAAGAAAAGTAATGTAAGTATGGGCTACTTTAAATTATATTATACCTAGGTACTGGATTATTGTGAAGCCATAAGATGCTAAAGGCCAGCATGGTGGCAATGTGATAATGCAATATAACCCATTGTCAGAGCCACATGGGAAAGTCCTGGGTCCGTGTCCTGCACTGTCCCTGTACTCACCAGGAGTGTGCCACAGTGCGTGATCCTGCCTGCCTGAGGCTGAGGCTGAGGGTGGATTATGGTGCGAAGACCCTGTTGAGAGTTACCCCGTCTCTTTCTGTGTCTTTCAGAAGAAATAAATATATAAATCAAAAGGAGTAAATAAAGAGCTAAGGGGTTTTGTGTGAACAAACAAGAAAAGAAAAAAACAACAAAATATAATTTTGACTAAAAAGAAAACTCTAACTCAGATTGCAACATGTTATAGGTGATATGGTGCATTCATATGTATATGTACATGTGTATGTATGCACATACATGAAGGAGCTTTAAAAATTGTTTTGAAAAATAGGATGAGAGTGTATATTTATTTTGGTACCAAAAATGTTTAAAATCCATTCATTGTTTTTTCATAATATGCTTTTTTTATGATTTTTTGAAGATTCATACATGAACTTATATTATTTATTCAATGGTTCACTCAGTCTCAGTCTTTCTGCCTTGGTCTCCAGAGAAGCTGGGACTACAAGCACATACTACCGTTCCTGGGTTTTAGAGTGAGCCAATAATTGAACCTGGGACTATTATGGGGCTTCCGTCTGTTGAGTAGCTGCAGCTAATAGTAACTGTGACTTTTGTTGGGTTTGTATATATTCTTACATGTACTTTTCACAGTTTAATTTATATCCTGTATAAAAACAGGATAAAAGACATTGTATGTGTGTATGTGTTTGGGTATTTACTTTGTAATGTAGCTCTTTTATTTGAATATTTGTAATATAATAGGTATATGAAAATTGATCGTATATGTGAAATTACAACTGAAATTTATTTTGTCAATGGTTTTAGAATACACTGAAAAAAAGCTTTTGTTGAAAATATAAAATAAAATCGATAGTACCATTTCACATATCTCAGTTCTGGTTGAGTTTTGAGCTTGATTTATCTGTTTGCGTGTTTCAGTTAAAGAATATCTTTTGAGGGCATATGTTTTCTTATCTAATGAAGCTAAGTTTTAGCTGCATTGGTATATTTTAGGAACCATATCTGAATGCAATTAAAATGCCTTAGAAATTATATCTTAATGCTGTTGAAATATTTTAAATGCTTTGCAGTAGCTTTGAACATCCACAACTATCTTTCACCAATGTTTTTTTTTTTTTTTTTTTTTTGGAGAGGTTTTCGCTATAGGGTGCGTGCGCTCGCCAGACAGACAGAGAGAGACATAGAGACAGAAAGCAAGAAATCACCCCCCAGGGGGGATGGTCACGCCGCAATCCCTTCTCCTCCATTCTCCTCTCGGGATCTTGGGCACTCTCACGCGCCCGGCGTGAGTTTTAAGCCACCGGGTCCGGGACGTGAACCGCAGTCGACTACGTGGGAGTCCAGCGACATAGCCATTACGCTAACTGCTGGTTCCCCACCAGTGTTTTTTCATTTAATTCTTTCTTCCATGAACACGAGAGGAAGAAAAACAGGTATCCACACTAGAGTCTTCAGTCTGTCCCCAGCCTCAACCAACCCTGGCTCATTAATAATTATTTTGAGGGAGGTGAACTCAGAAATGTCCCTGTGAGTTAGTCTTGCAAAGGGTTTCTAGTATGCCACGTTACAGCCTCATCAAATGTTAAATATGCTCTACATTCAGGAGTGTGGAAACTACCAAAAGTCATTCTCAAGATCTATTACCCACAGGACCATATGGTTAGGTATCATAGTGAAAATGAATTCAAGTGTTTGCTAATTTGCTCATCTGCCAGAATCCTTGGGTGGTTAGTTCCAGGACATTCCTCCTTTGCGCCACCGAGATGACCAAAATCTGTGTATGCTCTGGTCCCTATAACCTATATATATCTTCCTGTACACTTTAAATCATTTATTATACCTAATGCCATGTAAAGACTATGCAAACAATTGTTAGACTGTATTGATGAGCAAAAAACTGACATGGGAAAATTAGCATCTGTATTTGTTCAGTACAGATGCAACCAATTATTTCTTGATCCATGTTCAGTTGAATCCATGAATGGGGAGTCATGGGTATGGAGGGCCTTGGCTATGATAAATTAAAATCCAAAATTCCTTAAGTAGTAAAGGTTAGAGAGCACAGTGAGAGATGACTGGATAGGAAAGCCCTTCCGCAGAATCTTAGAGTATACCAGTCCTCCCTAGTACAGAGACCTGAGTTATATTCTGAGAACCATCCCAACTATTTACAATTGTGAAAGACTATCTGGTACTTTTTCAAATGTTTCATACAGTGAATATATGAACTAAAAATTGATTAAGAATCTTGGAAATAGTAATTAGATCATGACCCTGTAATAGTATTGGTTAATAGTTCAAAGGCATCTCAGTACTCATGACCGATTTCAGAAATGTCAGAGGACTTCAAAGGAGTGTGCTTGAAAAGACTTCTGTCAATTTTTCATTATGTGGATAGTTACAGGGTAATTAGCAAAGGAAATTATAAAACAAGAACAAGAACCAAAGGTAAAATGAGGCCTTTAGAATCATTGATTACAAGCACAGCATTTAGAAAGAGGGGAAATATGGAAGATGATATTTAACATCCCATATCTTAGACTTGACATGACTTTAAGAACTGAACTTCTAGAGGGACCAGCAGGTAGCATGACGTTTAAGGTACTGGACTCCCAAATAGCCAACTGCAGTTCAAGTCCCAGACAAGTTTCTTATAAAGCATGCCAGGCACATGGGCATGCATACCCAAAATCCCATGAGAATTGATTGCTGTGTGGCCATCTTCCCTGGGGAAGCTGTGGTGATTTCTCACTTTAACTATCATTGTTTCTCTCAGATGAGTGAATGTGCTCTTTGGCAAAAACCTAAAAAACAAGCAAACAAAAAACACAATGACTTTTCCCAGCAATAGAGGGAAGACTGAGCTCAACACATCAGCTGCAGTCACAAGATACAGAGACCTGCGACTGTGCCAAATATATTGGAAAAGGAGACTTCACCAGGCTGGAAGGAGCACTTCCCTTCTCAAAGGAGAATATTGTTAAATGTGCTTGTGAGAGTTAGAGAAATGCATTCCTGGAGACAGACCACAAAGAGCATCTACAGCTAACCACATGGAGACAAGGCCACTGGAAATAAGATGCTACCCTAGAGAAAAACAAGAAAAAGGCATAATCTCAAATTTTCTGAGATTCATTTCTTGTACTCAGTTGAATGCAAGCTTATAAACACATTTAAGTGACTTGAAGAAAAATCAATTATACTTAGAGCACACCTGAGTGTATAGTAGATAAGATGTGTACCTGTCACTAAGTATATTTTGTGTCCTCTCTAACTCACTGACCTTTGAAGGAATCCAAGATGCTTGACAAAATGAATAAAAATAAGATCAGTCATAGCACTGTGTTCGTTACTACTTTTTTTAAAAAAAGAATCATTTAATTTTATTTGTTATTATGATTATTATTTTTAGATTTGCATGTGTTCACCAGAGAGAGAAAGAAAGAGAGAGAGAGAGAGATTGAGAAAGCAAGCCACCAGGTTCAGCCCTCAACCAAATTTAGGTCAAAACCTCTCAAAAAAAAAAAAAAAAAAAAAAAGAAAGAAAGAAAAAAAAGACCTTTTCCTCAGTTCCCATTGGGTAGTTTTGCAGTAAACACCACATGACATGTTCTTTGATTCATCTTTGAACTGTTGTTGCAAAAAGATCATTTCAAATCTGAAAAGAAATGAGCAGGATATTTTCATGAGCTTCAGACTGAAAATGCAGCTCAGAGCCCTGCTGCTGGGATTTAATGTTGTCTTGTTTCTTACTTTTTCCTTTGAATCTTTGTTTTGATAGATGAAGTCAAAGGGACCAAGACCAAGTGTTGATGTCTGGGAACCTTAAATTCCTGTGATTCTGCACTATGCCTGTCCCCTTCTCCCTGCAAAGGGTCCTTGGCCACATGCTCCATCATCTCCTGGTACTTTGGGCTCTACTCAACTTCTACCTTCCCACCTGGACCAGTGGTTACTGCCGTCTCTGCTCACTCTGGCTGAGGCCTCCATGAAGCATGCGTGGGGAGAGCTGTGGTCATGTACACCCTCCACAGTCTGAGGACATAGGTTGTTGTTCCCATCCAAGGCTGGTGGGGACATAACACATTTCATGGGTTGCTCAATGGGGCTAAGCCATCTGCCACCATCAATCCAGGTCTCAGGTGTTTCCTGGTTTGGAGGTTGCAGTTCCTGGGTGGATGCATGTCTGCATTTGGTTCATGTGATGGGCCCATGAGAAGGGCAGATATTCACCTCAGCTTCCTTGCCCCCCATTCTGGCTCTGTATATTTGCTTAGCAGTTGTCAGGATGGGAAGCCTGTCAGAGAATGAGCTGTGTGCATGCTGAGTTGCAGGACAGAGCTTACAGACATACTCTGATAATAGTTCTGTGCCCAAGGGAGTGGGACATTACATAGCAAATATCCAACACTGGGACAGGTCAAGACAGGACAAGGATGTATACTTTATTACATTTAATAACAACTTTTTTCATATTTATTAACATATATTCTTGTCTTTTAATTTTGCCGTGAGCCCTGAAAATTATATAGGCAGTTTTAAAAATAGGGAATAGGTGATATTATTGTTCAGTTCTGGGCTAGACTTTTTGGGGATGGCTGTGAACATAAACCTCTTGATTTTGAAAATTATATGTGTTTCTCCAAGGCAGCAGAATACAGGAAAACATGTTTTATAGAATAACTTACTAATTGTAATCATCCAAAGTAAATTTCCTTTCATGATTCACACCTTACACTGTAGGGGATTCCTTGTGAGGAATTATAATGGGTGAAGTTGATTGGCTGACTTCAAGGGCATCTTGGAAAAGAAGATTATAAAAAAGTGATTTCTCAAAAATGGAATAATATTGTATGTGAATCTCTTTTGTAAGGAAGAGCTTCACAAGTATAAAGAAGTAGGTATTTAAGTTAAATTTTTCCAATTATTCAGATAATTAATAATGTGATTTCTAATCTGAGGAAATTCATAGTACTTTTGCTCATGGTTAACTATGAGGTTTAGACAAAGTCACAGAAATAATTATTTAATTCAAGAAAAAGAGAATGCTGCTTTTTAAGTTTTTACTTTTAAGATTTTTCTTTGTAATTGAAATGACAAAAAAGATATGAGACAATATGTAAAAGTAGTCATTTAGATATGTAGTTTTATCTTTTTGATTTTTAGGGTTCAAAATGATCGTTTCCTACTACAGGAAGGAGCAGACACACAGCAGGCATCAAACAGCAGAAGCATGGCCAGCAATTTCTCCCAGCCTGCCGTGCAGCTCTGCTATGAGAATGTGAACGGATCTTGCATTAAAGTTCCCTATTCGCCTGGATCTCGCGTGATTCTCTATGCCGTGTTTGGCTTGGGGTCTTTGCTGGCTCTGTTTGGAAACCTTTTGGTGATGACTTCAGTTCTGCATTTCAAACAGCTGCATTCTGCAACCAATTTCTTAATTGCCTCTCTGGCCTGTGCTGATTTCTTGGTGGGGATGACTGTGATGCCCTTCAGTATGGTCAGGTCTGTGGAGAGCTGCTGGTACTTTGGAGCCCAATTTTGTACTTTCCACAGCTGCTGTGATATAGCATTTTGCCTCTCTTCCCTCTTCCACTTGTGCTTCATTTCCATCGACAGGTACATTGCTGTTACTGACCCTCTGGTCTATCCAACCAAGTTCACAGTGCCTGTGTCTGGACTGTGCATCAGCATCTCCTGGGTCCTGCCTGTTCTGTACAGTGGGGCCGTGTTCTACACAGGGGTCAATGACGATGGGATGGAAGATCTAGTAAGTGCCCTCAGCTGTGTAGGTGGCTGTCAGATTGTGGTGAATCAAGACTGGGTTTTGATAGATTTTCTGTTATTCTTCATACCAACCCTTGTGATGATAATTCTTTACAGTAAAATTTTTCTTGTAGCTAAGCAGCAAGCTATAAAAATTGAAACTACTGGTAGCAAAACAGAATCATCCTCAGAGAGTTACAAAGCTAGAGTGGCCAAGAGAGAGAGAAAAGCAGCAAAAACCCTGGGGGTCACAGTGATAGCCTTCATGATTTCATGGTTACCATACATAATTGATTCATTAACTGATGCTTATATGGGCTTCATAACACCTGCCTATATTTACGAGATTTGCTGTTGGATTACTTATTATAACTCAGCCATGAACCCTTTGATTTATGCTTTTTTTTACCCTTGGTTCAGAAAAGCCATAAAGCTTATTTTAAGTGGAAAAATTTTAAAGAATAGTTCATCAACCATTAGTTTATTTTCAGAGTAAGTGTAAGTGCTAAGTAGAGAAAATTATTGACATTTTTTAAATTATGAGTTTCTGATGAAATCAAATATAATAAATTAATAGAGTCTTTACAGATTAGGGAAATACATTGTTTATCAGATAGTCAGGAAAATGTCTTAAGAGGATGAAGCCAATAAAGCATTAAGATATTCACTATACTAAATAATAAATGAGAAAGTGGTTTACATATATCACCTGTCTCAATATTTTTTATACACCCTTGCCACATGGTCTTGTTTCTTCTAATTTGCTGAATTTAGAATCTCATTTTGGATGTGAAATCTCTAATCATCTCTTTTATGTTGAACTCTCATTTATCTTCAAATGGTCATTTGTTTCTTGGCTTTTGAGATGCTGTGTTAGTTTCTAAGGTTACCATACCAAAGCTCCTTTGATTAAAGGGCTTAAGCAACAGAAACTTATTTTCTCATGGATATAAGAGGCTTGAAATCTGAGACCAAGGTACTGGCAGGTTGGGTTTCCTTTAAGGGCCTCTCTCCTTGGCTTCCAGATGGCTGTCTTCTTTCCATGTTCTAAAGTCTGTGTGTGTGTGGTAATCGCATCTTTTTTAAGAGCATCAGTCATATTGTATTGGAGACCACCCCAAACTCCTCATTTTAACTTAATTCTTTCTTAAGAACTGAAGCACTAGAGGTTACAACATTAGCATTTGAATTTCAGGTGACAATTCCATTTCTAAACTAAGAAGTTTAGGTGCTATGATAGCACATAAGTGTCTGCTTATTTACTGCCTTTTTCTTACTATTCCTGTCTTTTCTTTTAGTATCTGTAACTCCCAGAAGTTTGGGGGTCAGCAGAAAAACGTCTGCTTAATGACGAGGCAGAAGAATGTGCCCTCATAATATTGTGGGACCAGTAATTGGGCCTTAGGATCAGGTAGTAACAACAATTGCCCCTACATTTTGCAAATGGAAAAAAAAATCTACCATGATAAGGCTGGCACAGTAATTATTAGCTGATGGGAACTCCAACAGAATGCTCAGTTATTACCAACAGTAGCCATTGCCACACCAACATGTACCACCTGAAATGAGTGTGCAATGCACTTCCTCAACCTTTCTCATCAGCCTCAACATCCTGAAAATAGTGTGTATTTTACCAAAACTCCTATGCTAATAAAGCCAAACCATTTATTAAAAAGAGTGTAAACAATGTGTACTGTAATTGTGCATTTCATCTCTCTGGAATAGTTTCCTCTGCTGATTCAGTACAAGTCATTTTAGAAGGCATACTCATAGTATTTTGTATAATGAAAGCAAGTTGTGAAGTTTAAACATTTTTTTGTTCTTTTCTTATATTTATCTGCCAAGTCATTACTTAAAAATTATTAGAGTTTTTTTCTCATTAGTTTCCAATGAGACAATTTTAAATCCTTTCGAACAAATTATGAGCATTAATCACGTATAAGTACCTGTTTTCAGAATAGCTAAGATAGTCGACCACGGTTTGAGTCCCAGACCTGTTGGCTTAAACTCACGCCGGGCACATGTGCGTGCATGCCCAAGATCCCGAGAGGAGAATGGGGAAGAAGGGATTGCAACGTGGCCATCCCCCCTGGGGGGTGATTTCTCGCTTTCTGTCTCTCTGTCTTTCTGGCGAGCACACGCGCCCTATAGCAAAAACATCTCAAAAAAAAAAAGAGTAGTATATTAAAGAATTACAAAAATTAATAGAAAAATTGAAGTAAAGTATATGTTTATTTTAATACAAAAAATTTCTGAAATACATGCACATTCCCCCTCCACTACCAGAAGACACATGAACTTGCTGAGAGAGACCTGAAGCAGGGTTGTGGAAACACTATTGGTTAAGGGAACCAGATTCCACATGGCCAACCACAGGTTGAATCCGAGCCCTGGTGTCTTGAAAAATGCGGGAACCAGCAGTTAGCGTAATGGCTATGTCGCTGGACTCCCACGTAGTCGACCGCGGTTCGTGTCCCGGACCCGGTGGCTTAAAACTCATGCCGGGCACGTGTGCGTGCGTGCCCAAGATCCCGAGAGGAGAATGGAGGAGAAGGGATTGCGGCGTGACCATCCCCCCTGGGGGGTGATTTCTCGCTTTCTGTCTCTATGTCTCTCTCTGTCTGTCTGGCGAGCACACGCGCCCTATAGCGAAAAACTCTCAAAAAAAAAAAAAAAAAATGCAAGGTGCCTGTGCCTGTATGTTCCAAATCCCAACAGATGCAGAAATGGAAGAAAAGGGATAGTGGTATGATCATATTTATTGGGGAGGGGGGCGCTTTCTCCCACTCTCTTTTTCTTTCTCTGGAGAGTACATGTGCACTCTGTTGTACACACACACACACACACACACAAACACAAGAAAGAAAGAAATTAAAGTGGACTTTATTTTTGAGTAGAAAAGACATTTGATGATCTTTGAGTATGTGAGGAGAAGGCAGACAGAGTCTGGAGTTGTTTATTTTTTCCGACAGTAAAATTAACCTCCATAAATAGAGGATGGGTCTCGGCAGATTGGAATGCAATACATACATTGGCAGTATGCTTAGCATGGCAGATTTTAAAAAGATTGTATTCTCCTTATTTTTAGGGTATAGAGAACAAACATAGAAAAAAAAAATAGGTGAAAGATTTTGATCATAAAGACAGCCAGTGGTGTTGTGGTTAAGGCAGCTGGATCTTACATGGTTGAGTATGTCGTTTCAGTCCCAGACCAGGTGGTATGTGTGTGTTCAAAGTCCTGAAAGGATGGAGAGATGGAAGAGAAAGGATTCTGGCATTACTATTCCCCACAGAAAGAGCTTTCTCACTTTCTTCTTTCTCTCTGTCCCTCTCTCTCTGTCTCTCTTTCAGATGAGTGCACCCTCTGGCAAATTTGGAAAAAAAAAAAAAAAAGGAAGAATTGGATAACAATCCCAGTCAATGAATGTGCCATAATATTGCATTGTTGTTCAATTAAACTGCAAACATGACAGACATTCAAAAGTTAATTTAATTTTTTTCAATTTATCCTTGAAGCAAACAAAGTATTTTTATGACTAATGCTGAGACCGCCAATATCATTCTAAACATAGAGCTTCTCTTGAACATGTAATTAGTGGTGCAACTTAACAAATGAGAGAAAATGGGAAACTATAGTCTTCCACATTATTCATGATAGGCTTTCCAAAGTGGCTTTCTAATCGCACAAGCATATAATGCCTTTGTTGCATCACGCAGTAACCTCCCTGGCTATCGATGATTGTGTTAGAGTCAGACTCATGATTCCAGGAGAACTCAATAATAAACCTGGCTAAGCCTATCATATTATCACTCCTAGAGTATGAATTAAGACACCATGTCACATTAATACTGATCATAAAATCAAAAGATCCGAGTCTTGCCTAAAATCTGTTCTCTTAATTGGGTTAATTATTATTTCCTTCACCACTATGATAACAGTATATTATCATCAAAACAGACCACATACTTAAAGATAAGACATTCCCTTTAGGATGCAAATAAAGATAAAATGGTTGAGTGTGGGGACATGTTTAAGAGAGAGAGTCTGAGGTGTGGGGACATGCTCTGAGCAAACACCACATGCTCTTTTGGGGTTTGGCAGAACCTTGTAACTTGTCTTTCCTTGACCTTGGCTGCAGACAGAGCAAGGGTGGAAATTGCTAGGGGCGTTCCAACAGACACATGTGATAGACTTCAAGAAACATCTTGGTAAAATCCAATCCCTGCTCTGCATCTGAAAGGTTCCTTAGCCTACTCTGGGTGCCAGAAGATCTTTAGCTCCTTCCCCACACCTAACAGTTAGTTCTCTGCATTAGAAAGGAAGATGAGATTTTCTCTTGATGGGATTATCACCAAGGGATACACCTGGCCTGGTGTGACTAAGCCCTCATAGATTTGTTAACTGCTTCTTATTGTCTGTAACCTGGCAACCAATGTATGAAGGGTCGTAAAACATATATATGTAATGTCTCCTTGTTCTATAAATAAAGACGTCCAGTTCATCTGGGCGGCACAAGTTGCTTGGGTTACCTAGACTCAGGCAGCCTGTGTCCATTTCTACTCTATCTTTTGTCTCATTTTTTCTGCTTCTTCCATAGTAGCGCCGAGCCCGGGGGCGGACGCCGACAGTTGAGGGCTAACAGGTGACATGGTGGTTGGAGTGCTGGACTCCACATGGCCAACCATGGTTCAAGTTCTGGAAATGGCAGCTTCCTTTCTTGTTTTCCCTCTTTCTGGAGAGCACAGTGCCATATAGAAAATTAAAAATAATAATTGCATATAAAATAAATATTTCTAAAAAAATGATGGTGCATTGTTATCACATCATATAAGTACTTAGAAGTACTAGTTAAATCAGTTAGAATGGTCAGTGATAGATACAGAAATTTAAAAGGGGAAATTAAAATATCATTATTTGTGAGGCTAGCCAGAGGTGTGATGGTTAAGTCAGTGTATCCCCACATGGCCGATTACGGTTCTAGTTCCGGACTGTAGTGGTGGCTTGAAAATCACTCCAGGTGCTTGTGTGTGTACCCAAAATCCTAGGAAAACAATGGAGGAGGAGAAGGGATTGCAGTATAGCCATTGACCTAGGGGATGATTTCTCACTTTCCCCCCTCTCTGTCTCTGGTGACTACACACCTTAAGGCAAAAGCCTAAAAAAGAAAAAAAAAATCATTATTTTCAGATGATATGACTGAAAATAAATTTGTCAAAGTCTACCGTACTATTAAGAACTATCCTGTGTGACACCTACAACTCTTTCTGTGATTTAGGAGCAGAAATAGAGACATATATTTCCCACAGTTATTCAGTTTACTCAGGTTGAAATTTAGTGATTTGAGGTTATACTATATGAATCACCTAAGATGATTTTCCTACTGCAGTTATTAAACATTTCCCATGTGGCACACCTGCTGCCTGTAATGCCAGAGGAGGTTAGATACAACAATGCTCTGCTGAGGAAATCTAGAAAATTCAGAAAAAGTATTGTAAAAATTTGAAAAATATCAGACAGAGAGACTGTCCTCAGCACAACAGTTAAGAACTTTGCAGAGGGAGCCAGATCACATGTGGTCGAGCACGGTTTAAATCTCATGCCAGGCACACACTCTCATGGCCTGGATCCTGACAAGATGGAGACATGGAAGGATAAGAAGGGACTGGTCATACTCAATCATGAACATTTTTTATTAAAACCTGGGGAATTTGACTTCAAATTGACTGAATTTCTATAATAGAAAATAGGGTGATCTAAGATGTCTGGGTCTAGTTGCACGCCAGAATTCAATGTACATTTTCTCTGGAGGAAGATAATATCATTCCAGTCCTCAAATTATTGACATAAATTTTTCATATAAATGTTTCAAACTCAATAAAAATAATCAAGAACAAATATTGCAAAAACCAACAGAAACAATGGAAATATTCTAAATAGTAAGAAAATCAATATGATATTTTGAAATGACCAGACCGAGTACATTTAACAGTATTTGTTTTGTGTTTTAAAGACAGGCTCTTGTTATGTCAAAATCCTCTTTCCTCAGCCTCCTGAGTAGTCGGGACTATAGGCACAAACCATGCCCAGCCCTTAGGATGGACCAGGAATCAAACACTGGCCTTTGTGGGTGGGTCTTCAGCATGCTGAGTAGCAGCATCAACCAGCACATGCTACCACAGCAAGGCCCAGCAATTTTTAGTATAGCTGACCACATTCAAGGAAATAATAATTGAGTTTGAGAATTTCATTAGAGAAACATAAGCTATTTTTAAAAATAAGTTTTAGATCTGAAAATCACTGGTCTATGTTTCTCAAACCACAAAGAACCCAGACATCATCATATGGAAATATACAGAAAAGTCAAAGAAAAGTATTTCCTGTGTGCTGACTGTCTCCTTGCTCCCATCCTACAGGTCAAAATCAATGTTGCAGAAAGTTTATTCTTTAAAGTTTCAAGACATCTCCATTTGGCCACTTTAATGTCTTTTGCAAAAATGAATTTCCACACCAATTGACCTTAGAGGGGGTAAAAGGCTCTAGAATCTCTGAGCATTGGCCTCAGACAGTGGAATCATGTGGCACTAATGTGTTTGGTGGACTTAGTGGCAACTTAGAATAAGTAGGCAGATGTGAGACTGAAAAATTCTGAAGACCCAGAAAAGATGGTCTGATACAAACATCCATGAGAAAAGGAAGAAATCAAAATGAAAATTAGAAAATATTTGCAAGTAAATTATGACAAAAATATGACAAATACAATGAAATAACAAAAGTTTGAGGATGAAGTGGGGGGAACTGCTGATTGAGCTATGATGAAATAGCTTGTATCAAACCATCCACCTGATGGAGAATAATTATAAAAAGGTCAACTGCACCTAAAGAATAATTGTTTAAAGTATTGACAATCAACCAAGTCAGTCTGTAATTAGTGGACGAAATTATTATATTGTGAAGAGAAACACATTGATGTGAGTTGGGCCTTCTCCAATATTCTTTTTAAAAAATTTTGCTATAAGTCACATATGATCACAGAGACAGATGGGGTTGGGGAGCAAGAAAACAACTCTCAGAGGGAATAGCCATGCTGCAATCTCTTCTCCATTCTTGGGATTTGGGGTGTACACCCAAATATACCTGGCATATTTTCCAAGGCCATGGGTCAGGGACTAGAACCCTGTAGTCAGCCATGTGGGGTTCAGCCACCCTAAGCACCATGCCACCTGCTGGACTTGCAGTGATCCTTATAATCCCAACAGCATCTATTTCTGCTGTGGTATATGCAAGTACAGGCTAAGGAAAAAGTGGTGGACTGGAGCTATCAACAACCTCAAACAGGAAAAATCTTACATTTTAGGAGCTAGTGTTTAAGAGGACAAGATCCAGGAGAAATGAGAACAGCAGAGCATGAATGTGGCACACTGTGTTGCTTTCACCTTTGAGGCATTTTGTGAATTCTAACCTGCTCTGTGACTGGAACCTGAGAAACTAGAAAGACTGCAGTTGCTAAGAAGTTAAACAGAGGCTTGCATTCTCACAAAGGTGCAGAGGCAAAAAGGGGTCTTCATGGACTGCCAGAGGGAAAGGACCAAAGCCACTCCAAAATTTCAGTTGTGGCCTCTTCACTGAAAGGAAAATCAGAAATAGACTGGCCTTCACAAAGGCTGAAATCTGAACTGTACATGTCACACCTAATCTGCTCCTACTCTGCCAGGCAGAAGAAAACAAAACCTTCTTTGGGGAAAAAAAACAATAACAAAGTTCTGAAGCCCTACAGTAATTTTTCATACTTAGTTATCTCTATTCAATAAAAATAACCAGACATGCCATGAGACTGGATCAAATAACTGAAGACAAAGTGGGAAGACTCACCCATAGTTAGTCTTGCTACAGGAAGTAAGAGATAAGGTTCTTTTAAAAAAAATTCACCAGGAAACTGAAATTTGTAAAGAATAAAATGGAAATTTTGGAACTCAGAAATACAATACTAAAATTAAGAGCAATATTATGGTCTAATAGCAGATTGAAAACTGTAAAAGAGGATTGGTGAACTAAAAATAGGTTGAGTAGAAAATTCTAGAGAAAAGCTCTAAAGGAAAAAAGAACTTGAAAATACAGAAAACAGTGTGAGTCATACAGGATATGATAAAAAGGTCTTAAACAAGTGTGATAGGGATTCCAAAAGTATAGAGTAGAATGAATAAAGCAAAAGCAGTATTTGAGAATAAATATCATCAATACATTTTTTAATTTTAAAAATTTTTATTTTATTTCAGGTTCTTTTATACATTCAATCACATTATTTAGCTTGCAACGTGAATATTCCAACATGTGTACATTTCTCCCCAGTCCAGCTGATAATACTACAAAGTTATCTTAAACAGATTATACCCCATTACTTTGTCCCATTAATGATTTCCTTCCCTATTTTTCTCCTTAATGTCCTTCCTTAGACTCTGCTCTTTCACCTACTCTCTTCCCACACTAGATCTGATATTCAAAACCATTTACTGTGTTTCTGTATTCCTTAGTCGTTCAGTTTCGGTCATAGAGTGCAAACACTTGGTATATATTATGTGGAGACATACAATGTCTCTCCTTCATAGCCCGGCTTGCTTCACTCAGCAGTAAATCTTTCATCCACTCTATTCATCCGCTCTCTGTCAAAAAGGGTCTTGTTGTGTTTTTCTTATGGCTGAGTAGTATTTCATAGAGTATATGTGCCACAGTTTTCCAATCCATTCATCTGTTCATGGTCATTTGGGTTGGTTCCACATCTTAGCAAATGTGAATAATGCCACAGTAGACATGGATGTGCAAGCACTGTTCTGGTTAAGAATATTTCTGTTCTTTGGGTAGATATCAAGTAGTGGGATTGCTAGATCATATGGTAGTTCTATTTGTAGATTTTTCAGGAATCTCTGAATTGTTCTCCACAGTGGCTGGACCAGTTTACATTCTCACTAGCAGTGTAAAAGAGTTCCCCTTTCATCACACCCCTGCCAGCCCCTGCCAGCCCTTACCATTTTTTTTTTTTTTAATCTTAGACATTCTGACTAGGGTTAGGTGGGATCTTATTGGTGTTTTGATCTGCATTTCCCTTACAATGAAGGATGTTGAGCATTTTTTCATATGCTTTTTGGCTATTCATATGTCATCCTTAGAGAGTGGTTTTTTCCAACCCATCCTCCCATCTTTTAATAGGGTTGGTCATCTTTTTTTGGGACAGCTGCTTGCGTTCCTTGTGTATTCTGGTTATCAGTCCCTTATCTGATGCATACTTTACAAAAATATTTTCCCTTTCTGAGGGATGTTGATTCACACTAATTACTGTGTCGTTAGCCATGCAAAAACTTTTTAGTCTGATGTAATCCTACTTGTCTATTTTGGGGATTATTGACTGTGCTTTGTGTGTCTTATTTAAGAAGTCTTTGCCTACCCCAGTGTCTCCCAGATATTCCCCAGTTTTTTCCAGGAGTAGTTTTGTCGTTTGAGGTCTTAAGTTTAGATCTTTGACCCACCTTGAGTTGATTTTTGTTAATGGTGAGAAGTAGGGGTTCAAATTCATCTTTCTGTAGATGGATATCCAGTTTTTCCAGCATCATTTGCTGAAGAGGCTTTCCTTTTCCCACTAGATTGTTTGATACCCTTTTGGTTGATACATTTTTTTAAATGGATAAAAGTCATATAGACTACCTACATATAGGAGATGGTCAAACATGCAGCTTATGTTGTGATAATGGTTGCATTAAGATACAGTTACATGTTTTACACACTTGACTCTGTTCACTGCTACTTAAAGGAGCTACATACAGGGATTTTTATAATCTCTATCATGATTTAGGTAGCATATACCTGTACAATAGACTGATTAAAAGCCATAAATTAAGAACTATGGGCCAGTCAAGTAGTGCAGTAGTTAAGCTCAGTGCACTGGAAGTCATATCCCACAGGGCTGTTTGTAGCTGGAGTCCTAGCCTTGAAAAACATGCTGGATATGTGTGTACAAATACCCCAAATTCTGATGGGATGGTAAATTGGAAACGGAGTGCTTCTTTCTCTCTATTCTTTCTCTCTGTCTGGTGAGCACACACAAACACACACACACACACACACACTGGCAAAAAGAAGAAAAAGAAAAAAAATACTAAGGTAACTGGTGTGAAATTTAAGTTGGATGCTCTGGAGTCATGGTGATTTCAGAAATATCAAGTGACATTGAAAGAGAACTGCATGCATACTTTGAAAAACCATATTGTGTCCTATAGAAATGTACAACAATTAAAAGTGAATAAAATATTATAAAAGAAAGAGAACAGTAGGCTGTTTTCCATTTCCCAGGCAGACACAGAACAATTAACAGCAGGCTAAGGAGAGAGGGACAATGGAAGAAGAGAGAAAACTAGAAAGAAAACTGTGATGGAGTAAAATCTCTTTTTGTTGTTGTTTAATTTTCAGAATGCACGTGCACATGCCAGAGAGAGAGAGCTCAAGGGGATACGTCATATTACGATCCCTTCTCCTCCATTTCTGCATCCTGTTGGGATTTGAGACATACATACACAAGTGCCCAGTGTGTTTTTCAACCCACTGGAACCAGGACTTGAGTTGCAGTCAGCCATGTGGAGTCAGTTCTCAAGTAAAATGAGCAGGATGAAGAAATAGAGGGACCAGCAGTTAGCGTAATGGCTATGTCGCTGGACTCCCATGTAGTCAACCACAGTTCGTGTCACGGACCAGGTGACTTAAAACTCACGCTGGGCGCATGTGCGTACGTGCCCAAGATCCTGAGAGGAGAATGGAGGAGAAGGGATTGTGGTATGGCCCTCCCCCCTCGGGGGATGATTTCTTACTTTCTGTCTCTCTCTCTCTCTCTCTCTGTCTGTCTGGTGAGCGCACATGCCCTGTAGCAAAAACCTCTCCAAAAAAAAAAGAAGAAGAAGAAGAAAGAAAGAGAGTAGCAAGCTGCCAGGTCAGGGACTTAAACCATGATGGGCCATGTGGAATTGAGCACCTTAACCACCACACCACCTGCTGACCCTTCCACAAACTTTTTGAAGTTCACTATTACCTATGGTGAAAGTGCCAGGAAGATATCCTAAGAGCTGGACTTTGTTTTTATTTTATTATTATTATAATTTTTAGAGAGATTTTGCCTTTAGGACTTATGTGCTCACCAAAGAGACAGAGACAGAGAAAGAAAGTGAGAAATCATCCCCCCGGGGAGGAATGGCAATGCCACAATCCCTTCTCTACTCTCTTTGTGGGATTTTGGGCACTCACACACATGTGCCTGGCATGAGTTTCAAGCCACTGTGTCCGGGAATTGAGCAGTGGTCAACTACATGGGAGTCCAGTGACATAAACATTATGCCGTCTGTTGGTCCCAAGACCTGGACTTTGAAAGAGAAATCAGAATATGTCAATTAGAAAGAATGCACAAAATCATCAGAAGGATTACTATAGCATGGATGATGGAACCTGTGTGCCCAAGAGAACTGTCTTTTTGTAGGCTGGGCATACTGCCTTTGCCCTGTGTGGATCATCTGTTGAGGCAGTATATGGAGCATGAACATGAAAGGTCTATAGTATTAAATAGGAAAAAAAAAATATTGTACTGAGAATAGCTTTTAAAATGCTTTACTATAATATATAAATACATTCATGTTTTAATGTTTTGAACTGCACCAATAAAGCTGCACAATGTGGCATAACGCAAAAAATAAAGAAAGAAGAAAAAGAAAAAAAGAAGGAAAGAAAGAAGAAATGAAAGAAGAGAAAGAAAAAGGAAACAAAATTGATTCCAATCTTCCCCTGTCTTTAATACTCCAATTCCAGAAGGATCCTCCTGCCAGAGCGGGAAGTTTGAATCACAGAGAATCCAGGTATCTGAACAAACAGGACTTGCTGGGTTTCCCACCCACCTATGACTAGTTCATGTCTATGTAATGAAGTCTCCATGAGAATCCAAAAGGACAATGTTTGAAGAGCTTTGGGATCACTGAATGCATGGAAATCCTGGAGGACGGTGCACCTTGAGAGGGTTTGGAAGCTCTGTACCCGTTACTACATACCTAGTCCTCTGCATCTCTTCATCTGTGTCCTTTATATATTAAGTGGAGGAATCCTTTATAAGAACTGTTTCCCTGAGTTCTGCAATCCTGTTATAGCAAATTAATAGAGCCCGAGTAGAGGAGAAGGCCATGGAAACCCCAGCTTGGAGCCCATTGGTCAGAGTTCTGGAGGCCTAGATCTAACATGGCTGATTCAGAGATTCGAGTCCCAAACCCAGTGGATTGAAAAACACGCCAGGTGCATGTATGTGTGTGTCCAAAATCCTGAGAGGAGAACAGAGGAGAAGGGATTGTGGCATGGCCATCCTCCCTTGGCAGGGAGTTGTGAGTTCTCACTTTCCCTCTCTCTCTGTCTCTCTCCAGTAAGCACATGTACCCTGTGGCAAAAATCTGAAGAAAAAAAATTCTGGAGGCTTGGATTTGAGACAGGTGTCTGGATGGAGGAAGCAGTTTTGGACAGAGCCTTCAGCGTGTGGGATCTGAAGCTCTCTACCAGGAGATGCTACCTAGACAGAGCGTCAGAACTGAATTGGATTAGAGGATGCCCAACTGGTGACTGCTGCAGAACTGACTGCTTATTCACTAGCGGGGAGAAATCCATTTTGGGGACCACAGAAATTACCTGTGTTGTGACAGATGAGTGGCAGAAAAATGGTGTGTTTTTCTGGACTCACATGTTCTCAGTGATATTAGGGGTCCCTGTGTCATTTCTCACTTTACATTTTTTACAGTGTTTATTTTAGTTTGAAGTACATTATATTGTTATTATGTCTGTCACTCAGATTACATGGAGACAACCTTAAAGACAGAATATTTGGTTTTTATTTGATATCTTCAATATCATGAAGATTAATAGTTAAATATGAGGGGCCAGCAGATGGCATAATGGTTACATCACTGGACTCCCACATGGCCAACTGAGGTTCTAGTCCCAGACCTGGAGGCTTGAAACATGCCAGGCATGTGTGCATACATGCCCAAAATCCTGAGACGGGAATGGACGAGAAGGGATTGTGGCCTGGCTATCTCCCCAGGAGGTGACTTCTCGCTTTCTGTCTCTTTGTGTCTCTCGGTCTCTCCAGAGAACTCATGCACCCTATAACAAAATAGCTCCAAAAACAAAAATAAATAATAAAATTTTATAAAGAACTAAAAATGAATATTGAATAAATGAATTAGCGGGCTATAATTGTATTTTTGGCTCTCTTTGGAATGCATACACCCCATGAAATTAGGATTGCTGAAATATTTTTGCCTTGTTACTGATCTTAAAGAGAATACACTCAAATTTCATCACTAAGTACATCAAATGTGATGTACACTTTTTGTAAATATCCTTATAAGTATAAATAATCACTCACATTTTTGTTTACTAAGAAGTTTTTTTTTTTTTTTTTTTTTTTTGGAGAGGTTTTTGCTATAGGGCGCGTGTGCTCGCCAGACAGACAGACAGAGACAGAGAGACAGAAAGCGAGAAATCACCCCCCCAGGGGGGATGGCCACGCTGCAATCCCTTCTCCTACATTCTCCTCTCGGGATCTTGGGCACACACGCACATGCACCCGGTGTGAGTTTAAGCCACCGGGTCCAGGACTCGAACTGCGGTCGACTACGTGGGAGTCCAGCAACATAGCCATTACGCTAACTGCTGGTCCCAAGAAGTTTTTTAATAATAAAAAAATTTTGATTTTTATCAAATGCTTTTTTGCATTTCATCAGTTGATCATAAACTTTTAATCTTTTAGTCTCTTATTTATTTTTATTTCAATTTCTTTTACACATTCAATCACATTATTTAGCTTGCAAAGTGGATATTTCAACAGGTATACATTTCTCATCAGTCCAGTTGACAACACTATAAAGTTATCTTCAACGTTTCTTTGTACCATAAATGCTTTGCCTCTCTACTTTTCTCCTTAATGTCCTTCCTCAGAATCTATTTCCATCACCCACCCTCTTCCCACACTGTATCTGATATTCCCAACCATTTACTATGCTTCTGTAGCCTTTAGTCATTCAGTTTCAGCCGTAGTGTGGACATTCAGTATATATTAAGTGGAGACAGATGATGTCTCTTCTTCATAGTTTCTTGAAATAGGGATTTATAGAGACTAGTAAGTGGCAAGGAGGTTAAAATGCTGGATCCCACATTTCTGGCTGCACATCTTGAGTCCTGGACCCAGCAGTTTGAAAATGACATTAGTTGCATATGCATGCATGAAGAAAATCCCAAGAGCAGCATGGCTCTCCCAGCTAGAGGATATTTCTCACTTTCCCTCTCTCTGTACGGCAAGAGTACATGCCCGCTAGCAAAAAAAAAAAAAAAAAAAAAAAAAGAAGAAATCAAAACAAAACAGAATAAAGATATGCAGAAACTAATTGTCTAATGTTAAAACAAAACTCCTTTCCTGGCATAGACTCCAAATATGATGGCCCATCTTTTCATGTGATGCCAGTTTCGATTTTTAAGTCTTGTTTGGGATTGCAGAATATTGTTCATATGAGAGAGTGTCCTCTTATTTTCCTTTTTTATTGTCTTTGTTTTTGTACTTTTGAGTTTTTGTATTGAGGATATTCTAAATAAAACATTAAATTTTAAGTGGAGATTATAAAACACAAGTTTCTCCTCTGTGTTTATGCTTTGTACTACAGGGACTCCAATTATAGGTGTTTCACGGGATGGGATTTGGCTCTGCTTCCTGGGAGTTTTATGACTAACTCATCAGACAGTCGTGGTGGTGGAGGACTGTAAAAGTGACTTATAAATAACAAGTAGCATTGTCTATCATTAATTTTGACAAGGACTAATATTCAGACAAAGATTGGGAAATAAAGAGATGGTAGATAAATTGCAGGGTAAGGAATCTTTCATGGCAGTTAACAACTTTGCAACAAATTTGCTTGAAGATAAATTCTTATGAGAGTTAGAAAATTAATTCCAAATTATATTCTAAATTTGAAAAAAAAATAAGAATAATGATTAACAGATAATACATATTGAGCATTAATAGATTGTATACAAGATTACGGCACAGGTCCAAAAATTAAAATTAAAATGGGCATGCAATGACATGGAGATAATAATATTTAATAGCTCTAGCATGGAGATTCAGCCTAAAGCATCTTTTCTTCCTCTGCTCTGTTTTATGTGATTGAACGAGAACAGCGCCACCCCGGATGTAGGCAGCCCCGGCATGGCCAGCTCCTCTCCTGCACCCGAGACCCTGCAGCTCTGCTACGAGAACGTGAACGGGTCCTGTGTGAAGGCGCCCTACTCGCCTGTGTCCAGTCTCCTTCTGTATGCTCTGTTTGGCTTTGGGGCTGTGCTGGCTGTGTTTGGAAACCTCCTGGTGATGATTTCCATCCTCCACTTCAAGCAGCTGCACTCCCCCACCAACTTCCTCATCGCCTCCCTGGCCTGTGCTGACTTCTTGGTGGGTGTCACCGTCATGCCCTTCAGCATGGTCAGGTCGGTGGAGAGCTGCTGGTACTTTGGGAAAAGCTTCTGTACTTTCCACACGTGCTGTGACGTGGCATTTTGCTACTCATCTCTCTTCCACTTGTGCTTCATCTCCATCGACAGGTACATTGCGGTTACCGACCCTCTGGTCTATCCGACCAAGGTCACGGTGCCCGTGTCCGGACTGTGCATCGCTATGTCCTGGGTCCTGGCGCTGGTGTACAGCGGGGCCGTGTTCTACACAGGCGCCTGTGACGACGGGCTGGAGGAATTAACAAATGCCCTCGATTGTGTGGGTAGTTGTCAGCCTGTTATTAATCAGTTTTGGATTTTGATAGATTTTCTATTATTTTTAACACCAGCCTTTGTTATGATGATTCTATATAGTAACATATTTCTTGTGGCTAAAAAACAGGCCAAAAGGATAGAAAATGTTAGTAGCAAAGCAGAATCATTATCGGGGACTTACAAAGGTGGCAGGGCCGCCAACAGAGAGAGGAAAGCAGCTAAAACCCTGGGTATCACGGTGGTAGCGTTTTTGATCTCATGGTTACCCTATATGATTAATTCTTTCATTGATTCTTTTCTGGGTTTTATAATACCCTGGTATATTTATGAGATATTTTACTGGTTCAGTTACTATAACTCTTCTCTCAATCCTTTGATATATGCTTTATTTTACCCTTGGTTTAGGAGAGCAATAAAACTAATCGTAAGTGGTCAGATATTAGAAGAAAGTTCATCAACCAAGAATTTATTTTCTAAATCAGCCTAAATTGGAAATTAAGAATTTTGTTGATATAATGGAGATTTACTCTTAGTAAGTTCACAAAATACAGAGCATGTTGATGCTTTAGCTCGAAATGCATTTACTCAATGATATTGACTCAAGATTTTTATTTTCCACTTTCTTCAAATCTATCCACTTCCCTGTTTTGTTAGTTAATTATTTCCCTCTCCTGGGCCTTCCTTCACGCTTAACTTCTGTCACTTCCAGTGGCGTCCTAGTTCTCTGGTCCCCGTCAAAGTCTCCTATGGATATCTGTCTAGATAGGATTGACTCTGCTTTCTGTTACAGCAATGTGTTTCTCAGGGCCTGGCTTTCTGCAGCTCTCAGCAGATCCCCAGATCATGTACATTAGCCACATCAGACCCAGGACAGACTCACAATGTGTATGCTGGGGGATATTTTGATCATGTGGGATAAACATGAGCAAATAGCACTATTTCTGAAATGGCAATTGTCTTATGTGAATGTTTTTCTCATCCCATGATGTTTGTTTTATCTTCCTGTCATAACGTTGAGCAATTTTCTACTTTAATCTCTCTATAAGCACTATCTAAAGTTTGTGTGTTTTTGGTATAAAAAAAACACATTTTACATTTTTATAGGAGGGTAGATCACTTAAGAAATAGTGATGGCATAAATATCAGGTCATCAGGAAAGTCATGACGTATTTTTCTATAAAGAAATGCATCATGACTTTCTAGAAAACAAAGTAGTTTGGGGAAAAGTATTGTAAATTATCTTTCTTTGTATAATTTACAAAATGAAACTGATTTCTTCTAGATGTTAAAAATTTTAAAGAATGTGTTGTTTTTTAATCATTTTTAACTGGTAGAATCATAGCAGAACACCTGTGTGGAGTCATGCATTCAAATTAAAATTTTTAAATCTCAAGAGAAAACAACACCAAGTTAGGAAAATACAGCTTAGAAAACTATTGGTCCTATACATGATGAAGAAAGGAGTAATAGCTGTAAAAATAGAAAAAGTCTTCTACAAAACCACAAGACCAAAACCAATACCCAAGTACACAAAAAAATAGGAAATTTTGCTAAGAAAATAATACAGAAAACTAACAAATGCATTAAAATGCAAAATTTACAAATAATCAAAAATGCTAACAAAAATATAATAGCATTTCAAATGTCAAGTTAGTATATATTAGAATGATTTATAATACATGATGGTAATAACAGTATGAGGAATTCAGAACGTCTAACATGTTCATATTCATTTCATGGGGATATATTTTCATATGCCCTTTCTGAGGAGCATTAAAAAATTGTTACAAAAATTTTAAAAAGGGCTGGCTCTATAGCCTAGTATTTCAGGAAGCCAGATTCCACATATCCAACTGTAATTCAATTCCTAGCCTCAGCATCTTGAAAGGCATCCTGGGGTTGTGTCTGTGCATGTCCCAAATCTTTAGAAGATGGAAAAAGGAAGAAAGGAGGTTGTGGTGTGACTATGCCCCATGGAAGGGGGGAGGCTTTTACTTCATCTCTTGTCTCAATCTCTCTCTGTGTTTCTCTGTCTCTCTCTGGAAAGTGCAGGTGCCCTCTGGCAATTAAAAAAAGTTTTAAAGATAAATATTCTATGCCCTTGAAGTTCCATGTCCAGCAAGTGACCTGAAGAAAAGAGTCAAGTAAATAAGCAAACATGACAATGTATTTATTATACAGCAATTATTAACTGGAGAAAAACCATGTCAGTATGGGCCAATTTAAATTATATTATACCTATGTAGTGGATTATTATGAAGCTATTATAACATGCTAAAGGCCAGCCATGGTGGCAATGTGGTAATGCAATGCTACCCATTATCAAAGCCATATGGAAAAGTCCTTCGTCCGTGTCCTGCAGTGTCCCTGTACTCACCGGGAGTGCAACAGTGCGTGATCCTGCCTGACCGAGGCTGAGGCTGAGGGTGGAATATGGTGTGAAGACCCTGTTGGGAGTGACTCGTCTCTTTCTATCTCTCTTGAAAGAAATAAATACATAAACCAAAATAAAGAAATAAAGAGCTCAGAGGTTTTGTGTGAACTGACATGGATAGGAAACAACAAAATATACTTTTGACTAAAAGGGAAACTCTAACTCAGATTATAACATATTATGTGTGATATGGTACATTCATATGTATATATACATACATATTTATGTATGTATATACACAAGGGTCTTTAAAAATTATATTGAAAAATGCACCCTATGGGGTATTACTCAGCCACAAAAAAAAGACAACTCTGCCTTTTGATAGAAAGTGGACAAATATGGAAGATTTAGTGCTGAGTAATAATGCTAATGTTTTCTGAATGAACTGAATGAAGTCTTTTGTTGAAAAATACAGAATAAAGTTGGTAGTACCATTTCAGATATCTCAGTACTGGTTTGAGCTGTGAGTTTGTGTTTTTCTGCATGTTCCAATTTAAGAATATGCTTTGAGGGCATATTTTTTTCTTACCTAATGAAACTAAGTGGTAGCTGCATTGGTATATTTTAGGAACTATATCTAAAAGCAATTAAAATGCCTTATAAAATACAGTTTAATGTTGTTGAAATTTTAAATGTCTTGCAACAGGTCTTTAGATCCTCCAACTAACCTTCACTAATGTTTTTTCAAGTTTATATAATTCTTTCTTCCAAGAGCAAGAGAGAGAGGAAGAGAAAGAGCCGCCCACAGCAGAGTCTTCAATATGTCCTCAGCTTCAGCCAGCCCTGGCTCATTAATACCTGTGTGGAGGGAGGTGAACTCAGAAATGTCCATGCAGGTCAGCCTTGCAAAGTGTTTCTACTGTGCCACCTTAAAAGCTCATGAAATGTTAATTTTGCTCTACATTCAGAAGCATGGAAACTACCAAGTCATTCCCAAGATCTATTACTCAAAGGACCATATGGCTAGGTATCATATAAAAATTAATTCAAATGTTTGCTAATTTGGTCATCTGCCAGCATCCATGGATGGTTAATTCCAGGACATCCCTCCTTTGCCTCACCAAGAATATCAAAATCCATGATGTTCAGGTCCCTATATAAGATGATTTAGTATTTTCATATAACCTATACACATCCTTCTGTATACTTTAAATCATTTATAATACCTAAAACAATGTAAAGGCTATGCAAATAATTGTTAGACTACATTGCTTAGCAAAAAATGATATGGAAAAAATTACATCTGTGCATGTTCAGTACAGAGGCAATCATTTCTTTTTTTATTATTTAATCCATGGTTGGTTGAATCCATGAATGTGGAATTCATGAATACAGAAGCCCTTATGTATGATAAATTGACATCCAAAATTCTTTTAAGAACAAACATTGGAGAGCTCAGTAAGAGATGAGCAGATAGGAAAGTCTTTCTGTTAGAATGTCCAGTGAGCAAATACATGGTATGGCAAAAATCTAGGGGAAAAAAGTTTTCCCAGCAATAGAAAGAAGGCTGAGCTAAACACATCAGCTCTATTCACAGGATAAAGAGACCTGTGGCTGCAGCATATGTGTTGGAAAAGGAGACTTCACAAGGATGGAAAGAGCATTTCCCTCCTCAAAGGAAGAATATTGCTAAGTGTGCTCCTATTAGGGAAATGCATTCCTTGAGACAGACCACAAAGATTGTCCATAGCTATCATGTGGAAACAAGAACACTGGAACTAAGTTGCTACCCTGGAGTAAAACAAGAAAAAGAAGTAACTTTAAATTGACTGAGATTTATTTCTTGTACTTACACAAACTTATAAACAAATTTGAGTGACTTGCAGAAAAATAAATTACATTTAGAGCACACCTGAGTGTATGGTTAATAAGATGTGTATCTGTCACTAAGTGTGTTTCATATCCCCTCCCCTTAGGTCACTGGCCTTTGCATAAATCCAAGATGCTTGACACAATGAATGAAGATATGATCAGTCATAGCCCTGCACATATTCTTTCTTTCTTAAAAATAATTATTTTATTTTATTTTATTTGTTATTATTATTATTTTTAAATTTGCTATAAGGCATGTGCTCAGCAGAGAAAGACAGAGAGAAAGAAAGAGAGAAAGTGAGAAAGCAAGACATCAGGTCTGGACTCTAATCATAGTCGGTCATGTGGGAGTGCCCTAACCACCATGCCACCTGCTGGCCCCTACATTTCTTCTTTATCCCATACAGCTCCCTACATGACATCTGAGTAACTCAACACTTCTTCTCAATGCTTCACGATGCTTTAGACCTCCTCTTCTGCAAGGCTTTGCACATGCTGGCCTCTCTTCTGGACATTCTTTCCTCGTTTTTACACTCAATCTCTTTCCCCAACCCACAGCGTTTACCTATTGGTAAATTTTCTCAGCACACACTTGGATAAAATTAATTGCTCCAGTATGTCATTATTCCATTGTATTCTACAAGGAGACCTCAAATATTTTATAGAAAAATGTAATTAAAGTACGTTTTTTGTTGACGTAGGAACATTTTGAAATCTATGCATAGCTTTTTCATAATATGCACTTTTCATGAACTTTCTGTATAGATATATACATATTGCATATATATATAGTATATATGTGTGTGTATACACATATATGTATGTATGTATACACACAGTGTGAATTCACACATTGCATTGCCTCATCTTGTTTACATCTTGATCTCTTATGCTGAAGTTAATGAACTAAATTATAATACAGTGGATAAGATTTGACTTACTCAAAAATTTTACTAAGGGACTGGCCCTGTGGCCTAGTGGTTAAGGGAACTATATTTTACATGGTCACCTACATGGTTTGAATCCCAGCTCTGCCCCTTGAAAAACATGCTGGTCTCCAAAATCCTGAAAGGATGGAGAAATTGAAGAGGTGTTCATGGCCAGACCATGTCCCATTGAGGGTGCTTTCTCCCCGCCTCCTCCTCTCCGCCTGCCTCTCTGTCTCTAAAGAGTGTCATTGAACTCTTCAGTAAAATTTTAAAAATAAGTTCTACTGGGACTAGCAGTTAGCGTAATGGCTATGTCGCTGGACTCCCATGTAGTCGACTGCGGTTCGCATCCCAGACTCGGTGACTTCTGCACTCTATGACTGAAACTGATTGACTAACGGTTGTACAAACACAAGAGATGGGTGCAAATGTCAGATGAGGTGTATGTGGAGGAGTGGGGCCTAACGAAGGACATTTGGAGAAGGGATTCGGAGGTAGAACATTGACGGGATGGGGAAGTGTGGTGTTATCGGTTGAAGATATTTTGATCAACAGGACTGGGGAGAAATGTTCACATATTGAAATGCTCACATTGTAAGCTAAACAATGCAATTGAATGTATATACAAAAAGAAATAAATTAAATTTAAAAAAAAATCACGCTGGGCATGTGTGCGTGCGTGCCCAAAATCCCTAGAGGAGAATGGAGGAGAAGGGATTGCGGCATGGCCATCCCCCCTGTGGGGGTGATTTCTCGCTTTGTCTCTCTGTCTCTCTCTGTCTGTCAGGCAAGCGCATCAGCCCTATAGCAAAAACCTCTCAAAAAAAATGAATAAGTTCTACTAAGCAACAAACAAGCCATCAACTAGGATAAAAGGAAAATGTAAAAATGTAAATGAACTTTTTGTATAAATATATACATATTACATGTGTGTATATATACACATATATATATGTATGTGAATTCAGACATTGCATTACCTCATCTTGTTTACATCTTGATCTCTTATGCTGAAGTTTGGGTTATCCAGGAGCAGTCCCCAAGACAAATATGCCAGTGAATGAAGTTTCTGGGGGAAGTGAAGAAACTGCCAGAATTGGTATGGGAAAGTGAGATAAATGACGAAAATATCCAGTGCAAGGTCTACTGTGAGGGGTGACAGACCACCAGTGTATATAAAGCGCAAAGTGTAGAGTCATCCCACCTAGTTGGTAATGGAGCTAGAGGATTTACACACCATCTCCCATTGATCACTGGATAAGAGCTGCTGCCAAGAGCTGTCCTGGTGCCTAGATCTTCCCACTTACACTGTGGGTTGCAAAGTGTACCCTGGGGGCAAAAGAAAGACATCTGCCAACAAGTTCTGGGACCTGCAGGGGGACGTAAATGAGCCTGTGTTCACTGCAGCAGTCAGGTCCAGAGCATGGGGCTGAAACACCGACAGCTTCTGTGACAAGGGCGAGAGTAAACCACAATGATGGGGGGCAATGAGGTTTTTGTCAGCCTATGAGGGGGGTGAGCTAATAATGCAGGAGACCAGCATGTTTCCAGTTTCTCCATTTCTAAACTTTTTGATTAAGGTCAAGTCACTAATGTCTGCTAGCTTCATTGAACCTGGCACTTAAAACAATGTGTGCGTGTATATGCTTTTACTTTGTAATTTATCTCTGTTATTTGAATATTTTTGATAAAATAAATACATTAAAATTGGTAGTGCCACTTGACATATCTCAGTTCTGATCTGAACATCGAATTGAGTTTGCCTGTTTGCTTATTTTGATTAAGGAGTATATCTTTTCAGTGTCTACCTGTGGTATATTTTTATAACTTGACATAAACCAACATAATGTATTAGCACATGGTTTTTTTCCTGACTCCTTATATACATGATTTGAATTTGTGAACCTTTCTTGAGATGCTGTTATTATGGTTATTCTGTACTTGTGAGATAATCTCTTATGTTAAGATGATTTGTCAGCTGACTAAAGTCACCCTAGATTCCTTAGTATCACTTTATCCACCATTATTTGGTTCGGACATGGAATATTATCCATTTATTTTTAATTCAATAGAGTATGAAATTGAATTTTCTAGCTATAGAGTGAACATGCTTCCTAGTTTAAATATAGAAAAGCTAAAACCAAAGAGTTTAAAATATCTGATGAAATATCATTAAACTTCTGGTTTCAAAGAAATACTTCCAGCATTTACTGTAATATACTTACAGTGGCCTTCATTCTCTTTTTAGCAGCTTTTCAAATATATTAGCAAATAATCTGAATTTACACTTTCATTTCTTGATCAATATACTCTTCTGCCCATTTTAATATATGTTTGAAAATAGTTTCCCAGTCTTTCCTTGCTCACATTGTAACTGATGAGAGGTCTGAGGTTAGCCTGATTGGATAATCTTTGTAAGTAACCTGACATTTCTCTCTTGCCAATTTTAGTATCTTGTCTTTTTCTGTGCATTTTGCCAATCTGGCTTTGATGTGCCTCAGAGAAGATCTTCTTGTGTTAATTCTTTTTGCATTTTTCGTTTCTTTTCTTTATTTTCAAATTTTTATTTCTTTCTATTTCTATTTATTTTATACATTAATTCATTCACATTACTTAGCTTACAAAGTGAATATTCCAACATGTGTACATTTCTCACTAGTCCAGTTCACCATATTAGTAAGTTATCTTCAATAGATAATAATCCATTTATTTGTCCCATAAATGCCTTGCCTCTCTATTTTTCTCCTTAATGTCCTTCCTCTGACACTACTCTTTTACCTGCCCTCTTTCCACACCATATCTGGTACTCACAACCATTTACTTAGTTTCTATAACCTTTAGTCATTCAGTTTCTGCCAGAGTGCAGGCATTTGGTATATATTAAGTGGAGACATACAATGTCTCTTCTTCATCACCTGGCTTGCTTCACTCAGCAGTAGATCTTGATCTTCCATATTCATCCACTCTCTGTCAAAAGCCAGGGTCTTGTTGTTTTTTAATGGCTGAGTAGTATTCCATAGAGTATATGTGCCACAGTTTTTCAAACCATTCATCTGTTTGTGAGCATTTGGGTTGGTTCCATGTCTTAGCTATTGTGAATAATGCCTCAATAAACATAGATGTATAAGCACTTTTCTGATTAAGAATTCTTCTGTACTTTGGGTAGATGCCAAAAAGTTGGAATGCTGGGTCATATGGTAGTTCTATTTGTAGGTCTTTGAGGAATCTCCAAGTTGTTCTCCACAGTGGTAGGACCAATTTACATTCCCACCAGCAGTGTAGGAGAGTTCTCCTTGTGTGCTGTGTATTTGCTTTTCAATAGTTTGAGTAATTGACATGTAAATATTTCTCAAAAATATTTAAAAACCATGCTATCTCATAACAATATCTCTATTGTTATGAGTCACAAACAAAATTACAATAAAGACTTTGAACATTATCTTTAAAACCCAGTTTTTTGAAATTTTGAAAATTGTTTATTAACTGTCAAAAACTATGAAGTACGAGCAAAAAAAATTTTTTTGGAGAGATTTTTTGCTATAGGGCGTGTGCACTCACCAGAAAGACAGAGAGAGACAGAGAGACAGAAAGTGAGACATCACTCCCCAAGGGGGATGGCCACATCACAATCCCTTCTCCTCCATTCTCCTCTAGAGATCTTGGGTATGCATGTACACACACCCGGCCTGAGTTTAAGCCACCAAGTCTGGGACTGGAACAGCAGTCAACTACATGGGAGTTCAGTGACATAGCCATTATGCCAACTGCTGGTCCTGAGCAAAATTTTTTGATATGTAAAGTAAATGTTTGTAGGAAAATGTAAAAATAAATAAATAATAAAATATTAAAATTAAATATATATATATATATTTTGAAAATCTTTATTCTAATTAAAAAATCAAATACCCTCACTCTTCTCTTCAATGAATTACCCTTTCGTGTTAAGACTAATTTATTGGCTTTTGCTTCTGTGAACACATATTAAATACTTTCATTGAGCAATGCATGGGTCCAATGCATGTACTCCAAAACCAGAAGGACATAACACTCATACCAATTTAAACTATTAAATTTAATAGTTTAAATTATTAAACCTGATTATTTTAAAATAAATGGAACATTAATTCTGTTCATGGAACTCTTAACTGCACTAACTCATCTAATCTCTATAAGGTAGGTAATATGATTACTTGTACATTAAAAATGAGGACACTGAGGTAGAAAGAGGTCATCTCACATGCCCAAGGTCACATATTTAGTAACTAACAGAATGAGTACATACATGCAGGATGTCCACAAGTAAGTGTGGTAACTATTCAGAGTGCACGTGTAGTGTGTGACGCACTCCACAGGAGTTCAGGAGTGTGTTAGAAGAGGCCTAACCATCATAGATCTTTAGATAACTAAAGAACCTTAGGTATCTATGGAATGAAGACATCTCCCATGGTGATTAGTGAAGAATGCAAGTATGTACTGCATGAGACAGACATGACTTAAAGGCTCCTTGTGCAGAGGTAATGATCACCAAGTCAAGACTATAAGAGATGAAATTTGGTACTCCAGGATTTTCCTGAGTTTCTTTTCCCTATGAAATAGAAGCAGAAAAGGACGGTGCGTTAAGGAACAAAAACATGACCCTTCCCTAAAACCATGCTTCATGAGCTTAGGTCTGGCTAGCACTGGAGACAGGAAAGGCATGAACACTTGGTAGATTTGGGTTAAAGTTTTAAACCAGAGTAAACAATAATAACGATTGGGTAAAACAATGAAAAGATATTGGATGATGAAATGGGGATTTTAATGTCTCTGTATTGACTGACATGCATGGTCTTCCCTCTGGAAAAAGAAATGTAAAGTTATATGTGATTCAATGTAATATAAACAAGATTATAATGATAATAAATAATTTTTTTAAATTTTTAAATTAGAGTAGACCAAATCAACATTTTCAACACTTAAGTAACTGGACAGGTGTAAGTCCTGCCTGAGATGTGCCTAAGGGGTGAAAAAAGAAGATTTGCTATAGCGCATTTGGAGGAAGTGATTGGAAGAAACATAATTTCATGTTCTTTTCTCACTATCTGGAAATTTTCCATAAAGAATTAACGTATAATTATAAGAAACACTTGTCAATGCTAATGGATGATGTAGCGAATCAAGCTGAGAACTAACTCAGTCATACAGTAACTGAAAACTTAGATTATTACTTAGATAAATTGCTTGCATGGCATTAATGCCCACTGCTCTTCATTCACACTTAGCACTTTCACCCTCCTGTGTATTTAGTTGCCTCTACTCTGTAGGCCACAGACTAGCGTACAAAACATTTCCCTCTCCTACCTCTCATTAACAAACTTCTGAATGTGGGCACTGCAAGGACCACAGGGCATCATTATCACATCTTTCTCTCACCTGGGTCATAATGAGAAGTATTTCATACTCTCAGTCACTGGGGAGATGGTTTATTTCATGGATTTTATTTTAGCAATGTCTTTGAGGAGTTCACACCCTGAAAACCAAAAGTTGTGTGTAGATATGAGACTGAAAACTTTAGCTGATGCAAGACAATCAAAAGTTTGCCTACAAATCCTGTCCTGGGTGTTACAAACACAAATCCCTGGGGAACAGAACTTTTGCATAATGTTGAATTTTGACAAAGACAATTCCTGCAAGTGGCCTTATGAGCAACTCTGAAAGAATCACATATACGCAAGAATTTTATAGGCCTTAGGAACAATTTCTAAAAAATAACCCATGCCAGCACTGGGTTAGGTGCTCTTCATTGGTTAACCCCAAACATGAAAGTACAAGTTAAAATAGAACCCTCTAATAAGATTAAAGGGGGGGGGGGGGGGGAGTAGAATACTTTAAATTCTAAAAATATTGAAGTGGCATATTTGTTCTACCTTATTTTTAGGGAACTATTTCCCACCTGCCTGTCAATGTGCTTCCTGTCCTCTCACAAACTATTGTCTGTTGCCTTTTTGGTATTTATCACAACTTGTATTCAGATCCATCTCTATTTATTTACCTGTTGAAGGTTTGTTACCCTCCCCCAAGACTAAAAGCTTATGAGGACAGAAGTCTTGTCTGTTTTGTTCAATACTTTTTCCTCATCTACTGGGATTCAATAAATATGTATTGACTAGAGGAATTAATTAATGAATAAATCTCAGGATGATGGAAGGAGATACAGCATTGTTTCTTCCTTCAAAATAGCAGATATTGCTTGATACATTTTTATTGCCTAGAACAATAATTTCGATAGGAGAAGGGAGAGTTGTTTCCTCCCACACAGGACATTTCGTAATACCTTAAGACAATTTTGGTGTCATAGTTGGAAGGATTTTTCTGATATCTAGTAAAAGAAATGCTGCTAGACACCATCCAATGTGTAGGACAGCTCCTATATGAGTTACCAGAAACTCAAGTGTCCATGATGCCTAGGGTGAGAAAGTTGGCGTGCATCTTTGCCTGCATAGGCAATTGACATTTCACAAAATTAGTCCCTCAGAACATATAAGGAGAAATTAGAAAAAAGTACTTTGTAAAGATTGCTAGTTTTATTGATCAGCAATCAAATGGCCAGATGAATTAATAGTAGTAATACCTATTGCTATTTATACCTCGAAAAGCAAGTTGATGAATATGGTGTCCAAGGCCAGAGCCTTGCCCTGGGTAGAGACTGGAATCCTTCTTTCATTAGGCACCATTATGTTTTTTCTTACTCAGTCATGTTACATTCCAGGGCTGAGAATATCACCAAGGAGTTGTCCCCATTTTCCAGATTCCTGCTCGTTATTCCTTTTTAAACTTCTTTTAGCATTGGAAGCAGAAAGGACAATCACCAGGATTAAAAGGCAAATGTGTTGTCAGTGTTCACTGCTCCTTTGAAACACGGATAAAAAATGTTTCAGATGTGCTCCAAGGGACAATGTCCTGTAAGAGGGACTGGTCACTTTTCCATCAGAACCTCAGAGATGCTGATGCCTTTAAACATCAAGTAGTTCTCTAAGGCCTTTATGTGATGGATTTCACCATTTTAAGTCGCCCTCCCTGAACAATGTGTTTTCTGCTTGTTGGTAGCCAATGCAGATGCAAAAATGATCTTTAACAGGGGAGAAAGCCAAGTATTGACTCTTTCCTTGGCACCTATTGTACCTCCGTAACAGAAGTCCACTAAGATTGCTAAGTCATGATTGGGAACTGGGAACTATTGTATAATTCAGATCTATACACCAAGGAAAAAAAATTCACCAAAAATACACAACGGTAATCTATTTTAAACTCAAGACTTGTTTTGTAGAATAACTTTCCTAGTAATCATTGTTAAAGATCATCTCACTAGTTCACACCTTGCTCTATAGGGATTCCATCCTGGGATTTTCCCATCAATGGCATTTATTTAGCTGAACTGATCACCTTCTTCGGGAAGTAATACAGGACAGACCATGGGAGTCAAGTTAACAGGAGGTTAGCCTTCAGCTCCATAACTGCAAACCAGTGACTGTCACACAGGGAAACTGTAGAGGTAACAATAAGATGCAAAAAGATATTTCTGACTAAAAGGAATTCTATCAAATTTAAGAAAATGAGGAATTTGTTGGTTGAAATCAATCCCTAGAAAACCTAGGAATTTGCAGTGTGGGATCAGCTGGTGATGTGGTAGTTAAGGGCACTGGACTCCTACATGACCAACTATAGTTTCAGGTCCCAGAACTGGTGGCTCACTTTCTCACTCTCTCTCTCTCTAGCCCTCTCTGGTCAAATTGAAATAAATAAATAAATAAATAAATAAATAAATAAATAGAATTAAATAAAGATAATTCTTTAAAATAAAACAGAAGAAAGAAAACTTATGCAGTGTAATGGTAGAGGGATTTTATTTTGCTATAGAAAACATTTGGAATTTATATTTAAAGAGAAAAATTATATTAAAATAATACTAGATAATTTCTCTGGCATCTTGTTGGATTTAGTGGGGTTTATTTTTCTAGGTATATTAAAACTAGAATCCGATATGCTTCGTGATCATCAGGAAGAAGAGTGAGCCCCCAGATATAAGCAGCACAGTCATGACCAGCTCCTCTCCCGCACCCGAGACCCTGCAGCTCTGCTACGAGAACGTGAACGGGTCCTGTGTGAAGGCGCCCTACTCGCCTGTGTCCAGTCTCCTTCTGTATGCTCTGTTTGGCTTTGGGGCTGTGCTGGCTGTGTTTGGAAACCTCCTGGTGATGATTTCTATCCTCCACTTCAAGCAGCTGCACTCCCCCACCAACTTCCTCATCGCCTCCCTGGCCTGTGCTGACTTCTTGGTGGGCGTCACCGTCATGCCCTTCAGCATGGTCAGGTCGGTGGAGAGCTGCTGGTACTTTGGGAAAAGCTTCTGTACTTTCCACACGTGCTGTGACGTGGCATTTTGCTACTCATCTCTCTTCCACTTGTGCTTCATCTCCATCGACAGGTACATTGCGGTTACCGACCCTCTGGTCTATCCGACCAAGGTCACGGTGCCAGTGTCTGGACTGTGCATCCTTATCTCCTGGGTCCTGCCACTGGTGTACAGCGGGGCCGTGTTCTACACAGGTGCCTATGATGACGGGCTGGAGGAAATATCTAACGCTGTCAACTGTATAGGAGGTTGTCAGACGGTTGTAAATCAAAACTGGGTGCTGATAGATTTTCTGTCTTTCTTTATACCTACCCTTGTTATGATAATTCTCTATAGTCATATCTTTCTTGTAGCTAAACTGCAGGCAAAGAAGATTGAAAGTACTGGTAGCAAAACAGAATCATCCTCAGAGAGCTACAAAGCCAGAGTGGCCAAGAGAGAGAGAAAAGCAGCGAAAACCCTGGGTATCACAGTGGCAGCCTTTATGATTTCATGGTTACCATATAGTATTGACTCATTAATCGATGCTTTCATGGGCTTTATCACCCCTGCTTATATCTATGAAATTTGTGTTTGGTGTGCTTATTATAACTCCGCCATGAATCCTTTGATTTATGCTTTATTTTACCCATGGTTTAAGAAAGCCATAAAAGTTATTATGAGTGGTCAGATTTTAAAGAACAGTTCAGCAACCTTGAATTTGTTCTCTGAACAAATGTAAGTGATTAGGTTGAGAGAGTTGAGACTTTCTTTAAAATTTCCAAATGGAATGAGTATTGGAAAATCAAGTACGACTATTAATGAAGAATAAATAAATTGCCCTTCAAGACAAGATAATTGAATGTGTTTAGTCTTATCAGGATGGGTACATTGCTGTCATTTCTCCAGAAATATTTACTTGACTAATAAATATTAAATTCCTATTTGTTAACTACTCCAGAGCTTAGCATACCCCTCTACATGCAGCTTCTCTTTCCCTTCCTTTTTAGTTTATTGCCAAAGGATGTGGGTACATACTAGACAGAGAGAGCATCATAAGGGACATGATCACACCACAATCCTTATTCCTTCATTTCTCTATTCCATAGTAATTTGCGGCACAGACACCCATGACTATCATGTTTTTCAAGCCACCAGGGCACAATTTGAACCATGGTTGGCCATGTGAGATCAGCCTTTCTATGCACAGGGCTTTACTGCTGTACTATTGGGCAGGATCTTTCCCTTTCTTTTTTTAATTTTATATTTATTTATTTACTTTAGGGCTTTTTCTTCCCCATAGGGTGTGTGCACTCACCAGAGAGAGACAGAGAGAGGGAAAGTGAGAAATCACTCCCCAGGGGTGATGGACACGCTACAACAGCATTTTACCTTTACAATCCCTTCTCTTCTATTCTCTTCTTGGGATGTTGGGTACACATGTACCTGCATACAGCATGAGTTTCAAGCTGCTGGGTCTTGGATTGGAACTATGGTCAACCACGTGAGAGTCTTAATCACCATGCCACTTGTTGACCCTGTCTTTCCTTTTTAAAATCACTCATTCTGTACTCTGGTATGTCACCTGAAAATATATTTGTTTTCCCTTGATTCCCTTCTCTCTCTTTTATTTTGCTTGTTCTTCATAGTTTTCTTTTTTGTTTGTTTGTTTGTTTTTGTTTTTGGAGAGGTTTTCGCCAGACAGACAGAGAGAGACAGAGAGACTTAAACTCTCTTAAACCCGCGGCTTAAACTCACTCTGGGCGCATGTGTGTGCGTGCCCAAGATCCCGAGAGGAGAATGGAGGAGAAGGGATTGTAGCGTGGCCATCCCCCCTGGAGGGTGATTTCTCACTTGCTGTCTCTGTCTCTCTCTGTCTGTCTGGTGAGTGCACGTGCCTTATAGCAAAAACCTCTAAAGAAAAAAAAAAAAGTATAACAAACCATCAGAGTGTAAGCAGATATGACAACTAAATATAACATGGTAGCCTAAACAGGACACTGTAAGCAAAAGGACATTCAAGAAAATAGGAAATATAAATAATGAATGAATTTTTATTAAAACATCAGTAATAATGTAGCAATATTAGTTTATTCATTATAACAATAGCATCACACTAATTTATTGTGTTAATAATAGGGAAACCTCAGTCTACAGGATATAGAAACTCTACTATCTTTGCACTTTTCTGTAAAACCAAAACTAAAATTAAAAGTTTATTTTTAAAAATAGGGTACACAATTCAAGCTTGATGAAGTTTCCAATCTGTCTATGTAAAAATAACAAGACATTCAAGTTCATACTTATTCATTTATCCATTCAATGCATGCCTTTGAAGACAAGTGTGTATAAATTCTAGGTTCAGTGCAATCAGGAATAAAAAATACAAAAGACTTCATGCAGAAAACCAAGACATAAATAATTATGACCTGAAGTTAATGGGTGTTTAAACTATAAAAGAGCAAGGGTCACAAAGGAAGGGAGAATTCACATTTCGAAAGAAATTAGAGAGACATATTAAAGATTAAAGCATTTAAACTGGGTCTTGAGTACTCAGAAGAGTGTTTATAGGAGAGAAAAGGTGGAAAGGGATTTTCAGACTGAGGAAATAGGATGAGCAAATAAACAGAAAATGAATAAAATGTTCAGGAGATACAGAGGTTGTGTAAGACATCTACACAACCACCAAAAGCACAGCCGCTGTTTTAAACCTTCCTGAGGTTGATAATCAAACTCTCCACCTCTACATCTTCCTACTTATCCTGGGAATCTTCCACTGTGATTTGAAGATACCCCTCAGCCCAGTTATTATAATTCTAAATTTTCCCATTGTGTTCTAGACCAACATGTATGAAATCAGGTTTTATGAAACGGTCATTATATAAAGTGCTCCAAGAGACAAAATGATGCATTAATCACATTTTGGAACTGCTGCATGTGCTATCCTCTTCTTGGAGAACAACACTATTTATAGGCATATTTAAAGTCTTGGAGAAGTCCTGTATTAACAAAAATCTGTCCAATGTTGTTTAACTATGCATTCCAGAATTTTATTCAATCCCAGAGACCTCTTTGGGAAGGGCACTGAATAACAGAACTATTGTCCAAAGAAACATTTAGGGAACACTGGTCTGTATCATTGATCTTGTACCAAACAGATGTATTCTTTATTGTGTATTGGTACTTTGGCCTTTCTAAATATAATCTTCTCAGTTCAATGTATATTTCTGAAGAGTAGAGATGGTTCTTCAAACCCATAGTGTAATAGTGAATAGTCATCAGGACATATTTGTTGTCAACTATAATATATAAGAAAAATTATATGATATATAATGTGTGATAAACAGTATGACTTTGAAGAATGAGGATGCTTTGGGCTGAGGGGCCATGGAGAACTCAGAATGTAAGTTGAGCAGTAGAACACTTGTTTAAGTAGAAAGCAAAAAAAAGCCACAGGAAATTTCTAGGCAGAGTATTCCATAAAATGTATAACATCAATACCACAGGAAACACAATCAAAATTACAAAAATGATAGTCAACAAATTAGTATGCCTAAAAAAGAATATTTAGGAAGGAGAGTCACAAGTTATCAACCCATAATAATCATAGTCAATAATCATAATCAAACAATAGTCACAGGTTATCAACCCAATAATCAAGGGATATCATTTTAGGCCCTATATTTGTACTGTTCAATATGGTAGCTATTAACAATATGATTATTTAGCACTTTTAATGTGGCTAGTCTGAATTAAGATACATTGTAAGTAGAAGACATCCACTGGACTTCAAAGACAATACAAGCAAAAGAATATGAGATGTCTCATTGATTTGTTAACATTGCTTACGTGTTATAATTATAGATTTAGGGATATATTGGGTTAAATAAAATTTATAATTAATGTCTCCTTTCTCTTTTTACTTATTCAAATGTTGCTACTAGAAAATTTGAAATTACATTGCAGGTCACATTATATTTCTAGCAGAGAGCACTGCTCTACAAGAAGTAAAATGAACTGTAAGATCTGATTCTAGCTTTTTAGAACTTAAAGTCAGGGTAGAGATACAGCATTTAAACATAAACAATTAAGTAAAAATATATGGACTATAGTAAAAGTTAGACAATATTTATCTAGAAACTAATGTGGAAAAGTATACATATTAATAATATGCATATTTAAAAATTCTGCCTATTTTACAGATGAGGAAACTGAAACCCAGAGAAGCAAAGTAACTTACATGAGATTATATAGCTAGAAAAAACTCTTTGTCATACTCTTCCCTAAACATCTGAATTCTAAGTCCAATTTGATTCTTCTACATGGAAATGAGAGTTTAGGACAAATAGGAAGGGAGAGTGCAAAGGAGCCATTTTAAATGCTTCCGATATAAGACACGTGGCATTCAGAAGAGTTTATCCTGTGAGTGTTCTTGATGATTTTTTAGGTCAGAGTCACATTAAAAATATGCTGAAATCTATGTATCCTCTCTTCCCCAAGATGCACATAATCACATATTTGCAACATTTAGCATCCTATTCTGGGGGTTCACAGCTTCCCAAGGCCAATCATAGATCCTGAATACACTGAGGGCAAAGCAGGCATAAGAGTCAAAACAAATTCAGCTACCTCTGTGACTTGGTACAAGAGCTTCTTTCTTTCTCACCTGAAGTCTACTATAGGTCTAGGGTGTTGTCCAGAGTAGTTGTCTTCAACTACTTCAACCAGTGACTCCATGATACAGGCTACTTTGATTCATAGCTCCATATTTTCTACAAGAGATCTCTCCTGTGCTTCAGCCTGAAAAGACACATTAGCATTGCAGTCTACTAGCCAAATCCAAGCAGAGAACCCCATCTAAGGGCTGAGAAATGTATGGGAGCAAGTAGAATGTTTGCTGCCACAGTTGCTCTGCCACTCATTGCTTTAGTGGATGGAATGTCACACTGTGCATTAACGTATCACTCTCAGGGTTTGAATTTGGCAGAAAATGACCTACATGTTAGGGTTTCTTTTACTTAGGTAATAATGAAGTTGATATAGGGTGGGTGCTCTGGCTTGATTACTCAAGTATGTTAGAGTCAACGGTGCCATGATTCTCCTGATACTTCTTTAATGGTTCCAAAATGCCTATTGGAGTTTCAGTCATGTTACGTACGTTACTAGAACTGTGCGTGTGTGTGTGTGTGTGTGTGTGTGTAGGAGGAGGAGGAGGAAGGGTAGGGAGAGTTTTCCTGGAGTCCTACTCAACACCTGCAGCTTTATAAAGAGAGGGAAGTTTCTTTTCAGAAGGATAAAATGGTTATCAGGAGAGAAAAAAAAAATATGTCTTCCATAGGAAGCAATCTAGAAAATGAAATTTAACACATGAAAATAAAACTTTTTGCCAAATTCTACCAAAGCAATCTTCTCTATATGTCTATAAGAAAGTGGACCGAGGAAAAGTGCATAGGATAAATAACTAGGGTTTTCTCAAAGACTTCTTAGCATCTTTCTCTTAAACTTCTCTTTCAGTGCTATTCATTTATCTTTTCCAGCCAATGTACTTTTATTAGATATGTGATATATAGAGAATGCTTTGTTGGTAATATAGAAGACGGGAGAGTGAATGAGACCTACCCACTTCAACTGACTTTCTGATGTTTCTCAAAAGGTGGTGACAGGTATAGCCAGCCATCCTGTCTCACACTGGGACAAGGACATCTTCCTGGAGCTCACACAGGGAGTCAGCACCAGGGACAGAGTTCCAAAGATTTGCAATGGCCTGGTCTTGGTCATCCATTTCTGAGCAATCAGCAGAAACTTGTCAAGTCAACCAGCTTAACCAAGAATAATTAAAATCTCACTATCCAGCCCCCTTCTACCAGATGGTAAGATCAGGATCACCATGCAAAGTTAGTGTATGGAGGGCAGGGGACCCAAGGTTGATTTTATTCACAGCAGTGTGAATACACACACATACACACACACACACACACACACACATACATCTGAAACTACTGACTCCTGACTAGTTCCAACATCAGAGCCTAATCTCTAAGGTCTGTGGTGCATTCATAATTCAAAGCCCAAATCTTGAGCCCTGTCGTATTTAGAATCAAATTCTAGATCTGTCACTGTGATTTATGAGACCTCACAAGGTCTTAACCCTGAAAAATTCTCTGACCTCATTCTATTTCATTCTCCCCCGGTTCAGTATGCTCCAGCCACGTTATTACACTCCCATCTCCTTATCTGTTCTCACAGAATGCACCAGAAGCTTTGCCTGGACCATCCCATCTACATAAATCATGACTTCCTCAGATACTTGAAAGATGTCAAGTAAATCTGGGACTGAAATTCACAACCCTGACCACCAGGGTTAAGATAGAAGCTATTCTCTTCCTTAAGAGTTTGATACATCAACTACATTACATTTACTACCAAAAGTTAGTGGATTAGGGAACAGACCTAATTTGGTTGAATGAACTTACACACTTCACAGTAAGAGAGTCTCCTGAAGTAGGAGTAGAGCAATTGGAAAAGTGGGCACTGAAGTGCAAATTGATGTCAGAGGGCAAGGTTCTAGCAGGAGCAGAACAGGAGACCCATGGGAAAGAGTAGTGGTTAGATCTGAGGAGTATTTTTTTTTCTTTTGAGAGATATTTTTGCTTTAGGGTACATGTGTTCACCAAAGAGACAGAAAGAGTCGGACAGAAAGTGAGAAATCACTGCCCAGGGGGCTGATCATGCTGCAAGCCCTTCTCCCCAATTCTTCTCTCCAGGTTTTGGACGCACAAACACATGTGCCTGGTGTGAATTTTAAGCTGCTGGATCCAGGAATCAAACCGTGGTCGACTATGTGAGAGTCAGACGACATAGCCACTATGCCAACTGCTAGTCCTGGATCTGGGGGTCTTTGAACTCTTACTTTAAATGTCCTAAAATAAAGGAACATACAGAAATAGTCTCTGGATTAAGTTGTAGGAGAGATAGGTCAGTGGAATAGATTCCCATTTCTCAGCTATACCATGCTTGGAGTCAAACCCCTCTATAGTTGTTATCTAAGCTACTTGTCTAGAAAACTAGACTTAGTCAATCATTTAACTGCCTCCTTGCTTGAAATTCTGCTTTCTTTAGTATCATTAGTAGGTGTGCTGTGCTTTCAAGCTAAACCTACATTTTCTCAAGCTAGTACAGAAGGTGTGGAACTGAAAGTCGAGAGAATTCAGTCATCATGAGTCAGAAGAATATGGGAATATGTAGCCTCTGCAGAACAATCTCCAATATTACAGATGCTGAAACCATGAAGTCTTGGGTTAAATACAAGGGAAGGGAATCCGAGGTACCTATAGAAACAGAACAGTGTCCCTCCAAAAGATGTCCATGTCCTAATCCCCAGAACCTGTGCATGTGTTATTTTACATGGCCAAAGAGATTTTGCTGGTGTGATTAAACTTAGGATCATAAGATGTAAAGATCACCCTGCTCCAGTCAACCTGAGCATAGCCTAATCACAAGGGTTCTTATGAGGGGAAGGGAGGCAGAGAGGCAGAGAAGATGTGACAATGGAAGCAGAAGACAGAGTGATGTGGTCACAGGCCGAGGAATGCAGGCAGCCTCTAGAAGCTGGAGAAGTCAAGGAACAGAGTTGCCCCCAGAGCCTGAAGAAGAGCACAACCACGTTGACACCTTGAGTTTGGCCCTTCAAAACCTATTTCAGACTTTTGTCTTATAGAAACATGTAATTATTAAATTATTTCATTTTGAACCACCAAATCTGTAGTAATGCATTGCTATAGCAATAAGAAACTAATACAGTACATTTGCTACAATCCATCTCTTTTTCTTTTCAAGAGATATTTTTTCTGTAGGGTGTGTGTGCTTGCTGGAAAGATAGAGTGAGACAGAGATTCAGAATGTGAAAAATTACCCCCAAAGGGGGATGGCCACAGTACAATACATTCTTCTCCAGTCTCTTTCTTGATTTGGGGCATGCATGCAAAAACACCCAGCATGAGTTTCAAGTGGCTGGATTTGGGAATCAAACCATGGTCAGCCATGTGGGAGTCTAGCAACATAACCACTATGCCACCTATTGGTCCCACAATCGATCTTTTAACCAGGATGGTGTTAATGTCTGTCCCACTTCTATACTTGATATGCTGAGATATCCGGGATCTTTAATTAAGTTTGTCACTATAGCCCTCTTCTTGATAGTAAGAAAATAAATATTGGGTTCATTAATTACAACAGGCCCAAAGTAAAATAAATATAAAGAACTATAACCACAATATTGTATTTCAAAAATGGCATGCCTTGGGAACCAGCAGTTAGTGTAATGGCTATGTCGCTGGACTCCCACGTAGTTGACCGCGGTTCGCGTCCCAGACCCAGTGGCTTAAAACTCACGCCGGGCTCGTGTGCGTGCGTGCCCAAGATATTGAGAGGAGAATGGAGGAGAAGGGATTGCAGCGTGACCATCCCCTCTGGGGGGTGATTTCTAGCTTTCTGTCTCTCTGTCTCTCTCTGTCTGTCTGGCGAGTGCACGCGCCCTATAGCGAAAAACCTCTCAAAAAAAAAAAAAAAAATGGCATGCCTTAAGTAAAGAGGCTAGAAAAATATATAAAATGTTGACTCCAGTTTTCTCTAGAAAATGGGAGTTAGGGGAATATTTCTCTTCTCTCCTTTTGGTACTTTCCAAATTACACATGTATGCAATGAATAGCATTATGTTTATAAATAAGAGAACTTAATTAAAAAAAGAAAAAGTAAAATGTAAAATATTATCCATGTTGCCTCAAGTACTGTAAATTATTCAGCTCTGTAAACATTAATCATGTCCAACAAAATCAAAATTAGGTGAGTCCTTCACACTTTGCTCCTGGAAAACAGGCAGGCTGGTATCTTAGAAGGTGCCTAGCCACTGTAGAAGAGTACAGGTTCAAATCTCAGCCCTGATCCTTGCTGACTGTATAAATTAGGAAAACAGTCTTAACCTATCTACCTGAACCTTGCTCTTTTGCAGGGACTTTTTTTCATGAATTCATTATTCAAATTCAGTAGAGGTAGTTTTTCTTTTTCTAAGGTAGCTTAGTTTTTGTACTGCTCCTTTGAATTAAAAATATATGTCTCAGTGCCAGCAGGTGATGTGGTTAAGGTGCTGGAATCCCACAAGACAGAATGCAAACTCTCAGACCTGGTGTCTTGAAAACCCCACTGAGTGTGTGTGCATGCATGTCCAAAATCCTGAGAGGAGAATGGAGGAGAAGCAACTATGGAGAGGCCATGCCCTCGTGGGCAGTGATTTCTTACTTCCCCTCTCTCTGTCTCTTTCCAGTGAGTACACACACCCTATGGCAAAAACTTAAAAGGAAGAAAAAAAAACTAAAAAAGAAATGTGTCTCTCTTCATTTTCTACCTGTTATGCTACTCATCATTAAAACCCAGTTTAAATGCCACGTCTCTTCTAAGTCTTTATGGCTGTGACCATTTCAGGAGCACTTTCTATGTGCCAAGTGCTATGACACTCACTTGACATGTTTAATCTCACCTCATCTTCGCAACTCTGGGGAATAGGTATTATGATCTCCATTTTACAGTTGAGATAGCCAAGGTAAGTAACTTGCTCAAGATTACAGAAAAAGGAAGTGACTAAATCTAAAGCCTGCCAGGCCTGATTCCTAGCCCTTGCTCTTGAATACTGATCCCTCCGGAAATGTATAGACGTTACCTCTCCTGATTATGGTAGCTCTTTTCTTTTTCTCTCATTCTTTCGTTTTTCCTTTTGTTAAAAATTTTTTTACCTTAATTGAGAACTGATTTTGCTCTGCCTTATTTCTTCTTATCTGTGCCTACTTCCATCCCTTTGGACTGGAAACTTCTTGAGCACAGTGTTGACATTTTAGGAGTTTTGGAACAGTTTAACATCACACGTTGCGCATAGTAGGTTCTCAAGAAATGTTGGTTGAGAGATGAAAAATTTCCACACTTGAAGTATTTGAAGTTATATTGTACCCCTCTTTACTCAGGCCTGGGAGAAGTCAGCCAGTGTCATTCCTTTGGATTTCTGGCAACATATGTGAAGCCTGAGGCCTTCTGAATGCCTGGACTTTGTGTTCAAGAACCAGCCCTCTGTAGAAGCCTCAGCCCCCTAAGTGGGAAGCATAGGTACATAGGAAAATGCTTGCTTTCAAGAATGCCTTCCCTGTGATTTTGAACCATTTCAGAATGACTGGAGTTGCATCTCATAACACACTTAGTCAAGGTCAAAATGTGGAACTAGACAAAGGTCATTTGACACTGGCAAGCACTTAATGTTAAGAGAGGACAGAACCTCTGAATACCCAGAACGCAGCATGAGACAGTCACTGCAGTTTTGCCAATATTAGTCAACATTCTAGCATAACAAAAACTCATGGTTCATAATAATACGCGTTTACTTTTTGTTCATGTTAGGTAAGGGCTGCTCAGCTCTGACTGCAGGTTAAGTGCAGATCTGTTCTTCCTTCATGTCTTCTCACTCTGGAACACAGCCTAAAGGAGCAGCTGCAAATGAGACAATCTGTCCTCATGACAGAGGGACGAAGTCCCAGAACTGGGCTGCACCACACAATTACACTTAAAGCTTCTGTCTGAATGTGGTGTCACATGGGCCTGTAACACCACATTCATTGCATTGATCATGGCAAGTCACAAGAACAAGTCCAGTGTCAGTGGATGGGGCACATTGGCTCCTACTAGGGGCATAGAGAGCAGGGGAAACTGCAGGGGTGGAGAGCATAAAATACAGGGGGGAATCTGGAAGACAAACCTCTCAGTGGCACCTGTGACAGCAGCACTGAGGGTAGGGAACCCCTTCTCACTTGTTTATCACAGACTTTCCTTACAGTTCTGACTTTGCAGTCATCAGAAATCCAGAGACCAGCAATACAAACTGTGAAACTTTGCAAAGGAAAAACGGCTTGATCTTCTCACTCTGCTTCATGTCACTTCCTAGTTTTTGATGCTCCTTTATAAACCACTTTTATAAAACAGAAAATGTTCAGAAGCAATGCATATGAATCATTGTTATGAAATTGCCTTGCTCAGAACCCTAATCCCTATAGATGGCCTATAGGTCATCTAATTATACTCATCCACATAAGCATATATCCACTTTCGTGTATTACATAGTCACTCACACTGCTGCTGCGAAGACCTATGATGTGGTTTGACTGAGTTGTAAGAAAACACATAATTAAGTTGAGAGATGTTTAGAGAAAACAGTAATTGTCAAGGTTTATACAAATCAGGAGAAATTCATCCTGGAATTTGAAACTATGTTGACAAATTTTTTGGAATAATTTTTTGTTTTGTTTTGTTTACAAATTATTTAATTTTGTTTATTTTTTTCAATATGCTACAGGGTACATGTGCACACCAGAGAGAAGCAGTGAGAGAGAGAGAGTGGGGGGAAGATGGAAAGTGAGAAAGCAAACCAGGTCCAGGACTTGAACCACTGTTGGCCATGTGTGAGTCCAGTGCCTTAACCATGCCATCTACTTGCCCCTAAGAATAAGAGGTTATCTAAAAAAATAAATAAAATAAAATAAAAAAAAGGCAAAGTGAAAAAAAAAATGCTAAGCAAGCCCAAAAACACTGAGAAATGATTGTGCTTGTGAAGCTAGTTTCCAATGGCATCTAGAGGTAGAGATGAACACTGGTGAGGTTTCAGTCTGTCAGAAAATAATGGAGAGGTCCTACAGCTACCGCCTTCCTTCACATCTGATGAGTGACCAGGTGTTCACATTTAAAGGAAATTCTTATACCAGAGTGTCTATAAACCTTATGAGAAATTATTCTATTTTTATATTCATTTACTTCTGCCTGATATTATAGCATTCCTTTTTGTTTTGCATGTAGATAAAACCCACATATTGGCGCTACCTCAGGCTTTTGCCACCAATTAAAATGAATATTTTATATGGTGGTATAGTTGCAGATACTGTGTGATTTCATTTATAATCATCACTTTCTTGAAATCATAACATTTTATACCACCTGACATCAAATCTTGTTATTTGTAGTTTTCAGAAAGAAATACCCATGATTATACTATGTATTTGGCTATTTCTAAGATATTTTGATCAAGACATTTAATATAATAAATTTATCTTTAAGGTTGTATTTTTTTTTCTTTATTTTATTTTTTTTCACATGTCTTTTACAGTATATATTTCTTTTTCCAACACACATACTATGCCTGTCAGTCAAGACAAAGATATTACTGTATACATTATCATCAGCCAATAACTTCTCATTTTTTGTCCACTAAGCAAACTTTTCTGTTTTTCCTCCCCTTCCCTCCCTCCCTCCCTCCCTCCCTCTCTCTTTCTTTCATTATTTCTTTCTTCCTTCCTTCCTTCTATTTTTTTTTTAATTTGCATACAATCATTACATTTGTACGGAATGGGTACAGAATGGTCTGTAGAAGCATGTATATACAGTGTGTATTAACCAAATAGGTATAAACATATTCACCATCTTCAACAGTTGACATTATGTTGTGAACATTCAAAACCCACTCAGATGATTCTGCAAGTAAGTGTGAATTGTCTATGATGTTTTTTTTTTTGCTGAGAGATACAGTTCCTTTTTGTTTTTTTCTTTTTTCTTCTAATTTTCAGTTCATAAAGTTCCCAGCAATAGGGAACGTAGACTTCACTCAGGGCTGGACCAAGGGAGGGTCTCGTGCAGCCCCGTAAATGTATGTGAGTCTCCATGGAACCCAGTTTCAGGGACGCGGCTCTGGAAAGCTGAGACGGCTATCAGCTGATGCGGCACAGCAGTCATCCCACAGTCACCTGGAATGGCACTGTGGGGATCTGCAGCGTGAATCATCCTCGGGTGTCTGGATTCCTTAAGAGTGGTGGAGTAGTTCTTGTTTTTCCCTGAGGTAATGCAGAGCTGGTAACCATCATCTTCTCACTGACCATAGGCAGAGAAATTCCTCCCACACAATACACCTCTCAATTGGTCCAAGACAGCCAAATACTCCCTCTGCTGCCCATAGCTGTAAGTTCTTGATCCCTGTGCTCGGTCTCAGCCCGCCGCCCGCGGCAGGTGGCCACGCGGGGGTGCAGACCCGGCGGCCATGCACAAGCCTGGGGGCCACATGTAGGCCCAGCAGCCATGCCCGGCCCGGCGGCCATTCGCAGGCCCGGGACCACACGCAGGCCCGGCGGCCCCATGCGGGCCCCGAGCGCATGAATACTCGCTGGATCCAGTGCCCCCCCCCTCGCCCGCCCAGCCAGAGAAAGGAAGGACAGCGACCTTGGTCGGTCCGCGGTGCCCGCCCGCTGCAGCGCTGGGCACGAGACATACTCAGCGCCAGAGAGGCAGTGGGGGCTGGGCCGTCCGGGCCCAGGCACGTGGGGCAGAGCCGCGGCTATGGCGCGCGGGGGCAGAGCCACGGCCACGGTGCGCGGAGGCAGACCCCCGGCCACGGCACATGGGGTAGACCCCGGCCACGGCACGCAGGGCTGAGCCCCGGCCACGGCACGCGGGGCAGACCCCGGCCACGGCACACGGGGGCAGAGCCCCGGCCACGGCACGTGGGGCAGACCCCGGCCACAGTACGCGGGGGCAGAGCCCCGGCTGGGCTGGCTCTCCAGCCAAGGCACGCAGAGCAGAGCCCCAGCCGCAGGGCAGAGCCCTGGCCTGGCTGGCCCTCCGGCCAAGGCACGCAGAGCAGAGCCCCGGCCAAAGCACGCAGGGCAGACCCCAGCCACGGCACGCGGGGGCCGTCCCCGGCCACGGCACGCGGGGTAGAGCCCCGGCCATGGCGCGCGGGACAGACCCCGGCCACGGCGCGCGGGACAGACCCTGGCTACGGCGCGTGGGGGCAGACCCCGGCCACGGCACGCGGGGGCAGACTCCGGCCACGGCACGCGGGGGCACGGCATGTGGGGGCAGAGCCCCGGCCAGGCCGGCTCTCCGGCCAAGGCACGCAGAGCAAAGCCCCAGTCGCAGGACAGAGCCCCGGCCTGGCCGGCCCTCCGGCCAAGGCACGCGGAGCAGAGCCTCGGCCACAGCACGCTGGGCAGACCCCGGCCACAGCACCCGGGGCTGATCCCCGGCCACGGCACGCGGAGCAGAGCCCCAGCCGGGCCAGTTCTCCGATCAGGTCGAGCGGAGTAGAACCCTAGCTGCAGCACACAGAGCAGAGCCCCGGCTGGGCTGGTTCTCCGGCCAAGGTACGCGGAGCAGATCCAGGCCATGGCACGCGGAGCAGAGACCCGGCCACTGCACGCGGGGCAAACCCCGGCCACGGCACGCGGGGCAGACCCCGGCCACGGCACATGGGGCAGAGCCCCGACCGGGCCAGCTCCTCGGCCAGGTCACGCGGCTCAGAACCCCAGCCACAGCGCACAGAGCAGAGCCCCGGCTGGTCTGGCTCTCCGGCCAAGGCACACGGAGCAGACCCCGGCCACGGCACGCAGGGCAGACCCCGGCCACGGCACACGGGTCAGACCCCGGCCACGGCACGTGGGGCAGGGCCCCGGTTGGGCCGGTCCTCCAGACAGGGCATGCGGAGCAGAGCCCCTGCGCCCCATCTCCGCGGCCCGGCTCGCGGAGCTGAGCCCTCACGTCCGGCGCCCCGCCCCCGCGCCCTAGCACGCGGAGCGGCGCTCCGCACCCGCCCGCCGGTGCATGCCCCTGCGTCCCGCCCCGCGGAGCGGAGTCCCCGTGTCCGGTGCCCCGCCCCCGCGCCATGGTATGCGGAGCGTAGCCGCCGGCCCTGCGGCCCGCCCTCCGGCCGGCCGGGCAGCACCGCGGCGTCATCCCCGCGGCCCGCCCTCCGGCCGGCCAGGCGGCCAAGGTTGTATTTTTTAAATAACCCCCAAAGCTTACAACCAACTGATTTTTGACCAAGGATATCAGTCAATCCATTGGGAAAAGGCAAACCTCTTTAGTAAATGGTGCTGGAAAAACTGGGTATCCACCTACAGAAAGATGAAACTGAACCCCCATCTTTTACCATTAAAAAAAAGTCAACTCAAAATGGATCAAAGATCTGAACCTAAGACCTCAAACAATAGAACTACTGGTAGAAAATGCTGGGGAAACTCTGGGAGACATTGGAGTAGGCAAAGACTTCTTAAATAAGACTCCCAAAGCACAGGCAATAATCCCTAAAATAGACAAGTGGGACTATATTAGACCAAGAAGTTTCTGCACAGCAAAGGACACAGTAACAAGTGTGAATCGACAATCTTCAGAATGGGAAAATGATTTTGTTAAATATGCCTCAGACAAGGGACTCATAACCAGAATACACAGGGAACTCAAGTGCCTTATGCAAAAAAAAAAAAAAGAAAAAAGAAAAAGAAAGAAAGAAAAAAGAAAGTTTAACCAAATTAAAAGATGGGAAAATGAGCTGAACAAAAAACTCTCTAAGGAAGACATATGAACAGCCAAAAAGCATATGAGGAAATGCTCAAAATCCCTCATCATAAGGGAGATACAGATAAAAACCACAATGAGAAACCACCTAACCCCTGTCAGAATGGCAAAGGTTAAGAATATAAAAAGTGATAAGTGTTGGCGGGGATGTGGTGAAAAGGAAACTCTCCTACACTGTTGGTGGGAATGTAAACTGGTTCAGCCACTGTGAACAATATGGAGGTTCCTCAAAGATCTACAAATAGGACTGCCATTTGATCCAGCAATCCAACATCTGGGTATCTATCCAAAGGACACGAAAACGCTCCGTCGGAAAAGTGCTTGCACATTGATGTTTATTGCAGCATTATTCAAGATTGCCAAGACATGGAACCAACCTAAATGTCGACAAACTGATGAATGGATTGAAAAAGTGTGGCTTATATACTCTATGGAATACTATCCAGCCATAAAAAATGATAAGACCCTGATATTTGATAGAAAGTGGGCAGATATGGAGGATCTATTGCTGAGTGAAGCAAGCCAGGCTATGAAAGGAAGATATTGTATGTATCCACTTAATATATACCAACTATCTACACTCTATGGTAGAGAGCGAAATATTGGAGGACATAAAAGCAGTGAAAATACTTGATGAGGATAAGACAGTGTGAAATGAGGGGGGTGAAGAGAAGAGTATAGAGAAAGGTAGCAAGAAAACAAATAGAGAGGCATGACATCAGTTGGACACAGATATGGTTTATTACCTGTTGATGATGACATGTATAGTATTCTCAACTGGATTGGTTTGAGAAGTACTTCATGATGGGTAAAATCTTTTTACAAGCAAAATGAGAAAAAGTGATGGACTGGTTAAAAAAATAATTGGAATAATAATAATAATAATAATCGGGGAAAAAATGAAAAGATATTGAATGATGAAGTGGGGAATTTTAATGTCTCTGTAGTGACTGACATGCATGGCATTCCCTTTTGAAAAAGCAATGTAATACACTGTAACATTATATGCAATTCATGTAATATAAACAAGATTATGATGATAATAAATAAATTTTTTTAAAAAGATTACATTTTTAAAAATGTTTCCCACTTAAAAACTTTTTCAGACACGTAATCCTTGATATTTACTAGTGTCAAAAGAGTTCATGAAACCAAAAATTAAGAACATTTGCTTAACATTTGATTAATTCTCACTCAAAAGAGAGAGTGAGTAAAGGTTATCTCAAACCATATGATGTCATCAGGGAAATTCCACTCAGATCAGTTATACATGTGTGTGTGTATATATATATATAACATATATAACATATATACACACACACATATATGTATATATATTTAATAAACACATTTCAGCTGACTTCACTGACAAAGTAAGACTTTTATTCTTTAAAGATTATTACTGACATGTGAATGTGTAATTTACTGACATGTAATTTGTGTAAGGACCAGTTCTCTGAATGCTCACAGATGTCTTTTAATTGTTTCTGAAACTCATTCATTCCTTTATTGTCTGTCTGCTTATATAGACTGATACATCTGTGTCTGCAGCCGTATCTGTATTTATACTTATCTATGTATTTATGCTTCAGAGAATTCAGATCATTTACAAAGAAGTTTTCTAAATAAGCAATTATTCATTTAAAAAAATTAGCGAGAAGTAAGGAAGCCAGGTGACTGGAGGTCTCTAGGGAAATATTCAAGAAAAACACAAAAGCAGTGTTAGTACTTTTACTAGTAAAAGTGGCTGAGAAACATTAGGTTCAATTCTGAGCAAGCATGTGACAAGACGTTAATTTTTTAAAAATAAATCATGTACTGACTTTCCAGAAAGATAGTAGGTCTAATTGTAGGATAAAAATTTAATGGTAAGATATTATTATAAAATAATGAAATATGGAAAATTATCAGTTATTATATCCTGTGTATTTTCAAGTATAAATTATTTTAAAAAGGAAAGAAGAAAATATTCTTTCAAAAACATAAAGTATATACTTAGTGCTCATTGAAATGAACAAACCAGAATTATAATTCTAAGTGAATTCTGAGAAAGAAATTATAAAATGTGCATTTTTGAAAGGGGCATTCAAAACACTTGATGGTGATTATGCAATGTGACATGACACTGTGATTTAAACAAGATTTCCCAAAGTTGGATTATACAATATTTTAATGTAAGGACATTTTACAAAGGAAACAATAGAAATCATTGATTTTCTAGATGACGAAATTCTGTCAGCAGGTGTGGGGGATTCAGGATTACTAATGTCTCACCCAGCGGCCTCCACAAGATGGAACCAGAGAAAGAACCAGAAATCCAGACTTCCTCTCTCTTTTTCCTCCATCTCTGGGTAATTAGGAGCCAAATATTGGCAGTGTTTGGCTTATGCAATAAATATTCTCTTATATTCTCTAAATATTTTGTATCCTCCTCTCCAGTTTTCCTAAATTTAATAAGAAAACATTGAATGAGGGGAGCTATTTACCTCTTTTCTCATTTACAAACTTGTTTTTCTCCTCCGTTTAAATCTGCTGGTCGCATCAATTTTAACAAGATTTTGCAAGCCTCATCAATTATTTCTGAAAGAGGTTTAAGCCAGAATCAATCAAATAGAAAGTAACTACAACTGTATGCTTCCTTTTCCCCTTCCTGATCACTCACATGCTCCACAGCTTGGACTTCCAATATGCTCAAAATCTCACTCTTGTACTGAACAATAATAATCTTGAGATAAATCTAGATAAACGCAGTTAAACATGGCTGTCAATAACTGTGAAGACTGGCTGTGTCTCCTTGTCTGATGCTTAAAAGTGAGAAAAACCTTTAATTTACTTAAGCCAAAGAGTGCAATGCTAAGTCTTTAACTTTGGAAATGTAGAAATTGGCAAGCTGGGAGAGAGTTTGTTTTTATTCCAGAAGTCTTAGAAATGAACCATGTTGGTAGCTTGAGTTTCCCCAAAGTCTAGGTCTTTTGCTCTATCTAGGTGCCATTATATCACTGGGAAGAATCTCCTTATTTAGGCCGTCCATGCCCCTACCTTTGAGGAAAAAGAACATCCAAGACACCCCACCAGAAAAGCATCTTAGTGAATGAGGAGCATTGCCTAGGCATGTGCAGGGAACAGGCTTAGGGTGGACGAGTCAGGGCGGAAGATTACTCCTGTGACAATCATCCTCAAGGCCTTGCGAAACCAAGGATAAAACATGCCATATATAATGGGATTGAAAGTGGAATTGAAATAGCCCAGCCAGAGGAAGACATTGTACAGGTCTTCAGGGGTGGTAAAGTTAATGAAAGGGTCGATGATTGTCAGGACAAAGAAGGGCAGCCAGCACAGCACGAACACTCCCATGACTATGCTCAGGGTCTTGGTGGCCTTGCTTTCCTTTTTGGAGGACTTCACGTTGCTTTCTGACTCAGCCTGTTTTGTCCTAGGACCCGTGCCAGTTTGCTTAGCATGTTTTCTGGCTACTTTGAAAATGTGTATGTAAATTCCCATCATGACTGTCCCAGGTAGAAATAAAGATATAAGTGAGCCCAGCACCCCCCAGAGTTTATTCATTATTAAAACACACAAACCTGTGCAATCAATGGCTGCAACGAAATCTTCCTCACCAATTATATTTAATTCTGAGAATACCAGGCCAAAAGCAAAAAGGATGGGGATGGACCAACTGATGAGTAGAAAGACCTGTATGACAGAGAAGGTAATTTTGGTGACATAATGCAACGGGTCACACACGGCATAGTAGCGGTCAACTGAGATGAAGCAGAGGTGAAAGATGGAGGTGGTGCACAGCATGATGTCACAGCAGCTGTGGACTTTGCAAAAGAGGTCTCCGAAGTACCAGCAGGACTCGATGGACCTAATCATGCTGAAGGGCATGACCACACAGCTCAGCAAAAAGTCAGTGATGGCCATGGAGAGGATCAGGAAGTTGGTAGGGGAGTGGAGCTGCTTGAAATGGGCGATGGAAATGATGACAACCATGTTGCCCAGCATGGTCATCACGATAGCCCCAATCATGACCACGTACATGGCAAAGACACTCAGCACAGATCTCACATTTCTAGGGCATGAATTGTTAACCGAAGCATAGCAGAGCTGTTCTTCTTGGGGGTTCTGAAAGTCAGGTGAATTCATTGTCTTTGTCCTGTGGGTACCAAGTCTTTTTTTTTTTTTTTCCCCCCCGGAAGTACTGGCTTTCTCTCCTTTCTGTAAAAGAAAAAAAGAAATGATTGGCAGGGCCACTTTTATGTAGGCCCAGAGGATCATCTAACTTGCATTTTTAATCCAAGTTTAGACTTCTTGCTTATAAGGAGCACTGCTTCCCAAACCTATGTGCAATGTGCATGTGAATCACCTAGTGATTTTTTGAAAACACAGATTCTGGTTCTGATTCAGTTAGAGGCTGAGAGCCTGTGTTTTCATAAGTTCTCAGGAAATGTCAGTCCAACGACCGCGTCTTCAACAGGAAGGGACCAAGGAAGACTGAATGCAGCCCCCAAACTTATAAGCAACACAGGTGCTTTAAGTTTCCATTGCAATAATATGGTGCCATAATCAGGATTCCAAATCATAGGCTGATCAAAAATTTTTTCTGTCCCGTATATTTTAACAAATTTACTAGATAAAAGTCCCACAATGAGCGAGGACCGTGAAACTAAGATTGTGATGCTTCTATGTTTTAAAATTTCTGTGAGCATTTGCAAAAGCTTTTGATCCTGTCCACTTGTTTCGTATTTTAATCAAGGAAAGACTTCTTTCTTCCATGTAAATAATATAGTTTTAGAATTAAGAGCGGTATGATGACAAACTAAAAATATAACAAAGATTATAAGATTACCCATGAATAATCTCAAGAAAGAAAAAAAAAAGAAAGAGTACTTCAAATGATGGAATCTATAAATCTTGTGGATTACTGTCCTTCCTTTAGTGGTTGAATTTACAAATTCAATTTAGGTTGAGATGCTCTTGTCCACAGATTTCAAGATTTGCGTTGATAGTTAATGTCACATTGAGAGTGCTCATTGTTTAATCCATCATTTTTATCATTTATTCTGTTGCCCCTATAATGCGAAAATAATGAGACCGACTCCTCCAGGGTATTTGTATTTCCAGTGCTGGGATGGAACAGTAATTCTGATGATCAATGGCAAACTTTGTAAGGTCTAAAGCTTGGACGGAGAAGTGAACTTTGGCCTGGGAATAAGACTAAAACACACCAGTCTGTTAGAAAAAAATATCTCAAAAATGCCTTCTCACCAGATTTACTTGAAGAAGACATTAAGGAAATATGAGCACCTTTGAATGTAATATTTCCATTATTAGCAACAATAGCTCAGAAATTATTCCATAGCCTGTGTATTATTTGAAATCATTACATTATGGAACATTATATTTGCCCTGGATATAGTAATTTAATTTCCCATATGGAGATTCCTCAAAGATCTACAAACAGAACTACCATATGATCCAGCAATCCCACTCCTTGGTATCTACGCAAAGGACAGAAGAATCCTTAGCTGGAAAAGTGCTTGCACACTGATGTTTATTGTGGCATTATTCACAATTGCTAAGACATGGAACCAACTCAAGTGCCCACAAACAGATGAATGGATTGAAAAAATGTGGCACATATACTCTATGGAATACTACTCAGCCTAAAAAAAACAACAAGACTGTGGCTTTTGGCAGAATGTGGTAAATATGAAAGATTTACTGCTGAGTGAAGCAAGCCAGGCTTTGAAGGAGATACATTGTATGTCTCCACTTAATTTATACCAACTGTTGCACCCTATTGCCAAAACTGAATGACTAGAGGACATAGAAATGTAGAAAATGATTATAAATACCAGATACAGTGTGGGAAGAGGGTGGGTGGAGGAGAGTCTGAGGAAGGACATTAAGGAGAAAAATAAAGAGGTAAGGCATTTATGGGAAAAAGAAAGGGGTTATTATCTGTTGACGATAATGTGTATAATAGTCTCAACTGGATTGGTGAAAAATGTATATGTGTTGGAATATTCACTTTGCAAGCTAAGTGACATAAGTGACTGAATGTATAAAAGAAATTAAAGTATATAAATAAAAAATTCTCAAATGAACATTTTTCCATTTTTTATTCTTATACTAATCATAAAAATATTCTGCAATTCAGTTGAACATGAGAAGCCAAACCATAGGGAAGTAAAATGTAAAAAAGAACAAAAGAAGACTTACCTGGTGCTTTTATAAAGTTTGTCTATCAATCAGAACAGACAGCAAAAATTATTTGATTACTTATACTTCGGTTCCTAAGCTATAAAAGACCAAAATAATGAAATCTTGAACACCTTGTTATCTTGTTTAGTAAATCGACTTTAGCCTGACTTTTGTCTTCTTTGTTTTTGTATTTTACAAGTTTTAACGTGTTTTTTCATTTATTTCAAAATTGCCTTTGAAGATAACTAACCATTTCCACAAAATTACTGAAGCACTTACCACTAAATATGCACAGACATAGCATTTTCCATACCATATATTACCCTATTCAATACTTCATTGCAGTTTTTGAAGTTTTAAATTTTACTTTTGAAAATCTAACCTCTAATATAATTCATATAATTTAACCTCCAAGGTTTGTAATATGAATTTCACTTATTTACTTATTTGGAAAACATTAAATAGTATAACTTTTAGAAATTAACAATATTCTCTCATATTCTTATTGCATAGTTGCATGTGGTAAGGAAATATTCAAACATTTACTGGTTAGATTAAGACAATGAGAGTGAGAAATACAAATTCATTTTTTAAAATGTTTACATGAAATAATTATTAAGGAGATTAAAAAAGATAAGAATAATTGTATAGCCCATTGTACACTCTCGATCAAAAATTACGAAACAAGTAATGAAAAACAAATATGAATGCTGGTCTGCTGCTTTGTTAAAATAAAATTGTTAGGAAATTAAATAAAGTTGGTGCTTTGTTTGTTATATAAAAACATAACAGAACAAAGATTGCTTTCCTTTGGAGATCCACTTTCAAAAAATATGCAGCAGCAATTTTTAATAAAATAAAATAAGTGTAAAACCTCTAGGGCATCTCACTTTTATCATGAGACATTGTTACTGTGCCTTCTTCTTTCTTTATCAATAACATTTCTCTGTGCATTAGCAACAAAAACTTAATTATAATCGTGGAAACACTCACCTAAGGACAGTAGAGGTGAACTTATGGAATTTCTTCCAGGAGGTAGAAAGAAATGCTTTCTAACAATTCTAGAGATGAGTAAAATTGCATAGTATTTTGATACAGTCTCAGTTCTTTAAAAGCAAAGATGAAAGACCAATGAAACAGACACAAGGACTCTAAAATAATGATTTAGAAAATATGAAATCTCAGAATTATAATAAAAAAAGAAATTACATAATTTTTTCCTCAACTAGGAACTTCCTAAAATTATAGTAGCAAATATGTTTTTACCTCTATTAGAAAGGGATAAATATTCAACCACTCAATATTGCATTGTAAATAAATGGAAAAAATTAGGAGAGCATACTTTATGCCCACTGTATCAGGTGTGATTTCAATTCTCTTAACGCTTACATAGCTAACCTCTCCACTCCTGGGATTCTTTCTGCAAAAATAATGGTGTTTACCCTATTCAAAAAATCTCACCTGAACCATAGTGTCTTAGGCAAGAAAGATGATTATGTTTGAACTAGTAAGAAAAATCCTCTATGCCTCTCTGTATCGTTGCCTTTTTCACATCTCAGTAATTTTTAAGACAGTCCGGGTTTAGTTTTAGGGGTTAGTATTTTAAGCATGGTTTCTTTCAACTTGCAGAAAAAAATAAAAGAAAAATATATAACTGTGTGACTTTTTGCCTTTCCTGGTATCTTATCCTTTGATATTCCAGTCTTTGTTTGTTTGCTAATCAGGTAATTCCAGGTTAAAGCCATTTGAACGTGAGCACCGTGTTGTGCTCAGGTCTCTTACCAGGCAGATGAGCACTGTGCTCCTGTTCCCTCCCCATTCCGCTCACTTCCCTCTAGAAATGGCACTTGGGCCCATACTATTGTAGGTAGGCTCCTGGCAGGCTGCTCCCTCAGCAGTATTTATGCATAAAGCCTGCCTCTTAAGGCTGCCCTCCCCGTGTCCTGCTTTTGCCAGGTGTGTCCTTCCACAACCTGTAGTGTGCTGTCAGTGCAGGGATCACAGGAATTCACCAGAGAGTTGGCTCCAGGAGGACGAACCGGGTTTGTGATATCATGGCTCTGACCTCTAGGGACAGCATGGACCAGCCACACACAGGCCAAAGACGGTCCCCAAAAGAGAGAAAAAAAAAGAGAGAGAGAGAGAGAAAAGGGAAAGGAATAAAGGGAATGGAAAATTTAAGTCAAACCCAAGTTATGCTTTAATCCACTTGCACCACATGCTAAATGAAGTTTTCAAATAGTGAAATCTTTAATCTCTGGTAAAAAGTTGACTTATTTTTACTTTTTACTTTTCCCGTCAGGCCTGAGTCAATGATATTTCTTCACATTGCAGTTTTTTGTTTGTTTGTTTGTTTTTCAAGAGGCTTTTGCCGTAGGGCCCATGTGCTTGCCAGAGAGAGACAGAGACAGTGAGAGGGGAAGTGAGAAACAACCACACACACACACACACACCCGGGAAGATGACTGCACCACAATCCCTTCTCCCTCACTCTCTTTCTGGGATCTTGCACACACACGCACATGTGCCCAGCATGAGTTTCAAGACACCAGGTCCAAAACTGAGCCATGACTGGTCATGGGGGAGTTCAATGACGTAACCACTACGCCATCTGCTGGTCTCCACATTGCAGTGCTTTAGCTCTATAGTACTCTAAATAAAGGTCAAAAGTCTGTGGCCAAATCAAAAATTAGAAAACAATATTAAACAACCAAATGACAAGTGAATCTTTCCATCATCATGTGGGTATTTTCAGGATCACTGGGGACGATGATCCTTAACGTGCCCTGGCCCCACGTACTAATCTTTAACTATTATTGGTTGGTAATTTTAGCCCACATCAAGACTACACTGTTGTTACATATTTTTTTACTTCTTTTTTTTTTTTTTTTGAGAGGTTTTTGCTATAGGGAGTGTGCACTCGCCAGACAGACAGAGAGAGACAGAGAGACAGAAACAAGAAATCACCCCCCAGGGGGTGGGCCTCGCCGCAATCCTTTCTCTTCCATTCTCCTCTTAGGATCTTGGACATGCACACACACGCGCCCGGTGTGAGTTTTAAGATACCGGGTCCGGGACGCCAACCGCGGTTGACTGCATGGGAGTTCAGCGACATAGCCATTACGCTAACTGCAGTTCCCCACAGTCGTCTTATTTAGATACACAATGCTTTGGAGCACGTCAAAACTGATTTATCTATTAAAACAGAATCAATTTATTCAGATTGAAATCAACTGGTAAAAACAAACTTTATTGCATTTGCTAAGGATTATCTTCATGACATTAAAGGTCATGGTGGATGGGGATGACCGGAGGATGCCAAGTGGTTCTTCTTCTGCTCATTGCAAAATTTTTTCCAAACTTGCTCCCAAATACAGAACTAATAACTTCAGAGTATATTTTTATTATAAGTTTTGACTGCTTCAGTCAGGGTCTAGTCAGGAAAACAAACAATAAAACTGTCAATGTACAATAATAAAAACAAATTGTTTTAAGAGTTATTAGAGGGCTAAACACACACACACACACACACACACACACACAACAAACAACAATTAACAAACAGAAAACACTGAGGTTAACACTAATAGTAACCACACTCCCTCTGATACCGCCACTCCTAATCCCATCCCCACCCCCAGGCTTGGGGGATTAGAGTAGTACAATAGAGTTATCAGAACCTAGAAATACAGAGCAGGGCGCCTCAGTTAACTAAGTGGTACCTGTCACTTAAAGCTTGTTGTCAAAAGTCACAGAATACTGGATCTGGATGATGGCATGTTGGCTAAAGTGCTGGACTTTCACATGGATGACCTCAGTTTGCTCTGACTGTGGATTAAGGGCAGATCTGTTCTTCCTTCATGTCTTCTCATTCTAGAACACAGGCTGAAGGAGCAGCTGCAATTGAGACAATCCGTCCTCATGGCAGAGGGCCGAAGTCCCAGAACTGGGCTGCACCACGCAATTACACTTAAAGCTTCTGTCTGAATGTGGTGTCACATGGGCCCAGACTGCAATGATCATGGCAAGTCACAAGGCCAAGCCCAGTGTCAGTGGATGGGGCACATTGGCTCCTACTAAGGGGATAGAGAGCAGGGGAAACTGCAGGGGTGGAGAGCATAAAATACAGGTGGGAATCTGGAAGACAAACCTCTCAGTGGCACCTGTGACTGCAGCACTGAGGGTAGGGAACCCCTTCTCACTTGTTTGTCAGCGACTTCTCCTACAGCTCTGACTTTGCAGTCATCAGAAATCCAGAGACCAGCAATACAAACTGTGAAACTTTACAAAGGAAAAACGGCTTGATCTTCTCACTCTGCTTAGTGTCACTTCCTAGTTCTTGCTGCTCCTTTTAAGACCACTTTCATAAAACAGGAAATATTCAGAAACAATTCACATGAATCATTGTTATAGAAATTACGTTGCTCAGAACCTTTGTCCTTATAGATGGCCTATAGGTCATCTACTTATATTCATCCACATATGCATATATACACTTCCGTGTATTACATAGTCACTTACACTACCGCTGTGGAGAGCTATGATGTGGTTTGACTAAGTTGTAAGATAACACATAATTAAGTTGAGAGATGTCGAGAGGAAAAAATAATGGTCAAGGTTTATACAAATCAGGAGAAATTCATCCTGGAATTTGAAACCATGTTGGTACATTTTATGGAATAACTTTTTGTTTTATTTTGTTTATAAATTATTTATTTTATTTTGTTTATTATTATTTGTATTCTGCTTGCTAGAGGACACATGTGCACACCAGAGAGAAACAGTGAGAGGGAATGAGAGAAGGAAAATGAGAAAGCAAGCTGCCTGGTCCAGGACTTGAACCATTGTTGGTCATGAGGGAATCCAGTGCTTTAACCACCCTGCCATCTGCTGGCCCCTAAGAACAAAAATTTTAAAAAAACAGAATAGAAAAGAAAAAATGCTAAGCAAGCACAAAAACACTAAGTAATGGTTGTACCTGTGAAGCTGGTTTCCAGTAGTTTATATTTAAAGGAAATTTTAATACCACAGTGTCTATAAACCTTAAGAGAAAGATACTCTATTTTTATATTACTTACCTCTACCTGAAATTATAGCACTGCTTTTTGTTTTGAATGTAGACAAAACCCACACTTATAGCACTACCTCAGACTTCTGCCACCAATTAAAATTAATATTTTCATATGGCAGTATAGTTGCAGATATTGTGTGATTTCATTTATACTCATCATTTTCTTGAAATCATAACATTTTATAGCACCTGCCAGCATATCTTGTTATTTCTAGTTTTCAAAAAGAAATACCCATGATTATACTTTGTATTTGGCTATTTCTAAGATATTTTGTTCAAGATATTTAATATAATAAATTTACCTTGAAGATTACATTTTTAAAAATGTCTTCCACTTAAAAACCTTTTTCAGACATGTGGTCCTTGATATTTATTAGTGGCAAAAGAGTTCATGGAACCAAAAATTAAGAATATTTGCCTTATCATTTGATTAATTCATTGATTAAAAGGGAGAGTGAGTAAAGGTTATCACAAACCATATGCTGTCATGAATATTCCATTCAGATCAGTTATATATATATATATATATATATATATATATACATGTATATATGTATATATATGTGTGTGTGTGTATGTGTGTATACATATATGTACATATATATTGAATAAACACATTTCAGCTGACTTCACTGACAAAAGTAAGACTTTCACTTCTTTAAAGATTATTACTGACATGTGAATGATTAAGTAATTTGTGTAAAGACTAGTTCTCTGAATGCTGACAGATGTCTTTTAATTCTTTTTGAAATGCATTCATTCCTTTATTGTCTGTCTGCTTATATAGACTGATACATCTGCGTCTGCAGCCTATCTGTATTTATACTTATCAATGCATTTATACTTCAGAGAATTCAGATCATTTACAAAGAAGTTTTCTAAATAAGCAATTATTCATTTTAAAAAGTCAGTAAGAAATAAGGAAGCCAGGTGACTGGAGGTCTCTAGGGAAATATTCAGGAAAAATACAAAAGCAGTGTTAGAACTTTTACTAGTAGAAGTGGCTGAGAAACATTGGGTTCAATTCTGAGCAAGCATGTGGCAAGATGTTTATTTTTCAAAAAGAAATCATGTACTAACTTTCCAGAAAGATAGTAGGTCTAACTGTATGATAAAAATTTAAGGGTGAGATATTATTATAAAATGATGAAATATGGATAATTTTCACTTAATAAAATATTCTATGCTTTTTCAAGTTTCAATTATCTTACAAAGGAAAGAAGAAAATATTCTTTCAAAAATATAATGTATTTACTCAGCAATCACTGAAATGAACAAACCTGAATTACAATTCTAAGTGGGTTTCAAGAGACTAACATTCTAAAATGAGCATTTTAATAGAGGCATTCAAAACACTTGACGATGATTATGCAATGGGACGTGACACTGTGACTCAAACAAGATTTCCTAAAGTTGGATTATACAATATTTTAATGTAAGCACATTTTACAAAGGAAACAATAGAAATCACTGTTTTTCTAGATGAGGAAATTCTGTCAGCAGGTGTGGGGAATTCAGGATTGCTAATGTCTCACCCAGCGGCCTCCACAAGATGGAACCAGAGAAAGAACCAGAAAGAACTCCTCTCTCTTTTCCTACATCTCTGCATCTTGGTAATTAGGAGCCAAACTTTTTCAGTGTTTTGTCTTATGCAATAAATATTATCTTACATTCTCTAATTATTCTCTTATAGTTTCTAAATATTTTGTATTCTCTTCTCTTTTATTCCTACATTTGATATGGAAACATTGAATGAGGAGAGCTATTTGCCTCTTTTCACATTTGAAAGCTTGATTTTCTCCTCCATTTAAATTATGGTTCCCTAGAAACAGACCCACCAAGTCCTCGTTCCACAGCCATGGCACCATGCATCCTGCCATGCAATCCTGCCCCCTACCTGGTTTAGTAGGAGTCATTCTTGGTACAAGTCAATAGTAGGTGTCTGTGGTGAGAAGATCTTCCTACTCAGGATGAGTGTGAGTGCCTTCCTGAACCACCGATAAGAAAAGACATAGATAATAGGGTTGCAGGCTGAGTTGAAGTAAGCAAACCAAATAAAGATGTCGAAGACAAGCGGAGGTGTGATAAAGTTGAGGAGGCTGTCGACCAGAGTATCTATGGTGAAGGGCAGCCAGCACAAGAGGTATATGCCCACCGCAATGCCCAGAGTCTTGGCAGCTTTCCTCTCTCTCTTGGCAACCCCAGACAAGCTTTTGCTTAAGGTGCTGAGCTGCTGAGCCTGCCTGGTAGCAACCAAAAATATCTTCACATACAAGCTGATCATGATGAGACAGGGGAAAAAGAACACAGGGAAGTTTAACCAGCCCCAAAACTTATTGAACAGCAGCTGGCAACTGCCCACACAAGGCATCTCTTCCAGCCACTGGCTGAGCCCTCTCTCCACCACGTCTGTGTAGAGCAGGAAGGCAGTGTATGCTGCTGGTACCCCCCACCCTGCCACTATGTACCTGAAGGCTACCCTGACCGTGAACTTGGTGGGATAGAGCAGGGGGTCACAGATGGCACAGTGGCGGTCAATGGAAATGAAACAGAGATGAAAGATGGAGGTGAGGCAGAAGACAGTGTCCAGGTAGGTATGCAGGCGGCAGAGGAAATCGCCAAAGAACCAGCAGCTCTCCACCGAGCGAATGGTGCTGAAAGGCAGCACCAGCAGCCCCAGAAACATGTCAGCCAGGGCCAGGGAAAGCAGCAGGAAGTTGGTGGGAGTGTGTAGTGCTTTGAAGTAGGACACAGCGAACACCACGAACAAGTTCCCTAGGACTGTAATCAGCATGCCCGCTGCACAGGCCAGATAGATCACCAGCTGGGTGCCCAGCGGATGGACTGTCCTGGGGCACGACCCATTCACCTGGTAGCAGAACGCCGCAGAGTGTTCTTCAGCACCTTGGATGAGGACAGCTCTCATTTGCGGTTCTACCCTTCCTTTCTGGAAACTGACCACTGGGTGGGGAGGGAGAAAATTGCTAAGCCATCGGCAAGTAAGATCAAAAGGAAAAAAGCAAAGGGCAATTTCAAACCAATTTCCCTGGATACGGAATCAAGTGTGTTTTGAAAATCAAATGCAGCAAGATGGGTATTAAGGTTTTATAATAGTTATTTCTGCTAGTCCTGGTTTGTCTGACTAGGCATTTTTTAAACTAGTGGATGAAAGATACAAAGGATGTTAGGTAAATGTTTCCTCAAAGAAAAACTGATAATGTTCTAGTAGACAGTATAAAATTATTGAGAGGGTGTCTCTTCTATTTTGATCAGGTACTTGACAAATGTAAAGTGAGGTTTAAAGTTATGTGTCTGAACCAAGTGATGAATTAATTCTCGTTAATAAATTATGACTTAGAGAACGTGTATTTCTAGCTCCTTTCTTCAAGAATTAAATACATTGGCAATAAAGGCTGCAGGTTAGGGTTTTTAATTATGTGCCAACTCGTTCCAAGAATTCTGCACGCAAGTAAGAGGAGTCTTCAAATATCCCAAAATGCATATTATTAAAAATTCAACATTTCTTTGCAGCAAAATAAGGTTATGCTTCAATTCTAGTTTTCTGTGAACTTTTTGAAGTCCCCTCAAAATTAAAAGAATAAAAGTTTGGCCAATTTTAGTTTTGCATGCTACACAACTTCTAAAGAAAACACAACTGTTTACCCATCTTGGGAAAGTTATCTATTATGAAAAAGTATTTTATCCATCTTACTAGTCTGTTAATTATTTAGAAAGTTCTAATAAATTAGTCAGGATTTCTGAGCTACTTACACTGGAAGGAATTGTTTCATGGGAAGAAATCTTATAGCAGATGAACATGAGGGATGAGGAGTCCTGTACCATCAGCAAAGATGACGGATGTGCAATTAGTTAATGATTTTATACTCTAAATAGAAACCCCTTCTCCATGTGGTTTGATACAAATGAGCAGTGAACGTACACCAAGGGACCTAGTTTGCACTACACACAAGGCTCAGTTGTCTAAGTTTTCTTCTCAATACAGGATCATTTACCTGGACAATTAATTGGAGATAAAATTTAAAGACACTTGATTTATGAATTTATGTATATTTTCTATTTTTTTAACTCTTGAGTTCTGGGATAGTCAGAAAAGTATTCTCATCTGTGAATAGCTGCTGTATATTATTTCATTTCATTTTTAGTGAGTTTTACACACATATCCCTTTTGGTTTATGATTATTGTGTACATTTCTCTCAATCTGAGAAATAGTTGAGAATAATTAATTCCAAGTCATTTGATTTATGAAGGGAAGGTTTGTGACCCCCCATATAGGAGCCATTGTGATAGTATTTTTTTTATTTTGTTTTGTGATAGTTAAATATAGTAGGTGAAATGGTTCACCCAGAGTCAGAAGGGTTAAGGCTTTGTTTTGCCATTTCCTGTGCTCTCACCTGCTGTCTCCTTCTGTTCCACATTGGTAAGAGCACATAAAATCATGTCTAAGCATCTCGACCTTGCCGGGATATTTCCAAAGAAAAGAACATGTTAGATAATACTCTGCTCCTTCTGTGTCTTCGTATCCTAGAACCCAGAATGCCTCTTCATGATCACAGGGAAACCATTCCACAATATAAGTCAAACTGATATGAAAATGATAGAATTGTAGGGTCAGCAGGTGACGTAGAGGATAAGGAAGCAGGATGCCACATGACTGACTCCACAATTTGAATCTTGAAAAATGGCTTGAAAAACATGTCAGTTGCATGTGCATTTGTGCCCAAAATCCCAAGAGGAGAATAGAAGATAAGAGATTGCAGTGTGATCACACCTCTGGGGGGTGCTTTTACACTCTTCTCCCTCTCCCCCATCTCTGTATTTGGTTAAGCACACACACCCCATAGTAAAAATAATAAATATATAAATAATTAGATAAATAATAAAATTTTTAACACAACAGAATTCTAAGGTGGGTGTATCTACCAGGATGAGGCAGGTCAAAAAGAATGAGATGCCTAGCTATGGTGGCATGTGCACTAAGATGTTGAGCTTTGCAGACTGAGAACACATGAGAACCCTGGGCTGAATCCCGTCCAACCTAAAGACCTGGCTTATTGTCGTGTGCCTGGAACTCTCACCTGCTTAGGCAGGAGGATCATAAGCTCAAGGCTGGCCTGGGCAACATAAAAAGACCATGTCTCATAAAAGAGCCAAGTGCACGAGCACACACCTGTGCTCTCAGCTGTAAGCCTGAGGCAAGAGGATGTCAACAGTGAGACCTTGCAATAAAAAAAATAAAATAAAATAAAAATAGGGACCAACAGTTGGCATAATGGTTACATCACTGGACTCCCACGTAGTTGACCATGGTTCAAGTACTGGACCCAGCAGCTTAAAACTCACTCCGGGTGCATCTGCATGCACGCCCAAAATCCCAAGAGGAGACTGGAGGAGAAGGGATTGCGGCATGGCCATCCCCCCTGGAGGGTGATTTCTTACTTTCTGTCTCTATCTATCTTTCTGGTGAATGCACATGCTCTATAGCAAAAATCTCTCTTTAAAATAAAGTTAGAATGTTTGGCATGTACTTCCTACTTCCATACAAAGCCCCAGGTAAGCCCAGTGTTTTCCAAAGCAATAGTTTCTACTGTTTGGGAACTGCCAGAAACTAGCAATCCATTAGCTTCATGTGCATGGTGGAAATAGATTTTTGTCTCTAGAACTTAACCTTTCAAGGAAGGATTTTGTATCATCATGTCCCATGACACCCTCAAAAGTATGACCCACATATAATCGGCTATGGAGTCCAATGACTTCATATCTCATGTGACTGAGGTCTTTGGAAAAATATGGGCAAATTTCTCACAGCTGAAATAGAGCTAAAAAAAGGAAACTTCCAGGAAAGGTTTAAGGTTCTTGGATAAATAACTTAAATGCAATATGTAATCACAAATGCATTTGGAAATGTAGAATGTTATAGAGGGTATTTCCAGATACGCTGGACTAGATAACCATGTGTACTAGGTAGCAACGCATACATTCATCTTTGAGTTCAGATTTTTTTTTGGAGAGAGATTTTTGCTATAAGGCATGTGCATGCACCAGACAGACAGTGACAGAGAGACAGAAAACAAGAAATTACCGCACAGGGGATGGCCACACTACAACCCTTTCTCTTCCATTCTCTTCTCAGGCTTTTGGGTATGCATACACATGCACCTGGAATGAATTTTAAGCCACTGGGTCCAGGCCACGACCCATAGTCAACTATGTGGGAATCTAGTGACATAACTATTACACATCTACTGGCCCCCCCAAGTTTGGATTGTCTCCTCTTCCACCGACTTTTAAAAAAACAGTCCAGGAGCCAGCCACTAATGTGGTGGTTAGGGTGGTTGGATCCCACATGGCCAACTATGTGATTCAAATCCTCAACCCAGTGGCTTAGGAAGCATGGTGACAGAGTGTGCATGTGTGCTCAGGATCCTGAGAAGATAGTGGAGGAGAAGGAACTGCTATGTGGTAATCCCCCCTGGGGGGTGATTTCTCTCTCTCTCTCTCTTTCTCTCTGTATTTCACTGACAAGTGCATGTACCCTGTAGTAAAAGCTAGGGAAAAAACAACAATGGCATAACAATCTGAAGCAAAAGTAATTGAATACTGGTTCTGTTTTCTTGTTTATCTCTGTGATTCATGGGTGCTCCAACAAAAGATAAAAATCTGAAAGTTGTACATTTTAGAAATGAGAAAAGCAGAGAAAAGGACAAGGTAGTCAAAGCGTTGTTGAGATTTAGAATTTTAACAGCTAGTCTTGTTATCTAATAACACTAAAACCACTAGGCTAGGCAGTAATACAGGAACATTGTTGTTCTATCAAAGGGAAATGTCAAACTCTCCTGAAATAACACTAAATGTTGGTCAGTGGGAGATAGGATGATAGGAAATATTTTAGAGGAAACAAAATTCTAGCTGAGTACCCTCAAGACTTGTTCAGTATTTGGGACAAGCAGTTATTAAGATTTCAAAAGCTGCTTCAAATCACTTTGTGATCTGAAAAAAGTGATCATTTTTACAAATGGCTGATGAGATGAGGACTGTTTTAAACAGAAAGAATATTAAAAGCAAACTTTTTAATGATACAAATAAAAAAGCCATTCCAGAATTTGTTTATGGAGTACAAGACTGCTTGCTCTTAGTATCATCTCTGTAATCCAATACAAATAAATTGAATATATGCTGAGGGGAAAAACCTTGATAAGCATGAGACGTGCAAGAGCACCATGGGCTTTTCAGAGCGAGAACCTAGTTCTGATCTTACTTCCAACATTTTAGCTGTGTGGACTTGGGAAAGTTGCCTAACCTCTCTGAAGATCAGGGATTCTAATCTTTTTTTCTTTCTTTCTCTTTTCCAAGGATAGAGATACACAGGCAAGAGGAAAAAAGAGAGAGAGAGAGAGAGAAACACTCCCTGCAGAGTCTCATGCTGCGGTCCCCTCTTCCCAGCGCTCCAGCTCCTCAGGATCCTGGACATCTGCACATGCACCCAGTGTGGTTCTAAAGCTGACTGGGGACCCAAACTCCTGGTAGATCAAATGGCTTTCAGCCCTGCAGGGCGTTTGCATTACTGCTGTGCCTGGGGGCTGGGCTGAGAGATTCTAATCTTGAGGTGATGCTGGGTATTAAGACATTTGTAAGTTTAAGTGAAACAAATTATACTACTCACCTGGAGCAAAGTAGGCAAACAACAAATATTTATTAATTCATTTTATCTCCTTTATTTTACATGTTCTCTGAATTTATGCCCTATATCAGCATTGGCTTATTTCAAATTTCTTTTTTTATTTTTTATTTTTTTTTTTTTGAATGAATAGATAGATAGATGAGAGAAAGAGAATGATTCTTTTTTTGGAGAGGTTTTTACTACAGGGTGCGTTCACTCGCCAGAAAGACAGAAAGAGACAGAGAGACAGAAAGCAAGAAATCACTCCCCAGGGGGGATGGCCACGCCGCAATCCCTTCTCCTTCATTCTCCTCTCGGGATCCACGCACGCACACGTGCCCAGCATGAGTTTAAGCCACCGGGTCAGGGACTCGAACCACGGTCGACTATGTGGGAGTCCAGCGACATAGCCATTATGCTAACTGCTGGTCCCAGAGAGAGAATGATTCTTAAAGAATTCATGTTTTATCCCAGTGTGCTGGTAAATGTCTTGAACACAGGGATGTTTTTAAAATTTCTTTAGATCTTCCCACAGCATCTTACATAGTCTTTTTGATTGTACTTACTTACATGTTGAGATTAATAGTCACTGATTCCCAAAGACCAAACTATGTGTTCACCACCTGCTTCTTTTTTTCTTTTTCCTTTTTTTTTTTTTTTTTTTTTTTTTTTTTTAGTGAGATTTTTGGTATATGATGTATGTGCTTGTTGGAGAGATGAAGAGAAACAGAAAGTGAGAAATCACTTCCCGGGAGGAATAGCTATACCACAATACCACAATCCCTTCTCCCCCATTCTCCTCTAGGGATTTTGGGCATACACATGCATATGCACCCAGTGTGAATTTTAAGCCACTGGGTCCAGGATTCAAACTGCTGCTGACTACATGGGAGTGCAGTGATGCAATCATTATGCCATCTGCTAGTCCCACACCACATGCTTCTTTAACACACTGTGCTTCCTTCCCTTATAGCAGCCCTTGAGACACTGGATTATAGCTTTCTGTGTACTTCTGGTCCCTCCTCAAGTGTAATCTTAATGAAGGGAAGTACTGTGCCTTACTTACCAGTGGTGACCAATGCCTATCACAGTGCCTGGCATATGTTAGTCACACAAGAAACATCTAATGAATGGTCTTGATTATGCCCTAGAGAACAGTGTAAAATGCTGTGAATAAATCATTCATTAGAACACTGACTAGTAGTGAAAATGAAAATAACCTGAATGTTCTCCAGTCAGGAGGGATTAAGAGACTTATAACTGGTGAAATAAGATACTATGCATCCATTAAAATTAATGCTATAGTTACTGCTATTGATCAATATACATATGACATATTATCGAGTAAAAAAGACATCTTATAATAAAAAGCAGGTATAGCAAAAATGGACATGTAGCTCTCATGGGTCCAGGTATACAAGGAGAGATGTCTGAGAGTGGATCTCACTAGCTGGTTTTGGAGTCGCTTCCTTCATTATACTTTACTGTAGTATTTGAAGTTCCCTTTTGTTCTTCATAATAAGCATACATAATTTTACTTTATTTTTCACTTTCTACTATAGAGCACATGTCCTTTCCAGAGAGAGACAGAGAAAGAGAGAGAGAGAGGGAAAGTGAGAAATGGCCATGCCTCAATCCCTTCTCCTCCATTCTCCTGTTGGGATTTTGGGCATGCACGTACATATGCCTGGCATAATTTTCAAGCTGTGGCGTCTGGAATGTCCAAATCACACAGTCGGCCATGTGGAATCCAGGTGCCTTAGCCTCATGCCACCTGCTGGCCGAACCCATGTATGGTTTTTACCAAAATGAAAAATTATTTATTTTTATGCCAAGGGAAAAAGCTCTTAGGTATGTTCCAACATTGAGTTTTGCCCAGGTCTAGCCAGTTATAGTACATTCTTTGTGTTGCTAGCTGTGGATAAAATCCACCAAAATAGAACCCCAGACTACTGACTGAAAAGTAGTCCAAACATCATATAACTCCTTCTAATTGTTTTACACTGAAAGGTCCGAGAGCACTTGCACTTGTCAGAGAGAGTGATAGAGAGAAAAGAAAACACCCTCATTGTAATGTAGTCATGTGGCATTCCCTCTTTTTCCAATCTTTCAGGACTTGGGGGCACACAGGCACCTACACACGTACCAAGTATGTTTTTCAAGTCACTGGGGCAAACCACAGTTGGCCCATGAGGGATCTGATGCACATCACATAAGCACTGCACTAATGTGTCAGCCTTCCTTCTAACTTTGAAGACACTTACACATATGGGGGGGTGAAAAAGTTCATGGAAAATGTATACTGTGAAAAAAGTAGGCATGGATTTCAAACATTTTTGCATCAAAGTAAACATACTTTAATCCTATTTTTCCATGAATATTTTGAAGTTCCCTTTCATTTGGGCAAATTTTAATTTTTAACCAGGATTTGAAAAGATCTCAAGGTATATTAGAGATTATTCATTATAATTTATTGTCAGGTATGCTACTATCAAATTTTGGAAGCCCAATTTGATTTTAGATTTTCTCTAACTTTACAAGACTAATTGCAGGTATAATGAGATTCTGCATTAATGATGATGAGCTGAACTTATGAAGCCAGATAGAAGTGTGTAATAAAAGCTCAAGTTGGTCTAATCACCCACAGACAGAGAATCCTTTGCCAAAACATGATGTCTATTAACAACCTTCATCTGCCATTGAGTATACACAGGCCAGAATAGTTCTTGGGATTTCTCTAAGTGAGTCTTTTTAATCAGCCACGAAATTTTACATTTCCAGCTAGAACTATATTTAACATAATACAGGATTAAAAAAAAGCTACTCGCCAATTTTCTGAATAAAAATAAATATTAACAAAACATATTTGAAAACGCCTGTTAGTTAACCTAATAAGTCCCTTTTTACACATCTTAGAGGAAATATCAAGTCTTTACACTTTTATTCCACTTTTATAAGAATCTGTGGATAAGACTCTCCTCTTAAAGAAATGGTGTTTAAAATCTTTAGGAGAAAAAAAAAATCAATAGTGGTAAAATGTATTGGACGTCTCTTGTTTTCAAAGCCCATTAATTTTAACAACAGAGAAGACATCATTGTTTTTGCTTTACAGCTTAGAAAATGAAAGCTCATACAGGCAAAGTACGTTGTCCAAGGTCACTCACTGAGGATTGAGCCAGCTGGGACTTAGGTCTATTTCCTGACGTGAGACCACTGGGCTGACCATGCAGGATGCCAGTTCCTATTCCTGTATGTCTCCTTCCATTTTTCTTTTTCTAAACAAGCAATGTCTGTTAAAGGGCATTTAAGCGTCCACCTGATCATTTGCATTAGTGTATAATGAGAGACTGAAGTAGCTAACATAGGTTATAGATGCCTACTTCCTAACTTGGCAAAGGTCCTGGAGAAATAATATTATATACTGTTGGATTGCCAGAAATGTCATGACAGGAACCAGCTGTTAGTGTAATGGCTATGTCGCTGGACTCCCACGTAGTCAACCGCAGTTCGAGTCCCAGACCCGGTGGCTTAAACTCACGCCGGGCGTGTGTGCATGTGTGCCCAAGATCCCAAGAGGAGAATGGAGGAGAAGGGATTGCGGTGTGGCCATCCCCCCTGGGGGGGTGATTTCTTGCTTTCTATCTCTCTGTCTCTCTCTGTCTGTCTGGCAAGCACACGCGCCCTATAGCAAAAACCTGTCAAAAAAAAAAAAAAGAAATGTCATGACATACTTTCCTATGCAAAATGCATCATGATGTTTGCAACAATCCAATGTTTTCACTGAGATGGTTAATCTGCATCTTTTCATTCATATGTCTATTAGAACCAAAGCATAATTTTGTAGGAAGAAAACAGTTAAAACCTAGTATTGGAATTTTCCTTCTATTTCAATGCCTCCAACTCACTAATGGGTGAAGTCAGGCTCCTTAAGGGGACACCATAATGCTCTCCCCACATCCCTGAACCTTCATTTCCTCTCATTGCCTGCCTAAACTGATTTTTATCCTACACAACTATCCTGCTGTTCCCTTTGCTCATTTTATTTCCCGTGATGAATTGTGCTGTGTCGACCTAGTTTGGGAACGGCATGTCACAGAACCTCTTTCTGGCTATGGTTCCAGGTTAAAGAAGTATGTGTGAGATGTGGAAAGCAGGAATGAAGTTGCAGCCATTATTCTGAAGGTGTTTTTAGGCAGATACTGTGAAAGACAGACGGAGGTACCAGAAGACTCCAGTGTTGTCATGGCCCTCTGCACTCTGTTCCCAGCTCTCCTTCCCAACTTCTAGGACCTGTGGGGCAGCAGTGGTTGTAGGTACAGACCACATCATGAAAAGTGAACTGTCACACACTCTCGCCGTCATAAAGTGGTGTATTGTCCCATCAAGACCCAGAATGAGGTCTAACTTGGCTCCAACCTAAGAACTCTTCCTATTCCTTTGACTCTCCAACCATGAGTACCTTAGTTTCTGAACATTGCCTTCAGGATTGAAGGCAAAGGGAATCTCCTAAAGGATTAATTATTGCAATCAGAAGAGAGTAAACTATTACCCGGCTAAGCATTTCAAAACCGAATTTTTATTTCAAATACTGTCCTGTGATAACGATAATAATTTACTGAAACATATCAGTTCCTAAAAATGCTATATTTAAATTTCAAATGACAAATACTGACCTGGAGAAGTGACAGATATTCAACATGTAGATCAAAAGAGTCCTGATAATTCTCAGTTAGATAATATTAAAGGGGCTTTGGAATAATGAATAGTTTCCCCATAGATAAAATGGAGCAAAGGTAGATTCAGAAAAGTGAAGTGGTTCATGACAACATTTAGGCTTTATGTACTTGAACATTATAAACCTCAAGTTCAAGTTATCCTACATAGAGGTGTGATGTCATTTGAACAGGTCAGAGAATAGAGAATATTCTGATATCACTACAAGAATTAATATATAACAAAATATAGTTAACATTAAGCTTATGTTGATGGTAACATACTTCCTCTTCACAACCTACCTATGTCTTCAAGTTATTATTATGAAAACAACCTCATGTCTTGAAAATATTGATGAATACATTGCTCCAGACTAGAATAAACAGATTCTAAGACTGTGCAGATCTTCTATAGCTTGAAGTGTCTTTCTAGCAACTTTTAACTTAAGAAATTTCCCAAAGATTCTGTCAACACATAAAATAGTCAAAAATATTTCTATCTGACCACCATGCAACTTGCTGGCCAGTGACCAAACGTTTCTATAAAGCAATAGCATTGTTGAGGCATTAGGAAAGGGGAGAGAACACTTGGTTTCTAAATTACCTTCGGTTCAGTATGTGGGCAAGATAGCTTCATGCTGGATATTGCGAGTGTTCTGAGTTGGTGAGACATTTTCCACTGTGTGCCTCTGCTGGCCTCATTCCCAAATTCCTTAGTGCAACTTTACTCCAATGTGACCGAAGCCCATGAAACAGGAATTAAATCTAGTCGACCTTAATCTTTTTCACACATAGGATCTTTATGCCATCTTTCTTCTCAAGAGAAAGAGCCCCTTCTTTTTTCACCATACTTAGCTTTTTTTTTTCTTTTTCTCTTTTTGAGAAGTTTTTGCTATAGGGCACGTGAGCTCGCCAGAAAGATACAGAGAGACAGAGAGACAGAAAGCGAGAAATCATCCCCCGGGGGTATGGCCACACCGCAATCCTTTCTCCTCCATTCTTCTCTTGGAATCTTGGGCATGCACACACACGCACCTGGCGTGAATTTAAGCCACCAGGTCCAGGACTCAAACTGCAATCGACTACATGGGAGTCCAGTGACATAGCCATTACACTAACTACTGATCCCAATGCTTAAGTTTTTCAATTGTTGCTCATTTCTTTGAGTTTTACATTCCTTCTCCCATTTTCCCTCAAAGTTTTATGCACTGATTGACTGAATATATTTAGAGGTTTTATAGGAAATACAATGATGAGATAACATACCTGTGCACAACCAGTTCTGGTACAGACCAGGAGTCAGGAGAGATGAGTGTTGGGGGTGGGAGAGTGGACACAGAAGGAAGATGTCAGATATGCTGAGGTTGAGATTTTGGTGGGGGTGTTCAAAAAGATACTCCAAAAAAGGTAAGCAATAAAGGGCTCAAACTTGCGGGAAATGAGAGGGCCAAAAATAAGTATATTTAAGAGCAATCTACACAGAGTTGATATTTAAAGCTGTGAGTCTATATTAGAATAAGGTTTCTCAACCATGGCACTAAAAATGTTTGAGCCAGAACATTGTTCATTCTGGGAGGCTATCCTGTGTGTTGTAGCATGCTCAGCAGCATCCCTGCCCCCACCCTCTACACACCAGGAACACGCCCACCCCAACCAAAAATGTCTCCACACATTGCCTAATGTTCTCAAGGGGGATAATCATCCCTGCTGAGACATTCTGGGTTAGAGAGACAGAAAGATGGTGTAAAAGAAGAAAAGAAGATTGTGAAGGACAAAATTTAGCAAAATAACTTTGTGAGGAAGGAGGAACAAGAGAAAGACCAAAAGGACACAGAGAAAAGACGTTCTTTGAGGCAATAAATACTATCCTAAAACTCCGAGTGAGGCAAAACACTTCAGTTATGTGAATCAACTCCAAACTTGGTGAATATTTAGTGTGTGCATACATGCATGCATGCATTGAAAGACATGGGTGTATCTTCCACATGCATAACACAAACTGCATGAATGTACACAAGCAGTATGCATACATAAGTCTAAAGGATATTTTAAAAGAAAGAATAGATTCCTAAACTTTCTCTTTACACATTCTTCTTTTTTAATAACTATTCAATTTTATTTTTGGAAGAGAGGATTTTGCTACAGGTGTGTGTGCACTCACCAGAAAGACAAGAGAGAGACAGAGAGGCAGAAAGCGAGAAATTACCCCCCGAGAAGAATGACCACATCACAATCCTTTCTCCTTATTTCTCCTTTCGGGATCTTGGGCAAGCATACACACGCACCCAATGTGAGTTTAAGCCACCAGGTCCGGGACATGAACCACAGTCGACTATGTGGGTGTCAAGCAACGTAACTATTATGCCACCTGCTGGTCCCATCAATTTTAACAAGATTTTGCAAGCCTCATAAATTACTTCTGAAAGAGGTTTAAGCCAGAACCAATCAAATTGAAAGTAACTATAACTGTGTGCTCCTTAGCCCCATCCCGGTCACTCACATGCTCCATAACTGAGACTTCCAATATACTCAAACTTTCACTCTTGTACTGAACAATAATCTCGAGAAAGATGTGGATAAACTCTGTTATACGTCAATATTTGTGAAGACTGGCTGAGTCCCCTTGTCAAATACTGAAAAGTGAGAAAAAATCCCTAATTGACTTAAGCCAAAGAGCGAAATGCTAAATCCCTAACTTTGGAAATGTAGAAATTGGCAAGCTGGGACAGAGTTTGTTTTTATTCCAGAAGCCTGGAAATGGACCATGTGGGTAGCTTGGGTTTCCCCAAAGGCTAGGTCTTTTGCTCCTAGCTAAGTGCCATTACCTGGAAGAATCTCCTTATCTAGGCAGTCCATGCCCCTACCTTTGAGGAAAAAGAACATCCAAGACACCCCACCAGAAAATCATCCTAGTAAATAAGAAGCATTGCCTAGGCATGTGCAGGGAACAGACTTAGGGTGGACGAGTCAGGGCGGAATATTACTCCTGTGACAATCAGGAAATGGACCATGTGGGTAGCTTGGGTTTCCCCAAAGGCTAGGTCTTTTGCTCCTAGCTAAGTGCCATTACCTGGAAGAATCTCCTTATCTAGGCAGTCCATGCCCCTACCTTTGAGGAAAAAGAACATCCAAGACACCCCACCAGAAAAGCATCCTAGTAAATAAGAAGCATTGCCTAGGCATGTGCAGGGAACAGGCTTAGGGTGGACGAGTCAGGGCGGAAGATTACTCCTGTGACAATCATCCTCAAGGCCTTGCGAAACCAAGGATAAAACATGCCATATATAATGGGATTGAAAGTGGAATTGAAATAGCCCAGCCAGAGGAAGACATTGTACAGGTCTTCAGGGGTGGTAAAGTTAATGAAAGGGTCGATGATTGTCAGGACAAAGAAGGGCAGCCAGCACAGCACGAACACTCCCATGACTATGCTCAGGGTCTTGGTGGCCTTGCTTTCCTTTTTGGAGGACTTCACTTTGCTTTCTGACTCAGCCTGTTTTGTCCTAGGACCCGTGCCAGTTTGCTTAGCATGTTTTCTGGCTACTGTGAAAATGTGCATGTAAATCCCCACCATGACTGTCCCAGGCAGAAAGAAAGCTATAAAGGAGGCCAGCACCCCCCAGAGTTCATTAAATATCAGAACACACAAACCTGTGCAATCAATGGCTGCTACGAAATCTTCTGCACCAATTATGTTTAATTCTGAGAATACCAGGCCAAAGGCAAAAAAGATGGGGATGGACCAACTGATGAGTAGAAAGACCTGTATGACAGAGAAGGTAATTTTGGTGACATAATGCAACGGGTCACACACGGCATAGTAGCGGTCAACTGAGATGAAGCAGAGGTGAAAGATGGAGGTGGTGCACAGCATGATGTCACAGCAGCTGTGGACTTTGCAAAAGAGGTCTCCGAAGTACCAGCAGGACTCGATGGACCTAATCATGCTGAAGGGCATGACCACACAGCTCAGCAGAAAGTCTGTGATGGCCATGGAGAGGATCAGGAAGTTGGTTGGGGAGTGGAGCTGCTTGAAATGGGCGATGGAAATGATGACAACCATGTTGCCCAGCATGGTCATCACAATTGCCCCGATCATGACCACGTACATGGCAAAGACACTCAGCACAGACCTCACATTTCTAGGGCATGAATTGTTAACCGAAGCATAGCAGAACTGTACTTCTGGGGGGTTCCAAAGGTCAGGTGAATTCATTGTCTTTGTCCTGTGGGTACTGAGTCTTCTTTTCTCAAAAGCGTTGGGGTACTCTCCTTTCTGTGAAAGGAAGAAGAAAAACAAAATCATTGACAGGGCCACTTTTTATAGAGTCCCAGAGGCCCACCTAGTGTGCATTTCTCATCCAGGTTTAGATCTTTACTGACAAGGAGCACTGCTTCCCAAACCTATGTGCATGTGAATCACTTAAGGGTCTTTTTAAAACACCCATTCTGGTTTTGATTTAGTTAGAGACTGAGAGCCTGCATTTTCATAAGTTCTCAGGAGATGTCAATGCTGTTTATCCAAGGACCACCTCTTCAACAGGAAGGGATAATTCGGTTCACAGACTTGTAAACTACTCACGTGAATGCATGCTCTCATAGCATTAACAGGGTGCCTTATTCAGGACTCCGAATCCTGAATGTAAATCCCCACCACTACTGTCCCAGACAGAAAGAAAGCTAAAAGGAGGCCAGCACCTCCCAGAGTTCATTAAATATCAAAACACACAAACCTGTGCAGTCAATGGCTGCAAGGAAATCTTCCTCACCAATTATGTTTAATTCTGAGAATATCAGGCCAAAGGCAAAAGAGATGGAGATGGACCGACTGATGAAAAGAAAGAGAATTTTTTCTGTCCCACTTACGTTAATGAATTTACTAGATAAAAGCCCCACAATGAGCAAGGGTTGTGAAATAATTATTCTTGTGAAACTATTATTCAATATTTAGCTTAAAGATTGTGATGCTTCTGTGTTTTAAAAGTTCTATGGGCATTTGTAAAAGCTTTTGATCCTATCACTTGTTTCATATTATTCAATTAAGGAAAGATTTCTATCTTCAATATAAAGGACATAGTTTTAGAATTAAGAGTAATATATGACAAACTAAAAATATGACAAAGATTATAAGATTATCCATGAATAATCTCAAAAACGAAAAAAAAAAGAACGAGTACTTCAAATGATGGCGTCTATAAATCTTGTGGATTACTGCCCTTCCTTTAGTGGTTAAATTTACAAATTCAATTTAGGTTGAGATGCTCTTTTCCTCAGATTTCAAGAATTGCATTGATAATAAATGTCACATTTAGAGTGCTCATTGTTTGATCTGTCATTTTGTATTATTTATTCTGTTGCCCCTGTAATGTGAAAATAATGAGACTGTCTCCTCCAGAGTATTTGTTTTTCCAGTGCTGGGACTTGAAGTGTAATTCTGATGATCAATGGCAAGCTTTGTGAGATCTAAAGCTTGGATGAACAAGTGAACTTTGGCCTGGGAATAGGATTAAAACACGCCAGTCTGTTAGGAAAAACAAACACATAAGTGCATTCTCATCAGATTTACTTGAAGAAAATGTTAAGGAAATACAATTACCTTTGAAAGTAATATTTCTGGACCAGCAGTTGGCATAATGGCTGTGTCGCTGGACTTCCATGTAGTCGACCGCCATTCCAGTCCCGGACCCGGTGGCTTAAACTCATGAGGAGCGCGTGTGCGTGCGTACCCAGGATCCCCAGAGGAGAATGGAGGAGAACGGAGTGCGGCATGGCCATCCCCCCGGGGGGATGATTTCTCGCTTTCTGTCTCTCTGTCTCTCTCTTTCTGGTAAGCGCATGCGCCCTATAGCAAAAACTACTCCCCCCCCAAAAAAAGTAATATTTCCATTATTAGCAACAATAGCTCAGCAATTATTCCATAGCCTATGTATTATTTGAAATCATTACGTTATGGTACATTATATTTCCCCTGGATATAATAATTTAATTTCTCAGATGAACATTTTTCAATTTTTTATTGTTATACTAATCAAATAAATATTATGCAATTCAGTTGAACACAAGAAGCCACGGCAGAGGGAAGTAAAATGTAAAAAGAACAAAAAAAGACTTACCTTGTGCTTTTATAAAGTGAGGCTATCAATCTGAACACACAGCATAAATATTTGATTACTTCTACTTCAGTTCCTAAACTATGAAAGACAAAAATAATGAAATCTTGAACACCTCATTACCTTGTTTAGTAAATCAACTTTATCCTGACTTTCGTCCTTTGCATATGTATTTTAAAAATTTTAGTGTGTTTTTTTATTTATTTCAAAATTACCTTGAAAGATAGCTAACAATTACCACAAAATTACTAAAGCCCTTATCACTATATATGCACAAAGCATTTTCCATACCGTATATTTCCCTATTTAATACTTCATCACAGTTTTTGAACTTTTAAATTTTACTTTTGAAAATCTAATCTCTAATAAAATTCATATAATTTCACCACCAACGTTTGTAATGTGAATTTCACTTATGTACTTATTTGGAAAGACATTAAATAATATAACTTTTAGAAATTAACAGTATTCTCTCATATTCTTATTGCACAGTTGTATGCATTAGGGAAATATTCAAACATTTACTTGTTAGATTAAGACACACGTGGTTCCTTTCAACATACAGAAAAAAATAAACAAAAGAAAAAATATATAACTGTGTGACTTTTTGCCTCTCCTGGTATCTTATCCTTTGATTTACCAGACTTTGTTTGGCTAATCAGGTACTTTGGAGGTGAGAAATGTATACATGTTGGAATATTCACTTTGCAAGCTAAGTGACATATGTAATTAAATGTATAAAAGAAATTGAAATTTAAAAAAAAAAATAAAAAGTGAGGACTGTGTTGTGCTCAGGTCTCTTACCAGGCAGATGAGCACTGTGCTCCTGTTCCCTCCCCATTCCGCTCACTTCCCTCTAGAAATGGCACTTGGGCCCATACTATTGTAGGTAGGCTCCTGGCAGGCTGCTCCCTCAGCAGTATTTACGCACAAAGTCTGCCTCTTGAGGCTGCCTTCCCCGTGTCCTGCTTTTGCCAGGTGTGTCCTTCCACAACCTGTAGTGTGCTGTCAGTGCAGGGATCACAGGAAATCACCAGAGAGTTGGCTCCAGGAGGATGAACTGGGTTTGTGATATCACGGCTCTGACCTCTAGGGACAGCATGGACCAGCCATACACAGGCCCGAAGATGAGGACGAGCAAAAGGAAAAACAAGGAGAGGAAAAAAGGGAAGGGAAAATTTAGGTCAAATCCTAATTATGTTTTAATCCACTTGCACCACATGCTAAATGAAGTTTTCAAATAGTGAATTCTTTAATCCCTGATGAAAAATGACTTATTTTTACCTTTTCCTTTTCCTGTTGGCCATGAGTCAATGACATTTCTTCATATTGCAGGTTTTTGTTTTTGTTTTTGTTTTTTTTTTAAAGAGGTTTTTGCTTTCGGGCACATGTGCTTGCCAGAGAGAAACAAAGACAGTGATAGGGGAAGTGAGAAATCAGCCCACAGGGGGATGGCCACTCCACAATCCCTTCCTCCCCATTCTCTTCCTGGGATCTTGGGCACACACCCACATGTGCCAGGCATGAGTTTCAAGCCACCAGGTCCAGATTCTGAACCATGGTTGATCGTGGGGGAGTCCAACGACATAACCGTTATGTCATCTGCTGGTCCTCACACTGCAGTTCTTTAACTCTATAGTACTCTAAATAAAGGTCTTTGGCCAAACCCAAAAGTAGAAAACAACAACAACATATATATATATATACATATATATATATATATATATATATATATATATGTATACATATATATATATATATATATATATATATATGTATATATACATATATATATGTGTGTGTGTGTGTGTGTGTGTGAGTGTATACACATAAATATATGTATATATACACACACAATTTTTAGAGGTTTTATATATATATATATATATATATATATATATATATATATATATAATTTTTTTAGAGGTTTTTGCTATAGGGCACATGCACTCACCAGAAAGACAGAGAGAGACAGAAAGACAGAAAGTGAGAAATCACCCCCCCAGGAGAGATGGCCACGCCACAATCCCTTCTCCTCCATTCTCCTCTCGGGATCTTGGGCACGCATGCACACGTGTCCAGCATGATTTCAAGACACCGGGTCTGGGATTCAAAGCACAGTCGACTACACGGGAGTCCAGCGACATAGCCATTATGCTAACTGCTGGTCCCCAGAAAACAATATTTTAAACATCAAGTGAAAAGTGAATCTTTCCATTACCATGTGTGTATTTTCAGGATCACTGGGAGAAGATGAGCTTTCATGTGCCCTGGCCCCACGTACTAATCTTCAACTAATATAAGTTGGTAATTTTATCACACATCAAGACCACAAAGTTCTTAAATTCAGATACACAATGCTATGGAGAACATCAAAACTGAATTATCTATTAAAACAGAATCAAGTTATTCGGATTGAGACCAACTGGTAAAAACAAACTTTATTATATTTGCTAAGGGTTATCTTCATGACATTAAAGGCCATGGTGGATGAGGATGACTGGAGGATGCTGAGTGGCTCTTCTGATGCTCATCCGGGATTACAAAATTTTTTCCAAACTTCCTCCCAAATACAGAGCTAATAACTTTAGAGTATATTTTTATTATAAGTTTTGATTGCTTCAGTCAGGGTCCAGTCAGGAAAACAGACAATAAAACTGTTATTGTTTAATAATAAAAACAAATTAATTTAGAAAATTATTTTGAGAGATATTAGGCTAAACACACACACACACACACACACACACACACACACAAGAACAACAGTGAACAAACCGAAAACACTGAGGTTAACACTAATAATAACCACTCCCCACTCCTACTCCTACTCCCACTCCTAACCCCATCTCCAACCCCGGGGCTGGGGGACTAGGGTAGTGTAATAGGGTTATCAGAACCTAGAAATACAGAGCAGTGTCCCTCACAATGGTTCTCAGACTTCTGAGGTGAGGATGCTACCAGATGTGAAGGCTCAGGGTTTGCCCAGTAAAGAGATTACTATACTAAATTAAAAATTCAGAGTCCAGCAGATGGCATAATGTTTATATCGCTGGACTCCCACATGGCTGACTGTGGTTCAAGTCCCACATCCAGAGGCTTGAAACTCAAGCCAAGTATGTGTGTGTGCATGCATAAAATCCTGTGAGAACGGAGGAATAGGGATTGCAGTGTGGGCATCTCCCCTGGAGGAGGGGTGATTTCTTTTTCTGTCTCTCTGTCTCTCTGGTGAGCACATGTGCTCTACAACAAAAATCTCTCCTTAAAAAAAATTAAAAACTGAACTGAAGGCCAAAGAGGGAGTTGCTAATCAGTCTGTTTACTGATTACTTTTTTGCTGATTGGATGACTTTCGCAAGATATTCTTTCCCTAGATCATTTCAACTTGTGTCAGAACTTGCCATGCCCCTGCTGATGCGAAGAATGGACTTTTGCCCAATCCTGTCCCTCGCACATGGTCCCCCAGGCTCTACTCTGTTCTGTTTGCCCAAATATAACTTTTCATTATTTTTTTTTTTAATAAAGCTTGGTTCCTCAGGTGACCATGTTTGTCACTTTGTCTGTCCTGCTGCTGCTGGTGAGATATGGCAGCTGGAACCAGGGTCCAACATTTATCTTGAGCTAGCTTTGTAAAGCTGATAAACTGCTTTTTCTTTATAACTTTCATTTTACAGTTGTTCTTTTTCACTCAACACTGGCTATGAGTGGTTCCTCAGAAGCTTGGAAAGAGTCTCTACATAGAAGAATGTGGATGTTTCAATGGTATTTGGTTAAATATAGTATTAATATAGTCTAAGTTCAGTTCTTTTAAATTTATTTTTATTGCCAGAGGGCACGTGGACTTGCCAGAGAAAGAGGCAGAGAGACAGAGAGAGGGGAAGAGAGAGAAAGCATAGGCTGGTGGGACATGGTCACTCTGCAATCCCTTCATTTCTCCATCCTGGTGAGATGTTAAGCATGGGTGCGTACACAATTGGTATATTTTTTTAAGAATTATTTTATTTGGGAACCAGCAGTTAGCATAATGGCTATGTTGCTGGACTCCCACGTAGTCGACCGTGGTTCGCGTCCCAGACCCGGTGGCTTAAAACTCACGCCGGGCGCGTGTGCGTGCGTGCCCAAGATCCCGAGAGGAGAATGGAGGAGAAGGGATTGCGGCGTGACCATCTCCCCTGTGGGGTGATTTCTCGCTTTCTATCTCTCTGTCTCTCTCTGTCTGTCTGGCGAGCACACACGCCCTATAGCAAAAACCTCTCCAAAAAAAAAAAAAAAAAAAAACGAATTATTTTATTTAACTTTATTTATTTATTTTAATTTTGACCAGAGAGGGACAGAGCAAGAGTACAAGAGTGAGAGAGAGAGGGAAAGTGAGAAAGCAGGCTGCCAGGTCCGGGACTCAAACCATGGTCAGCCATGTGGGATTCCAGCATCCCTACCCACCATGCCACCTGCTGGTCCCAACACAATTGGTAATATTTTCCTAGCCGCTGGGTCTGAGATTCAAACAGTGAAGTTGGCCATGTGGGATTTGGCTCCCATAACCACTAGGCCTTGGGGCTGGACTATATTCAGTTTAGAAATAATCTCTGTATATTCGTCTTTTTTTTTTTTTTAAGGTTTTTGCCATAGGGTGTGTGTACTCACTGGAGAGAGGTAGAGAGAGGGAAAATGCCACAATCACTTTTCCTTTTAGGATTTTGGGCATGCACATTACACACCTGGCATGATTTTTCATCAGGTCCAGGACTCAAATTACTTGTTGTTTTTATTATTTGTAATGTTTAAGATAATTTAGTATTTTATAGTATTTTCCATAATAACTTTATGATTCCCATTTAGAATCTACTATTAAAGGATTGATTTAGATGTAGTTTCTAAGTTGAAGGCACAAGAAAAGTTTACTAAGTTTATAAATGGTATCGTAAGTTTGAAGAATCTTAAGTCACCATATGTATAAGCAAGTCATTAAATTTACAAGAGTGGCATAAGTTTCATAGAAGATTTTATGCATTTGTCTAACCAATAATCAAAAAAGGTACTTGAACATTTTAATTTGATGAATACAAATAAAATATTAGAGGAATTCAATTAACTAGATGGTAATTGTCACTTAAAATCTTGTTGCTAAAAGGCACTAAATACTGGATCTGGCAAGTGTTGTGGTGATTAAAGTGCTGGACTCCTGCCTGGATGACCGCAGTTTGAATCCCAGACCTGTTGGCTTACTTTCTCACTTTCTCTCTCTCTCTGCCTCTCTCTGGTCAAATTTAAAGAATAATAATGATGATGATGAATAAAATTAAAATAATTCTTAAAAACAAAGTTACTAAATACTGGGGTCAGCTTTGGTGGCAAGCAGTGACTCAGTGTTCTGTAAGGCTAAACTCACGTGGAAAGGTCCTGTATTCGTGACCTGAGCACCTTCTGTATACCCCTGGTGTAGGGCTGGCTGCATTTGGGGGTGGATCACAGCCTGAGGATGCTGTTGGGGAAACTGTCACTCTATCGTTGAAAAAAGAATTTAAAATAAAAGTTGCTAAATGTCTAAGTAGAAAATTTTCTACCCTATTTACAAGTTATAACTAGGAAGTAAAGTTTATACATCATAAAGTAAACAAAATTTTGAGCGTGTTGGTTTTTCAATATTATTTTTAAAATAAAATATACATTTTAGAGGCCAAATTTACCAGGAAGAAAATTTTCTACACACAAAAAGGGCACCGTAAATCTCAAACCAACAGAATAATCTTAAAAATAAAAAGATTGCCAGGCAGCAGAGGAGGGCAAGGAGTCCCCAGATAGGGAGGAAAAGTGTGAACTGCTATGGGGAGTATATTTTCTTCAGAAGAATATAGAGCCAAGAGGAATGAGTCACTGTAGAAATACAAAGAAAGACCAAGGCAGCTTTCATAGACCTCAATGCCTTTGGGGGAGTTCATAACTTTACCTCAGAGCAATCAGAAGTTACATTCACAGGGGTCCAACAGGAAACGCATGGCACAATGAACCTGGACAACAGAGGAGAGTTGAACTAGGGACCTGACAAGGTGTGTGGAAGCTGACTCAAGGAAATGAACAAGAAGCAGTCTCTTACCCAGGGGCAGCAGTAACGGAGCCACCACCCCGGCTAGACCAGAAGTGACAAGCTAAGGAAACAGTGACTCGAATTCCAAGAGGTAGCTGTATGGAGAGGGACTCCAAATGGGCTTTCCTAGAAGAACATAGCTAGCTCCAGGGTGGCAGGATACTGGAATAAGTGTCTTGATTTCACCTTCTTTCCCAAGGCTGATCTCCTGCAGGTCCTTCTCACTGGTAAATGCTCTAAGTGAAAATAAAGAGCAAGAGAGCTCCTTAGCTTCATCTGTGCAAGTCAGTCTTCTGCAGAGTGGGCAGAGAGAATGCAAGGGAAAACAGAAGGGATCTAGCATAGACACTAAGATTTTTTAAAAGGAAAGAATCAACCTCACATAACTGTGTGGAGGAGATTGGAAAGCTGTAAAACTGGAGGCAAGAAGACTGGAGAGCAGGTTTATATTACAGATAAATCACTAGTGAGTAGTCATATCCTTTACTGACGACTCAACATCCATCTCCATGAAGATTCACAGGTTCTGTGTAGCCTTATAGCTACATGTTTCTTGCAGCTTGTGAACTAAGTCTATCAAGTAGATTAACCCATTTATATTGAAGTGGATTTCTATCTACAGGTAGTCCTCAGTCTAACAAGCGCACACCAGTGCTGCTCCCTTTCCCAGTTAAAATCTCTAATGCTGTTGAAATGAGAAGCTTGTTCTCTCTCTCTCTTTGTCTCTCTTTCACACACACGTCATGGAGTTTTCAGAGTAGAGAAACAAATTACAATTTTAAAAGCAGCAGTTGTGAGAAGGCTGTGTGCTACAGATCAAAATAATAACAGTCTCATTTTCAATATTCTATTTGCCTTGGTAATCGGTTTTTACTAATGTGCTTCAGGAAACAGATTCGCAGTTCCCGAATGAGAGCTAAATATCTTCCCTGACATTATGTACTTAAGAGCATTTCGAAACCAAGGATAAAAAAAGCCGTGAATGAGAGGGTTGCACGTGGAGTTGAAATATCCCAGCCACACTAAAAGATCGAGTACTATAATGGGAGTGGAATAGCCTAAATAAGGGTCGATCAAAACAGCAAGAAAACAAGGCAACCAGCAAGCTAGAAACACTCCCATCACTATGCCGAGGGTCTTAGCAGCTTTCCTGTCCTTTTTCTTAGACAGGTTTTTGTTCACTTCCCCTTTTGCGTTTTCAGGCATATTGCTGATGACTCGAGCATGGCGTTTGGAAACGATAAATATTTTCCCATAAATACCAACCATGATGGAGCCCGGAGTAAAGAAACATGTCGTGAACAATATTGTCCCCCAAAATTTGTTGAAAGTAAGTGCACAGAAATTGAAGCAAGAGACTAGAATCTCATAGCTCTGCATACCAGAAACATTGGCCTCAGACAAAACTAAAGCAAAAGAGAAAAGAGCTGGGGCGGACCAGCAAAATGCCAGCAGTCGCTTTATGGCTGAGGCTGTCATTGTGGTAGTGTAATGTAAAGGGTAACACACGGCGTAAAATCGATCGATAGCAATGGAGCAGAGATGGAAAATGGAGGTCAGGCTTAGCATCATGTCAAAGCTTGCGTGGAATTTACAAAAGCCATCCCCAAAATACCAGCAGCTCTCCACTGATCGCACCATGCTGTACGGCATAATGACAAAACCCAGCAGAAAGTCTGTGGTTGCCATGGAGAGGATCAGGAAGTTTGTGGGAGAGTGAAGCTGCTTGAAATGTGATATGGAAATCATTATAACCAAGTTTCCAAAGATAGTGATAACCATGGCTCCAGTCATCACCGAATACATTATCACTCGAACATGAAAAGGACGGTTGGTGGGAGGACATGATTTATTTCCAAACTTTGGACAACTGGATAAGTCTTCAGGAATATAATTTAAATCCATGGTGCTTTATCACTTCAAACGTCTTTCCAGGAGGATGAGTTGATGTTTCTTCTCCTCTTAAATGATCCCAGTAAATTTCCGCTCCTAATAGTACAATAAAGTTCAAAGTCATCTGTTATGAATTCACCTCAATGGCAATTTATTAAAATCTTTAAAATCATATCAACTGATCAACTATGATTGCTTTCTGAGTTGCTCATTGCATAAAAAAAGTGGAAATTTTCAACTGCTTTTTCTTTCCTGTGTTTTTCTACTTGATCACGTTTCATCCATCCATTCTTTCATTCGACATGGATTATCTACTGACTGCTCTATTCCTGGTAATGTATTGAAAAATTTTCAAGAGTTTTTGGCTTTCAACTTGAGCAACTACCTTCTTAGAAATTATTTTGAGTGACAGGAAGCAAATATCTCTTCCATCATAAAACTACTTAATATGCAAAAGCTAAGTAAAATCACAACATTGTCCCTCACGTATTATTTCAATAATATGAAATTTTCATCTGTAAAATGCCTGCAATGTTAAGAGTTATAATAGGTAGCATATTGCTTTTGAAATAAATAGTAGGGGGACCAGCAGTTAGCGTAATGGCTATGTCGCTGGACTCCCATGTAGTCGACCATGGTTCACGTCCAGGACCCGGCAGCTTAAAACTCACGCCAGGCACATGTGCGTGCGTGCCCAAGATCCCGACAGGAGAATGGAGGAGAAGGGATTGTGGCATGGCCATTCCCACTGGGGGGTGATTTCTCGCTTCCTGTCTCTCTGTCTCTCTCTGTCTGTCTGGCGAGCGCACACACCCTATGGCAAAAACCTCTCCAAAAAAAAAAAAAGAAAAGAAAAAGAAAAAGAAATAGTACCTGAAACGTGGCTTCTAAACATGGTTGTGGAAAGCTTTCCACAGGATAAAACCTGTACCTACAGGATAAAACTTGTACCTGGATCAACACTTTATAGCATCTCTATTCTCTACTTCTATCTCCTTTCTCGGTCCTCTTTTCCTGTCCTTTCCTCTCATCCTCCTTCCCTGTATTTCCTAAGTCTTATCGTTTATCTGACATTGTAACTAGCAGAGCTACATCATATGCTCCATCTTTGAGTGTCCTATTTGGATTCCAACTTCTACAATCACAAACCCAGTCATGTGAACCTCAAATGAATTCCTGTTGGTCATAGTGTGTTGAACCAGAGAAAATGGCCAAATTGGAGAAGTCAAACTTTCAATAATTATTGTATCTGCTTTACTATTGACTGAGAAATACAGCACCCTGAAAAACCACTTAGTAGTGGGCTTTAGGGAAGCTTGACTTGACACTGTGCCCAATTTTAGAACCTGAAATTAACACTACAATAAAAGTCCATTATTTCTCTTGCCACAGGTCAGAAAATAATGCCACTATTTTTTTGTTTGTTTGTTTTTTAGGGTTTTTGCCATAGTGTACATGAACTTGCCAGAGAGAGACAGAGATACAGAAAGTTAGAAATCATCCCCCAGCAGAATGGCCATGCTGCAATCACTTCTCCATTCTTCTCACAGGATTTTAGACATGCGTATAGTAGTTTATACACACGTTCAGCTTGATTTTCAAGCTGCTGGCTCCAGGATGCGAACTGCAGTCAGCCATGTGGGAATCCAGTGCCTTAACCATCATGCCATCTGCTGTTCCAATAATACCATTCAAAATGTAATCCACTAAAATAATCTTAAGTTACAATTCTTAAATATAAATTCTATTTTAAAAGTCTAAAACCAAATTTCATCCAAAGAGCAAATTTGTGTTTAAGTTAAACTTTTTAAAATAAAGACAATAGGGTACCAATACAATTTCATGAGTAATTTCATAATTTGGACTAATGACACTAAAGTGTAAATGGAAAATATAAATAAAGGTTTGACATTTATAAAAATTCATGATATTGGATTTTTTTCTGGCTAATTCTCTATTATCTAATTTAAATCATTATGAAAAATTTTAAGTTTATTTATTTATTTCCAGGTGAGGGCACCCTCATGCCATAATCTTCATGCCACAATCCATCCCCACTGTTTGCTGGCCCAGATCAGAGCCATGTACACCCAGATGCTCAGAGAGATCTCTGGATACAAACCCGGGACCTTTCCTGTGAGTCTAGTTGTATGGCCACTGCTCCACTGCCTGACCCATATAATGAATGTTTAGAGATTGCAATAGCAAAGACTACGTGGGGTCTAATAATGATAATGAGGAGTAGGACACTGCCACGCAGTGCTAGAGCCACGTAGAAGGCCTGAGTTCAGACCCTGGGTTTATCTGAGCATGCTAGTGGGCATGTGTACATGTGTCTGCACACGTCCGTGATCCTGGCGGGCTGGGAGCCTAATGATGAAGCACAGTGTAGCGAGGTCCTGTCGGAGGTACTTCCCTCTCCTCTCTCTCTCCCATGAAAGACAAAAACTAAACTTAAATAAATAAATAAATAAAACTGCTTGGAAGCCATGCCAGTATGGAAAAGCAGTAGACTATATTCCAATGTACCACTGTAAACTAAAATAAAGTATTCCTTCTATAAATCTACTTTATGACTACATATAGTAGTTTATACATATAACATCAAGAGTAAACACGTAGTATCTGATATGTGAATGACTTACTTATCCCAAATAGCTCACAATTCATAAGTAAATCTTATGAAAGCATATGACAGTTGGCAACAGGCAAAGATGATATCTTGCAAGTATTATTTCCTTAAAAGCAGCTGGGTGACCCGGCAGCAGTAGCACAAAGTCCTGCAATGCTGGGAACCACATGGAAGACTTGGGTTTGGTTTCTGGGTCAACCTGTACATTCTGTATGAATTCACCTGTGGTCCTGACTGGCTGGAAATGACATGGGTATAAGGAAGGATCACAGAATGACACCCTGCTGAGTGTGTGCCTCTCTCTCTCTCTCTCTCTCCCTCTCTCTCTCTCTCTCTTTCCTCTCTCTCTCTCCCTCTCTCTCTCTCGTAAAGGAAATAAATTAAAAAAAAAAAAAAAAAGACAACTGCAGGCCAGTCCTATAGCCTAGCAGTTAACGTTAAGGGAACCAGACCCCACATAAAGAGCTGCAGTTGGAAGCCTGGCCCTGACACCTTGAAAACTATGCCAGGCACATGTGCATGTTTGCCCAGAATCTTGACAGGATGGAAAAAAGGTATTGCACTGGAAACACCCTGTTGAGTGGGTTCTCTCTCTCTCTCTCTCTTTCTCTCTCTCTCTCTCTCATATTACTGCCCTCTGGAAACTGAAAAAAAAAAAAATTTAAAGCAGCTAGAAACTGGGAAAACATTTTAAGTGACAAAAATACACATACAACTTGCAGAGCAGCTTCCATTTCAGAGAGCAGGGGCGGAAAGGAGAGTGAAAATTACAATCAGAATTTTTGTTATACCTAGCTATAACCACAACATTATTTGAAAACTAGCAAAAGAGAAAAGTCTATTAAAACTAAGAACTAAGGGTCAGAGAATATGTGAGAGGTGGCAGGGCTAGGGAGTAGCCAAGAGGACTTGATCTAGATAAATCTTTTATCAAGAGTGCATTCACATATTTTATTTAGTGAATGAAAGGGAAAGACATTCTCCAACAGGAATGCGTGGGCACAGTCTTGCATGTTTTAAGGACATCTTTTCAGTACTTTTTTGCATGGAAACCATGGCTGTAGCTCTCCCCCTTTACTCTGCAATACCTTTATAAAGCCACTGTGGTCTCTACTTTGCCCTGCAAATGCCCACTCGGTGGCTTAGTCAACTCTCTTTGTGCCATAGAATTGTCAGTTTCTTCACTTCCCATTTCATGGTTTAGCACAAATATTTTCTTCCAGAGCCTTTCTTGGAGTTAAAACAATAAAATCATAAGCTATGGGGTGGCCAAAGATCTCAAGTGTTCCACTGTCTTACCTTACAACTATGATTTTGCATAGTGTTATTTCCTTCTAGCACACAGTCATATTGTAACTCTAAATTTCTCAAGAACTGAGATAACATCCTGCTAAACCTGCTAATTCTTGCAAAACTTAACATGAACAACAGCATGACAGGTTATCAGTAAATTGTCAATTGAGAAAAGTTGATTCCAGCAATGCATGAAAACCCTGTTAGAAAGCATCTTATCTCATGGTGCTAGAGATATCTGGTTTGAAAAGAATTAAAATGTTAGGAAAATAGCAAATGCTGTTTAAAAAGTAGCTAATAAACCCTCCCAAAATAAACTGTGGCAAATGAAACCCAGTTAACAATGAAATTCCAGATGTCTCGCAGTGTCTAAGTGACTTGATAAGAACGTTTTCATTATACTCTTCCACGTGTTCCATGTATGTGAAATAACTAAGGCCAGGAGGTAGCGATTGCTGTTGAACTCCAGAGCCAGGATTATAATCCAAACATTCTGGCTCTCATTCAAGAGGGTCTTCACCCACTTCTTACCATCTCTAGTAAGGGCACAAACTCATCAGATCTATAATATTTGGGGAGCAAGAACCACATCTTCAGTTTGGGCACTCTGTGTATCTAAAATGAGAATATAGTTTCAAAGAGCAAAGACCAACAAAATATCTTAAGTGACTGCTACTTCCAATAGAAAACTTACCAGAAAATAAAATATACAGTGTTTAGCCATCTTGAAAAAGTTCCATTTAGAAGAAGCTCCATTATTTCACTTCTGCCCATAGGCTATAGGTGGGGGGAGGGGTGGTTAAGTAGCATATAACAAATATTTTTGTTAAGATATACTGCCAAAAAGGAAAGAACTTTTTTTTAGAGATTTTTCTATAGGGTGTGTGCACTCGCCAGAAAGAGAGAGACAGAAACTGAGAAATCACCCCCCAGGAGAGGCGGCCACACTGCAATCCCTCCTCCTCCATTCTCATCTTGGACACGCACGCACATGCACCCAGCATGAGTTTAAGCCACCAGATCTGGGACTCAAACCATGATCGACTACATGGGAGTCCAGCAACATAGCCATTATGCTAACTGTTGGTCCCAAGGAAAGAACTTTTTAACATTATTGAAGCACCTTCCATTTAACGAATCATATCTTACACAATTCTTATACTTTACAAAAACATTTTGTGCATACAACTACAAAGAAATTTACAAACATTGCCAAGCAAACTTGGATGGAAAATTAAAGACCTTTTTTTTTTCTTTACTGAAATATGATAATTATTTTTCAGTTAGGAAAAAATACTACCTTCTTGATTGCAACCTATTCATCAATTTATGATTCTGTATAAGATTTAGTTATCAACATTCAACTATATTGAAGAAGAGAATAAATAAACAATTTTCTTAAAAGATAGTACATTTCCAGTTCTTTTTATTATCCCATTACCTTCCCTCTCCTGAAAAATTAGTTGTGGATCATTGAGTCTCTTCTAGTGGCTTCGTAGGTGTGATGTCAGGAAATTTTGGGAGGTTTAGTGTAGATAGTTGAGTTATCTGATTCATATAAGTTTGTCTCTGCTCTCAAGAGAACTAGAGTGGAGAACTCAGGTGCAAGAGCTTCAGAAGAGGCATTAACTGCAGAGCCCCCATGGAATTGCTCTTTTAACTTTCCTTCCCAGGGGATATTAATTTTCTATGTGTTTTTAATGTCCCAGATAGCTTTCAGAGTTTTTTGTTTGCTTTGTATCAAATAAAAGACAATAATTTCATCTTACTTCATGGTCATTTGGGTTTTATTCTTGGAAGACACAGTACCAACTCTTCTGTATGCTAAAAATGCATAGACATAGGGACCAGCAGTTGGCATAATGGCTATGTCTCTGGACTCCCATGTAGTTGACTGCAGTTCGAGTCCCAGACCCAGTGGCTTAAACTCACGCTGGCCGTGTGTGCATGTGTGCTCAAGATCCAGAGGGGAGAATGGAGGGGAAGGGATTGCAGCATGGCCATCCCCCCCTGGGGGGTGATTTCTGTCTCTCTGTCTCTCTGACTTCCTGCCAAGTGCATGCACCCTATAGCAAAAACCTCTCAAAAAAAAAATGCATAGACATATAAGCTAAATTAAATGCTGGGCTATATTCAACATCAAAATAATTGTCTGCATCATAAAAAGTTTCTATTTACACTTCAAATAAGAAGTACTCAAGTGGAAGGAAAGTATTTACTGTTGTTTCAGTGGCTTGTACTATAATAGTTTGACTAAAACACCTGATTTAAAGAAGGGGGAGAACAGAGTCACTAATCTTAAAAACAAGTTTAGCAAACAAAGAACACTGAAAAAAAGTCAAGACAGCTGGGTTCTAGTCCTGGTTCTTTATTGAATTGTATATAATCCAGATTAAATCACTCTTCTCAAGCTCCGTTTTCTCATCTATAACTTCCTATCAAATTCTAGGTGGGGAGGTAGGTCATTTTATTAACCCTGAGAAATGAAAACAGAATGAATGATGTAGACAGCAAGTACACAGAAGGTTTCTTTATTCCACTCGCCGGCAAACAAGACAGAATGACACTAAAAAGTACCATGCAGAGACGCGGGGGTCATCACCTGTTTCAACGAAAATGTAATAACTGAGCAGAATATTGCACAGGGACTATTTGAGTGAGACTAAAAAATGGGTAAGATTCCAGCAAAAAGAGAGACGACACATCATAACACTCCTCATGGTTTATAGGGTTTCCAAATTTTTATTTCCTCTCTAAGTACAATCATAAACCAAAGCCATCGCAAACATCATCGTTCCCTCTGGAACACTTTCTGTTATCAGTCAGCATTTTTAGATAGCTAAAATCTCAAGTGAGCTTGATTCTGGAAAGTAAATCTTTTACAACAGCCTAACCCAGAAACCTTTCTAAAAATACACTACCCTGAATTATTTTTTTTCATATGGCCACACACTGAGGCTTAGGTTCTGTTCCAGTGTCTAATATGACCACAGTAGTCTTGACAACCAAAGTAATTTTCCCTCATCTTTCAAACCATACAAGAGAACAGCGAGATTGAACACATCTGAAGCTACTATGTGTTTGAATGGACACTCCCCTTTGTTTCGTATCTGAATGCTGTACATCTATTTGGGTTGTATATTGTGTTTGTGTATTTATGCTTTGATTCTTAGCAACTTCTCATGTTATAGAATTGATTTACATTAAACACAAACTGTAAATAAAGAGAAATGAATGGTTGAAAAAAATTATATGTCTAGATATTAAGGAAAAATGAATGATTGATTCAAAACACATTTTGGGAGTAGATATTTGACATTTATTAAACATCAGAACATCAAATAGCAGTACAAAATACACATAAGCCTAAGAAAGAAAGGAAGGCACTGAATAAAATTCTACCACTAGTAAAATAGAAAGTTGTCAATTGCTGTGATTAAGACGATACATTCACGACAATTTACCTGGACTCCACGGCCTCAGTTAACAGTTTTTCATTTCCTTTATTTAAAAACATATTTAATCTCACAATTGTAAATGATAGTAATGGATTAACTCTCAGCTAACAATGAACAATACCTTATAAAATATGGATTTTTAAAACTGCAATTGTCATATTTAGTTACCCGTAATTTTCAGCTATTGATGTTTCAAGATACATTTGATAAGACACTGAGGGACAAAAATTGAATTGAAATACCACATGAAGTTTGTGTATGTTGAATGAGGTGAGCAGTTCACATGCTTAGCTTGTGTGTTCATCCCTCTTTAAAACAAACAAACAAAAATGATCAGAGGGCTTGTGCTCACCAGAGATACAGAAAGAGACAGGCACACACACTTGGTGCATTTTCAAGCATCAGGGACCAGGATTCAAACCACAAGTGGTCACGCAAGATCCAGCTCCCTTAACCACTAGGCTTTGGGACCAGCCTATGATCCCTTTCGAATAGTATAAGCATTTTTGGGTCTTCTCTTTCCCAGCTTTTTTCTTCTTCTTTTTTTTTTTTTTTTTTTTTTTTTTTTTTTTTTACTCAAGTCTTAGAAACCTTAGAAAGCCTTCCATGTAAGCCAAAATAATGCATGCGTACACATACATACTTTAAGAAACTTTATTCTTCTCAGTTCCAGTCCTTTCCGTTTATTTCAGTCATACAGAATGAATCTATTCAGCTTCTTTTTGAGTAAACAAATCGGTACTCTGGAAATGTGAGCTGAAAATTTTACCTAGAAAAATGTACTTAAGTGCTCTGCGAAACCAGGGATAGAAGAAACCATATATTAAGGGATTACATGTGGAGTTAAAATAGCCAAACCATGTCAAAGCATCAAACAGAACCACAGGAGTAGAAAAATTTAAAAAGGGATCTAACAAAATTGTAAAAAAACAGGGAAACCAACATAGTAAGAAAACACCCATCACGATTCCTAAAGTTTTGGCTGCTTTTTTGTCTTTCCGCATTTGATTATTTTGATGTTCTGGCAAGGTATTGATTGCGCGAGCATGTTTTCTGGAAACTGCAAAGATTTTGCCATAAATTCCCACCATCATGGACCCAGGAGTGAAGAAACCTGCCATGAACAATGTGGTCCCCCAGAGCTTGTTGAACATCACTGGACAGGAACTGGAACAAGCCACCAAGATGTCATAACCTTCTATGCCATCCGCATAGGCCTCTGAGAAGACCACCCCAAATGCAAATGCCCCAGGGACTGACCAGCAGAGAAGCAGCAACCGTCTAATGACTGAATTTGTCATTTTGGTGGAATAACGTAAAGGGTCACAGATAGCATAAAATCTATCGATGGCCACTGAGCAAAGATGGAAGATGGATGTGACGCTAAGCATCAGGTCAAAACTGTAATGAATCTTACAAAACGTAAGCCCAAAATACCAGCAGTTCTCCACAGATCTGATCATACTATATGGCATGATGGTGAACCCCAGGAGAAAATCGGTGACTGCCATCGAGAGGATGAGGAAGTTGGTCGGTGTGTGGAGCTGCTTGAAGTAGGAAATGGAAATTATCATGGCAAGATTACCAAACACTGTGATGAATATGGCTCCTGCCATAAATGAATACATGGCAGTGCGGATACCCAGTGACCTTTCACTTTCTGGGCAAGATCTGTTTCCATATTCAGAGCAGTTGAATGTTTCCTTCAGAAAAGGAAGAACACATGAAATGGTATAAGAATATGAATTACATATTCTATGTATTATATATGCATTCAAGAAAGACATAGAAGACTCAAGGAAGTTAATTATGCTGAAATATTATTAACAAGATTTCCCATTTATGTATCCAAACCTTTGTTTGTAATTTCACAGAATTCTAGCCAAGTGCATTATTTACTTTGTATGGTCCTTATTTCAAATTACATCACCAACAGTTCATTAATTTATGCCGAGATCTGATATTTAAATTAAGAAAGAGCAAGAGATGGAGGAGAGAAAGGAGAAAAATGGGGAGTCGAGAAGATAAAGTGAGAGAAGGAACCGTTTCTAGCTTAGTTATTATTCCAAAGGTGATGTCCTTAGTCAATAAATAGCTCAAAGAAACTTCCTGGTTTATTCATAAATTACGGTAGTGATGTTTTTTTAAAAATTAAGGTAATTTTGTTAACAACAAGAGAGTGAATACAGATATGAAATTAGGAACTTTTCCCACCTGATGCCAAATATTGTGTCCAAGGCAATTTTATTCTTTTTTTTTTTTTAAGAGATTTTTGCTATAGGGCACATGCGCTCACCAGAAAGAGACAGAGAGACAGAAAGCAAGAAATCACCCCCCGGGGGGAGGGCCATGCCGCAATCCCTTCTCCTCCATTCTTCTCTGGATCTTGGGCACGCACGCAGACACGCACAGTGTGAGTTTAAGACACCGGGTCTGGGACTCAAACCACAGTTGACGACATGGGAGTCCAGCAACATAGCCATTACACCATCTGCTGGTCCCAATTTTATTCTTATCCTTGGTACTCTGATGTTCCATACCTATCTGTAGATTACTAATGGCCTAAGTGGGTGACGGCCCACGTCCTCATATATTAGCAGTGGAACCAAAGAGGAAATGAGCCATCTTTCTATCTCTGCGACCTGGATGATTACACACACATAGGAATGCTCCTCGACTGTGTCTGAGGTCTCTGCCAAGCGGTACCCTAAATGTCATTTATAGAAACAACAGATTTAGTTCCTGAAAGATGGTTTTATCCCATCATTTTATTTTATTTTATTTTATTTTATTTTATTTTAATTTGACCAGAGGAAGACAGAGTGATTGAGAGAGAGGAAAGAGAGTGTGAGAAATCAAACTGCCAGGTCCGGGACCCAAACCATAGTTGACCATGTGGGAGTCCAATGGTCTTAACCACCATGCCACATGCCAGCCCCCTTATCCCAACATTTCTATAAGCGTACAACTGATTTTCAAGCTATGTTCATTTTTTATCTTCTAGAATAAGGATTTACAATATGCACAGACCATATCTCTCCTGTTCTTCCTAATATTCTCGAAGGAAAAAGAGTAGTAGGAAACAATAGAGGCCAGGAATTCCACCTGTGCCCCCAAGCACATACACTCCTTGGTATCAAGTGTTGTATGTGTGATTTGAAACTGGACCCTAATCATCTCTTAAAGTTTATTTATTTATTTATTTATTTATTTATTTATTTCCCTGATAAAGACAGAACAATAGGCACCACTGATCGGGTCCCCATATGCAATCCACTGTCAGTCTCAGCTGCCCAGGATCATGGGCACATTCGCACCTGCCTGGCAGCTCGGAGAGGTCCGGGGTTGCCAACTCAGGATCCTTCCCATGTGGGGCCAGTTGTATTACCACTGCACCATTACCTAGCCCTTGGTAGCAAATTTTTCAGCTACTAATCATTCCTTGTTAGCTACCTGTTGACCAGTTAAATATCACTGCAGAAGAAAATATTAGGTGGAAGTCAGTATTAAGGGGCAGGGGGGAGGAGATTTTTATCACCTTCGGCACACTCTTAAAAAGCATAGATGTGCTTGGGACCAGCAGTTAGCGTAATGGCTATGTCGCTGGACTCCCACGTAGTCGACTGTGGTTCGTGTCCCGGACCCGGTGGCTTAAAACTCACGCCGGGCGCGTGTGCGTGTGTGCTCAAGATCCCAAGAGGAGAACGGAGGAGAAGGGATTGCGGCGTGGTCATCCCCCCTGGGGGGTGATTTCTCGCTTTCTGTCTCTCTGTCTCTTTCTGTCGGTCTGACGAGCGCACGTGCCCTATAGCAAAAACCTCTTCAAAAAAAAAAAAAAAAAAAAAAGCATAGATGTGCCAAAGAAAATTTTGTTTGTTTTTAAATCACTTTACTTCTTAGAAAGTAAAGCGCAAAGAAATAGCAATTTTAGTTTAATGAAAACAGTGCACACACATAATATTCTTATACTGAAGGCAACTCCAGTACATTTTATTATTTAATTGCAAACTTCTTTGTGTTCCTGACCTAGTGGCTTTGATATTATTAATCATTCGACCATACTTTTTAAGAATCCGTAATAAGTCTCAAATCTTAGGAAACAAAGCTTAACTTCTTTCCTTTTTATCAGTCAAGATTAGCCACTCAGGTCTAAATACTACAATGAAGTTCTTTGAAACACATAATATGATACCTAAGTTGATATTTGCATTCCTCTTACACCTGCCACAGAGCAGGGCGGAGCACGTTAAATGACTGTTTAATGAATTCATCAAACAAAACTTTATTTCTATTTGAACATCCTCATTCTCCAAAGCATACTTAGTATATTTCTTGCATGTGACATTTATCATCAGTTTATAACTTTCAAAACCATACTTTACAGATTGCTCATCTTTGGACAGCTAATGTAAAAACAATACGTAAAAGCAGTATTTTAAAGGCTATATTTTTCAGAGTCACTTTTCCTATTTTGTAAAACCTGTTATGTAAGTTCATATAGGTACTCACATTGCAACAGAGTTAAAAGGGAAGTCTGACATTTTCTCCACTATTATTATGTTTCTAAAAGAAGCTCAGACAAAAATGAAAGGTTTGGAACAAAATGAATTGCTTGTATATTTAGTTTATGAATAAATATCATGTCTGAACTTTATTCTACTAAACTCATAAAATTAATGTGTTTGTATTTCCTTGAGAAAGTGATTAAACTGTAGGATAATGACCACAATGATAAAGGATTTTCTGATTTTTCTAATCTGATCTCATTTCTTTTAGCTTTGACATTAAATTTGATTAGGGCTTCATAATTAAATATTCATCTGCTTTAATAACCACTTTTGGGACCAGCACGTGGCGTAATGGTTACATCGCTGAACTCGCATGTAGTCGACCGCGGTTCAAGTCTTGGACGCAGCAGCTTAAAACTCACGCGAGGAGCGTGTGCGTGCATGCCCAAGAACCCAGGAGGTGAATGGAGGAGAAGGGATTGTGGTATGGGCATCCCCCAAAGGGGTGATTTCTCACTTTCTGTCTCTCTGCTTCTCTCTGTCTCTCTGGCAAGGGCACGCGCTATAACAAAAATCTCTCTATAAATTAATAGAAATAATCACTTTTGAGGGAATTTACTATGTTCTTCTTCCTGGTAATCATTTTTTCCACTTTTTTATTTCAGACACTTTTGCCTTAGGGTGTGTGCACTCACCAGAGAAAGAGAGACAGAGATATGAAAAAGAAAGTGAGAAATCACTCCCCCAAGGGGAGATGGCCACAATGCCTTCTCCTCCATTCTCCTCCTGGGGTCTTAGGCACACATGCACACACACCCAGCATGAGTTTCAAGCCACCAGCTCTAGGTCTCAAACTGCAGTGGCCCATGTGGGAGTCCAGGGATGTAGCCATTATACCATCTGCTGGCATCTATTTCTGCTTTCTTACTTTGCTCTTACCAGACCTATTGGTTTCTTTCAGCTTTCCAATTTTTATCAAATATTTAAGGTTACTGAATCTTAATCTTCATGTATTAAAATTTCATGTATATTAAATAATACACAGGAACAGACTTAGCATAACATCTGATATAAATGAATATTATGAAAGGCTATTTTTCTTTCGATTTTTCTTCCTTCTTCCTTTCTGCCCTCACTCCCCTCCTCCCTCCCTTCCTACCTTCCTTCTTTCCTTCCTTGTAGAAAATAAATACCACATTCAAGAATACATTTGACCAGAAAAGATTTCTTTTAAGAAACAGGAATGAGATTGTGAGTAAAAAATCCCAGGTAACTCTTAACTTTCCACGTCTCATAAGTGAACTTCTGTAATAAATACTTTAGTCACTTGTGAAGAGATAACTCTTTCTAGGATTCTAAATATCCTTTCCAGAGATGTGTTGCATTGCCAAAAGGCAGCACACTGCCCTGATCACACATTTAAGAGGCTCTGATATTTGCTATAAATTCATACTCAGTCCTGCAGTGTTCCCTATCATGCACCTTCCTATACTACACTTTCTCTCTGAATAACCAAAATACAAAAAGGAAAAAAAAAATCAATGCAGCAGAATGCTACTGCATTATTAGGGTGACAATTTACTTCTTCCAAAAGCCTGAAGGAAGAGAAAACACAGATCTTTCTTCCCTAATCCTTTTTCCACATACCTGTGGTACTGCAGAAGAGTCCATCAACTCCTTATAGAAGGAACTTTGTTTCTATTCTATCTACATGAAAGTTTATGTGGAACTAGAAAACCTGAACTATATAACCTGTGCTGATTTATATCTTAACAATTAGTCTCAAGAGGATAGGATCTGAAAATGGGGAGGGGGGGCCGGGGATCAAAAAACAAAACCTTGCTATTCTAAAGTTTAACAGCCTAAATGAGGCTAAACCAGTCCTCTATCCCCTCAGGAGTCTCTGTTTACCTAAGTGCTTATCACTTGAGCATAGAAGGATCTAGTACACTATTACATAAAGGCTATAAATGCAAATCTGAATGGTTGAGTTATGGGTGGCCCTAGGTAACTTGAACCCAACCACACATGAGTCCAAGAGAAAAATGGATATGTGTCCTTCATCACTTTAGAAAGATCTGAGGGGACACTCTCCATGTCTTGTTTCACATTCCAGTCACTAAGAAGCAGCCTTACTGTCCTTCATCTTTTTCTTTTTTCCTCTATATAAATGTCACAGAAAGAATATATCTCACCAACTCTCTTAGATCTAGAGATAGTAGGAAGAGTTATCCTTTCTTTAAATAGCTCACGCAATTATTCCAAACCTTTTTTTTCAGTTGCTACTGGCTTAATTCTATTCATATGCCTGAAGGTCTACTTTTGTGTTCTTTTGAAAAATGAAAGTTCATTTTGCCCTGATAGGACAAGAGAGATAAGCCATATCCCAGAGGTGCATTAAATATAACACTGTCACTAGAAGGTACTGGAGTCCTGCTTGAATTGAAATTATGGCTATTCTGGGATCTCAGTGCCCTTGGCTCAAGGTCAGTACATTGGAATCCAACTTGTGCAGTCAAAAGCAGACAACTGAGCTTTGATGGACTCATATTTGCTATAATGCTCTCCTCTCACCCTCATGAAATTCTTAATTTTCCTTTTTTTTTTTTTTTTTTTTTTACTAGAGGGAATATGTACTCACCAGAGTGCAGTGTGTTTTGGGGGGGAGAGTGTCAGGGGAGAAGAAAGTACCCCCTCCAAGGAATGGTTATGCCATAATCCCTTCTCCTCTATCACTCTCTTCTGAGATTTTGGACACACACACACATGCACCCATCGTTTTTCTCAAACCATTGGGTCCAGGACTCAAACCACACAGTCAGCCATGTGAAATCTAGCCATCTCAACCCCCAGGTCATGGAGCCAGTCTCTTACTAATTTCCAAACAAGGGACTCTGCATTTTCATTTTGCATGGGGCCCCATAAAATATGTAGCTGATCTTGGCTCAACCTCTTTCACTAACTCTTATTCAAGACAAAGATGAACCAAAAAGCTCTTCCCATTTCAGAACATATCCACGTCATGTATAAGGATATGAGAAACTGTATTTGAAAGTATTCTTAAATTTTTACAAGTAGTACCATAATTATTTCCCAAAATGATAAAACTCAACTTTAATAGTGTAAGACATTACTGCTCAAAAGCTGCCAGCGATGTTTTCAAAAGTCTATATATATATTTTTCTTAAAGAGAGAAAAAGAGAAAAACACACCCTCAACAGGTTTCTCATGGCAGTCGGTCCTCAGCCTTCTCAGCCAGCAGGATCACAAGCAGGTGCATGATCAGGTCCCCCAGCAAGTGAACCCCAATCTTCCCCCTGGCTTCAGCAGCATGGAGCAGTGCACCATCACTGTTCTACTGCAGCTGGGCTAGAAGTTGCCAGCATCCTCCACCTCTTCTAGGACATACTCTCAGTCATTTCGGACAAACTTCGTTAGTTTTGTAAAGAATGACCTAAGATCCCCAGTAGTTCAGGGGCCGGATGTGGCGCAGTGGTAAAATGCCGTGCTCTGCAATGCAGACCCACGTGGGAAGGTTACTGATCAGGAGGCCTGCCTGGGTATACCTGGCACACATATGCTCATATTCACGTGGCTAAGGCTGGGGGTGAATTGTGGTATTTGGACCTCTCAGGGGTGCTCTCTCCCTTTGTCTCTCTCACACATGGAATAAATAAATAAGCTAAAAAAATTGTCAAAAAATTACTTAAGCACTCTCAATTATAATGTAGATAGAGATGAGTACCAGGAAAAGATCAGAAGTTAAAATATTTATTGTTAAAGGGCTCAGGATCTATAAGGGACAAAGGGACCAAGTTTTCTTTCCCTATAAAACTATATAAGTATCATTCTTTATTAAGATTCATAGGAACTAATATCTATTCTTGAGATTTTCTTTTCTCAGCACCATTCCCGGTAATCACAAGACGGCTGCTGCGCCACATCAGCTGATAATCATCTCTGCTTACTGGAACCGCCTTCCCGAAACTGCATTCCATGGAGACCCACCTACAATTGCGGAACTGCACTAGACCCACCCTTAATCCAACCCTAAATAGAATCTATGTTCTCTATTGTTAAAAACTTTATGAGCTGATAATTAAAACATGTAGCCCCTCTCCCTTTACTTGCATGTATCACATTTTCAATAAAAAGGCACGATGATTCCTTGCAGTTGTCACTCCTCAAAGAGTGATCTCTGGGGGTGTCCAGCTGAGGACGTGCATAAAAAGGCACCGAAACCTTAGTCTCCCTTTCCTGCGCCGCCTCGTGGAGTCAACCCACCCCCACTGAGGCTAGACCCCGGCACCTTCCCTTTTTGAGTTCACTGCAATTAGAATACATAAAAGAAACTGAAAGACACCAATTTAGGACAGCTGGCAAGACAAAACATGAGGGCTTTCCTGAGAGGACAGACCAGGATGGAGGGCACACAGAGGATCAATGGTGCAGAGTCAGAACCAAAGCCTGGAAACAATGTATTGCTAGACCGTAGGAAAGTCTTTTGTTTATATACACCCACACACATACACACACATATATGTATAAAGACAGTCAATTTAATTGAGTGGAGTTGTAATTGAGCAAATCTTAACACGATGTGAATTGAGTTTTTTTGTTTTGGTTTTTGTTTTGGTTTTTGTTTTGTTTTGTTTTGTTTTTGAGAAGTTTTTTTTTGCCATAGGGTGTGTGCTCACCAGAAAGACAGAGAGAGACAGAAAATGAGAAATCACCCCCCGGGGGAGATGGCCACACCACAATCCCTTCTTCTCCATTCTCCTCTCGGGATCTTGGGCACACATGCACACAGGCCCGGCGTGAATTTAAGTCACCAGGTCCGGGACTTGAACCACGGTCAACTACATGGGAGTCCAGTGACGTAGCCATTATGCTAATTGCTGGTCCCTGAATTGGGGACTTTGCAGATCAACTTCTAAGCAACTCCGGCTTGCCTCCTGGCCAACTCAGTATTTTAAGTTCCAGAAAGGGAAACATGACATACAAAAAACGAAAGTGAAGGAATGTGGTAGAAAAATAATTGAATTGGTTACAGTTGGGTAGTAGTCTTCAGAAACAACCTAAAAGGTGGGCTTCCTGGGATTGACTGAAGTGTAGCTAGTGTAACTGCTGTAACTTGGCAACCCCTCTGGAAAACAGCCTAATATGTACGATTTTGGCTTATCCACAAAAATCCAAGTGTAGGAGTAGAACGGCTGTTTTAGACCAAAATAGTTTTTGGCTATATAATATAGTGTATACTTTTTATTTACATATTTTAAGTTTATATATACATATATATATATAAATTTTATATGTATATTTGTTTTTGTACATATCTCATGTGTTCATATATATAAGTATATTTATTTTTCAATGAGCTAGAGAGAGAAAGGAAAGAGACAGTCACTTCCAGCAGGGTCTTCATATTTCAATCTGTGCCTCGCTTTAGCCTGTTCTGGATCATGGGCATGCATAGATTTAGTATGTTCAGGGAGGTCTCTGGCCACAGACTTGGAACCTTCCCATGTAGGTCAGCTTCACAAAGCACTTAACATTGATCCTGCACCACTGTCTGGCCCCTATATTTTTTCCTTTAGAGGAATGTCTATTAATGTTATTTTAGTGGGGTCATTTGTCTTTTTGTGGTTGAATTGTATAGTTTCTTTTTGCAATCTGGATATTAGTTTTGCTTCTTTGCCTATCTGGTAATTTTTGATGGAGTATCAGATATTGTGAATTTACCTTGCTGGATAGTGGATATTTTTTTATTTAGATATTCTTGAGACTTGTTTTGGGTTATAATTAAGCAACTTGAAAAAACAATCCTTTCTGCTTGCCTTCAAGAGTGGTTAGGAAGTGTAATGGTTTAAATGTGTCCCCTCCAAAATTTCAGATATTGCTCATGTGATAGTGATAAGAAGTTGGGCCTTTAAGGGGTATTTAGGCCCACAAGTGTTTCTTCCTTATGAATGGGATTAAGGGTTAGAAAAGAGACTTCCTGCAGTATTTGATTAACTTGCTTTTCAGCTCTCCCACCATGTCAGGGCACTGCACTCCTTCCCTCTGTAGGATGCAGCCCTCTCCAGACCACTGAACCCACCAGTACCTTTATCTTAAACTTTACAGCCTCCATAGCTGTGAGAAAATACATTTGTTCTTTATAAATTACTCTGTCTACGCTGTTTTATTATACTGGCACAAACAGATTAGGACAGGCAGGACCGGAGTAGGCTTTAGGAATAACTTGGATCCACTACTTTAAGCTAAAACTTTCTGGGAATTAACCTGAAGACTAGAGAGCACCCTCTGTGAACTCTGGAGTGCTCTGTGTAGCTCTCTCCTCTCCAGTAAAATAAAAGAAAGAAAGAGAAAGAAAGAAAACTGCAGCTCCCCTCAGGGCCCCACATCTCTACCTACAGACTGGCATCTTCAGATTGGGTGACCACCATTTTCTTTCTCTCTCTTTTTTTTTTTAAGAGAAAAAGGAAAGTTTATTGAGAGAAAGAGTGCCCAGGGGTCTGAAGCCACAGATGCTTCAGCCCACCCTATCAAGTAGACTGATGCATTTATATGGGAGGAGGAGGGGAGGGCCACAGAATGGCAGGTACTTTGATAAGCTTACTTGTCACTGTGACCTTATCAGCCCCTCTATGGGTGTGGCTACCAGTAAGGGAGGGCTCTGACTGGAGGATTCTGGCCAAAGGTCACCCTAACCATCTCCTTATTTTCTTTTTGAGAGGTTTTTGCTGCTATAGGGCGCTTGCACTCGCCAGACAGACAAGAGAGAGACAGAGAGACAGAAAGCGAGAAATCACCCCCCAGGGGATGGCCACGCCGCAATCCTTTCTCCTCCATTCTCCTCTCGGAATCTTGGGCACGCATGCACACGCACCCGGCGTGAGCTTAAGCCACCGGGTCCGGGACTCGAACTGCAGTCGACTACATGGGAGTCCAGTGACATAGCCATTATGCTAACTGCTGGTCCCACCATCTCCTTATTTTCTGACTGGGAAATTACCTAAAGGCCATTCAGGTACTGATCTAACATTTCCAGCTTTTATTTTTTATTGAAAAAGAAAGAAAGAAAGAAAGAAAGTAAAGAAAAAAGATGGGACAAGAATGGGACAAGGGATTATGGGCTATGGTCAGTCTTCTGGAACTGCTTCAAGCTGAGAAGGGGTGTTGTCCTTTAGGGTGATGCGGAGGGGTATGGGTTCTCTGGAGGGAGGCATGAATATTATACCCTTTGGAGCAGCAAGACACTTTAAACCTGTTTGGGGGCCAGTTGTTGGGAAAAAGTGTCTTGGAAAAAGCAGTTTAGCATTTTTAGGAGTGGAAGTTCTGCAGAAACCAAGAGAAGAGTTACAGTGAGGACAACCAGAGGAAGGATGAAAGCGGCTTCTCCTTCTAGAAAGAGACAGAGACCATCCCCATTTTCAATAGTGACACCTGGTGATAGTCTGGAGAACTGAATCTTTGGATTCAGACCCAGAGAAAACAAAAACAGGGAAATGAAAATCTGGCTAATTAAGGTAAATTCTACAAAGAGATATAATCTTATTTTGCACCTTAAGTTCAAGAAATAGGATATGTCACTTACGTGAGTGATCACATTTTTAGTGCACAGAATTTGAGTGATTTACAATTAGCTATACCAGCCATGTTTTGCTTATTTTATTTGTTTGTTTGTACGGTAATAAACACCCAAAACCGTGAACCAGAATAACAATAGCTTACATACATAGATATGCTGCTCTCTGCCTATCACCACAGGTAGCTACTACCTTGAATTTTGTGTTTATCATTTTTGTATTTGTTGAATTGCTTTATCATGCATATTTGAATAACTAAATGGAAATATTATTTGGTTTGTTTCTAAACCTCTTTATAAAATGGTTATGATGCTCCTTGTCTTTTGGAATTTCCTTTCATCTAATTTTTTGCCCACTCAACTATTATATGAAACAGTAATTCATTCATTTCACTGCCATATAATCTGTTTGTTTTTTCTCCTGTTAACAGCTATTCACATTATTTCCATTTAATTTGCTTCTATGAACAATGTTATTTTGAACATTATAGTGCAAGTCTGTTGATGCAGATAGTCAAGAGATTGTCTTGAAAATACGCATGAGAATACAATTGCATAATCAGAAAAACATGGAGTCAGCTTCACAAGAAAAACAAATTGTATCCCCCAAAGAGCTGGACCGACTTGTTAGGTGTATCTTTACTCTTGTTAGAGTGCTTGATCCAGAGCTACAGTGCTACATAGTGCTTGAATCGTCTGCCATGCCTCCTACTTTCTCCATTAAGTTTTTGATTCCCAATGCATAATTTTAAGAACATTGGTTTTTTGGGGGGTGCCTACACATTATGTTAAAGCAGAAACACCTGTGTTAGTCTAGGATCATTATGAAGGAATTAATGGTTTCAAACATTCCCATAAAGAAAACCTCATGTCTTATCCAGATGGATTCGATGGCAACTTGTACTAAATATTCAAGGACCATATAATTTCCATCTCAAATCAGCCATTCGGAACACAGAAAATGGTCCTTTTGCCAATTGACTTTATGGGGCTAGCATAAATATGAAACAAATCCTTATAAGGATCTGCAAGCTAGAAAAACTAAGGTTTGACCTTACTCATAAATGTAGATCAATAATGTGTAGATCCCTGAGTTCAAAATAAAGAAGACATTATGTCTACATTGATTTCATGTTTTGACATGAGATCATCACTTAATTTATCACAATATCAAAATAAGAGAACAATCACTTGATTATGTCAATAGATACATGGTAAAATTTATATATATTTATGAATTTTTAAAGCCCTCTTAGCAAACTAGGGAAAAAAAACACAGTTTCCTTAACCTGATTAAGACTCTGTAAATAAATAAAAAGCATTCAGAATGAGACTGTGGTCTAGTAGTTAAGAGAGCTGGATCCCACGAGATCAATAGTGTAGTTTGACTCTTCGCTGCCATGACTTGAAAAACATGCTAGGTGTGAGTGCATGGGTGCCCAAAAATCCTGAAAAGAGGGAGAGATGGAAGAGAAGTGACTGTGGAGTAGACCATTTCCCATAGGAGGTATTTTCTTCCTCTCCCTCTCTCTCTCTGTCTCTCTCTAGTGAATACATGTGCTCTCTGTAAAACTGAAGGAAAAGGGATTCAGCAGGACCAGCTCTGTGACACATTGCTACTCAAGAAGAACCAGATCCCACATGGTGACTGTGGTTCAAATCCCCAGTCTGGCACTCCTAAAACATGCCAGGTATACATGCAAGTTCCCAGGATCCAGCAGACTTGAGTGAAGGGTCCTCCTCTTTCTCTCTCTGCCTCTAAGTCTCACATAGGCACGCATATGCACTATCATAAGTAAAGAAAAAGAATGCATCAGCAGATATTTAATGAGGAAACATTAAAAGAGCAATATGGCTAGAGAATCCTTCACAAGCACTTCAATTTGTTGTTTCTGGTGGAGGCTTCAGCCAACATAATAAAGTAGGAGGAAAAGAATTAGAAGGGGAAAAAATTTGTTGTTGACAAATGACACAAATGTCTATAGAAAATATCCAAAATATTATACCTATATATTATATATAATATATAATTTATATATTTTATTATATATATTACATATAATTTATGTATTTATAATTTATATATTTTTGCATAGAAAAATGCATCATGACTTTTCTGACAACCCAATATATACATTTTTAGGATTAATGAGAGATTAGAATTATGCTAATCTTATTGATATCTCTAGTCTTAGCATCTAGTTAACACAATGACTGGCACATAGTAGATGCCTGAGAAGTATTTGATGAGTAAGTAAGCAAATCTTCACCACAACCCTGAAAATTATGTACTACCCATTTTGCAAATGAGAAAACCAAAATTTAATAGGTTTAGAAGATTGATTTCTGCTACCGAACATTGAATAGCTAATAACTGCCAGTGAGTACAAGACTCACGTCAGTATGTTATCAGGGCACACCACAAGCAATGACTTTTGTTTGTGGTCTTATTTGGTGGTGATAACAAAAATGATGACAAAAATAATTGAGATATTTCAATTACTCAAGTGATGACCAGCCTTTTTCACGTTTTTGGTTCCTTTTTTTTTTTTTTTTTACATAGTATTAACCTGTTATCTAGCTGTACATATTCTAATGTAGCACTGTGGTACTTCCGCCTCTAGCTTACTCCATAGTAGTGAAACGTGTTACTGTAGTGTTTAGTTTTCTTGTGTTTTATTTTATTGTTCCTGAACCATGGGAGGAAAATTCATTTATGATCTATGTGTTTTTTCTTATTCCCCCAATTTTTTATAATTTTCTGTGCTGAGGAGAATAAAAATACACAAGATAAAAACATTGACCCATTTTAAAATAAAGTTATCAACATTTTCAAGCACATGTCCCTATTTGCAAACTCTTGTTTGTTAAAAGTGAAGGCTTGAGAGTATTGCTAATAACAGTAATTAAATGTGTTGATTGGCTATTTACCAATCTCCTCCACACACATATGCTTCATTTACTATTTGACACTTGGCAGCTGCAATTTGGCTAACTGGAGCCCCTACTCCAAAGAGACACTTTGCTATGATTTGCTAAACTTCTGAGTAAATAGAGACCAGAGGGCATCATTAACACATCCACTGTTCTGCCTTGGTCTTGACGGGAAATAATTTCACACTCTGAGTCACCGGGGAAGCACTCTACTTAGTGAAGATAGGAAAACAAACATCATAAAAAGTCATTGAGGAAGCAAATGCTTAGGGAATTCTCAGACTATTAAGCAAAAGCCAGGTGTAAAACAAGAATAAAACTTTAGCTGATGCAAGAAAAGCAAAAAACGATGACTTGTGCCTCATTTTTTCGACTAAGGTCTATTTTTTCATTTGATACCAATATGCCCATGGCCTCATGAGCGAACAAACAGGGAGTCGTTTAACTGAAAGTTTTCAGAAGTCTCAGGAAAACCATTCAACTCACTTCATACCTCAGCCCTGATCAGCAGATTTTTAAATAATCCTTGATTAAATATGCATTGTGTTTGTTCTTTAGTGAATAGCATCAACATTTTAAATAAGTAAATTCCATACATCAAATGAATTAAGTTTCTCTGTCAAGAGGGGGAATGATTCAGGACAAGGTCATCTTTCCCAGTAGCAAGAATTGTTTTGCTTGTTTGGCTGTTTTCTTTACCATTGGCTTCTGTTGGATTGGGACTATGGGTTATTACCTATAACTGTGACTGTGGGTTATTATCTATGACTATTAGTTGTCCCTGTAACAGGACTTTCTTCATTGATCGGAGCTGACTAGATGCCTCCCTGGTATGCTTCAAGCCCACCATCATAATACTTTGTTGCCAAGAGCACCTTTCTTGCATCTAGAGTTACTAAAAGGCTGGAATAGTGAATTTGAACTCTTTTCAATTTGGGGGGAAAACATAGGTTGTCAAATAATGTCACCTAAATACTTTCTTTCTTTTTTTTTTTTTGGAGAGGTTTTTGCTATAGGGTGCATGCGCTCGCCAGAAAGACAGAGAGACAGAAAGCGAGGAATCACCCCCCAGAGGGGATGGCCATGCTACAATCCCTTCTCCTCCATTCTCCTCTCGGGATCTGCATGCATGCACATACGTGTCCAGCGTTAGTTTAAGCCACCAGGTCTGGGACTCGAACCATGGTCGGCTAGATGAGAGTCCAGCAACATAGGCATTATGCCAACAACTAGTCCCACCTAAATACTTTCTTATTAGTACTATATTTTCTTTTTAAAGAGAACATGTTCATTCTGGACATTAAATAAGGACATAATCTTCCACAAAAAGCAGTCTATTAAATTGAATAGTAAGTTTTCCAATATGAAAAACTCACTATTGTTTTTTATCTTCTCACTTTACAATGATCTATGAAAATTTGGTCACTGCCAACACTAATTCTGACTGGGAGAATTTGGGAACCCCCAAGTTAGTCAAGGCATCATTAGTTTGAGAAAATTACATTAAATACCTACTTTTTGGGACTGGCCCGTGACCTGATAGTTAAAGAATCTGGACTCCCACATGGCCAATCACAGTTCGAGTCCGGACCTAGTGGCTTGCTTTCACTCTCTCTCTCTCTCTCTCGTTAAATTAAAAATAAATTAATTAATTTAATTAAATAAATAATTCTTCAAAAGAAAAAAAGAAAACCCTACATTTCAAAAAATAACTTTGGAAATAGTTTTTTTCTTTTCTGGGTTAAAAAATGTTTCATTTTAATCAGTTATCTTTTTTCTCTCTGTTCCTTGAGCAAATATTCATGGAACAACTACCCTGTGCCCTAAGGCTCTGTGTCAGGGACAATATGTGTACCACCAGAGATAAGTGAGGCCTTGCCCACAGCAGCCCACAGCCAGGGCTTCTGAGCTCATTTTTTCATATATTGTATAATAGTATTCATTATTCTCTACATTTTTAATCTACAATAAAAACTTAAAATTTTAGTTTTTTTCTTAAAGATGTAAGTCAATGGTTCTTTTTTTTTTCTTTTTCTTTTTTCTTTTACCACATAGCACATATACTAACCAGAGGGAGACAAAGAGGGGAAGGAAGGGTGAAAGCACCCCAATGGGATGTGGTCATACCGTGATCCCTTCATTTCTCCATTTTGTCTGGATTTGGGACATGTACGCACATATATTGGGCATGTTTTTCAAACTGCTGGGGCCAGAATTTAAACTGCAGTTGGTCGTGTGGGATCCAGCTCTGCTAACCACATGACCACGAGACCAATCCTAAGTCAACGGCTCTTAGACAAAATGTATTTGTTCTAAGGAAACCAAATCACTGATGGAAACAGCAGATTGTGGACTTTCAGTCCAAGCATCCCAAATAATCCCAATGACCTTAGGGCATCAAACATAGGCCTCGGTAGAAGACCATAAGCCCAATCTAGTTAGTACTTTCTTTTTTTTTTTTTTTTTTTTTGGAGAGGTTTTTGCTATAGGGCGCGTGTGCTCGCCAGACAGAAAGACATAGAGACAGAAAGCGAGAAATCACCTCCCAGGGGGGATGGTCACGCTGCAATCCCTTCTCCTCCATTCTCCTCTCAGGATCTTGGGAACGCACGCATACGCGCCCAGTGTGAGTTTTAAGCCACCAGGTCCGGGATGCGAACCGTGGTCGACTACGTGGGAGTCCAGCAACATAGCCATTACACTAACTGCTGGTTCCCAGTACTTTCAAACTATGTCTTAATAAATTAGCTTTTAAAATCTTTTTTATTAATAAAAAACATACATGTGTTTTCCAGATGAAGTCTAAGTAGAAACATCTCCCTACATATGACTGGGATAAAACTATGAAGCCCGATAGTTCCCCATTTTTGCCTTCTCTCTGAAATAAGAAAGAGGGTGGGGTTTGTAACCAGGTGGACTTGGGTTCAAATCCTGTCTCTAACTCTTATTAGCTGTATACCCTTAGACATCTTATTATCCCTTAATCATTTATTTACCTAAAAATCATGCATTGAGTGACATCTCTGTGCTAGGCATGATGTTAAAAACAGGACTACAATGCCTAATGAAACACTGTCCTAACTTCTGGGATTCGCAGTCCAGTAGAGACAGAAGGTGTCTCTGATCAGTGCACCAGCAGGGAAGCGCATGCGATGCTTCAAGAGTTCAGAGAGAGACACCCGCGTGACCTTAGGTGATTATAAATGACTCCTGAAAAGATCATCCTCAAGATGGATCTTTAGAAATGAGTAATGTCAGCAGTTAACTGGGGAAGCATTTCAGGCATACAGGGCTGCAGGAGTGAGAGCATGAAAGGGAGAAAGCACAGGAACTGCAGAGAGCCAGAATTTGCGCCTAGGCTTGTCTGGTTTCAAAGTCTAAGGATTCTCCTCTATGCTAGGGTGCTATAGGACTTTGCTTGACATTAGTCTTCTCCAAGCTTTGATTCAACTTCATTATTTAAGTAGATAAGAGCTGTTCAGCAGATAGATACCAACATTATTAATTATTTTATAATTATATAATTTTATATATGATTATATGATTTTATAATTAATGATTTTATAAACATATGTTGATAGTTACATGAATTATTTTATGTGTGCAAACATTTTATATAAATTATTATCCTTTAAGTTTATTTTTTCTTTAATGTAAGAGACGGAGAGACGGCTATCCCTGACAGGGTTTTGCCACCCTGCAACAATCTGCCTTATCCTCATCCCAAGTCTTCCAGTCAGCCAGGATCATGGTTTCATCTGACATGTTCAGGTCAGGCTGGGATCCAAATCCGGAACCTCCCATATGACTCCATTATCACACCAACCTGAGGTGATTATAGATGATTATAATCTGTGGGTAACACCTACTACCTTTGCCACCATAGCTGGGCCTATATTTTTTTTTTTATAATTAACATCCCCACCATTCCTTTTCAAATATACTGACACATCACAGACTAAAAATGTGTAAATGCCTCACCAGTTTGCTTCTTTCTGTTTAGATCTTGGAATAAATCTTATGCTCTCCATTTGCATAATTATAATTATAAAATTTATTACGAAAAAGGATGTTGTGATTTCACATTAGCTTTTTACGTACGTATTATCTACCCAAGTCAAGTACTGTGTGTGCAGTACCTTACCATATGCTGAGTGAGCACCACCGCGGTGCGTACACATAAAAGGGTTGGGGTAACACTAATAACATATGCTCACTGAGTAGAGTTTTATGTAAGACCCCCTGCTAGGCGGCATCTCTCATCTAATAGCCAATAATCTACTGGAACAGGTAATAGTATTGTCCTCATTTTGTGTGTAAGTAAACTAAGTCTTAGATTTTTAAGTAATTTTGCCAAATAATAGTTAATGAATATTGGAGCCAGAATTGTAACCTATGGCATTTGACCCCTAAATATACTCTCTTTGGGACCAGCAGTTGGCGTAATGGCTATGTCGCTGGACTCCCATGTAATCAACTGTGATTCAAGTCCCAGACCCAGTGGCTTAAACTCACAATGGGCACGTGTTTGTGCATGCCCAAGATCCTGAGAGGAGAATGGAGGAGAAGGGATTGAGGCGTGGCCACCCCCCTGCCAGGGGATGATTTCTCACTTTCTGTCTCTCTGTCTCTCTGGCGAGCGCACACACCCTATAGTAAAAACCTCTCAAAAAAATAAAAATAAAAAGAGAGAGAGAGAGAGAGAGAAAGAAGTATGCTCTCTTCACATAGATCAGACACTGTAGCCCCATAGGGTCTTGATGCCACAGTTTACCCCCACCCTCTGCCAGCTTGGCTCTTGGGTACACGTGTGCCCAGTGTACTCAGGGAGGCTTCTGGATGTGAACCAGCAACCTTCCCAGGTGGGTCTGCCTTGCAGATCAATGTGTTTTATCACTGTTCCACTGACTGCCCTCAGGTCATTTTCTTGAGGTGTAGTCTGAGTAACCACATGATTTAAAAGTTCCCAAAAGCAGCCAGGGTTGAAAAACACAACTTTCCCTGATCACATTGTGAAAATATTGACCAATGAACAAATTTTGGAGTTTACCATTTCAATTGTTGCTTATTTGGCTTGTACATTTATTAAGAAGAAAGCCTGCAACTGAGAAAACATGATAAATAGCTTAACTTTAAACTGTGATGTCACATTAACATATAAACTTGTATCAGTCATTGATGTCTTCCTCCTGGGAAAAATCAAAGACAGAGACAAACTAGACACTGAGACTGATGTGACTCACTAGAGAACCAGCATCCATGAAAAGATGCAACCGGAATATCAGACACGCGTAAATTCACCGGGAGCTTAAAGCCTTCAGAAAGGGATTTTAGGAGAAGAAGAGACATGGAAAAGAAGTGAATATCTGTCAAAGACTAATTTACTTCCTTTGAATATATTTTACAGCTGGCCATACACTCAATGAGCTGTTGAAACACTTTGGAAAATGTATTTATGCTTTGTCTTTAATTTGATTCTTACATAATTATTTGAGTCCATCTCTTAACTACTGAATAATTGGTTTGGTGCACTTTACAGTCTGCTAAATGTAGAACCACAAATCATTTATCATGTGTCTTTACATATTGAATGTTCAAACTCTTGGGGACAATATACATCTAAACAAAAACTGTGACCTACCGGGATACACAATGGACTGGAGTTCATCTCGTTTTCCTATTTTTTTGACAAATATTTATGACTCTCCGAAAGCTGGATTGTTTATTTCAAGAACCAAGTTTAAAATTGTAATAGAGCCATGACCACGGTGGAGTGTGCTGCTGAAACACTGCTGCACGACCTGGAGCAACACAGGTAGCCCAGATTCAATTCCTGGTCCAACCTAAAGGCTGTGCTTGAGAGGATCGCAGATAGCGTAATGGTTACATTGCTGGACTCCCACATGGCCTACCATGGTCAAGTTTTGGACGCAGCAGCTTTGACACTCATGCCAAGGTGCGTGTGTGTGCATGCCCAAAATACTGAGAGGAGAATGAAAGAGAAGGAATTGCAGCAGGGCCATCCCTCCGGGGCATGATTTCTTTCTTTCTGTCTCTCTGTCTGTCATTGTGTCTCTGACAAGTGCATACATCCTTTAAAAATGATCTCTCTTTAAAATTAAATAAACAAATAAATAAATAAAAATTTGGGCTAGGGAAAACTGAAGTAAGCCTTTCTTTCTGTCTTGAGGAGGTTGGTTATTTCTTATTTTAATATTAAAAACAAAACCTACAAAGAAAGATAGGCTATCAGAGTTCCAGTACTAAGTGGAAAATGTAGAATTATCTGAGTCTTTAATTTGTCCCAATAAACATGTGGAATCAATATTGAAATCTGAATATTAATTTAAAATAGATACAAGATAAGAATGGCTTTATTGTTTTTTTCTTTTGTTATGGTAGAATGAGTGCACGTGAGAGTGAGAGACAGATGACAAGCATCCCATGCCATAATCCCTTTCCTGCAGTCCTCCAGCCCATCTGGTCTTGGGCATTCATGCACATGCCAAGCAAGTTTCAGGTTAATCAGGCTGGGGAATCGAACTCTGATTGCCAAGTGGAATTCAGCTTCTATTAATTACCTATTGATTGAGAATAAAATGATTACATATAATGAAAACTCAAATGAGTCAACTAAAAAGCAAATATGAACTTTATTGTATACCAGCAATGATGGCTACATAAAAATATAATGGTTTGAAAAAAGATTTATTCACAGTAGGTAAACAAAAAACTACAAAACATTTAAGAATAATTTAAAGAGGAGTATGTGAAAATAAATGACAAAAAGCACAGAAATTATTGTAACATAAAGAAAACGCTAAACACTTTTTTTTTTTGAGAGTTTTTTGCAATAGGGCATGTGCACTCGCCAGAAAGACAGAGAGAGACAGAGAGACAGAAAGCAAGAAATCACCCCCCAAGGGGGATGGCCACACCGCAATCCCTTCTCCTCCATTCTCCTCTCAGGATCCTGGACACGCACTCAAACGCACCCGGCGTGAGTTTAAGCTACCAGGTCCGGTGCTCGAACTGCGGTCAACTATGTGAGAGTCCAGCAACATAGCCATTACACCAACTGCTGGTCTCAATGCTAAACACTTTTGTTCCTTTTAAAAATTTTGACAAATCAGTCTCACAGGAAAAAAAAAGTTAAGATAAGTTTTTGAAACTAGGAGTGACTGAGACATCCTACCTTATCCTATACTAAAATAAAACATAATCCATAATGTTTTTAAAAATGTACTAGAATAGAAATTTAGCCAGAACAGTGAAACAAAATATATAGTCCCAAAACAAACTGTAGAAGATGGAAGAATTTAACAGTCTCAAGAGATAATCAGATTCATGAACTAAAACTTATACACAGAAGTGTGCATTTGAATTTCACTTATCAACTACCTTCACCTAACTTATTCATGAGGAATAAGTCACTATAATTAAATAAATCTAAATCCCTTGTGATATTTCAGGTTGACCTGAAACAGACGACATGAGGTATATAATAGAATAGTTCAATACATATCAATGCTTATAATTTAGGATGTTTGCCCACAGGAATTACAGAAATTTACTGGAAACCTCTTTCTCCCTTCTGTGTATATCATACTGATAGGTATGGCTAGACACTTCTAATAATAACTCCTGTTGTCCTTCAGTTTAGCTGCTCTGAAGGATAACTGCCTCTCATTCTGTGAACCCTGGAACCAGCGAAGTAAATTCATTTTATTCCAGATAGCCTGAATTTGGAATCCTTCTACATAAAGTATAACTTTAAAAGACAGTAAAATCCTTCCAGACAGTTTGACTTTGGTAGCAGGCAATAGACTGAAACTGTATTTAATTCTAATTATTTTAAAAAGTGGGGGAGGGCCACCAGGTGGTGCGGTAGTTAAGGCACTGGACTCTCAGTAGGTGCTGTTCAACCACAGTTCAAGTCCTGGACTGGGCAGCTTGAAAATCATGCTGAGCAAATGTGCATGCATGCCCAAAATCCCAAGAGAGGAAAATAGAGAAGAGATTGTGGCACGACCATACCCCCCAGGAGGTGATTTCTCACTTTCCCTCTCTCTTTCTCCAGCAAACATGCACCCTATGACAAAAACCAAATTAAAAAAAAAGAAAAAGAAAGTAGAGACAACTAAACTGGTCAAAAATAGGAAAAAGGTATTAAAAAATATTTATATCCATACAAAGCAATACTATAAAGCCATAAAAATACAATATTTTAAAGGATTTTAAATGGTATAATTATTTCCAGGAAGTGAACTATGAGTTGCATTTTGAAATTTTAATATTTTATGGTATTTTCTTTTTATATTTTTCTAATTTCTTACAATTTAGAGAATCAGAAAGCCCTAATTTTGTTTTTTTAGATGTTTTTGCCATAGGGCATGCATACTCGCTGGAGAGAGAGAAAAACAGAGATAATGAGAGGAAAAGTGGAAATCACCCCCCAGGAGAAATGGCCACACCACAGTCCCTTCTCCTCCCTTATCCTTCTGGGATCTGGGACACACACGCACATGTACCCAATGTGATTTTCAAGTCACCAGGTCCAGGATTCAAACAGTCAACCATGTGGGAGTCCGGCAACATAACCACTATGCTATCTGCTGTCCCTGAAAAACCCTATTTTTTCAAAAGAAAGAGCAAGGCCTTTAGAGGTTAGAATATATATTAATAAGGATACAAATAGTAAATTAGATGTAATTTATTTAGTTAATAACATTCAATGTGTACTCTCAGTTGATTTTACAAAATGTCATATATGCAACATTATTTACATACGACAAAGATGCATGTATACTTATTACAGAAGTATTCCAAACTGCAGGCCCTGATACAGCCCTATTGAATCCACCACTGAGCCCCTGAGGATGGCTGTTCTGACAGCTCATGGCGGTTCATCTAAGGCCTGGAAAAGCTCTTCAATGTGTAGGTGCTTACATGCTAGATTTACAAAGCTTCAATATATATAGTAAAAAAAAGGCAAAGATCGTACCTACTCTAGCCCAAGTAGGAAACGAAATATAAACAGCGTAATTGAACTCACCACACATACTTTGATTGAAATCACTGAGAAAAGATCCATGTAGTTGTTGCATGTGGTTTACTATGTTCTGTTCATACATCTGATCACCAAATTTTGCAAAATAGTAACATACAGTAACGCTATGGATTTGAGTTTAAAAATAATTTACACCTAGATGAATCTTTTTGAAAAATTTTACCCAGTAGAATCATCTTCAGTGCTTTTCTAAACCAAGGATAGAAGAAAGCATAAACCATTGGATTAAAAGTAGAGTTCAAATAGCCAAACCAAATCAATGCATCATTCAAAATGGGTGGAATAGTGTAGTCCAGGAAAGGATCCATAACCGTGCAGACAAAGAAAGGACACCAGCATATTAGGAAAACTCCCATCACGATCCCTAATGTCTTCGCGGCTTTCCTTTCTCTGCTTCGTGAAATTCCATTTTTCTCTTCCAATCCAATTTGAACCTTCTGGTTTGCATCGTGAATTGATCTTGCCTGTGTTTTAGCAATTGAATATATTCTATAATAGACACACAGCATAATAGACCCAGGTATATAGAAAGAAGTCAGAAAGGCCAGGACCCCAGATACTTTGCTAAAGAAGACAGAACAACCTCCGATGCAGTGAACATGTTTGCAGTACAGCTCTTCGACTCCTTTGAGGTTCAGCTCTGGAAAGATCATTCCAAACGCAAAAATAGCAGGGACACTCCAACTAATGAAGATCATCACAATAATAACGAAAATGCTGATTCTGGCCTTATATCTTAATGGGTCACACACAGCATAGTAGCGGTCAATAGAAATGAAAGACAAGTGGAAAATGGATGCTGAGCTCAACATAATGTCCGTGCTGGTGTGAATTTTACAGAAGACATCTCCAAAATACCAGCAGTGTTCCACTGATCTCACCATGCTGTAAGGCATGACCAGGCACCCCAGCAGAAAGTCTACAGTGGCCATGGAATGAATAAGCCAATTGGTCGGGGTCTGAAGTTGCTTGAAGTGTGATATGGAAATGATAACTATCAGATTGCCGACCAGCGTGGTCAGAATGATAAGCACCATCAAACTGTACAGGGAAGCCCGGACATCATTTGACCAGTTGCTTTTCACACAGGAAATATTGATTATATTGTGGCAAAATGGCATCGTGCCTGAGGACTGTCCACCCTTTCAGTTTCCCCTTTGTATGTAGAGTAATCTTTCTCCCAAATCCATAATCAGGTTAGAATTCTTCTGCTTTTATTTTTTCTTACCACAAACCTAGGAGGAGAAAGAAAAAGAATAAAGCATCAACAATTTGATTCGTCTCTCTTCCAACACATTTAACTATTACTTCTCGTTGAAGAATAATTATTTTGGAAGAAGTTTTATTTCCAAGTTCAGGTCAACTAATATTTTTAACTTTTATTTGGAGCTAGACATTGTGCTAGAAATACAAAGCTGAATTATTAGGTCTATTGGGGCTTGGAAGACAGTACCGCATAGACCAGGGCTTTGACAAGCTGAATTAAAGAAACGACCTCAGGACCAAGATGTCTTTCTCTCTTTCCTCTCTCCCCCACCCCCTGCTGTGCCTCTTGATCTTTTTTTTTTTTTTTTTTTTTGGAGAGGTTTTTATGCTATAGGGTGCGTGCACTCGCCAGACAGACAGAGAGAGACAGAAAGCAGGAAATCACCCCCCCCCCCAGGAGGGATGGCCACGCCACAATCCCTTCTCCTCCATTCTCCTCTCAGGATCTTGGGCACGCACGCACACGTGCCTGGCATGAGTTTAAGCCACCGGGTCTGGGGCTCGAACCGCGGTCGACTATGTGGGAGTCCAGCGACATAGCTATTACGCTAACTGCTGGTCCCCCTCTTGATCACTGTTGATCCTCTTTCTCTTCGGAAGTGCAGAAAGGGGTTTGCTCCATTGCCTAAGAACTGAACTCACCAAAGAGAAAAACAACGAACCTTGGCCCCTCCCTGAGGTTTCAACTGAACTCTTACTGCAGGAAGGAAAACTGAGGAATTTCAACATATCTGGCAGATTTCGTCCACCGCCCAGGCCCATCCAGCTCCCAAAGACAGTCATTTACTTGCCATGATCTGTGTATAAGACTCAGTATTTCCTGTTAAAAATAATCTATCCTAACATGGCCTGAAATCTTCCCATTATTTTCCTCTCTTCTGAGAAAGAGTATTTAAGCCTCAACCACTTGGCCCCTCATGAGTTCATATTTTCTTTTTAATTGCCAGGGGACATATGTGCTTACCAGAGAGAGACAAAAAGAAAGGGAGAAAGCACACACCCCCCCCCCCCCCCCCGCCCACCAGTGGGGCATGATCACCCTGCAGTCCTTTCTCCATCTGCAGGGATTTGGGGCAAGCACGCACACATGCCAAGAGTGTTTTTTAAGCCACTACGGGATCTGAACCACAACCGGCCACATGGACTCTGGCTCCCTTAACCACTAGGCCATGAGATGGGTTCACATTTTCCGTGACTCCCACCACATTGTCTTACAGAAATAAAATCTGTTGGCCTTTTCCCTTATTACATTATTTTATATAAGCTTATTTATTTATTTTTCTATAAGAAAGAAAGACAAAAATGGAGGTGAAGAGAAGAAGAAAAGAAGAGAAGAGGAGGGGAGAGAGAAAATAGGAGAGAGGAGGAGAGGAAGGGAGAGGCAAAGGAAGGGGAGGAAAAAAAAGATAGTTTGGGGTAAAAACTGTACATCTCTGGCAACTAATGAAGCTCTACAATCTATCACTATGTTTTGAAAACACTAGAAATTGGGCCAGCAGATGATGTAGTAGTTAAGTCACTGGACTCCCACAGGGCCAAGCACAGTTTGAGTCCTAGACCCAGTGGCTTGAAAATCACACTAGGCATATATGTGTGCACGCCCAAGATTCCAGGTGGAGAATGAAGGAGAAGGGATGATGGAGTGGCCATCACTCCTGGGGACTGATTTCTCACTTTCCCTCCCACTGTCTCTGTCTCTGCTCACCCCCAAAAGGGAGCACATGCACCCTAAGGCAAAAAGAAAATGCTAAAAATTAGCAACAATTCTTAGAATTCCAGAGGTCCGACTTGCTTTTCATCTCTCCCTTGCCTCTGGGCTGATGGTTCAAATCAAGACCACATAGAAATCTGAATTTACCCAAACAAGAATTGGAGAAACAAAATAGTTAGGTACCAAAATGAATATTTTAATAAATTTGAAACACTTCTCCCTCCTGTGTCCTATTTTCTATTCCCAGGAGGAAACATACCCAAAAAATCTGTAAGATTTATCAGAATATACACACAAGTCTATTCTGTGAACGAAGAAACAACAAACTAAAACTATCAGGTTATTTGAACTGAGCAGTATTTGAATTTTAATTAAAATTTCACTAAAAGTGGTTTTTTCACTAAGCAATTTAAGTGTACATGTAGCTAAACTCTATTAGTTAAGTTATAAATCTACTTAGATTTCCACTATTTCCCTCCTTTTATTTTATTCTTTTATTTATACTGTCAACTATTAAAGGAACCGAGCAACACCTTTAATCACTGTTCAGTTATCTTTGCTAATTACTGACTTGAACACATTCCTACCTAAAGTCATATTGCGTAGAAACTCAGCAGGAACTAGGGCTCAAAAGAAGGTAAAGTAGAAATAGAATAAAATAAATTGTTCACTTCTGGAAGAGGGAATTTACAGAAGATAAAAAAGGCATTAGACAACTTCCTATGTTTTGTTCTTTGTGTATCAAAAATATTAAGTCAGTTCCAAAATAAAAGTTAAAAAGAACTCAGAGACTTTCTCAAATCATAGTACTGCATCTTGGTTTCAGAAAATAGAGCCTTAGAACCAGCAGATGGCATAAGGGTTACATCACTGGTCTCCCACATAGCCAATTGCAGTTCAATTCCTGGACCCAGTGACTTAAAACTCATGCTGGGTGTGTGTGTGTGTGTGTGTGTGTGTGTGTGTGTGCCCAAGATCTCAAGAGGAGAATGGAGGAGAAAGGATTACAGCATGACCTCCCCCCAGAGGTGATGAGTGATTTCTCACTTTCTGTCTCTCTCTCTCTGTCTCTCCAGAGAGTGCAAGTGCTATATAACAAAAATCTCTCTAAAAGAAAAAAAAGAAAGAAATAGAAAATTGAGCCTTAAAACATGTATCTTAGAAATTAATGCTACTTTGATAAACTAGTTTGTCTGCCAAGCTTAAGGAATATGAAACACCATTATTTGTATGAATATTTTTGAAGCATTATACTTTGTTTTAAAATTGATTTGTTTGTATAAATAAATGTCCTGTGATAACAGTGCGTTAAATAAGTTAGATTTGCTGATCTAAAGATCTAGCGAGATAGTATTTTTATTTCTTTTCTTTCAGCTTTAAAAATTTACTAGCTAGAAACAATTATTATCTGTCTATACAACTCTCTAGGTTGAACAGACAATGATTACATGAAAGTTAATAAATCTCCATTTGATTACCTAGCTAAGCAAACAGTTCTGTGCAAATGATCTAATCACCTGTTCAAAAATGACATATGAATTCAAAATACATTGGTAGGAGTTACAGTTGAAAATAGATTTGTCTAGCAGGACAGGAACTCACTGGTAAAGTGCTCTGACTCCCCAGAACGAGGCTGTGAGCTCTAATCCCATGATGTCCTTTGTTCCTGGTTCTATCAACATCTATCCCTAGCTGCTCAGACTTTTCACCCCATATTGCTCTGTACATTCCCTAATCTGAACTTACCCCACTCTACAATTACTCAAAAAACTCTTCCAAGTGTGCCTTCTGGAAGTCAAGGTCGTCATTCTACTTTCTCAAATTATTTTCTGTTTCCCTCTCTTTCTTCTAACACTCTCTCCCCTCAAGATGCTTCCTCCCCTGCAGTCTTGCCAATGGCAGCTGTTTTCTCTCCTACATCCCTTTAATCCTTGAATATTAAACCACATAGAGGAAGGGGAAGGGTCTTCTTGTACTCACTGCCATTGAAAGTCACTGTGCCTCCTCCTGAACCTCTAGCCCCCTGTAAAATTTGAGACTCATATCTTCAAGTTGTACTTCTTGTTGCAGACGTCCACCGATTCTAAAGTCACCTCTGTATGTTTGAAGATATCAGCTCCTGCCTTATGGTCTCTCTCCACTGCCCCACCTACCACAATTCTTACTCATTATAATGTCTACCTAAATGACCCTTCCAATAACAGACTTCCAATTCATGAATGCTGGTCTTCCAACAAGCATTTCCTCCCCTCTAGTTCATCTCAAACTTCCATAGTCCTACACCAGGATGTCATTATCAATAGCGAGGCTCATCGAAATTACTGGTTTCGAACCCATTGCTGCTAGTGCTTCTTTTCCAGCAAATAAATTTTCAACCCATGGGAGGCCCTCAGTTCATTTATTTTATCACCTTTAGTTTTTTTTTTTAAATATATTTTATTTAACTTTATTTTAATTTGACCAGAGAGAAACAAAGAGAGCGAGAGACAAAGTGAGAAAGCAAGCTGCCAGGTCTGGGACTAAAACCATAGTTGACCATGTGGGAATCCAATGCCCTTAACTACCATGCCACCTGCTGGTCCCCTATTTTACCACCTTTTCATTGCCCTTCATTTACTTGAACCACAAGTTTAGCTTCCACATTTTGTGGCCCTATCTTAAGCTCACTTCTATCAGTGTACTTTCCTGTCTAAACCTGAACCCTCACTACATCCAGTATCCCTCTCCATTCTCTCCTGCACACCTGCAGCTGAATGTGGTGGAGAAAACACACACACTGGCTTCCTTTTAAATTTGTAACAAACATGGGCCATTAGAACTGCTCAAGAATCTCACTTCATTGTGAGGTTACAATGAAGTATAATCTTCATTACACTTTTCATTCTCTCCTCTTGAGATGACAATGTCATGCTTCTCCTTCCCGGAGTCTCAAATACCTTCCCTCATCAGCACTCTCAACAAATGACCTTGCTTCCTGTTTCACTGAGAAAGTCAATGTAATCCAAAGAGAATGTCTGCTCTTACCTCTTTACTCACCAACTTACACCTGTTCACACCCTCCTACTACGAATTACCACAAATAGAGAGAGTCTCTCTCATCACAGGCCACCCCTTCCCATGGGCCTCATACCCTTCTTTTCATGTCTAAACAGGATATACCCTCCAATTCTCCTCTTCCCCCTGTATATTCACTGGTTCTCTTTTAAATATTCTCAGTATTCAAGATATGTAGTAATACTTTGTGTCTTAAAAATATTATTTGTTTAAAATATTTTGATGAATGTTTTTAATTTCAGGGATTTAAAAAATTTGCTATAGGGCACATACACTTACTAGAGAGAAAACGAAAGAGAGGGAAAGTGAGAAACATGGCCTTCTCCTCCATTCTCCTCTTAGAATTTTGGGCACGAACACACATACGACCAACGTGCTTCTCAAGTTGCCAGGTTCAGGACTCAAACTGCACAGCTGGCCATATGGGATCCAGCTGCCTTAACCACCACACCACCAATTGGCTCAATTTCAGAAATTTAAAAAAAATAAAAAAGATAGAGTATCTTAGAGTATCTGCAGTTACACAGAGAATGAAAATAAGATGGCTACAAAAGATTGTATATCTGTACTATTCAATGGCAGAGAAAAATGTATGATCAATAGTTGTCAACTCTTTTCTTTATTAAGATGGTCTTGATATCTGCTCCTCTCCCCCTTAAAAAAAATGGTCTTTAGAACACAACAGTATGCTTAATGACATAAGCAATTTACATTTTAGTTTAAAATTCATGTTTCTTAAAAACAAGTGAGAAATGTTTGTCAGGCTGGGACTCTGAGTAAAACTGGCCAATGTAGCTCTTTTTCCACCCCAACATCCAGCGAGAAGCCAGAATACACGTGCATCTGAGGTGGGTCTAGCCTTTCCCCTTCAACTGGAAAGCCTCTGCCCCAAACCTCTTTTTCTGGCCCAACACCCAGCGAAAAGCTAGGCTTCTCACACTCAGAATTAACTTTAAGAAGGTGGGAAGTAAAGTATAATCCATCAGATAACCAGAAACCAGAAATCTTGTGTAGAGGCACAAGAAATTTGGGGAAACAAGAAAATAACTCTTTCCCAAGGGAAAAGAACAGTCCTTCATCATCCACAGGCAGTACAATGGAACTCGTGTAAATGTCAGATAAAGGATTTAGGATATCCTTAGTAACAAAGCTAACGAAGATGCAAGAGAAGAGAGACAGCAAACTCCAAAAAATGTAAGAGAAAAGAGCTGAGTTACAGGAAGTGAGGAAGTTCTTCCACAATCTTAAAGAGAAAATACATACCATAAAAAAGAACCAGATGGAACTGTTACAATGAAAGCTGTAATGAAAGCTGTAATACAGGAAATCAAAACCTCCCTTGAAAGTATGAAAAGCAGATTAGATCATGCAAAAGAGCTAATCTCAGATGTAGAAGATAGAACCTCTGACCTAGAAAAATTCACCAAAAAGTCTGAGAAAATAACCAAAAAAAATGAGAATAACATATGAGTAATACTAGATACCATTAGATGCCTAAACATCTGAATAATCGGTATCCCAGAAGGTGAAGAACCTAATCAGGGCATTGATAATCTATTCCATGAAATCCTGAAAGAAATCTTTCCAAACCTGGAGAGTCATTTAAATATCCAGACCCAAGAAATACAAAGGACCCCACATAGAGTCAACCAAAGGAGGTCTTCTCCAAGGCTCATCATAGCCTGATTGAACAAAACCACAGAGACAAGATACTAAAATTGGCAAGAGAAAAACATGAGGTCACTTTCAAAGAATATCCCATCAGACTAACATCGGACTTCTTATTGGAAACAATACGAGCAAGGAAAGAATGGGAAAATATATTCAAAGTGTTAAGCGAAAAACAATTTCAACCAAAAATACTATATCAGGCAAGATTATTCTTCATGTAGGAAAGATAAAAAAGATTCTCAGATAAACAAAACCTGAAAGAATTTACCAACACCAGACCAGCTCTTTGAGAAGTTCTGAAGGGAGTACTATTCCATGAAAACTAAGACAGACAAATAAGAGAACAAAAAATGACCAAGAAAAAAAAAACAACTTAATGGTAGGGACAAGTTCTGAAATATCTATAATAATAATGTTGAATGTTAATAGAAAGGTCAGACCACAGTAACACTGCAAATTCAACAAAAGGGAGATTACAGGAGACTGAACCGGTGAAATAGAATTCTATGATTTTTTTCTAAAATGTTAATGATTTTCTTCCATGCTTTGTCTTCCAGATTTAAGGATTTTTGTTTTCTTTTGAGTTGTTGAGTTCAGCAATTTGTTCAAAAAATAATAATTTTTTTAATTGAAACATAAACTTTCTCCCCTCCTGACCCCTTTGCAACGGAAAATACTTGTGATCATTCCTAGTTTGTGGCAGAATGGTTATTTGCATAAGTTTAATAATACAATAGTACCTGTTGCCTTGCATCAGAAATTGAATTCTTACAGAGCTTTGTGTAAATAACAGATCAAATTGAGATTAACTTTTTTTTTTTTTTGCAAGTGAGTTTGTTTGTATCTCTCTTTAGTAAAAGGGGAAATGGAGAGGGGAAACGGAGAGAGGAAAAAAATGTTTTAGAAGAAAATTACAGTGCACTTACCACTAGATTCTAGCTTTGTCCATACTTTAACATCTTTCGTGAATCAATAAAATGTGGGAAAAAAATAGTTTATTATGGAAGGGAGGGAGGAGAAAGGGGAAGGAAAAAAATGGGTAAAACTATATTTAATTGAAAAATAAGGTGTTTGCTGATGATAATGTATATAGTAATATCTTTGTCTTGACTGACATGCATGGTATTTGTGTTGGAAAAAAGATATGTATACTGTAAAAATGTGATAAAACATAAAAAATAAATAAATAAATGGTCAATGTAATTATAATCACAAAGCAGTATTAAAATATGAAAAATAGGGGACCAGCAGATGGCATAATAGTTATATCACTGGTCTCCCATGTAGTCAACTGCAGTTCGAGTCCCAGACCCAGCGACTTAAAACTCACACCAGGTGCATGTGTGCGCGTGCCCAAAATCCTGAAAGGAGAATAAAGACAGCATGGCCATTCCCCCTGGGGAGTGATTTCTCACTTTTTGTCTGTTTCTCTCTGTCTCTCTGGCAAGATGACCCCTCGTGTGTATGTGCATGTGTGTGTGTATGTGTGTGTGTGTGTGTGTGTTTGTATATTAGCATGGTAAATAGATAGTGAATAGTTCACTCAAAATCTCAATAGTGTTTACTCAGAGGTGATAAGATTGAAACTCAAAAAAAGAAATTATTCTAAACAACAGCCAAAAAGGAAATTATATTATATTTTCACAATTTTTTTTCTTGGGTGGGAAAATAATGTGTGAATTTTACTTCCTTCCCTATTTTCTTTAACATATTCTAAGTTTTCTGCTGTGAGAATGTGTTTCACTTTTATAACTAGAAAATATTCTATAATAAAATTAAATAAAATACTTACAAATAGAGTTTTATTTTTAAAAAACTATTGGTTAATAATCATTAATAAATTTATATTATGTGTGTTTCTTTAGTTCATATAATTCTTTGCATGAATTCTTTATCCATTTTACCTTCATATTAAAATTATATTTTTTTAAGTTTCTTAATTGAACCATTGTTTTTGTTCTACTCTGCACATTTGGAAACAAAATTAGAAATGGACTTGATATTAATCTTATTCCAAAAATGTGTTTGTAACTCTGTAATTTATCAAGTATTTTTTGTTGAAATACCAGATATTGTTGCAAAATATTTATTTTTAAAGAGTAAAAGGGACAAGAGATATAGAATTCCAGACCCAGCAGCCTGAGAAACATGCCAGGTGTGTATCACACATGCCCAATAATCCCAACAGGATGGAGAGATGGAGGAGAAGGGATGGTGGTATGACCACATCCCAATGAGGAAGTTCTCTCTCTCTCTCTCTCTTTCTCTTTATGAAAGTAAATGTACCCTCTAGCAATTAAAAATAAAAGGATTTTTAAGTTAACTGAACTACTATATAGCATATACACAACATATATACACACTAAAGTATAAAATCATTTGGAAATATGCCAAAATTTTTCTCACCAAATAATATTTACGCAAATAAAGCTTCAGTTTTGTTGTCTAATATATAATAACAATAAGGTACATTTAATTTCCAAATCTATAAAAGTCTCCATGGAACATTCTTACATTATGTTGAAACTAGCCAGTGTGTATACAACATGAAATTTTCTTCTTTATCTACAAGAAAAGGGAATAAAGAAAAATGTTTCAACTTTTCAAATTCCTAACTTTCCACAGATAAATTTTTAATAAAAGAGAAACATTTTGAAAAGCACATACAAAGCAAGCTATTTAAAAATACATAATGAAGGAGGGAAACTAGGGAAAGGGGGGAGAAAAGTAAAATATATATTAAAAAAAACACAATAAATAAATAAAATTTTTAAATACATGATTTTTTAAGCTTCCCTTGCTAAAGCAGATATTAAGTAACTAAATTACAAAACCTTGTCAGTCTTTGCATTAAATAATTCTAAATTTTAATAAGTGAGTAAGTATCAAGGTATTGACTAGTCTCATTATCTTCAGCATTCTCCCTGAAGGAGACCACGCTAGGCCTCCAGCTTAGCTGCAAGGGTTTGGTGTGGACTTTTGGTGAACTTAGACCTACCTTCTCAGGTAAGAGTGAACAGAACCAGTGGACGAGGGGACAGCAGAAATGCTGCCTCTGGGCCCAGGCCATCTGCATCTGTCTCCTGTGCACCTGCTGCTCTACAATAGGCCACAGCCAACAAGACAGAATGACGCAAATATTAAAATCTGGAAAAGATAAGCTGATAATAAACCCTCTCCAACGAGCCAACAGTATGTTATTGAGAAATATACTAGGAGGTGCTTTTATCCTAAACTAGCATCAGGAAGTGAGCAAACTAAATAGAGTAGGTAAATACTATTACGTTAAAAATAATTCCAAGCAGGGGCCACCAGGAACAACAGTCATGAGTGTTAACATCTACAAATGAAAACACATGTCCATTAAAATGACCTTAATTGGTGATTGATTTGAAAGAAATGTACTTCTCTCTTAGATCTCTGTACAGAGGAAAGAACTATTATCGCTTTTTAAAAAACTCATTTTCAAAGCAGGTAACTTGTGCCCATGAAAGGAATGTTTTTAAAAATCAGAACATAAATTCTGTAACATCTTATAGTTAGAAAACACTTCATACATTTTTTTAACTACAACCTTTAGGAAGATGTACATTTTATATCTTGATTCAATGCCCATGTGCATTTGCATCCGTAACAAGGTCAAAGTTTCATTAAAAAAATAATAAAACTTTCATTTAGTTTACTCAGATATTTCCTATTTTTATTCCATTTTATTTTAAATTGGTGGGGCTTATAGCCCAATAATGTTACTAACCACAATTAGAAAAACACTACCTTAAGCTTTGCGCAGTGGCAGTATCGTAGCCAATGGGGTTTATCCGAGGCGCGATTATTGCTAATAGATAAACACCACCTTAGAGATTATATGGTTACATCTATTTATCCCATCAGTGTTTAAATTCTTATATAAGAAACTTCCAAAATGACCCACTCACACATGGAACCAGAGTCTTCAACATAGCAAATGAATAGCTGAACAAGCACAGTTTCTTATCTATTCTGTTACTTTGCAACAGAAAATTCAAGGATCTTTATGACAGATTATCAGTTCCCACTCATCACCCTCCAAACATTCATACCTTTGTCTTTTCTTCATGAGAAGTAGAAGGTACTTTCCTGCCCTTTGCATCTAACGTGTTTCAACAAAAAAATATGGATTGAAATTACAATGTGCCAGTTCCAAAGCTAGTCTTAGATTGGCCTCTCACATTTATGAATGCTCTTTGTCCCATCACCAAGAATAGAATACACCCCACCCAGCCCACTTGCACAAGGAGGTTTGAGAGACCTGTGAAACGGAAGGTGACATGAAGGTGTACAACATGAGGCAGAAGCTACCATAGTTAACTTTGCAAATCCAAGAGCAGGAGTTGCTATTATTTTTAAGGTACCAAGTTTGGAGGATATTTTTTACACAACATTATCATATCAATAACAAGCTGAGTCAGTTATATTTCTGAAAGAAGATACCAGGACCTACTGCCCCATTCTCTTACCTTGGGTTCAGTCCTGAAATACTGATACAATGGGTCATCAATAATCTATTATAAATAGCCACCAGCAGATGGTGTGATGGTTATGTTGCTGGACTCCCATGTAGTCAACCACAGTTCAAGTCCCAAACCCAGTGACTTAAAATTCACGCACATGCCAGGTACATGCACATGCATGCCCAAGATCCCAAGAGGAGAATGGAGGAGAAGAAATCATGGCATTGCCATCTCCCCAGGGGTGAGTTCTCACTTTCTATCTCTCTGTCTGTCCAGAAAGCACACACCTCCTGTAGCAAAAATCTATCTCAAAAAAAAAAAAAGCCATTTTTAAAGACAATCATAGCAACAGCAAAAGAACATACAATGAAATTATCCTTTACTAAATGAAACTGACCTTTTACTGAGTGACTGTAACTCCTGCTTCAGAAATTTCTAGACAATATGCTAGTTCAATAAATAATACTAAAGATTGATTTTTGTTAACAATCCATAGAAAATAGCGTTCACTTTCTGAAAATGAGTTTAATGTGGCTGGACTCATACATATACCTGTCTTTCTGAGTTTTCTTTGTAAGTAAGCACAATGTTATGATTTGTGTTCCTCCAAAATGTATGTGTTGAAATTTGGTTTGGAAGGTATCAAGAGGAAACTTACTTGATTGTGGTGTTGAAAGGGAGGACCTTCAGGAGTAATTCAGTGTTTAGGGTGGGGCACCCATGACTTGATTCCCGGCGGGTTTATAAGGACAGGGAATGTGTTCGGGAGGAACGCATGGTTACACACCACTCTCCGCCCATCCGCCCCCCCCACCATGTTGTCCCAAAGCCTCATCAAGTGATGCCCCTGGAGCTTGAACCTCCAAACTGTTAGCTGAATAAACTTCCATTCTCTTAGATTACCTAGACTCAGGTGTTTTACTAGGAATAGAACAGACTAAAACACACCATATCCAATGTATTGGTGTTTATTAAGTTCTAGAAAATGAAGAATGTTGTCTGGTTTGTTCATTACTCTCTTCCCGTGGCCTAAACTAGTGCTTAGCAAACCACAGATGCTCGAAAACTATTGACTGACTGAACGATGTTGAATATTTAATAAACTATTTATTTTAAAAAGCTCTTAAATCAAAGGATTACATTGCTATGGAATTTTCATAATTCCAATCATTAATTACAGAACTACACTGTAAGTCAATAATTTGATGTCCTGTTTGTTCTTTTTTTGAGAGGTTTTTGCTATAGGGCACGTGCGCTCACCAGAGAGACAGAGAGACAGAAAGAGAGAAAGCGAGAAATCACCCCCAGGGAGGATGGTCACGCTGCAATCCCTTCTCCTCCATTCTCCTCTCGGGATCTTGGGCACGCACGCACACGTGCCCAGCATGAGTTTAAACCACTGGGTCTGGGACTTGAACTGCAGTTGACCACATGGGAGTCCAGCGACATAACCATTACACCATCTTCTGGTCCCCTGTTTGTTCTTTTAACTAGTAAGTTTATTTAATTGGATAAGTTTTTCTTTCAGAAATAGTTCATAGTGAGTTAGACACACAGATACATATTATTATCAACAGTTAATTTTCTATCTTTGTGTTTCTTAAATGTTTTGCTTTTCTTTTTCACTTTGATTATTTTAAAAAAGCTTTATTTTGAATGTCTACAGTAAACACAACATACTTCCATGATAAAAAAGACACTGAAGAAGAATAAAATTTAAAAACATGTTTGTTATTAACTAAAGGATTTTAATTGTCTATATGAAATCATTTACTAAGATTAAATGAAAACGTGTTGTATTTGCTTATTCTGAATGTACCCATTTTGTAAAGTCTGAGGTCCCCTTCGCAGATTCAACTACATGTAACTTAATGTGTGACATCTGTGCTGGCTGTCACAAAGACTTTTCAGACAGCCTTTGTAATTCCATTTAGAAATTCCTCTTTTTGTACCTCAGTTTTTATTTGGAATGACTCAATGTAATTTTAATAAATGATGTTTCTGTGGGTATGTTATTGAGGTTTTTCAAAATACATCTTTTTCGTTTGTTCTGTTTTGCTATGGGGCACATACGCTTGCCGGGGTGAGACTGAGAGAGAGAAAGCAAGAAATTATCCCTCAGGAGTGATGGCCACACAACAATTCCTTCTTCATTCTCCTCTCAGGATTTTGGGCATGAACAAACATGCATCCAGCATATTCTTCAAGGAGTCTCCAACTGCTCAGTCAGCCATGTGGGATCCAGCCACCTGAACCGCCACACCACCTACTGGCCTGAAAATATATCTTTAGAAATTATTTCTATGTGAAAATAATACTAATTGAGCATTACTATCAAAGGAATTATGCTAAGTGCATAACTATCCTCAAAATAACCAAATGCAACAGGTATTATTATTCTCACTTTACAGATTATGAAGAGTTGAGGAGAGTTTAAGTGTTTTTTTTTCAATGCCATTTTATAAGTGGCAGCCAGAAATCAAGCTAATGCCTAATACCCATGTCTGTACTGTTAAAGATAATTCTGAACCACCTCCAGAGGCCAGCTTTGAACATGCTTAGCAGCTGATTATGGGAAAAGATATTGCAATCTCACATACGCACTTACATAAAGGAAAACTAATTTGGTAAAATGGACTGAGTGAAGGGAGGAGGGAGTTAGTAGAGACAGTTATTCTCAGTAGCATTATCGCTTCCTATGCATATTTTCTTACATATGGGAAAAGGTCTTAAGAAAGTCAGGAGTGTCTCCACCAACATAGGTTAGACCAGTGCTTCACAATAAGGGGGGAGGGGGGAGGCTTTTTGCTGGGACAGTAGGCATTTGCTAGTTTGGTTAGCCTGAAAGCAAAAGAGTTTTTCAGCTACTGGGATGAACTAGAAGGAAAGAAAGAATGAAGATGTAAGGAGAGGTATTTTAGAGGTCAGAGGCTCAGAGGGGACCGGATAAGAAATATGGGAAGCTTTGATCCTTGAAGAGAAGGGGAACACTTCCCTTTCTTGCTGTTCTTTATTTCCTGTTTCAGTTCTCTAGGGATACCATAGCAAAATACCACAGACTGGAGGGCTTTAAGAACAGAAATTGATTTTCTCATGGTTCTGGAGGCTGGTGGTCTAAGATCATGGTGATACAGGAAGACTATGATGCAAGAAGTTGGGATGCGTGTGCCCAGTACCCAATGTAGGAACAGCAGCAATCCCGATTTTCATCTCATATTCATGAAGAATTAGAGACATAGACACAGAAGAGGAATAGTGAAGTGGAGAGCTGATTAAGGGAAGATCAGAACTCCCAGATAGGGAGCGGGCCCTGGAAAACGGGCTGCCAATGAAACACTAAGGCAAGGGGTTTTTATCTGTGTCAGAGGGGCTTTGTCTGGGCTTCTTGTTTTTATTTAGGCTTGTTTAGTCTCTGAGAAGCTGACTATGTGAGAAGAGAGAAGTGGTGTACAGGAGGACTGGCTATCATTGTGGAAAGCCAGCTCGCTGACAAGCTTAGTGCTACTGAAAAGGAACTTGCAGGGTGCGAGTTGCCTGCAGGGAGTGCTGCTATAGGATGGAGGGAATTGAGCTGCAGGGTGTAAAATCCTAGGTTCTTCAGGTTCAGATCTCTAAAGGATTTGTCCTGAGATGTTCTAAGAGTGAAAAAAAAAAAAAAAAAAAAAAACACAAACACACGTAAAGTAGGAAAAGAGACGTTTTAATAGAAAAATAAAGATTTCTAATCTGAACGGCATGTGGATTGACAGCTGCCAGAGGACAACTGCATTGGGCATGAGACTAGTTCGGTTCTACTTTTATCCTGAGGGTTGGTAATGAATATTTAACAGAGTAAGTTCTGTCGTAATAACTGGCTTCTTTGTTTGGTTTCCCAAGCTTTTTCTTGGGCTTGCATAGGTGAGGAATTGTATTATCTCATCACACATACCCAGGGTGGTCTCTGAAGGAATGAGCATCCGTATCTGGGTACGCTGTCCAGATGTTGATTTAATGTTCTATGCTAATGATGAATTCTGTGTGTACATCAGAGACAACAGAAGGAAGATAATAACCGTGCTGGTGCCAAGGGCCAGTTGGGAAGGGTGGTCTAGTTGCAGTTCCTGATAGGCTGTGAATGATGATGCGAGCTGTAAAACAGCTCTGGTTGTCAGAAGCCCACTGTGTGAGCAAGCGTGAGAGCTGATGTTTGATCTCTAGTGAGAACAATGAATGACCCTTCTTAAAAGCTTGACCAGAGTGACTCCATTTGGTAAATTGGCTCTATCTTAATATGTGTGTGTCCATTTCCTATCATACTGATTCTTCTTTGGGGGGGGGGAACACAAGTTATCCAATAACACCAATGTATCAATTTCTACTCATCTTCCAAAACTCAGTTCATATGCTACTTTCATCTTACACTCAGAAAAATCCTTTCATTGGGACCAGCCGTTAGCATAATGGCTATGTCGCTGGATTCCCATGTAGTCAACCGTGGTTCAAGTCCCAGACCCGGTGGCTTAAAACTCACGCCGGGCGCGTCCCGAGAGGAGAATGGAGGAGAAGGGATTGTGGCATGGCCATCCCCCCTGGGGGATGATTTCTCACTTTCTGTCTCTCTGTCTCTATCGGTCTGTTTGGCGAGCACACACGCTCTATAGCAAAAAAAAAAAAAAAAAATCTCCAAAATAAAAAAAAAGAAAAATCCTCTCATCTTTCCACTTTTTAGCACTTTATCTTTTTATGCTATCTTGTAAAACAGTTATATTTTTCAGAATTTGCTTTTATATATGAAATAATAATGTATTACAAAGATGTTCGTTCATATATATAGTCTAGCTGTGTTAGTGATTATGTAAGTGGAACTGACATTTGATGATGTTAACTTTACTTGGACCTTTTCCTTTAATGCTCATTATCTTTACTCAAAATATTGCTTCTTGGGGCCACCAGGTGGCATGGTGATTAAGAATCTGGACTCCCACCTGGCCAACCTCAGTTTGAGTCCTGGATCTGGCGGCTTTCTCTCTGTCTCTCCCTTTCTGTCTCTCTCTCTCTCATGAGTGTGCACGCCCTGTAGCAAATTTTAAAATAATAATGATAAATAAAATTAAATAATTCCTTTAAAGTATTGCTTCTCATAGATAAGATAGCTGGACTTTAGAATCTTTATAAAGTAAATGGATTAACATAAATAACCTATAATTTTATTTTTCTTTTGTTTCACATTCCATCCATCAATTTTTTCATTCATTTGCTTACTTATCCATTAAGCAATTATGAAGGAAGACGCCTCTACTCCTCTATGGCAGTTCAGGGTCTTGAATATAATGGACAAGACCATGTTCCTATTGTCCTGGTCTACATTCACATTCTAACCTTGAACAACCATCAAATTAAATTCAGTCCTTCTGCTCTTGTTCCCCTGCATTTGACATCTAAAGGCTCAGTTTGCAATCATATTTCAGTGAATCTTTTAGACTATCCTCCTCCCAGTTTACTTGCAGTCAGTTCTTTTCAGTTTCCCCCAGGCTATACCTAGCCTCGACATCTCAGTATAACTTCAGTATAACGATATACAGCTAAACTATTAGAGAGTATCAGATGGTATGATTCGAATACTCCATGAACCTAATAGACTGCCCTAAACCATCTTGCCTGATAAAGAGCAAGCATACCTGAAATCACCTCCTTGGAGTAACTTCTTAGATTATGCTGTTCTTCCTGGAACTTTTCTTTAAAAATGAATTTATCCTCTGTTGTATTTTATTACAGTAATTAATTGGGACTGTATCATTTATTTCACATTTTCCACAATGGTTTTGATGTGAAGCAATGAATGAGGAAGAAATCCTCTGAGTATTACACCCCTTAACATTAACAGACATTTTAGCACGAGTTAGTTTATGAGAACAGAGCATCTGGGTAACAGAGTATTAAGATAGTGAGAAGCGTTCAGGATAAATTTGGAGGTCTATACACTATAACTGAGGAAGTTATTCCATTAGGGGAATTAAGGTATCAACACAGGTCCATTTAAAATGCTCTGAACTGTTGGAAAAGGCTCTGAAAGTAGATGTACAGGGGAAAATGTAACTGGCACAGATACTATTTTCCAGTAAAATAGAAGAAGAGTACCATCATCAGTCAACACTATAAACAAATAAAATTCCTACAGATGTTGAGGAATTCTGAAATCCCTAAATAAAGAGTACAGGGTCTGCTTTTGCCTTAAGAATTGTGGCCCATAAGTCTGTGGCAATTACAGTGGCAGCTTTGCCATTATAGCATGAAAGAACATAGTCAATAGGAACTTAATAAATGTGGCTGTCTTTCAATAAAACTTTATTTATAATAAAGTGTTTACTGGACCTTGCCTCAGACTGTAAAAAAGATGCTATGAGATTTCATACTACCAATTAAAGCAAAAGGGTGGGAATTCAAAGCCATTTCACTAGTAAAAGTCTTTTGATTCTGCTAAACATATAGAGGATGACTAGGATAGAGTCAACGCTTGCAATGTAAAGAAATTCCATTGACAAGAGGCAAAAATAAAGAAAATACCAACCTTTATCATTGCATTTGACTCTTACATTTGGGCCTAGCTGTTTTCTGCTCTTTTAACTCAGCAACAAACTGTGTAAACTTCTTTGTAAGCTTTCTATGGACATGCTTGGTTATTTCTTGGAAACTGTTACAGAAGCTACTACTGTTCTGAAATGAGTATGCATCTGGCTTAGCAGTAAGCAATCAATCACTTATGGAGTACCTACTGTGTACCAGGCCCTCAATTGCATGGTCACATTTAATCCTCATGCCAACTCTGAAAATCTGGAAACATTATTCTCAATGTAATTAAAAAGAGTGATGCTCAAGTTCCCTATGAATTGGGTCTCATAAATTGGAAAGCCAGGAATCAAAGGCAGGCCTAACTTCAAAGTTTCATCCCTTTGTGCTGCCATTTTATTTCTCCCGTTGGTGCAAATGACTAGGCTCAGTCTAGTTTATATATCATCTTTGATGAGTTCAGTTAAAGTGGCTCAATTTCTAACAGATGGATCACTTCGCATGGAATTCATAGAAATGAGTCCCTGTACTTCCAGTACAGAGAGCCTAAAGGGAATAGGACCCTGACATGAAGCAACTTTGTACAATCTATCTACTTTTTGACTACAAAGAGTATTAAATTATGTATTTCCATAAAGATTAAGCTACAGTACAGTTCAGCAAAAATAGCCACTATGATGACCAGTGCATGTATAAATATAGAGTATGACAACAATCCCTTTTATAAGCCTTGCAAAAGATAAATCATTCACAAGCCTGGGACCCAACAACCACCGAGGCAGTTCACTATGTAGGCTCATGTAGATCCCTCAGATCAAACTACTGTATGAAGGCACTTTTATCTAAATGTCTGAGCATATCTAGAGAATTTATATATAAACATTTTAGTATATTTGAGATATTCATAGGTAAAGGGCCTAGCATGGCCCCTACAGCAGTAGAAACTCAGTATATAGTAGTTATGGAAACTAAATGTGGAATCTAAAAACAAAGTGCTAGGGCCAGCAGGTAATGTGGTGGTTCAGGTGCTGGACTCCCACATGGCCAGACAGGGTTCAAGTTCTGGACCTGGTGGCTTGCTTTCTCACTTTGCCTCTCTCTCTCTCTCTCTTTCTCTCTCTCTCACTGTCTCTTTCTGGTGAGTAAACGTGCCCCACACCAAGTTAAAAAATAATTATAATGGGACCAGAAGATGGCGTAATGATTATGTCACTAGATTCCCACATAGTCAGCCTTGGTTCAAGTCCCAGATCTAGTGGCTTTAAACTCATGCTTGGCATGTTTGCGTGAGTACTCAAGATCACAAGAGGAGAATGGAGGAGAAGAGGAGAAGGGACTGCGGCATGGCCATTCCCCCTGGGGGGCGATTTCTTGTTTTCTATCTCTCTGTCTCTCGTAAGAACATGTGCCCTATAACAAAAATCTCTCTCTCTAAATATATATGTGTGTATATATATATATATATATATACACATAATTATAATAATAAACAAAATTAAGTAAATAATTCTAAAACAAATAATAATACTTCAAAAATTATATTCAGTTCAGACCCCTGAAATCAGACCAAATGTTATTGGGTCTTATAAATCTCCTAAAATGCCTTTCAGAAGACAGGTTGACTGAAAAACAAACTCACCTGGTGCCCCCCCCCCCCCCCCCCCGTTCTTTTCATGACTGTTACATGTGGAGTTTTAAAAGATTGTATGCAGATTTTTTTTGGCCACAGGAAATGGGAGACAGCGTGTTAATGAGGCATTCAGCTAATGCATTTCAGGAGATCGAGTTTCACTTTTGAAACCATCCTTAAGAAACTAGACCTTGAACGTTCATTTTATACCAAACTTCTCTGACCCAAAAGTTATATTCACCTGAACGTGTAGAGGGCAGCCTTCTATAAATTTCTCTAGAATGTGAGTTTTTCTACTGGGTCCCATTTCTACCTCCTCCCAAAGATCCTCAAAAGGTGGAGTGACCCAGGATGAAGCATCTTTATGCTCCCCACCCACAACCCCACCATGGGAAAGGAAAGGCTGGAAAAACTAGTGGATTATGCATTATGTTACTCAGACCCTTCTTGCATCTTAGGAGCTCCTGAAGGCAGAACTTGAATATACCACTGTGCAGGGACTGCCTAAGCTTGGCTCCTGTCAACAGTAATAAAGAGGAAAAATAAGAGGGGAAGCAGCAGGAGAGGAAAAAATAAAAGGAAAACAGGAGAGGAGAAGGAGGGGGAGTAAGCATGGAGGGACAAGGAGAAAGAAAAGGGAAAGGAGAAAGAGAAAGAAGGGAAAGAGAAAGAGATTTTCCTAGCTCTATACTATTACCGGACTGAGGTCATTACATAAAATCACTTGTTTACTCCCATATCACTAAACAACAGATACTATTTTTTTTTAATTTGCTGTGGGGCTCGTGTGCTCAACAGAGAGAGGAAAAATGAGACAGCCCCCCTACGGAGAATGGCCATGCTACAGTCTCTTCTCCTGAGTTCTCCTCTCAGGATTTTGGGCACATGCACACACCTGCCTACTATATTTCTCAAGCCACTGGGTCCAAGATTCGAATTGTACAGTTGGTCAGGTGGGATCCGGCTACCTTAATCACCACACCATCTGGCTGGCCCAGTATTATTAACAGATACCATTTTAAACCGTTGCTTTATAAGGGAGGAAATCGGCAGTTCAGTATGTGGCTCTTAAGGGGTGTCAGGGAATTTGATTCCAGATTTATATGACTCCAGAGTTCCAGCTCTTAGTCACTACCAAGAATTTGGGAGAAACAAACACACACACAACAAAATTTGAACAAAGGGTTTTCCTTTCTCTACAGTTTCTTCCACAAACCCTCCAAATACCTGGAGAGGGAAAATTGAGATTACTACATTAATGGGAACTTTACTGAACACCCATTTATGAATGGGTGGGTAGAGAAACCTCATTAATTACTTCCTAAGCAGATGGGATAATAACAAACTAATAGTAATTTCAAAATATTTTAGAATAGTATTTGTAATTGTCTTAACCACAAAAAGTATTATAATATTTTTTCAGCAGTCTCAGAAAATAATTTTTGTACATTTCCAGTAAATTACAGGCAAATACTGAAGGGGGTATTTTCAGGCTGTCAGATTTTATTCTTTTACTACATTGCTGTTACACTTGATCTCTACAACACCTTTCCTAGTACTAAGTACACATGACAGCAGGCGTTTTAATTCATTTTAACTCGTGTTACAATAGCAAATAAGCTTCAATTAATTGTTTTTGGAGTGAGATGAATTTCACTATAGACAGGAAGAAAAAAGTCCGCTGATTTGTGACCAATTTCAGTTAAATCAACATCATAATCTGTTAAAAGAAAAAGCATTCTGTGATGCTAATAGATTCATAACTCAGTTCAAATGTATCCAATCGATGTAGCTACAAAGCACAGTTGCCCAAGCATTAATTATTAGATAATCTACCACCATACTGACAGGTGGGCCCTGTTTGCTTTGGCAGACGTTCAAAGTATCCAGAAAGTATTGATGGCTAAATACTGTTCACACTGATAAGAGTTTTTGCCATCTTTCTGCCCTTGGACCACCACATGGAACTAATTTCAAAACAGAAGGATTAAAAGAACTCACTCTTCTGTTAATATATTTTCATTTATCTATCTAGGCTTACCTCTCAAATCTCATTCTTAAGGTCTTCCATCTTCTCTCAGTGTTTCAAGGAAAATTTTTATTCTCTATGCCACGTCAACACATATAATCAGCTAACTGCAATCCTTGTTCCAGGGTGTATACACGCTTTGATATTGATCAGGTACTTTCACCTTAGCCCTTACCCTGCCTTCTATCAAAGTCCGTAGCAATTAAAGCTACCAGACTGACTATGAGAAGAATGACTTCTCTCTCCTGTGAAGGGAAGGATACAATTGAAATTCAGCTTTAATAATCACCGAGCAACAAATCGATGTCCAATGTTTACTTCAAAGAGAATTAACATAGAGTCCCCGAGGAAGCCGCAGTCCAGCATGGCTAGGTAAGAAGGTATTAAAGAACGAGCTTCAGAGCACAGCGGTTAAGCGCTGCACATCGGAAGTCAGACACCACGTGGTCTCCAGTGTTTCACATTTTAGCTTCTGGGGCTTGAAGAACATGCCAGGCACATGGACATGTGTTTGTCCCTCAAACCCTGCTAAAATGGAGAAACAAATAAACAAAAAGGGTGTCATTATGACCACACCCCATGGGGAGTAGGTGCTCTCTCTTTCCCTCTGGTGAGTGTATATGTCCTACAGCAGAGGGGGGAGGAAGGGAAGGAAGAAGGAGGAGAGCGAAAGAAAATGCTAGCTACCTCAGTGGGAGAGAAAGCACTGGGCATGACATTGAGGGATTCAGGTTGAGGATCTAATATACATAGGATATGAATCGAACACTGCTTTCTAATGCAAAATGGAGGAAAACATAGCTACCTACTAAAACTTAAAAAAATGCACTGTAAATTATAAAGCACTATACACAAAACATCAATGATGCCTTTATATTCTCTGGGCAAGGAGATACAGGTAAAGTTGCCTTCAGATCCGTGGAAAGGCCAACAAAGGTTTAAGCCTGGCGTTAGCTTTGCCCTTAAAGGAGTAGGCAGTGTTGGCTTGCAATGGCAAGAACATGGGGTTGAAGACGTTAATGAGGCAGAAGGCAGGAAAATAATGTTGTTACAGATTGGAGAATAAGACAACAGCAATAGCAGCCCTGGTGATTTATGGCAGATGTGAATCATTTATTTTGATTTTATTTCTTTTCTGTTCTTTTTTATTTTTAGAGAGAGATTTTTGCTATAGGGCACATGCACTCTCCAGAGAGAACGAGAGAGGCAGAGAGAAAGAAATTGAGAAATCACCCCCCCCCCCCCCCCAGCGGGGATGGCCATACCACAATTCCTTCTCCATTCTCCTCTTGGAATTTTGGGCACACATCCACACACTCGGCATGAGTTTTAAGCCACCAAGTCTGGGACTCGAACTGCGGTCAACTATGTAGGAGTCCAACGACATAACCATTACACCATCTGCTGTCCACCATTTATTTTTATTTTAATATGTTAAGTTAAAGAAGAATGCAGGACAGAAGGCTTTGATGAGCTTTTATTCAGTGATAAATATTACTAGTCCTCATCAATATTTATGAATCTCTTTTCCTTCCTGGATACACAAAGAAATTACACTTCTTACTCCATTTAAATTGGGTATGGCTGTATGTCTTGCTTTGTCCTGTAAAAATGTGAGTTGAAATGACATGTATCACTCTGAATGAAAGCACTGAAGAAGCAGTGTGTAATTTCTCCACAGCCTTTTTTCATGTTCCAGAAATTAAGAAAGCATAGGTTGATAAGAAAGACCAGATCCATAGCCTGGAGGTTAAGGGAGCTGGCTCCCACATGCCCACCTGTGAAATTCTTGCCCTGGTGGCTTGAAAACCATACCAGGCACATGTACATGTGTTCCCCAAATCCTGACAGCAGGCAAAAATGAAGGAAAACGAATTGTGGTGTGACCACAATTCTCTCTCTTCTCTCTTTCTCTCTCTGTCTGGATAGTGTACCCTCCCTACTGCAATGGGAAATATATATGTGTGTGTGTGTGTGTGTGTGTGTGTATGTGTGTATGTATATATATACATATATACATATATATATACATATATATATATATGTATATATGTATATATATACATGGAAAAGGACAAAACACAGAATAAAGAGAATCACAGGCAATGACCCCTCAGTAAGTATTCTCGGGTCCCACCTCATCGGACAATCTTTCCCATGCCAGTTAGAGCACACGTGTCCTTATGATCATAGCCTCCACATGTCCCAGCTGCAGCCAGCTGTTCAGCCAGCCTATCCTGGTCCAGCCTCTGAGCTCCACTCTCCCCAGTGTCCTGTCTCCGAACTGCACACAGCCCCATCCATCCAGGTCAGCTGTCAATAAACCACAGATCACAGGGTTCTGTAAATTGTTAAACTATTCATGTCCTTGTGGAGTAGGAGCCAGACCAGAGCTCTCCAGCACCCATGCCCAGGAAATGTCTGACTCAAGGAAGCCCAAGTTCTGCAAAGTTAGTAAAATTCTCAAAGCCTTCACGCCCAGCCACTGAAATTTGAACCATGGTTGGTCTGTGAGACCAATAGCATATGGCAGACATGACGTCACTGCTGTGATTAGATTATGAGAAATGGTGGTCTCCATCCTAGGGGATCTCTCTCTCTCATCTCTCTCACTCTCTCTCTCTCTCATATGTGGTCTCTCATCACTCTGGGAGATGCCAGCTGAGATTCTGTAAAAACTTCAGGTACCTTATAGAGACCCACGTGGTAAGAAACAGAGGCCTTCAATGAAATGCCAGCAGGGAACTGAGGCTTGTCAATAATCACGTGAGCAACTTTAGAAGCAGATTCCTCAGCCCTTGCAGAGCCTAGAGATGCCTGCAACCCTGGTGTTGGGTAACTAAACTTTAAGAGAGACCTTGGGGGGACCAGTAGTTAGCATAACGGCTATGTCCGCTGGACTCCCACGTACTTGAGCACGGTTCGAGTCCCGGACCCGGTGGCTTAAACTCACGCCAGGCGCGTGTGTGTGCATGCCCAAGATCCCAAGAGGAGAATGGAGGAGAAGGAATTGCGGTGTGGCCATCCGCCCTGGGGGGTGATTTCTCGCTTTCTGTCTCTCTGTCTCTCTCTGTCTGTCTGGCAAGCGCACATGCCCTATAGCAAAAACCTATCCAAAAACAAAAGAGAGAGAGAGAGAGAAAGACCTTGGGCCAGAACATCTTGAAACTCAAACACTAAGATTATTTTAAAATGTGCTATGTGGATAGGCCACCACTTGAGAGAGAGTTTGACTTACAAGATGTTCGTTGTTTGGGGGGCCAGCCAGTGGTGTATTGATTGAGGCACTGAACTCCTTCATTGCCAACTGCAGTTCAAATCCTGGACCTGACAGCTTGCTATCTTACTTCTCTCTCTGTCTCTGTCTCTGTCTCTCTGGTGCATGCAAGTGCCCTATAGCAAATTTTAAAATAATGGGGCCAGCAGATGGTATAGTAGTTACATCACTGGACTCCTACATGACCAACTGCAGTTCAAGTCCTGGACCCGGTAGCTTGAAAGTCACACCAGGCCCTGGATGTGCCTGCATGCCCAAGATCCCAAGAGGAGAATGGAAGAGAAGGGACTGCAGCATGGCCATCCAGCCCGGGGAGGGGGGTGGTGATTTCTCGCTTTCTCTCTCATTGTCTCTCTCTGTCTCTCTCTCTCTCTCTGTGTGTCTCTCTCTCTCTCTCTAGCAAGTACATGTGCTCTAAGACAAAAAAAACTCCATAAAAATATTAAATAATAATAAAAAGTAAAAGTATATAAATCATTATTTAAAAAATATGTTCTTTGTTTCACTAAATTGTATAATGTCAAGCAATTCTACTGCTACTGAAAAGAGGATATTTACTACTGCATTAAATACATAATTTCAAAAAATGTGACTTTCTGGTTTTCTAATTTTAGAAGATATTCAATCATCTAGTGATTTTACTGTCATGCCATCAGCAATTCTTCTCTAAGTGTCTGCTGAAGTCTTGGAGACTCAGGCTAGTTGGATATTCTTATAAGACAACATGTGTTTCAAATTTTAAATTGTGGTAGAAAAATTGTGAGGGAAGAGAAAGAGGGGCACTAATTTCTAGGTCTGCCATGACAATGTACCACAGTCTGGATGATTTAAGCAACAAAGATTTATTTTCTCATGATTCCAGAGGCTAGAAGTCCAGATCAAGGTGTCAGCAGAATCGTCTTTTTCTGAAGCCTTTCTCCTCAGCACGTAGAAGGTCATCTTCCTCTGTGTCTTCACGTGGTTTTTCCCTCTGTGTGTCTTTTCTACTCATTTCTTACAAGAACATCAGTCATGTTGGCTTAGGGTCTCTGCCAATTACCTCAATTTACCACCTGAGTTCAGGTACAGTCACATTCTGAGGTCCTCATGGGTAGGATTTCAACAAGCGAATTTGGCAAGGAAGGAAAGGAACACGATTCAGCCCATATATACTAAAATGGGAATGATACAGAGAAGTTTAGCCACTGCACAAGGATGACATGCAAATTCGTGAAGCGTTCCATATTTTTTAAAGGATATAGAAACACCATATATAGATGTAAATACCAGATACAGTATTGTGAAAGAGGAGGGTCTGAGGACGGACATTTAGAAGAAAAATAGGGAGGTAAAGCGTTAATGGCACAAAGAAATGTGGTATTATCTGTTGAAGATATTTTGTAATTTTATCAACTGCGATAGGGAGAAATGTTCACCTGTTGAAATATCCATTTTGTAAGCCAAATAATAATGTGATTGAATGTATAAAAGAAAAAGAAATGAAAAAAAGAAAACAGAATCATATAGTTTATATAAATAACTCTCATAGAAACCAAATAAAATTATTAGAAGTCTTAAGCAGAACTAAATGAGATATATGCAGACTTTTCATAAGTGTATTTTATAATAATTTTCTTCTGCTTTTTAACTGTAATTTGAATTTCTTCTGCATAAAACATTAGTAATACTGGGGGCCAGCAGGTGGTGTGGTGGTTAAGGTGCTGGAATTCCCACATGGCTGACCACGGTTCGTGTCCCAGCCTGGTGGCTTGCTTTCTCTCTCTCTCTTTCTCTCTCTCTCTCTGTCTTTCTCTGACCAAATTCATGTGAAATAACAATAATAATAAACAAATAAAGTAAATAATTCTAAAAAAAAATTAGTAATACTCACTTGACACAAACAGTCCAATTCTAAGAAAGACCAATATGGGCACCAGCAGTTAGCGCAATGATTATGTTGTTGGACTCCCATATAGTTGACCGTGATTCGAGTCCTGGACCCGGTGGCTCACACCGGGCGCATGTGCATGCGTGCCCAAGATCCCAAGAGGAGATTGGAGGAGAAAAGATTGTGAGGTGGCCATCCCCCCTGGGGAAAGTGATTTCTCGTTTTCTCTCTCTCTCTGTCTCTCTCTGTCTTCCTGTCTTCCTGGCAAGCGCACAGGCCCTACAGCAAAAACCTCTCCAAAAAAAAAAAAATGAAAGCCCAATATGCAAATACACTTTTTTTCTTTAAACCACCTTATTAGGTATTATTTTAAACCCATGTTATCTGGTATGCTTGTTTAAATAAAGAGAAATGTGAATTAATAACTTGCTTATACCAGAGACCACTATTAGCAAAAGTCCAGACCAATGCCTCTTTTCTCATTCATTTTTCAAATTATCTCAAATAAAAAAGAAAAATGTAAATAATCTACCAACATAAAAAGTACACAATAGACGTTGCAATGATGAGTGTTATTTGTAGTGTTTGTGCTACGAACATTGATGGGGCATTTGATGACCCGTCCTTCTCGTACAACCTCCCGAACAAGGTTACTGTTAAGAGAGGTCTGGATGTCGGCTTCAGGCTAAGCAAGCGTCCGTCACTGGATACCTGATGAAAACAGAAAAGTAGAATACATCTTTAAGTTACACAAGCCCACGGCACACTTTTAAAATCAGTACAGCTAGATGGAGAAATAATAAAAATATTGGCCAATTATTCTTTTCTATCAGAAATATTGAAATGATGGGACCAGCAGTTAGCGTAATGGCTGTCGCTGGACTCCCACGTAGTCGACCGCGGTTCAAGTCCCGGACCCGGTGGCTTAAAACTCACGCCTGGCGCGTGTGCATGCGTGCCTAAGATCCCGAGAGGAGAATGGAGGAGAAGGGATTGCAGCATGGCCATCCCCCCCGGAGGGTGATTTCTTGCTTTCTGTCTCTCTGTCTCTCTCTGTCTGTCTGGTGAGTGCACGCGCCCTATAGCAAAAACCTCTCTTAAAAAAAAAAAAAAAAGAAATATTGAAATGGGCTAGCAGGTGGAGTGGAGGTTAAGGCACTGGATCTCACATAGCCAACTGTGCAGTTCAAGTCCCGGACTGGTTACTTGAAAAATTACACTAGGCGCAAGTGTATGTGTGTGTACCCAAAATCCCAAGTGGTGTCTCTTTCTGTCTCTTTCTGGTGAGCACATGCACTCTAAAGCAAAAACAAAACAGAATGAGGAAAAAAAAAAAAGAAAAACAAGAAATGTGTGAAATGTTGCAAAGTATAGGAAAAACTGAAGGCTAGCCCAGAGCATAGCAGTTAAGCCCTGTGCAGGGAGCCAGATCTCACATGGCCAACCGTGATTTTGAGTCCAGTGGCTTAAAAAACACTGTGTGTATGTGTGTGTGTGTGTGTGCATGCTCCAAATCCTGATGAAATGGAGAAATGGAGAAAAAGGATTGTGGCGTGACCACACTCTGCTGGGAAGGGTCTCTCTCTTTCTGGTGAACATATGTACCTTCTTGCAGAGATAGAAAGAGAAGGAAGGAAGGACAGAAGGAGAGAGAAAAAAAGAAAAGAAAGAAGGGAAAAGAGAGAGAGAAAGAAGGAAAGAAGAAAGAGAAAGAAAGGAAGGAAATGAAGCAGAAAATGCTATGGACCTGACATTGATTTATTTATTATTGAAATGTCTGTAATCAATATCTTATATTGTACTTACCTGAGGAAGCATCCCATGAGTTACTAAATATCACATAAAACAATGATTTCAGTAGTATAGAAGAGAGAGATCTAGTCCTCTGAGCAGGTAATGTTCCTGAACTTTAAAAATGAAAGTCACTTTCTTACTAACATCAGCCACTGGAATTCTCTCTCCTTCAGCTTCTCCCACCCTCTGCTCCCAGGCCATTCTAGTCTTTGACCAACACAGTGAGAAAGGCCCCTCTCAACTCCCCTAGGCCTTCGCTCCCAGAGACCCTAAAGAGCCCTGCTGGGACTGGTCCTGAAACTATTCTTGTCGAATCATCTTCCTATTCCACAGACTTTCCATAGGCCAGGCTTTTCTCTTCATCCCCAAAATAAACTCTACAACAGGACACCAAAAAGTTCATGAAAAAAATGAAACTAAAATGCAAATATATTTTTTTTGGTGCCAAAAAAAATTTGGAAATCCATGCATAGTGTTTATTTTCCACACACTTGTTGAAACCTCCCCCCCCCCATATTTCTCTATTCTCAAAGACACATGGATTTTTTTTTTAAGTTTATTTATTTCTTACACTGACTATTATGTTAAGAATTTCCAGAGAAAGGGGCAGATAGTGGTACAGCATTAAAACAGCACACTGCGCTAGGTCGGCTCACAGGAAAAAGAACCTGGTTCACATCTGGAGACCTCCCTAAGTGTGCTGGGCTCACATGACCCAGGGCTGGCTGAGGCTAGGAGTGGAACGCAACATCAAGATTCTGTCGGGTGTGCTGGCTCTGTCTTTCTCCCTGTTGCTCATAAAAGGAAGCAGTAGGTAGATAGGTAGGTAGGTAGGTAGGTAGGTAAGTAAATAGAAAGACAGAATTTTTAGAGAAGGAATTCAAGTCATTCATGATCCTCAAAAATAATCTTGCCCTTTCCAAATGGAGATTTTTATATTTATAAGCATTCAGGTAGGTTTTGAATTCAAAAATGCCTGCTCTTACATGAAATCAATTGGCAATCTCAAGTAAAGTTTCTTACCTGAAATTCCCCAGGTGCAAGCTGAATTTCACTCAGCAATACCTCTGGGAAAACATACTGGGTTCTGAAAGTGCCACTCAGGGAGAACATTTCAAACCGGGTGGAAGCCGTTTCAACTGAGTCCCCACAAGTGTTTAAGTCTGTTGTTTTACACTTCAACAGAGTACAAATCTAGGAAATTAATGAAAATCGGTAAGTCGTAAGAAAGTCATGATGAATATGTTAATTAGCAGAATTTAATAATTTCACAATGTAGGGCCAACAGATGGCCATAGTGGTTATGTCATTGGACTCCCACATGGATGACTGTGGTTCGAGTCCTAGATTCAATGACTTGAAAATCACACTGGGCATGCGTGTGTGTGTGCCCAAGATTCCAGGAGGAGACTAGAGAAGAAGGGATTGTGGCTTGGCCATCCCTTCCAGGGGTTGATTTCTCACTCTCTCAGTCTTGTCCCTCACCCTCTCTAGTGAGTGCATGCACCCTAAGGCAAAAAACCTCTCCCAATAAAATCATTTTACAATGTGTACATATATCAAAACATCACATCGTACATTGCAATTATACCAACGTTTATATATTAATTATACCTTAGTAAAGTTGGATGGAGGACCAGCAGGAGACATGGTGGTTAAAGCACTGGATTCCCACATGGCCAACTGGACGGTTCAAGTCCCAGACCTAGTGACTTGAAACACATGCTGGGCACATGTGCGTGTGTGCCCAGAATTCTGAGAGGAGGCTGGAAGAGAAGGAACTGCAGCATGGCCATCCCCCCGGGGGTGATGTCTCATTTTCCCTTCCTCTCTGTCTGGTAAGCATACTTGCCCTATGACAAAAAACATACAACAAAAAAATTTGGAGACGATTTAAAAATTAAAAATAAATAAATAAAATGGTGGCTGGTAAAATGTCAACAAATTAATTAAAATAATCTCCTGACACAGAAAAATGCCTATGCCCCTTTGTTTCATAAAATAATATTACTTCTTAATTAGGTATATCAAGCTTACTGCTGAAGAATACAATTAGTAATTACAAAATTAAAGACTTCAGACTCCAGTGCTTTCTGCAATTCCCTGCCAAACAGATTAACCACATAACGAGACAATTGGATCCTTGGCTCGTAGCCAAAGACAATTATACCCTCATTGTTCTCAAGTTAGCAATGTTTTTAGACATTTCTTAAAGGTTTAATTTAGACAATAGATTAATTGCCATCTTATTCCCTATCTCACACAATAAAAGAACTTTAGAGTTATAATGTTTCCCAGAGTTGAACTAGAGCCAATACCTGTGATCTGGAAAATTCACATCCTCTATATCTGACCAAGGACTGAAACAGTTATGAGAGAAATGTAAAACCTATCGATTATGTTTTTCTACATGCCACTCATAGTGCTTTCACAATCTGTGATGTTACATTATGCAAGAAAAATTTCTATTATTACCAAAAACTACTTCCTAACCCAGTGAGAAAAGAGAAAGAAAAAGAAGTAAAGGTGAAATAAACACCCTTCTGCCATTTTACATTTATATATTACATCAAACTTCCCCCAAACCCTATAAAGAATATATTATTTTATTATCATCATCATCATCTTCACTTCTGGAACTCAGTCAGTTCCTCCTGTGATGTGCACTAATTGTGCATGGCGCTTTTCCTTTGCAGCATTTGTCGCTACTAAAATCAGATAGAAATTGCCTTCGTTTTCTGTTTGATTCATGTCCCCACTAGACTCAGGCTCTACGGAGACACTGACCACATCTCTCTTGCTTATCCTAATATCCTCAGACTCTTAGCAAGTACCTGGAAATAGCCAGCATTACATAAATATTTGGTGAATGAAAATAAATCCATGTGTTATGAATGAGGTTAGCTAAAGATTTAAAGAGGCTGACAGGCTGGTCCAAGGCCAGGTGGCTCCTATTTAGTGAAGGGATGGATTCAATCTGGATTTTCTGAGTGCAGAAGCCATGATCTCAGCATGGACCTTGAGCCCCATGTGTTTAATTTTTTTATTTTTTGGCAGAATTGTTCTTCCCAAACTGTTTCTCCCTGAAGTTTTCTCGTTACACTAGGGAATTGATTTTACATTCTAAAAGACAAAGAGTCTGGCTGTTTGGATGACTCTCACCTTGATGAGAGGATACTGGGAGTGACTCAGGAAGGAAAAGCTCCTAAGTGCATCAGGTAAAGAGAAAAAATTTCTTTTATGAATTTATTCCTTTATTCATTTATTTACTCAGTTATTCTTTAAAATATATAGGCTGCACCTCCTTCCCACTCCTAAAGCAATTGTTCCAAATCATTACTTTCTCAAACCTCTTATTCAAACTGTTTACCCACCTTTTACCACCCCCTACTCTCAAATGACACAACTACCTCTTTCCCCACTTCCTTATAATTCTTACAGAATGGTAGGTACTCACTACAGAATGCTTGGAAAATTTGTGTGCTATTTCACATTAACCTCTTTCTTTCTCATCTCTCACTTGGTTAGGAAGTAGTTTCTGGTGCTAATAGAGATTTTTCTAGCACAATATATCATCGTAGATTATAAAAGATTATGAAGATAATACAATACTAAAATCCCTTATTCTCAATACCCAAATCCAAAATTCTCTGAAAATAAAGGATTTTTGTAAGCCATTTGACATTAAACTCTAACTTGAACTAACACCAATTATAATGTATCTATTTAAGCTATTTAGCTATTTATTTTCATGTCTTCCAGCGGATGTATTAATGTGTTTGATTCTTCTGTGCTGCTCCTGGCTCTGCTCCTATCAGGTAATATGTGTGGTTGTCTTTATTAAATCAGAAAATTCTTAGTTCCAAAATATGCTATGGGACCGATGGTTTGGATAAGAGGTCACCACCCAACAATACCAGCAAAGGGCTTGGTTTTCCTTGAGCGAGCTCACCTACCTCAGTACCAGAGAGGGATGTCCCACTGCTCTTGCAGCCAAATTTGGCTAAGTTTGGGTCCTTAGTACTCCTGCAGCAAAACGTGCTCTCTATGTTCTATCACATGCCAACCTATATGAAATTATATTTTGAAAGTCTATCTCTAGAGATGAAATTTCTCAAGAAGAGGGCCTTTACTTACTCATATTTCTTTTTTTATTTTTTTCTATTTAGATTTTTTGCTATAGGGCACATGTACTTGCTGGAGTGAGACAGACAGAGGAAAAGAAAGAAATTACCCCCATAAGGGATGGCCATGCTGCAATCCCTTCTCCTCTACTCTCCTCTTGAGATTTTGGGCATACACGCATATGCACCTGGAGTGATTTTCAAGCCGCTGGGTCTGACACTTGAACCTCATTCGACCATGTGGAAATCTGGCACATTCACCACAACACCTGCTGGCCACAGCTTATCTATCTTCTTATCAGCACTGAATATATACCTGACATATAGTATTGTAAGAACTCAATAAATGTGAAAATGATGGGGCCAGCAGGTAGCATAGTAGGTAAGGTGCTGGACTCCCACATGGTGGATTATGGTTTGAGTTCTGAACATGGTGGTTTGAAAATCACACTGAGCATGTATGCATGCACACCCAAAATCCCAGGAGGAGAAGAGAAAAAGGGATTGCAATGTGGCCATTCCCTCTGGGGGGAGGGGTGATTTTTCACCTCCTCTCTTGCTATCTCTGTCTTTCTCTGGCAAACACAAGACATTGTGAATCGTTTACATTAAGGAATTTGATTTGTCAAACCAGCGGTCAGTGAGGAAGTTTAAGCGAGAGAATATAGAAAATAGCTTTTTGTAACTTTTGTAATTAGACATCAGGCAATGAACTGGATAGATGAAGTGGAGACTGTCAGCCAGAAGCCTGGTTAGGAAGATACTGCAATAATCTAGGTGAGACTGAATGGGGGCCAGACTAAGGAAGAGTGGAGCAGAAAGGGAGAAAATTGAAGCCATTTAACATTTAACCTTTTTTTTTTTTTTTTTTTTTTTGAAAGAGAGATTTTTGCTATAGGGTACATGTGCTCACTGGAGAGACACAGAAAGACAGAAAGTGGAAATCATCCCCTAGGGGCAATAGCCATGCTGAGATCCCTTCTCCTCCATCCTCCTCTCAGGATCCTGGGCAAACATGCACACGCTCCCGGCCTGAGTTTTAAGCCTCCAGGTACAGGACTCAAACCACAGTCGACTGCATGGGAGTCCGGCAAAGTAACCATTACATCGTCTGTTCCTCCTGGAGCCATTTCATCTTAAGGGTTCTAGCATCTGGCCATGATGGATAGCCCCTCTGATAGCTTCTCCTTTGCGTTGCCAGCTAGGAGATATTTCAATCTTTGCAGCAATAAAAATTCTACTGAACGATCTGAAAGATCAAGTCTATCTGTCTGCAGTACATACTTAGTGTCAAGTTCTTTAGAAATCAAGATAGGCATTCATGAACCTAGAGGGGATATAGCCAATTTATTTCAGGCAGGAGATATCATAGATTTCAGTTATCCATTGAAACAACTGTAATTTGAATAATTTTAAATACTAATACTGCAGTAAAGGTCCTGCTTTTCCCCACCAATTTAAGATGGAGCTGACATCTAGGATGGCAAGATTTAGCAAGGGAAAGTATGGGCTGTCTAGCTAAATTTGAATTTCAAATGAACAGCAATGTTGTTAGCCTATGTAAATCCCCACAAGTGAGACTTACTTCTACTAAAATTCATTCTCTGTTTATCTGAAACTCAAATTTAACTAGAATGTTTGAATTTCATCTGGTAACTCTTTGGACACCAAAACATTACCTGGAGATAATAATGCCCTTCCACAGTGTGCAGTCCATCAAATGCCCCAAGGACATAAACTTCATCTGATCTCTTCTCAGACATCTTGTAGCTCAGATGACAGCATAGGTCTTTCTGACAAACTGTGTAATTTCCAGTGACTTCTGTGAGCTTCACGAAGGTAAATTCATCAAAAAAAATCATGCCTTTAAATTCTTGGTTTCCCATCGTTACTGCGTCTATACTGCTAGCAAAAGAAGTCCAGTTAACTGCTGTAGGCTGGGGTGGGTGGGAATCCAGTTGTGAGAGAAGGAGTTTGCCCTCCTCTGTCTTCATATCATAATGAAATGCTCTTGGAGAACCAGGTGCATAGATGCCACTTCCTGGAAATAATAAGTTGGAAATGCCATTTGAAATTTAAAAAGTAAAAGGGATTTCATAGTTGTTAGTGTTATCTTAAATTTAACATTTTACTGTCTCTAAGCCAGTAGTTCCCAACCTTCCCAGCACCAGAGACCTACCTCTTAGAAGACAGTCCTCCACAGATGGGGGCAGAGCAGGGAAAGAGGGAGGGTTGGTCCCAGGATGATCCAAGTGCACCACAACACCATGCACCCCATTTCCCCCCCACCACCACCACCACATTGCTACACACAATGGAAAAATCACACCACAGGGTTCAGGCTCCCTCGAGAATCCAGTGTGGCTGCTGATCGACAGGAGGCAGAGCCCAGGAGGCAAGGTGTGGACAGAAGGCAGACCCCAGGAACAATCATGTGTCGCTGTAAACACACATGAAGCCTCAGTAGCTCACCCGAAGTCCACCCTACACTGCACAGCTGATGGAAGTGGAGCGGTTCCCAACAGGCCACAGACCAGCACTGGTCCACAGCCCAGGGATTACAGACCCGTCTAAGTGATGTACTTCTTTAGTTTCAGTAAAATGTGCTAAGAAACAGAGAGGCAAGAGAAAATCCAATAAAGTAAGATACCAAGAAGTCAAGAGTTTCAAGTAAGAAGAGAGGAACTTTGAAACAAAGACAAAGAGTATATAGTCAAGTTGAATAAAACTAAATATACTACACAGTTTAGATTGAAACTGTTTCCACCGCATGTCACCAGCTAATATTAAAACATTAAGAATTAGGACACATTGTATTAAGGAGGACATGTTAGCTAGGAAAACAATGTGTTATTTTGTTTTTACTTTTCTGATCCCATCAAGCCTATAAAGGTTAAAGATCACACGTTACCTGTCATTTTCTTTGAAGGGTAATGTATATTGGATGCAAGGAAATTGACCCCCATGCCCATAGCCCAAGCTGAGTGGAATTCAATAGCTGACAAATGTGGCAAAACATTCATCCATGCTGTGGGGAAGACGATGGTGTCCACGAGGAAGTCTTTCACCAGGGCGACAGCGGGATCGTGGAAAAGTATATCAAAGCAAGTGAAAATACCAAACCTTCCAAAGGGAGTGTTGAAAGTCACCACCTCAGGCTCCTTGGGTTTATTGAATTGCTCTTCACCCATGAATAGGTTTTGCTACAATAAACAAAAGACAGATGGAAAGAAATTCACTTAAGATGTAGTTCTGTCCACCACTGTGTCTAAAAACATGCAAGTTCACATCTATTAGACAGTGCCAACCGTGTATTTATGATCACTTCTCTATAGAGAAAGAAGTATACTACTCCAGTTGAAAGGAGCCTTTGGTTCAAACTCCACATTTTATAGACATGTACACAGATAGACTTATCTTTCAAGACCCTCTTGAATCTTACAAGACACAGCAGTGAAGTGGATCACTTCAATTTGCTGCAACCCTAACTACTTTCTGTGGGCCAAGAACTGTGTGTGCTCCTTTCTCTTCAAGACCAAGTCTATCTGATAAAAGAGTTTTTTATTCTAGTCTTCACCCACTACAAGGACATGTCTTTAAAATGACAAAGATCAAAATACAGCATCATATTTTAATGCAGTTAGTACCTGTTGACTCTCACAAACTCCCAACAACACACTTTTGTGTTCCTAAATGCATAGGAGACACCGTGAGTCTCTGTATAGGAGCTTATCACCACTCACCACTACTTTCTATGATCCACTACTACTCTGCTCCTAAAGTACACTTATTAGTAGCTACAACAATTTTTTTCCTTTTTTTGCCCACGTTAAATCATTAAGCATTTCATAATTGAATTATTTGAAAATTAATTCCACCTTATGGTACCGTGCTACCAGTTGTCCCTGAGAATCGAACACCACGTCAGTGTTGTATTGGTAGCGACCATCATGGGGACACTGAGAGTCACTGGTGTTACATGGCTTCTTGTCTCCAATATTTGCCACAACGTAGATGGAGTTTCTCTTAGCCAGGCAGCTGAGTCTTTCTTGTACTGGGGCATGTCCAAACCTGGTATATATATTCATTGGAGAAGAAAAAAAAATTAAATCAAACTTGGGTTTTTATTTTTAAGAATTAGCTACTCATCTATTATTATTATTTTTCAATTTGGCCAGAGAGAGAGAGAAAGGGAAAGCAGCAAAGCAAGCTACCAGGGTCAGGACTTGAATTGTGGTCAGCCACGTAGGAGACCAGCACCCTTAACCACCATACTACCTGCCGGCCCCATCAAGCTTAGTCCTTAATGAAATTCAGAGTGGTAGTCACCTGAACCTATTAGTTGAGAGAGACACAAAAATGAATTCCAATAACAGTAGGTAAAAAAAAAGAAAAAGAAGGATTAAGACAAGAAGTAAGTTTAGAGGAAGCCCAAGCTTTGTGGAATTTGCTTGTAGAAAATTACTCTAGGATAAGATTCTAGGCCATATTTTTTCTTCATAGGATTTATCATAATCTATAACCACATATTCACTTATGTTTCTATCTTACAATGTCTCCAGCATCCTACCAGTAGTGTGGGGCAAAGACCCTTGTATCACGTTCACTAAGCCCATGCACACCAGAAAAGAGTTATCTAAAAACATTTTGAGGGTCAGCAGGTCAGTGTAGCAGTTACACCAATGGACTCCCACATGGCTCACTGCTGTTCAAGTTCCAGACCCAGTAGTTTCAAAGTTACTCCAGGCCCGTGTGCATGTGTGGCCAAGATCCTGGAGAGACAATGAAAGGGAAGGGAATGCTGCCTGGCCATCCCCACCAGGGGTGATTTCTCACTTTCCCTTTCATTGTCTCTCTCTGGCGAATGCATGTGCCCCAACGAAAAAACCTGTTAAAAAAATAAAAAGTAAAAACGTTTTGAATGAGAGAGCCAGAACTTGGGAAGCTCCTGGGAAGATGGCAGAGTAGGGAGTAGCAGGACGCTATCTCCCCTAGACAATTAACGGCACTGGCAGAATCCGTCTGATGTAATTATTATATTTTGGAACTCTGAAATCTATTCAAAGGCTTGCAACTTCCAGGATAAGCCTTGGAGAGTAAATTGTGCTTAATTTCAGTCTGTCGAAGGTCTCGGCTCAGCAGTAACCACCTGTGCCCATCCTCAGTCCTGTGCCAGGCAGTGATATAAATGCTCCTAGAGCAGCTTGCTGGCAGCTTATGGAAGAAGGGTGGGCAATAAGACCCTGTCTTCCAAATACCAGGGGTCTGTGGGCTCTTAATGAATTGCTGCCTCTGATCATGGAGGTGCAGACAAAACAGAGTTTAATTTTAAAAAGTGGCAAGGGCTGGCCCATGACCTTGTAGTTAAGGGAGCTGGATACCACATGGCTGACTGTGAAGTTCAAATCTCAGGCCTGGTGACTTGAAAAACTTGCTGGGAACATGTGTGTGCACTCAAAATCCCAACAGCAGGGAGAAATGGAAAAGAAGGGATTGCAGTATAACATTGCCCCATTGGGATGTTTATGCTCAATCTCTCTCTCACTGTATCTCTGTCTCTTTGTCTCTCCCCTCTGACAAATTTTTTTAAAAATGTCAAGAGACAAAGAATGACATTAAATATTAATATCTAGAATACATAGAGAACTCTTGGAACTCAATAACAAAAAACACTACTGATTCAAAAATAGGCAAAAAGATTTGAAGGAACATTTGTTTAATACAGATGGCCAATAAGCCCATGAAAAGATGCTCAGTATCACTACTCCTTAGGGAAATTTAATTCAAAACCACAATGAGATATCACCTCATACCCATTAGGACAGCTACCATCAATTAAGCAAACAAAGGAAAAAGAGAAAATAATAGATGTTAACACAATGTGGAGAAATTGAAATGCTTGTGTGCTACGGGAGGAATATAAAATGATGTAGACACAGTGGAAACCAGTGTGGAAGTTTCTCAAAAAAGTAAAAACAATAAAAATAGAATTACCATATGATACAGAAATTCTATTTTGGGGTATGTACCCAAAATAATTGAAAACAGCCTCAGACACCCATATTCAATAGTGAAAAAGCGGATGCAACTCAAGTGTCCGTCTACACATGAATTAATACGCCAAATGTGATATAGTCATGTGATGGAATATTCTTCAGCCTTAACAAATAAGGAAATTCTGACACATGCTATATCATGAATGTACCTCGAGGACACTATACATAAATAAATATAAATAAGTCAGTCACAAAAAGACGATTGTGTGATTCAACTTACATCAGCTACCTAGGAAAGTCAAATCCATAGAAAATGAAGAATGGTGATTGCCAACGACTGGGGGGGGGTGGTGAGAATGGGAAATTATTGTTTAATAAATTCTGAAAGATAAAATATTTTCTGGAGATGGGTGATAGCGATGATTGTACAATATAAACCTACTTCATTCTAAAGGGAGGGCGAGATGGAGGAGGAATTGTAGCATGACCATGCCATATGAGGGTGCTATCACCTCCCTCTCATTCTTTTTCTGTCCTTCTTTATCTAGAGCACATGCCCCTTCACAAAAGATAAGAAGGAATGCCGTGTGTTTATGCGGGCCTGAACTCTGCCTGTCACTTTATCCATAATATTTGCTAAGTCCTTATGTGTGTAGAGTTATTGTTCTAGAAACAAAAGCAGGAAGCGAAACAAAAAATAAAAAGGCATTTTCTAAGGCTCCTCTCAAAGTGTTTATTCTCTAAAAATCGATTCTCAAAGACGTTTCCTAACTTCAGAAGACTGCACATTGGAGAGTCGACACATATTTGTTGACCCTTACATCACAAAGCATTGTGCTAGGCACGGGGCACCTGGGGAAGGGACATTCCAAGCAGAGCTGTGCAAGTGTGTGATGCAAGAGGCACAAAAGTGAAAGACAAGGTTGCTTCACTTAAAACTATTTAATCTTATTGGAGAAACAATATGCATACCCAAAACTCTGAAATAACAGTAGAAAATAAAATATAATCAATTTTCAAATACTTTTCCATACAGTTACCTAATTACACAAGTTTTTTGTTCTTGTTGTTAATTTTATGTATTTCCTTTATAAGTGAGAAATAGAGAGAGAAAGAGAGAGAGAGAAAGATAGATAGCACCTCCAGTAGGGTCTTCATGCCACAGTTGACATCCAACTTCAGTAAACCCTGGGTTGAGTATGCACATGTATGGTAAGTCAGGGAAGTCTCCAGGCCATGAGAGTCAGCCTGACAGAATATCACTTTTACTGCTGTGCCACTACCTGGCTCTGAGGCAAATTTTTTTTTAATTGAATTAAGATGTGACTCTTAATTGGCGAGCCTAATCGTCTTGATATAGATGCAGATATTCACTGTAGTATAGCATGTGCATTATTCAAGGATACCTACAAATTCACGTAGTGGAGTATCTGGTACATAAGAAGTACAATGAAAAAAATGTTGAAGAAGTAAATTCATCTTTGAGTCAGATTATGGACATAGTTCATCTCTGAAGAAATATGAAAATGTTCTTATATGAGGCAATGAAAACTTCTGAGCCAAATGGTTTCTTTCTTAGCTTCCCTGAAACTCAGAATTATACTTCATGTTCAGTTGTAATTATCAGCTCTACAATCATGATGCCACATAACAACTACTTTCTCTAATTTATTCATGTGTCTTCCAATTTGCTCTTATAACTAAACTATCTTATCTTTTCTCCTCTATTATCCTCTCAGGATTTGGGGCAGGCACGTGCACGCACCTGGCATGAGTTTCAAGCTGCCAGATCCAGGACTCACACTGTGGTTGACTATACAGGAGTTCAGCACCTTAACCACTATACCACCTGCTGGCTCCTCCACCCTGTCTTTTAATTATATTAGATTTACTAGGAAAAAAAAAAACAAACTCATCCTTTTGAAAATAAGTAAAGTTTAAATATGAAAGGAAAGGAAAGAGGAGAGGAAAGAGGAAAGGAAAGGAAAGGAAAGGAAAGGAAAGGAAAGGAAAGGAAAGGAAAGGAAAGGAAAGGAAAGGAAAGGAAAGGAAAGGAAAGGAGATAGTGTTTGTTTCTACAATACTCAGGCTAAGGAGTGATGTAGGTCCAAACAGTTTAGTGACCATGAGAAAGGAAGGCAAATGACTCCATGAATATTTCAAACATACTCAACAAGACATACCAAATTGTGTGTAAGGAGTAAAGGATCTTGACTTCTTTTTCTCTCACATCCCACGTCCAAGCTACCAGCAAAGCCTGTCAATCCTACCTTTAAACTTTATTTAGAATTAGGTCATTTCTCAATACCTAAACTTCCACCATCCTGGTCTAAAACACTGCCGTCTCTCTGCCTAGGTCACTGCCATGGTATTTTAAGTCTTCTGCTTCTCTCGTTGCCCCTCCCCCTGGAGCCTATTCTCCCCATGGCCGCCAGAGTCATCCTCACAAAACTTAGATCAAAGTGTCAGTCTCCAGCGGCTGCCTTCTCACACAACAGCCATGAAACGTCTGCGGTCAGGCCCCTCGTACATATCTGCCTCCATCTCCTACTTTCCCCCTCAGATCACTTCAACACCACCCCTCTTACTGCTCTTACGACAGAATCTTAGAATTCAGAATCCCCTCAACCGGCAGTTTTTCTGGTACTTTTCTAAGCACCCCACGACTGCTCTTTCACTTCCTTCAGGTCTCTGCTTAAACATTACCCCGAAGCCCTCCGATGACCTATTAAAAATTTCAGTGGTAAAAGGCAGTGCTCTGTGGGACAGACACATGGGAAGATTGCCAGTTCACGTACAGACACCTTCCTGAGTTTTCTGGGCACACATGTACCCATGCTACAGGGCTGATTAAAGCTGGGGGTAAATCTTGGCATGAAGACTGTTGGGGATTTTCTCTTTATCTCTTCCTCTCAGAATAAATAAACCTAAAAAAGTAATGATTTCAGCCCCACACTTCCCACCTATGATATTATGATTATATATATATGTGTGTGTGTGTGTGTGTGTGTGTGTTTTGGTTTTCATCCACAATTCCTGACTTGGTCTTCTGTCCTTGGTTCCTGAAGCTCCCTAAGACAGGCCATAGCACTGGTCATAAAGAAATTTAGACCGTCATTCCAGAGGAACCCTACACCCTAACTGGGAGGGAAGAATGTTGCACAGATCAGGGAAGGATCTGGACAGACTGGCCTTGCTGGATTTTCCTACCCACTCCATCCGCATTAGCTCATATCCTTTTTGTCCAATCCCATCTCTCCCTTGCTGGCCAAGTTTCAATCACACATATGCAGTGAGGTTCTAGAGAGCTGAACATGTGGAGGCCTGTAGGAATGTGAATAAGAACTCATCCACATGCCAGGAGGGTAGAGCAGACCATCGGAAATAAAAGCTCCCAAACTGGGAACTCTTCTTGGCTTTATCCTACATATTTCTTCATCTAGCTGTTTAATTTGTATCATTTTAAATATCCTTTCTAATAAATCAGTAAATGTGTTTCCTTGAGTTCTGTAAGCTGCTCTGGCACATTAATTGAGACTTAAAAAGGGGCTCAGGGGAACTCCAACTTGTAGGTAGTTGATGAGTTCTCGAGGCCTGGACTTGTGACTGATGTCTGAGTGGGGTCAGTCTTGTGGGAATGAATCCTCAATCTGTGGGATCTGACCTACCTCTGAATGAATAGTGTCAGAATTGAATTGGATTGGAATATCCCAGATGATGTCTACTGCAGAATTAACCACTTGCTTGCTGGTGGGAGAAAGTCCCCACACATTTGGAGATCACAATAGGGATGCGTGTTGTGAGCACATAATAGGAGAAATGGAGTTTGAGTTGGTTTCTTTTTTTCTCCACACACCACCATAATTATCTTCCCTGCTTTATTTTTTTCCATGTCATTTATCTCCATTGCATGTGACACATAGGTAGGTAGATGATAAATGCCAAAAGATAGATAACTAAATAGCTAGATAATTTTATTTATTTATTTGTTTGTTTGTTTGTTTTATTTTTTATTATTCAACTTGACAAGGGAAAGACAGAAAGAGGGAAAGTGAGAAAGCAAGATACCAGATCCGGGACTCAAACCACAGTTGGTCATTTGGGAGCCCAGCACCTTAACCATTTTGCCACTTTCCAGCCCCCAAAGTAGCACTTTATCCATTTCTAAATCTTCAGATCTAACCCAGTGCTTAACACATAAAGGATGCTCGGAATCCACTTGCAGAAAGGAATGGATGTGTGAAGCGAGCCTCAGGCCAATCTGACTGCTCTCCTCACCCTGCACCGTCTCCCCACATTAATATATAAGCTCCATGAGGATGGGATTTTTAATTTGTTTTGTCAACCACTCTGCCCGTAACAGTACTTGGGGATAAATAGGTACTCAAGCCATTTGTTCAAGTAATGAGTAAAGGCAAGAAGTAGAGATGGTCTCTGTTGATGGAAAATGGCAAGAGGGCAACCAGGCACCTTGAGGTGGAACAAGTATGATATCCTCATGGGAATATTCAAGAAGCCCTTGGGAATTTGCTTCTAGGGAAAGGTCACTCATGAACAAGTCAATCATTTCTTAATACAAGTGATACTAGAATTCTGGCCTTCTAGAAACCGAAGATCTGGCATAGAAGAAGGTTCAATACAAAATAATTATCTTATAATGAAATGCAAATAAAGTGAATGATTAGGATAAATAATATTTAACTTTGTCGAAATCAAGGTCTCTCTCTCTAAGCAGTTAAAGTAGTTTGTGTATATGTGTTTTTTTTTTTTTTCTCCCCCTGCTCCAGTTTGTGTGACTTTTGAGAGCAGTTTTAAAAGAGGAATTTCCAAAACAATTTTAGCCATGATATATTTTAAATGAAATCTGTTAACTGATATGATTCTCAGACCTACTTATTTGATGTATATAAGATACTGGTTTGGGACCAGCAGTTAGTGTAATAGCTATGTCACTGGACTCCCACATAGTCGACTGCGGTTTGAGTCCCGGACCCAGTGGCTTAAATTCACGCCGGGCATGTGTGCGTGCGTGCCCAAGATCCTGAGAGGAGAATGGAAGAGAAGGGATTGCGGCATGGCCATCCCCTCTGGGGGGTGATTTCTCGCTTTCTATCTCTCTGTCTCTCTCTGTCTGGCAAGCGCATGTGCCCTATAGCAAAAACCTCTCAAAAAAAAAAAAAAAAGATACTGGTTTGCTTACATTAAAATTAGAAGTGATGAGCTGGCTCTGCAGCATAGAGGTTAGGGGAAGTCAATCCCGCATGGTCAGCTGTAGTCCAAATCCCACCCCCATTAGCTTGAAACACATGCTAGGCATATATGAGTACACGCCCCAAATCCAGATAGGATAGAGAAACTAGAGGAGAGGGGATTTGGCATGACCAGACCCCATGAGGGGGTGCTTTTTCTCTCTGTCTCTCTCTGATGAGCATATGTGCCCTCTGGCAATTAAAAGAAATTAGTGGTGCTGCTTTTATCACGCTCATATCTCTTTAGTCCATACCTGATTTAAACCACTGACACCATTCTGCTCTGTCACTTCCTAGGTAAACAATCAGCTTAAGTATGGAGTTTACTACATGAAACTCATCAACTATCTTATCAGAGAGAGGAAAATTATTCATTATAACTGGTATGTAACTCTACTCATGCAGCTTTCAAATTTCAGACCCAGATAGGAAAATATTCTCTGTCACTGAAGGAGCCAGAGAGCAGATCTTATTCTCTCTCACTGACTACGTCTGTGACCCTAAGCAAGTTCTGCTGTCACCTCTCCAGACTCATTCCCTCAATGAAAAGATATTTACTCTAAGCTACTGCCATTCAGCACTGGTTACTGTGGTTTCATAATTCATGTTCATTTTCCTAGCAAACATATCCACAGTACATGAAAATGGACTGTCTTGAAGCTTAGAGTTGATAGTGAATCTATGAAATGGTATTTAACAAAGTTTTCTCAGGTTTAAAAAGAAAAAAAAGAAAACAAGTTGACGTTCTCAACTGAACTGTTCACAATCTGTTGCTTTACCTGTCAGGATCATTGCAGGGGATCCAGTTAACTTGAGGATCCGGGATATCCTCCAAGTATGGGTAGAGAGTTTCCCTGGTGAAGTTCCAGCCATAGATAGCATCTTCTGGAGTCACAATAATATGTGCGCCCTGTTAAAAAGATAGTTCAGTTAAAATATTTCTCAAATAGGTAAAAATCAAAGAGGAGGTCTAAAAGAGAAACTGAGTAACTAATGACTGAGTGTAAACCATTCAGGCTTTCTTTACCCTTTCAATCTTATTCTTTGTTTTCTTTATTTTTATCATTTATATTCTTTCCCTGGGCACTTTTTTTTTTTCAGAGAGAGATTTTTGCTATAGGGCATGTGTACTCACCAGAAACACAGAGAAGGACAGATAGACATAAAGCAAGAAATCACCCCCAGGGCGATGATCATGCAGCAATCCCTTGTCCTCCATTTTCCTCTTGGGGTTTTGGGCACACATCCACAAGAACCTGGCATGAGTTTTAAGCCACTGGGTCTGGGACTTGAACCAGGGTCGACTATGTGAGAGTCTAGCAGCATAACTATTATACCATCTGCTTGTCCCTTCCTGGGCACTTTAATTTTCTTATCTTGCCATCATCATTTGTAACATTTCCATTCTTTCATAGATATTATACTTTTCAGGACCAACCTTGTTGCCTGGTGGTTAAGGTAACCAGACTCCACTTGGTTGACTATGTGGTTCAGATCCCAGCTCTAGTGGTTTGAGAAACTGCCAGACCAGTGTGTGTGTGCATGCCCAAAATCTTGATGGGATGGAGAAATGGAGAAGATGGGATTACAACATGATTGCACCCAATTTGGGGGGGGGGGGGGGGGATGTGCCTTCTCTCTCTATTTCTCTGGTGAATGCATGTGCCCTTTGGTGAAATTAAATATGTGTGTGTGTGTGTGTATGTATGTATGTATGTATATAAGCACATATATACATATAAATATATGTAAATTTATTTATATGATTTTTCATGCCTAGAGGTACTCCCTGAGTTAAACTGGGCACCATTGGATTAGAGAATCACCTTGAAATCTGTTATAGCCTTTTAAGAAAATAGATTAAGGGTGAAAAAGAACATCGGAACTCCTAATAAGCTTAAGTTGTAGCATATCTAAGAATATATATTGAGAGATACATGTATTAGGTTTTCAGAAAAGTCATGATGCATTTTTCTATGCAAAAATGCATCATGACTTTTCCGATGATCCAATATGTATATAGTTTTTACTTACCACTCTTCATGTATCCCTGATCTATACCTGATGTCTGAGTATCTTATGTTTTTCAAGTTTATTTTTTCCATGAAAGAGAGAAATGGGTGCCCCAACATGACTGATCATCATGTGTGATCAGTCTCAGTCAACCCAGATCATAGGCATGAGCGCCCAGGTGGTCCTGGGATATGAACTCAGAAACTTTCTCATGTGGGTCTAGCTGTACTACCTCAGCACCACCACCTGGACCCTGTAAATATTTCATTTAAACCATGTTCATTCAAATCACACACTTATACTATATGATTAGCTCTAAACTTAGTCTTCATTTCAGCTCAGGGACTTATTATATATTTACATATTGCTTGGCGAGATTCTTTCCTCCTTGGAAGGGTGGAGGAAGACAGAGATGCAGGGAGTTGGACAAAGACATGAGGCACTGATGTCAAGTTGTTTATTGGCTGACCTTGGTGGGAGCTCTGGTAGCACTCACTAGATGCTTCCTTCCTCCTGGAGCTTATAATTCACATGAAGAGTGCTCAGAAGTGCTTCCTTCCTCTCAGAACTCACAGTGTGGAGTTGGGTCGAGTGAGTCAAGGCCCAGCAGAACCCAGGTCACCAGGGCTGAGCTAGCGGAACCAAGGCCAAGCAGAGCAGAACAGGGCTAGCTAGCTGGCAAGGGGTTCCATTTTCCTAAAAGGAGATGTAGACAATAGTGACTCATTGCTAAAATTAGACTGTGGTACACACACACATGTGCATTACATTCAAAGGAGTAAGGCAGCAAAGTCATGGAGAACTAGTGATTTCAGGGAAAAAAGAGAAATGAAGATTTTCTACTGATAATTCAACTTTCAGCCCACAAACTCTAATGGTAGGAAGCCTCTCAAGCCTTTTCTCTGTCTCTGTCTCTCTCTGCCTCTGTCTCTGTCTTCTCTTTTTTTGTAATTTTTCCTTTAAAAAAAATTTTAAGGTAAAGTGTTTTCTTGGTTTTCAGCCCCTCCTTTATCTTGTTAATAATCCCCTCTCTCCCTCCCACCCAAGAGAGGCAAGGAGCAGGCCTTCAGAAGAAGATTCCTCATGGCTCCTGAGAACTTAGTGCACCATGTGGTTTTCTATTTTTTTGCTTTTAAATAATAATAATAGTAATAATAATTTTTAGTTGTTGTTTTATTTTTTCCTTCTTTTTTCTCTGTTGCCGTTGTTGTTGTTGTTGTTTCACTCTCTCGTTTCCTTTTCTTTTTCTTTTATCTCACCTCTCTGCTCCTCAATCTCCATTCATTGTTATTTCTAGATGGATCTAAGGAAACTATAGCCAAACATCCAAATACTACTAAGGTTAACATATTCCCCAATATCTACTGAATCTGCTGCGCAAAGGGATCAAAATGGAACGGCAAAGAGATTCCAGATCACCCCTTTCTGCACGCTCCTAAATCCTCAGATTGAACTTCAAATTTATAGAGAAACATACCATCCATCAGATGATTAAAAGTCACCACAGGGCCACAAGAAATATGGGAAAGCAAGAAAATACCTCTCCTCCAAGTGAAAAGAATGACTCCTCTTCATCCACAGACAGTTCAATGGAAATCATGGAAATGTCAGATAAATAATTTAGAATATTCGTATTGATGAAGTTAACAGAGATGGAAGAGAAGAGAGACAATGAACTGCAGAAGAGAAAGGAGAAAGGAGATGACGAATTCCAGGAGGTGAGGAAATTCTTGGAAGTTCTAAAAGAGGAATTACACACTTTAAAAAAGAATCAAATGGACTTGATAGAGATGAAGGCTATAATACAGGAAGTCAAAGCCTCCCTTGAAAGTATTAAAAGCAGACTAGATCATACAGAAAATAGAATCTCAGACATAGAAGAGAAAATTGCCAGCCTAGAAAAATCCACCACGAAGACTGAGAAAATTGCCCCCCCAAAATTTGAATACTATACGAGAAATACTAGAAACCATCAAACATCCAGACATCCGGATAATTGGTATCCCAGAAAACAATGAGACTCATGAGGACATTGATAATCTATTCCATGAAATCCTGCAGGAAAACTTTCCAAACCTAGAGAGGCACTCAAAAATCCAGTCCCAAGAAATACAAAGGACCCCAAATAGAATAAACCATAGACAAAGACAAGATACTAAGATTGGCAAGAGAGAAGCGTCAAGTTACCTATAAAGGATATCCCATCAGGTTAACAGCAGATCTCTTTTCGGAAGCAACGTGAGCAAGGAAAGAATAGGAAAATATATTCCAAGTGTTAAGGGATAAACAATTTCAACCAAGAATGCTGTACTGGGCAAGATTATCCTTCATATGGGAAGAAAAGACAAGAACATTCTCTGATAAACAAAACCTGAAAGAATTTACCAGCACCAGATCAGATCTCCAAGAAGTTCTCAAGGGAGTGCTACATTAGGAAAATTAAATGCAGACACACAGAAATAAGAGTTCAAAAACTAAGAAAATGGCCAACTTAATCATAGGGACAAGTCTGGAGCTGAATATTATATCCCAGAATTTAATTGAGAAGATCGAACCACAACAGAAGATAGATTAATTACATGAGACTGAACTGGTGAAATAGCATTTTATGACTTTTGACTAAAACATTGCTGATTTTTTTCTAGGCTTTGTTTTCCAGTTTTAAGGATTTTGTCCTGTCCTGACCTGTCGATAGGTTCATGTACCTACTATTTGAACAGAATCCTAACCTGTTTCCTGGCTTTAAGTTTTAAGCAAAGTTCCTTAGCATTTCTTTGATTTATTACAGTTAAATCTGCTTTTCTTGGGGAAAAAAAAGGAGCAAAGTCACAATTACATAACAAGCACACAACTAAAAACATAAGTTGTTTACTCTGTGGTGTTCAAACATAAAACAGGAAGTATGGGAACCAGACTAAGGCATCCTGACTCGATTTGCAATACACATATATATTTTTATCATGTACATAGAAAGAAGTGTACGGTATATAATACATAGTGGTAAGTCATTTATAACTGAAGTTTGATTGTTTTCAGGCTATAAACTTAGCCAAAAATCTATAAACTTTTAAGAGCACGAGAGGATTCCAAGTAAGAATAGCACCCGGTCCCTGACTTTTTTTAGTTCCCATTCTCCGTCTGTAGCAGAAGAGAAAAACAGAGATGTAGAATTGACAGCAAGTTCTTCAAAGGTCTGTTGCTTCTAAATGATGACTAAATCATTCGTCTCTTAACTTTGCTCTCACTGTTAGGGAAGTGTTAACAACATCCTTGCTGTAATAATTTTCAGGGCAGAGTAGGACTGTAATTGTAACACAAAAGTCCTTGGCTGCCTTGATACATATGTCATCTCACAGTGTAGCTGTCCCTGACGGTGACCCTGTCTTTTCAGACCTGGTCCTTTCCCACAGAACCCAGCACCCTGGAGAAATAGAAGAGCCAGTACCTGTTTTGCTGCCAATGTGATAGCAACTTCCAAAAGATCCAGATTACGATTCATTAGAACCAACGCTTCTTCCCGAGACACCGGTGTTAGGGTGGCATTAGGCAATGTAATGGCATGCTCATAAACAGCTGCAATAAAAGTATCCAGGGAGCTGACGTTTAAGACACAGGAAACCAAAACTGCCACAGAAATGAGCAACTGTGCAATCTTCATGCTGAAGTCCAGCGACTGCTGAAAAACAGAACAAGTCCTGGCGTTTACAGAAAGAAAAATAAATCGTGGTTCCCAGATCTTAACACCTTAAAAATAAATTATAAAAGTCAATTTTAAGAAAATTTAGGGACCAGCTTCTTAGCCTGATAGTAAGGAAGCCAGATCCCACACGGCCGACCTTGTGGTTCAAGTCCTGGACCCAGTAGTTTGAGAAACACACCAGGCAATTGTGTGTGTGTGCCCAAAATCCTGAAAGAAGAAAGAAATGGAATAAAAGGGATTGCAGTGTGAATGACTATGTAGGAGGTGCTTTCTCCTTTCCTTTCCTGTCTCTGGCAAACATGGGCGCCCTCTAGTGAAAGAAAAAGAAAATATATATTAAAAAAGAAAGAAAACTAATGGCTTCACATTATTCTTAATCAACAAAGGACCCTCTCTTATTGCAGAGATTTGTGAAGAGTAAATTGGAAAATGTACATGTAAGGCTGGCCTTGTAGCCTGATGTTTCAGGGACTCAGGTCTCACATGATCAACTGTGATTTACATCCCAGTCCTAGCAGCTTGATTTATGTATAGTGATTGAATATGTAAATATATATATATATAATATATATAAACATATATATAATATGTATATATATTTGTGTGTATATATATATGTATATATATATACATATATATATACACACACACACATGTATATGTATAAACAACAACACTCCAGATACATATACATGCATGCTCAAATCTGGAAAGAATGGTGAAATGGAGGAGAAGAGATTGTGGTAGGATCACACCTCAAATCAGCCTTAGAGAGGGCTTTTTCCCTCTCTTTTTCTCTCTGTCCCTCTCAGTCTCTCTGGTGCACACATATGATGTCTAGCAATAAAAAGAATAAATGTGTATTAGTTTGCTAGGATTGCCTAACAAAATATCACAAGCTGGGTAATATAAATAACAAAGATGTTCCAGAAGGGGGTATAAGCATAGTTGGTTCTTCCTGGGGTCTGTGAGGGAAAAACGTGTTAGTCCTCTCCCCTTGGTTTGTAGACAGCTTGACTTCTCCCTGTCTCTCTCAGGTGGTGTGCTAGCTGTGTGCATGTCTGTGTCCAAATTTCCCCCTTTTTATAAGGGCACTAGTCACTAGATTCAGTGCCATCCTTCTCCACTATGACCTCATCTTAATGAATCAAATCAGAAACGACCCTTTTTCCCGATTCGGTCACATTCAGAAGTACTGATGATTAGGATATCAATGTGTGAATTTTGGGAATTAACATGTTTTAGAACTTTTAATGCATAATGGTTAAGAGTAATTTGAAGACAGCTTTACAATGTTGAAGTTATTATTATTTTATGTTAATGTTTGAGCTCCACTCCTTTCATTCACTTTAGTTTCTTCAGAATGGGAAAGCTACTACAAAAGGGCTATTCTTTCTCTATTGCTATAAAACTAATTATCCTAAAGTTTGGTGGCTTCAAAAAACAAACACACATTATGTTACACTTCCTATAGGTCAGAAAGCCAGGCACAGTTTCATCAGGTGTCTCCCAGTCAAGATCCCTTTGAGGCCACCAAGCTACTAGTGGGGCTATAGCTATCTTAAGGCTTGACTAGGAGACTTTACTTCCAACCTCCATGTTTCCTCTTATGACTGGTAACAGGCCCCAGGAGCTTACTGGCTGTTGCCCAGAGACCTCAGTTCCTTGCCATGTATCACATTATGCTATCTCTTGATACCCTCAGAGCCAAGGAGTAAAATATCCCAGTTTAAAAGGAAGCCACAGGGAACCAGCAGTTAGCATCATGGCTATGTCGCTGGACTCCCATGTAGTCGACTGTGGTTCGCGTCCCGGATCCGGTGGCTTAAAACTCACGCCGGGCACGTGTGCGTGCGTGCCCAAGATCCCGACAGGAGAATGGAGGAGAAGGGATTGCGGCGTGACCATCTCCCCTGGGGGGTGATTTCTCGCTTTCTGTCTCTATATGTCTCTCTCTGTCTGTCCTGCGAGCGCACGCGCCCTATAGCGAAAACCTCTCCAAAAAAAAACAAAAGCAAAAAGCAAAGCCACAGTCTTTTTTTTTTTTTTTTTTTTTGAGAGAGAGAGATTTTTGCTACAAGGTATATGCGCTAGCCAAAGAGACAGAGAGAGACAGAGACAGAAAGTGAAAAATATCTTCTAGGGGGGGATAGCCACTTGCAATCCCTTCTTTTCCATTCTTCTCTTGGGATTTGGGGCATGCATACACATGCACCCAGCGTGAATTTTTAACCGCCAGATCCAGGACTCGAATCGTGGTCAGCAACATGGGAGTCCAGCGACATAACTATTACGCCACCTGGTACTGGAAGCCACAGTCTTTTTGAAATCAAATTAGGACAGTGATACCCCCTTCTATTAAAGCCAAGTAGGTCCAACCCACCCTCAAGGAAAGGGGATCATACAAGAGCACTAATAAGGCAGAGATGATGATGGATCCACTTGGAGACAGTCTGCCTACTACAGTGTCAACAAAGAGGGAGCTCTATAGATTGAGAAGGTTATTTCACTTAGCATTATTTCCTCTAGGTTTATTCACATTGTCCTAAATCCTTGCTTTTGGCCGAATAGTATTCCATTGTGTACCACACATACCGCACCCTTTATCCATTCATCAGGCATTGGGCACTGAGGTAGATTCCACAGTTTAGCAATTGGGAATTGTGCTGCAGTAAACACGGGAGTGCAAACATCTTTCTGACCTGTTCATTTCCTTTCTTGTGGGTTTATTCCAGTAGTGAAATTACTGGATCATAAGGTTGTTCTATTTTTTTAGCTTTCTGTTTTCCACAACAGTTGTATTAATGTATGTTCCCAATGACTATGCATCAGAGTTCCCTTTTCTCCTCAGCCTCACCAGCACTTGTTATTCTTTGTATTTTTGATGATAGCCATTCTAACTTGGGTGAGTTGATAATACAATATAATGGTTTCAATTTGCATTTCTCTGACAATTAGTAATGTTGAGCATTTTTTTATTTGCTCATTAGCCACTGGAGTGTCTTCTTTCTTTTGTGAACCGTATGTTCAAATTGAATGTCCATTTTTTTATTGGATTATTTGGGGGCTTTTGTGCTGGTGAACTATTTGATTGAAACAGGAAATATTGCTAAGGAAGCTAAGCCAGGCACTAAAAGATACAAGTGTACAGAAGTAGGGAGTGTAATGGTAGATACCAGAAAATAGAAAGGGAAGAGGGATGGGAGGAATGAGGAGAACGTGGTTACTAGATACAAGAGTGCATGCAAATAGTGGACAGAGTACAGAATACTGGAGCTCATCAGAGTAAAGAAACTTGCAATAATCAGAAGAGAAGATTCCGAACATGTCCAACACAAAGTAATGATAAATGATGAGGATGGTAAATATGTTTTTATCCTGATTTATTCAGCATACATTATATACATGTTTTGAAAAACTACATTGTTCCCTACAATATGTACAACCACAATATGTAAATTAGAAATGATGATAGAAAATTAATATTGAAAAACAGCGAGAGGAAGTGTAAAGAGGGCAAGGCAAGCCTTGCAGAGTGATGGCTGGGGCTGTGTGAGAGACCTGGGTTGGGTCCCTGACTCAGCCTGAACAGGCTGGGCACAGTGGCACACACGTGTGGTCCTAGCTAACTGGGAGGCTGAGGCGAGACCCTGTCAAAAAACCCCAGCTCTTTCTCTCTCTCCCACTCTCTCTCAAAAAGAGAGACAGCTAGAGAACCAGCAGTTAGCGTAATGGCTATGTCGCTGGACTCCCACATAGTCGACCGCAGTTCGCGACCCAGACCAGGTGGCTTAAAACTCACGCCGGGCGCGTGTGCGTGCGTGCCCAAGATCCCGAGAGGAGAATGGAGGACAAGGGATTGCGGTGTGACCATTCCCCCTGGGGAGTGATTTCTCACTTTCAGTCTCTCTGTCTCTCTCTGTCTGTCTGGAGAGTGCACACACCCTATAGCGAAAACCTCTCCAAAAAAAAAAAAAAGAGAGAGAGAGAAAGACAGCTAGAAAGCAAGAGTGAGAGAGAAGAAAACAGTATAAAATAGGTTTTGAAATGGAAGAAGGCAAATTTTGTTTACGTTGTGAATTAAGTATAATATTTGCAGAATTCGTGTTCACAATTATCCCATTTAACTTTAGGTATGGATGTTTCTGTAGTTCCATTTGCAGATGGGCATATCTGAGTTAGTGTTGCTTCAGTAACTATAGTAAGTTTATTCTGGGGTTACCAAACTAACCCAGAGGTCGTGGTTGGTTGTCTGGCCCTCAGGAGTCTCATTGTCAATACCAGTTCCCTCTGACTGCTTTGCTGATCTCCTGTGGACTTTCCTTGACCGGGCGGGTGGGATACTACATACTTTGCAAGGAGACATAATTATTACAATAACATTTCATAAAGGGACACCCTGAGATATAAGCAGAAATTGGAGGGCCAGCTCTGTAGCACAACAGTTAACACTACGCAGAGGAAGCCAGGTCCCACATTGTCCACAAGTGGCTTGACGAGCACACCAGGCACTCGTGCTCGGGATTCTGATGGGATGGACAATTGGAGAGGGAAAAAGATTTGAATTGCGGCATAACCATACCCTGCTGGGGAGTTCTCTCTTCCTCTCTCTCTCACACGTAAGCAAGCACACACACTCTCTGTCAAAAACAAAAAAAAACAAACAAAAAAAACAAAAACAAACAAACAAACAAAAAAACTAAAAACTGGAATGAGTTACCAAAGTTAAAAAGTACCTCTTTGCCTGTTTTTGATTAAAAATATTAAATAAAAACCTTCCATTGGGTTTCTAGTCCAACTTGTAAAGAGCTTGGCAGTCATCTCTCACATTCCCACAAGGAAAAAAAAAAAAGCCAAATAACTGAAAAAACAACAACTTTTCTTAAATTTTTCCGAGAGTTAATGTTACAGGACAAACTGCAGCCCAGAATTGGAGAGATGGTCAGATACTGAGGATGAGCGTTTACCAGGAGCGGAGCTGCCTGCAGAACCAGCACCATAGAGGCAGGAGAAGACAGTTGACTGCTTCCTGAGAATAGTGTGGACAACTTTGAGAGGTGAAACTCTGGAGAGGGCAAGGGGCTCCAGACTCCTGTGAGTTTTGCTTCCAGTGGCCTCACCTGGTTCTCAAGGAAAAGGAGCAAAACTGAGGGCAAGAATCTTCTTGCAGGGGGAAGGCAAAGATGCCAGGGCCTTCTGTTTTGCTCTATTAACAAAAGCCTGCCCTCCATAGCAATTATTTTCTCCAGAGCCTAACCCAGTGGGGAAAAGAACTCCAATCCCTCTAACTTTTGATGAGGGGGAGGAGAAAGTCCCAGCACTAGCTAGCCCCACCTAGTTTGTTCTTATCTCAACTAAGGACGCAGGAGAAAAAGCCTAGAAGCACTTGTGAAGGTTATCGTGCAAGGACACAGGCTTACCAAAAAAACTGAGACTGAATCAATCAATCATAGGACTATATAACCCTTCTATTTTCTTTTTTTTTTTTTTTTTTTTGGAGAGGTTTTCGCTATAGGGCACGTGCGCTCGCCAGACAGACAGAGAGAGACAGAGAGACAGAAAGCAAGAAATCACCCCCCAGGGGAGATGGTCATGCCGCAATCCCTTCTCCTCCATTCTCCTCTCGGGATCTTGGGCATGCACACACACACACGCCTGGCGTGAGTTTTAAGCCACCAGGTCCGGGACGCAAACCGCGGTCGACTACGTGGGAGTCCAGCGACATAGTCATTACGCTAACTGCTGGTTCCCAACCCTTCCATTTTCACCAATGTGAACTCACATCCACCTGGCAGGAAAAATAGGAATGAGAAGACTATTTTTTTTTTTTTTTTTTTTTTTTTTGGAGAGGTTTTTGCTATAGGGTGCATGCGCTCGCCAGAATGACAGAGACAGAGAGACAAAAAGCAAGAACCCTCCCCCCCCCCAAGGGGGGATGGCCACGCCGCAATCCCTTCTCCTCCATTCTTCTCTCGGGATCTTGGGCACGCATGTGCACGTGCCCAGTATGAGTTTAAGTTACCGGATCCGGGACTTAAACCACGGTCGACTACATGGAAGTCCAGCGACGTAGCCATTATGCCACCTGCTGGTCCCAATGAAGGCCATTTTATGCTACCTAGAATGTCTCTGGTTTCCTGGAACTGGACCAAATTACATGGAATGGGAATGATCAGTAAGGCAGGTGTAGAAATGCCGTTGTCATACTCTTAGTGGGGATAAGTTTGAAGGCTCAAACTCATTGATCCTCAACTGCTCTCATAAATTCCAGAAAACCCTCTTGTTCTAATGTGTGTCTCTTGCCAGAGTTAATCTGTGACCAGGTAGAAATAAGATTCAGACCCAGGGAATATAAGCCAAAGGTAGCTGGGGGAAAGGTGACAGTGACTCTCTCTAAAGAAGCTCCCAGCCTAGTACAGGCTGCAACAAATTCCTGAGTACCACAAGGAGGCTTAGCTAAGACTGGGTAGATTTTAGGCAAGATTAATTTCAGAAGGAAACAAGATGTGGTCTGAAGGAGATAATTTACTTCTGTTTTCATTTCCATTCCAAGTATCTAATTTCTACACAAATAGACCATAAGAAACAAATTGGTTATAACAGAGAAATAATAAAGCAATTTTATAATTAGCTAAAAAAATGTTCATATTACTTTTTAAAATGCCCTTGTTCATTAACTTCTGTATCTTAATTGCCTAGGATCAAATGCCTTTGCATAATCAAAGCTCGCTCTATATTTGAAAATGAAATGTATTAGTTAGGGTTCTCCAGAGAAACAGAACCAATAAGATATATCTATAAAAAGAGATTTATTATAAGGTATTTGCTTACACAATTATGGAGACTGAGAAGTCCCACAGTCTGTTATTTGCAAGCTGGAAACCCAGGAAAGCTGAAGGTGTAGTTCAAAGTCCTGAGAGCTGGAGAGCTGATGGTGTAGACTCCGGTTCAGGTCTGGGGGCCTGGAAATCGGGAGTGAGGAGTGCAGGAGATCTGTGTCCCAGCTCAAGTAGTCAGGCAGAAAGCAAATTCGACCTTCTTCCACCTTTGTATTCTATTCGAGCCCTGGAAGGATTGGGTACTGCTCACACTGGGGAGGGTCATCTGCCTTCCTCAGCCTGCCAGTGTAAGTGCTAATCTCTTTTGGAAATACTATCTCAGCCACACCCCAAACTAATGTTTAACAAGCTATCTGGGTATCAACAGCTCAGTCAAGTTGATACATGCAAATAATCTTCACATAACAGAAGCCACATATGCATACATTACAGCCATGACTACGAAAGGATTTTTCTAGACCTTCCTCCCATTTGAATACATGTCCCAGATACTTACATGTACTTAAACACACCTACATGGAAGACATATTATGTAGTTCCCACAAATGAGTCTGTGCTAATACCAAATGTAAAATTTGCATTTATTTATCACTTTTACAATCTTAAGTTTGTGGTTTCTGTCAGTTTATAACATCTCTTCTAAGCAGACCCTGAAATTGTTTTTCTTTCCCCTTTCTCTTTGCCAGGCTAATCTCAAAAAGGCTCTGGTAAAGGTCATTGTAATTTCCCAGGTCCCTGCCCTAAGCGTGGAGGATCCTTCTCGAACACTCTTCCATACAGGGCCATAACTAAGACAGGCAAGGGGGCTCCGCTTCGGCTCCTCAGACGTCCATCGCTTGAAATCTGATCAAAGAAAACAACGGGTTATCTCCAATGCAGGACTTAGTTTTCAACACAGAAAGCTTCTCTGCAGTGTCACTTCACAAGCAGCATACGATTGTAAAAAGCACACACAGGATTTGGGGCCAGAAAACCCAGGTTTGGAGGCCAGAAGACTGAGTCTGCCATGAGAGCTGAGATCTAGGGATTTCAGAGATAAGAGCAATGAAGATGTTTAGCTGAGAAGTCACCCTGGTAGAGCCCGCACTCTCCTTTTCTGTCTCTCTCTGTCTCTTTCTGTCTCTCTGTCTCTGCTTTTTCATTTTTAAAATTTTTTCTTTTTAAAAAATTTTTTTAAGGTAAAGTTATTCTTGGCTCTGAAATCCTCCTTTATCTTGGTAATAATCCCCTCCCCTTCCCTCCTCCCATCTAGGCAAACAGAAAGGGCGGGCCAGAAGAAGAGAGTCCGCCATGAGAGCTGAGATCTAGTGATTTCAAGGATAAGAGCAATGAAGATGTTCTGCTGAGAAGTCACCCTGGTAGAGACCGCTCTGTCCTTGTCCTTTTGTTTTTTCTTTGCTTTTTCCTTTTTCTTCTTTTTTCTTTCTCTCTTTCTCTGTTTACTTATCCTTTTTCTTTTCCCTCATCACTTTGCTGCTCAGCCTCCATGCACTGAGTGTCTAGACAAGTCTAAGTGAAAAGCTGCCATAATCCAAGTACTATTTGGGTCCTCATATTACTCAACTCACACTGAATCGGTGACACAAAGGGAGAAAAACGCAACGCCAAAGAGTTTGTAGACCAAATCTTTCTGTGCGCCTCTGATCGCTCAGATTAATCTTCTAGAAATTAGAAAGAATGAATGACACATCAGATGACTAGAAATCACCACAGGGGCACAAGAAATATGCAAAACCAAGAAAATAGCTCTCCCCCAAGGGAAAAGAATAACTCCTCTTTTTTTTTGGGGGGGGGGGCATTGCTATAGGGAGCATGCGCTTGCCAGAAAGACAGAGAGAGACAGAGAGAAAGAAAGCAAAGCGAGAAATCACCCCCCAGGGGGTATGGCCACACCGCAATCCCTTCTCCTCCTTTCTCCTCTCAGGATCTTGGGCACGCATGCACACGCGCCCGGCATGAGTTTAAGCCACCGGGTCCGGGACTCGAACTGCAGTCTACTACATGGGAGTTCAGCGACATAGCCATTACACTAACTGCTGGTCCCAAGAATAACTCCTCTTCACCCACAGACAGTACAATGGAACTCACAGAAATGTCTGATAAAGAATTTAGAGTATGGGACTGGCAGTTAGTGTAATGGCTATGTCGCCAAACTCCCATGTAGCCGACCGCAGTTTGAGTCCCGGACCTGGTGGCTTAAACTCATGCTGGGCATGTGTGCGTGCGTGCCAAGATCCCAAGAGGAGAAGGGATTGAGGCATGGCCATCCCCCTGGGGGGTGATTTCTTGCTTTCTATCTCTCTGTCTCTCTCTGTTTTTCTGGTGAGCCCACACATCCTATAGCAAAAACCTCTCCAAAGGAAAAAAAAAAAGAATTTAGAGTATTTATAGTGGCAAAGCTAACAGAGATGGAAGAGAAGAGTGAAAACGAACACCAGAAGAAAAAAGCCAATTGAGTTCTAGGAGGTGAGGAAGTTCTCATTAGAGCTGAAAGAGGAAATATACACCATAAAAAAGAATCAAATGGAACTGTTGGAGATGAAGGCTATAATACAGGAAGTCAAAAACCTCCTTTGAAAGTATTAAAAGCAGACTAGATTGTACAGAAAAATGAATCTCAGATGTAGAAGACAGAATCTCTGAACTAGTAAAATCCACTACAAAGACTGAGAAAATAGCCCTAAAAAATGAAAATAATATACAAGAAATACTAGATAAGTATTATCATTTATCATCTATAAATAATACCATTAAACATCCAAACATCCAAATAATTGGTATCCCAGAAGGTGAAGAGACTAATAATGGCATTGACAATCTAGTCCATGAAATCCTGGAAGAAAACTTACCAAACCCAGAGAGGCATTCAAAGATCCAGACCCAAGAAATACAAAGGACCCCAAATAGGATCAACCCAAGAAGATCTTCTTCAAGACACATTATTGCCAGAATGACCAAAACCACAGATAAAGACAAGATACTCAGACTGGCAAGAGAAAAATGTCAAGTTACTTGCAAAGACTATCCCATCAGGCTAACAGTGGACTACTCATTGGAAACAATGCAAGCAATGAAAGAATGGGAAAATATATCCAAAGTGTTGAGTGAAAAACAATTTCAGCCTAGTATACTGTATCTGGCAAGATTATCCTTCATATAGGAAGAGAAAACAAGAACATTCTCAGATAAACAAAACCTGAAAGAATTTACCAAACCAGACCTGCTCTCCAACAAGTTCTGAAGGGAGTGCTATCTCAGGAAAACTAAAGTCAGACACACAGAAATAAGAGTTCTAAAACAACTAGGAAAATGGCCAGCTTAATGGTAGGGACAAGTCCAGAGTTGAACGTTATCTTCAAGAATTTAAGCGGAAAGATTGAACCACAACGGAAGATACAGTACATGAGTTTGAACTGGTGAAATAGAATTGTATGACTTTTGACTGAAACATTACTGATCTTCTATGCTTTTTTTTTTTTTCCAGTGTTAAGAAGTTTTGTCTTCTCTGGAGTTGTGGACAGGTCCATGTACCTACTATTTGAACAGAATCTTAACCTGTTGCCTGGCTTTAAGTATCAAGCAAAGTTCTCTTAACATTTTTTCCATTTTGATTTATTAAAGCTATAACTGCCTTTCTTGAAATTAAAAAATGTATCCAACAAAAACCTATTTAGTGACCACAGTAAGCAATATAGCCTTAGCTATGTGCTATTTTATAGTATATTCATTCTACCCACTGAGTTTCGTGCCTAAAGTCAACTTTTGTTTACAAATAAATATATATCAGCTGAACTTACTATTGAAAGTATTTAGATTAATTAAGATATTTTGTGAATCAATACAGTGTGAGAAAGAATAAAGAAATGGAAAGCAACTGCAGATATCATAGACGGGGTAGGAAGAGGATGGGAAATGGCAGAGGGTGAGAAATAGGGGGAAACATATATATATATATATATAAAAAATCAGAAAAGATGAATAAGTGGAGAAGAAAGAATTGTGGCATAACCACACTTCATTGAAGGGTGCTTTCTCCCTCTCCATCTCTACCTGTTTCTCTCTGGCAAGCACACGTACACCCTTTATCATTTTATTATAAAAGTGTCTCCTATATAATGTGAATCATAATATTACAATAACAAAGATTTTTTGTTATGCAGGTCTACCTCATCTAACTGAAGACATTTGTCATCCCAAAAACCTCCTACCTCATAATGTCTTTCAGGGGCAAGCTGACTCCCACTTAGAACAATCTGTGGGAAGACATAACTCGTTCCAAATGTGCCACTGAGGGAGAATTCTTCAAACTTGGTAAAAGCGGACCCTACAGGCTCCCCACAGGTGCTCAAGTCAGTGGTTTGACATTTAAGTAATGTGCATATCTATGTAGAAAAAGAAAAGAGTAGTCAGAAAATTTGGAAATACATTCTCAACTGAATAACACAATTTTAAAGACTAGATGAATGTTTGATCTTAAGCAGCATTTTTCAGAAAGTAGCTAATTAATGAATCCTAAAATCAATTCAGTAAGTCAGGATTAGCCTTTTTAAATAAATGATGCTAAATGTAATAGACCTAGAATACACTAGCCAATGGCATGGTAGTTAAGGCAACCTGGACCCACATGGCTGACAGTGTGGTTCAAGTCCTGGACCTAGTGTCTTGGAAAACATGCCTGATATGTGTGCACGCGTGCCCAATATCCTAAAAAGAGGAGAAAATGGAGGAAAAGGGGTTGCGACATGACCATTCTTCTTGGGGGTGTGCTTTCTCATTCCCCCCCCCACCCTCCTCCAGCAAGTGCACACACTCTCTGGCACATTACAAAAAAGAAAGAAAGAAATAGGCTAGAATTTTGAAAAATGTTGGTGATTGCACATAATTATAGCTATTTTTAATTTTTATTTGAATTATTTCATAAGCTGTTTCAACTAAATATTTCTTTTAATTAAGTTACATAGCCACATAATTATACTAAGTCATCATGCAAAATCTTATTCTGGACTCTCAGTTGAGGAGAGTTGGAAACCACTGCCTAAAATAGCCTAATAGAAAAGGAGGATGCATGGCAGTTGCAACTTTTTAAACTTAAACCTACCCTACTCAAAACTAATCTATCTATGTTATGTTTTTACCTTGCAGCCAAGAGAACTAATTCTGTTCTTGCTAAGATCAACTGAGATAAAAAAATATATAGGGATATATGTAACAATATGCTAATTAACTGAATCCAGTACAATTTTTAAGGAAAGGCAATGATAACCAAGAAGAAAAATTAGTAATAAGGCAAATCAAACATTTTAAGCCCCTCTACCTGTTGGTAATATTGGCCTTCTACCGTGTGCAGACCATCGAAAGCACCCAGGGCATAGACCTCATCTGTTCGCTTCTCAGACATCTTGTATGTTAAGTGACAACACAGGTCTTTCTGACACACTGTATAATTTCCTGTGTTTCTCTTAAGCTCAGTGAAGGTGAACTCATCAAAATAAATCATCCCTGAAAAATCTGACTGCTCAGAGGAGAATGACTTGATCCTCTTGGCATAAGCGCTCCAGTCAACAGCGGCAGGGTAAGAGGGCTCACGGCGAGGCCGAGACTTCAATTCTGATAGCATCAGCTGACCGCTCTCTGTTTCCATGTCATAATGATACACCTTGACAGCTTCTGGGGTGTAGATCCCACTCCCTACAGACATCAAGAAACACATGGGAACCAGCAGTTAGCGTAATGGCTATGTCGCTGGACTCCCACGTAGTCGACCGCGGTTCGCGTCTCGGACCCGGTGGCTTACAACTCACGCCGGGTGCGTGTGCGTGCGTGCCCAAGATCCCGAGAGGAGAATGGAGGAGAAGGGATTGCGGCGTGACCATCTCCCCTGGGGGGTGATTTCTCGCTTTCTGTCTCTATGTCTCTCTCTGTCTGTCTGGCGAGCGCACGCGCCCTATAGCGAAAAACCTCTCCAAAAAAAAAGAAACACAAATAATGGTTTCAGATGGCTTATGGTGACAAATTGATAGAATTAGTTCATGGGAAAATAAAATTATTAAGTATAAAGATTTTCAAGATAGTTAAGGAGATAGCTATTACACTGGCATAAGCTCCAACTTGACTCACCGTATAAGTACTACTTACACGGAAGTTACCATTTGATGTGGAGGGATTATTTCTTTTTATTTAAGATACCTTCGTGTGAGCCAAATTGAAAATCCCCGGGGTCAGCCCCATAGATTAGCGGTTACAGGAATCAGATCCTGCATGGCTGATTACAGGTTGATTTCCAGGCCCAGATGCTTGAAAAACACACAAGGTATGTGTATGTGCATGCCAGAATCCCAAGATGGAGAAATGGAGAAATGGGAAGAAGGGATTATAAATAACCATGCCCCCTTGGAGGGTACTTTCTCTCTGTCTCTCTCTCTCTCTCTCTCTCTCTCTCCTTCTCTGTGTCTCTCTGGCTAATGCATGTACCCTCTAGCAATGAAAAAATGTAAAAAAAGAATTTCCCAAACATGAAGAATAATTTTGACTCTCTTTTGAACTATTTAATTTAATTTATTTGTGTTTGGAATTCTTCACCTGCATCTGCAAACAAACCATTTAGGAATAGAGCTTGCATTACCTTGGACATAAATGTATAAATAATAAACTCTAAAAACATGAATAGCCTAAAGTGATTTTATCACTTCAACAAAATACCAGAGAGTCTTTGAAAAGTTGGTGGAAAATGAATACTATGAAAAACTATCCATGCATTTGCACCAAAATAAATTTTAATTCTATTTTTTCATAAACCTTTTGAAGCCCCCTCATCTACTTCAATATTATTAATGGATTTTGGCCAGGAAGCTCCTTAGATCTGTCTTTGATTTTTTTTAGAGAGAGAAATTTTTGCTATAAGGTGTGTGTGCTCACCTGAAAGTCAGAGAGACAGAAAGCGAGAAATCACCCCCCAGGGAGGATGGACATGCTGTAATCCCTTCTCCTCCATTCTCCTCTCGGGATCTTGGGCATATACCCACATGCATCTGGTATGAGTTTTAAACCACTGGGTCTGGGACTTAAACCCTGGTCAATTACGTGGGAGTCCAGTCCCTGTTTTTTATTTTCTTTATATGACTTGAATATCCCCCTCTGCAGAAAGTATCAGTTTTATTGTAATTTCTAATTTGCATATGTGGGGTGTTTCACAAAGCAATGGTAAATGTTGGAAATAGTTATTTAAACAACCACCTCATAGAAGAAAATACATTCATCATCAGTAAGCACAAGAAACAAGCTCACCATCAATATTCGCCAGCTAAAAACAAAAGGTCTCTAAAATGGGACAATCAGCTTGGAAACCAGCATGGCAGCTCACTGCTCTATGGCCCAATGGTTCTGCTTCTGACTGTTTGCACAAGCTGAGTAACAACACATGCCAACCTCAGCCAAAGTATCGGGCTTCGCTTTTTTCCTACCATTCAATTTCTTTTCACGTAAAACTGAAATAATAGGGGGCCAGCTGGTAGCATGGTGGTTGCGGGTGCTGGTCTCCCACATGGCCGACCATGGTTCAAGTCCCAGACCTGGCAGCTTGCTTTCTTGCTTTTTCTATTTCTCTCTCTCTCTCTCTCCCTCTCTTCCTCTCTGGTCAAATTAAAATAAATAGATGAAGTTAAATAAAATAATTTTTAAAAACTGAAATAATAATGTTTGCCTCTTATTCATAAGGATAATTTGCCTCAAGTACTATAGGAACCCATGCAATTGTTAATTTTGTGATATTAGAGTCAATAAGAGAACCATTAAAGAAAAGTGTGACTTAAAAGTCAATGCAGACTTCCCAAGATTGTCACTGCCACTCAGTGCTTGACTGGCATGTGTTACCTGTCATATGCATGGTGGTGTTGTGGGTATTTGCGGCAAGCAGGTTGACGCCCATGGCTCTGGCCCATGCTGAGTGGAATGGAACAGCTGAGAGGAGGGGCAGCGTGTTGTACCAGGCGGTGGGGTAGAGAACGCTGTCAACTTGAAACTGCTCTACTACCACTACAGCCGGGTCATGAGAAAAAATGTCAAAGCAAGTGAAAATGCCAAACTTCCCAAAGGGAGTATCGAAAGTCACAAATTCTGAGTCCTTGGGGAAGTCAAATTGAATTTCAGGTGCAAAGAGATTGTACTGTTAACAAAAAGCAAAGAAGGGAAAAAAAACAAATAAGAAAACTGTCAAATAGGTGTGATCAATAGCCGTAAAAATCTTTCCTCCCATGCATGTTGATGCATGCATTTGGCACTGCTACATATAAATCTGCATCAGTCACACCCACTCTATCAGATTCTGGAAGTTTCTTTACTGTGACATAAGTTGAAAACCGTTTGTTTACAGCAAATGAGTGAAATAATATCTCTAAATGATTTTTTAAATAAAAATATTTCTATCTTAAAAATCACAGGTTAAAACCTTGAAACCTAACATTGTTCAAATTATTTCTTGTTGTGTTCTTTAAATATCAACAACATTGCCTTTGGGAAGTCTAACACATGTAGATGAAATAAATTTTGCCGTATCTCCCTAAGATATTGCTAGGTTTCTGTAAGCAAACTGAAGTAAATTTAAAATGAACTTAGTGCTGTAGCTATATCTTGTTAATTAGGAATCCATTAGTGGAGCCAGCAGGTGGTATAGTGGTTAAGGTGCTAGACTACCCCATAGTCAACAATGGTTCAAGTCTTAGATCCAGCAGCTTGAAACTCACACTGGGAGTGTATGCATGTGTGCCCAAGATCCTGAGAGGAGAATGGAGGAGAAGGGATTGCAGTGTGGCCATCCCCCCTGTGGGGGTGATTTCTCACTTTCTGTCTGTCTCTCTCTCCAGTGAGCACACTTTACCATAGAGAAATATCTCTCAAAAAAAAAAAAAAAGCCCTTAGTAATTTTATGTTTTAATCTAATTATTGCTACAAACTCCATTTAGTCTAGGCTCAGAAATACAAGATATGGGGGGGCCTTCAAAAGTTTATGAAAAATGCATATTATGAAAAAACAGTACATGCTTTTCTTTCTTTTCTTTTTTTGCACCAAAATTAACTTTTTTTTTAAGAGTGATTTTTGCTGTAGGGTGCATGAGCTCACCAGAGAGACAGAAAATGAGAAACCACCTCACAGGGGGTATAGCCATACTGCAATCCCTTCTCCTCCATTCTTCTCTTGGAATTTTGGGCATGCATGCACATACGTCCAGCGTGATAAACTCATATTTCAATTCCATTTTCCCACGAACTCTTTGAAGGCCCTTGCATGTTTTGCCAGGTGTTTATTTGGGCTGATGTTGGCACGTGTGTGTTCTGGCAAGAGCTACTGCTCCTCCCACCCCTCCCTCATCCCCACAATTCTTTGAGCATCTCTTGCTTTTCCACTTTCCTCCTGTCTATCCTTCCTCCTTCAGTCCCATTTACTTCAGTCCCGTATAAGGGCTCCAAGTTTGAATTTGCCATAAAATACAAAGGGCCCTGAGTTTGAATTTGTAATAATAAAAAAAGAATACGCAGAATGTTAAAACAGCTGCAATAAGAGCCTCTGTGCTTCCTCCTGTGAAGCACAGACCAGCTCAGAGAAGACATGCCACCTCATTGTGATTAAGGCCTTTGCAGCGTTTCTCGGAAAGAGAAGTATACTCTTTCCATGGATTTTGTTTGTAAAGATTGATCTATGTCTTGCTGTGGCCATGTGGCTTCTCTTCTTCAGGGAGGGTTATCCTGAGAAGCAGCTGTAACAAAAGGCTAAGAGATAGGGGACAGGTGACACCTTTTGAGTCTTTGAGGGGCAGACTGCTTCTGAAACAAGATCTCCTCTTTCTGCCATATATATGTGTGTATATATATACAATTTTTTCTGTGCATAAACAAGAAAACTCTTCTCTTTATGTAAAGCCAATTTCAGTTGGGGGTTTATTGCACTGCAATAAAAAAAAGTCCTAATGGAATAAATGGTAGCTTAGAATGAAATAACCAATTGAGGCAAGAAATGAACTCTGATATGAAATCATAGATTAAGTAGAACATTTCTTCTTCTTCCACAGAAGAAATTAAAATCTTTGAGAGGCTCTTATTGCAGCTGTTTTAACATTCTGCATATTCTTTTTTTATTATTACAAATTCAAACTCAGGGCCCTTTGTATTTTATGGCAAATTCAAACTTGGAGCCCTTATATGGGACTGAAATAAATTACATCCCCTATCAACTAGAATGCAATTGAGAGCTACAACCATAGCAGTTCTCTCCCCAACATTTGACAAACAAGAATATGTACATACCGCAAGCAAAAGAGGTAAACCTAGTTTAGGTAAGGCACAAGTAGTTCTCACCTTATGGTAGCGTGCCGCAAGCCTCCCCTTGGAATCAAACACCACGTCAGTGTTGTACTGGTAATGGCCGTCAGGGGGACACTGAGGGTCACTGGTGTTGCATGGCTTCTTGTCTCCTATATTTGCCACGAGATAGATAGAGTTGTCCTTGGCCAGGCAGCTGAGCCTTTCTTGCACTGGTGTGTTGCCAAACCTAAGTCAATAGATACTTTTTTTAAACTTACTGTAGTGCGGTGATTTCTGAAATACCAAAGCAACACATATGTCCCCTACCTGGAAGACAACAGCTCTAGGTTATGAATCAACAGAAAAGGTTTCAAAACTCACATGCAATATGGTCATCATCTTTATGAAAACAAACCTATTTTAACGCTCTAGACTCCAGAGTGCAGGACAAAATTGAAACATAAAAAAGATAGAGGAGGAAGAAGAGGAGAAGAAGTGACAATTTCCCTTAAAAAGTGCTCCCAGAAAGGTAAATAGTTTGAATTTTTTTTTTTGAGAGGTTTTCGCTATAGGGCGCGTGCGCTCGCCAGACAGACAGAGACAGACAGAGAGACAGAAAGCGAGAAATCACCCCCCAGGGGGGATGGTCACACCGCAATCCCTTCTCCTCCATTCTCTTCTCGGGATCTTGTGCACGCACGCACATGCGCCTGGCGTGAGTTTTAAGCCACCAGGTCCGGGACGCGAACTGTGGTCGACTACGTGGGAGTCCAGCAACATAGCCATTATGCTAACTGCTGCTTCCCAATAGTTTGAAATTTAACAGACTCTTCTAATGGGGAGCACCTTTTCTATAAACAAAGTTACACTGCAGGTATTGCAAAGTCACTTCTATGAGGTGTGGTCAGAAACACGAATAGCAGGTGGCAGTGATAGTTGACCCCATGGGCATCGTCTGCTATGGAGAACAAATGTAGCATTATGTAGTAGAGATGGAAAAAGCTAAAATTATTAAGAAGGAAGAAAGGAAAAGCAGGCCCAGCCACAGTGGCATGTGCTAAGATACTATGCTTCACAGGTTAGGACTGCATGAAAAGTCAAATTCTAGGTTCAGTTCCTGGGTTCAATGGGAATTCAATTCCTGGGTTCAATGCCCAGTCCAACCTAACAGCCAGGAATAGTAGTGTGCACCCAGCAGCCCCAGCGACTATGGGAGACTGCGGCAGGAGGACTGAGAACTTAAGTCTGGTCTGGATAGCACAGTGCTGCCGCAGTTTCCTCAACTGTCAAATACAACAATAGTTTATTTTCAGACTCAAAGGAACCTGATGAGAAGTTCTGACTTAAGTACAGGCATGGAATTACTGTGCAAATAATGTCAAATCCATTCACATTGGGGGTATTTATTCTAAAAATAAAAAGAGACTGTGGTGAAATGGTAACTGGCTTCAAATTTTTCAAAGGCCTAACTTGAAAGAGATGGATTGACTATGTAAATGTACTATCGAGTGTGGAACAAAGATGAAAGGAAGTATCAGAAGGCAGATTTTTTTTAGAAAAAAAAAAAAAAAAAAAAAAAAAAAAAACAACATTTTGAGCCAACAGCCTACCCTAGCAAATGAGTGGCCTTACTAGTTACTGAAATTCCAGCCTGGTATTGTGCACTGAGACTCAGGGTCCCTTTGGTTACCGTGCCTTACTGAAAATGGCTGTGTTTTTATATCAGCCATTTTAGTTACCAGTTAGGAGACCTTGCCCTCCATTTTTCCTAATATTTAAAATGCAATTAGTGATACTGAACTACATAATTTGAGTGAGACCACATGCAAAATACACCAGATATAGTTCCTAGGACCAAGTAAGCCCACTAAACTAAAAATGGCCATTAAGAATTCTGTAATAACGAGAAGGCAACCAAGGGTAGTGATGACTTTATTGCTTTTCAAGACCACTGGGGTCTCTCCCTGGTCCCCTGATCTCTCAGCCTCACGGCAAGTGAGGTTGAACTATTTTTTGAATAAAAAGGACAGCCTAGGGGGGCCAGGTGGTGGTGCAATGGTAAAGTTACTGTGTCCACATGAGAAAGGTCCTGGCTTGCACATGGGGACCTCCCTGAGCGTGCTGGGGAGGTCAGGGTGCTTGAACAACCCGTATGAGCCAGCTAAAACCTGGGAGACAGGGATTATGGGATGAAGACCCTGTCGAAGATTCCTTTATCTCACTTTCTTTCTCTGTCCCTCTCTCATTGGAGAAATAAATAAACACACTTTTAAAAAAGGAATAAGTTAAGAGGCTGGCAGGTGGCATGATGATTAAGGGTGCTGGACTCCCACATGGTCAACTACAGTTTGAATTCCGGACCTGGTGGCTTACTTTCTCACTTTCCCTCTCTCTCTTCTTTCACTTCATCCCTCTCTGGTCAAATGAAAATAAATAAATAAATAAATAAAGTTAAATTTAAAAACAATTCTTTTTTAAAAAAGGAATAAAGTTCCTGACTTTCTAGTTTAGAACTTTTCTTCCTTCATTTAAAACAGGATGATACGATCACTGTTCATATGTATTAAGACCTTTAGGGACTGACGGATGGCATAATGGTTGAGTCGCTATGCTCCCACATAGTCGACTGCGGTTCGAGTCCCAGACCTAGTGTCTTAAGCCTCATGCTGGATATGTGCACATGCATACCCAAGATCCCAAGAAGAGAATGGAAGCGAGGGAATTGAAGCATGACCATCCCCCCCCCGGGGGGTGATTTCTCACTTTCTGTCTCTCTGTTTCTCCAGCAAGCACACATGCCCTATAGCAAAAAAATCTCTCTCTAAAAAAAGAAAATAAAACTTTTAATAAGTTTATCGTATACTTTTGTTTGACTTTTCTGGGCTGATTAATTCAGGTTTATTAGTATTTTCTATTAGTTCCTCATAAAAAAGACCGAGGAAGTGCTCTGTATAGTATGTCAGCATTCTAAACATACGAGGATGACCACATGGTCCTGTTTTCCCTTTCAGGGATAAATATGAGAAGACTTATAAAAGTTTGTGGAACAACAGAATTAAAGCATAAGTTTATTGGGGTGTGAAAAATAATCTGACTATGACAAAAACCTAAAAAAAATCATAATTCAAAATATATGTGTAGTTGTTTTCATAATACAGGGTTTCCGTGAACATTCTGAAGATCCTTTGTATTATTAAGGAACAAACTGAGCTTCCTTTTTCAATATTATTGGGTCTCTCTATTTTATAACATAGAGCTAAAAGTTTTTCATTTGAATAAATGTCTGCAAGACTTAATAATGCTGAAATTTCATTCGTCATTTACCTTCCTAACTTTACATAATTGATCTAAGGTCAATGATCAGGTTTATGGATATTTTCCACTAGTAAAGTCAGTTTTTTCCAAGTAGAATAGAGTGTACTGTAGTGTACGCCCTTTGAAAGGTAGCAAATTATTCCTTCCTCTTCTGGGAAAAATCTCATAAGCAAATAGATACTGAGTCATGGTTACATGGTTTCTATAAACAAGGACCATGCAATTTTTAGAGAATATTTTTCCAAAGGTGAAAATCCCAGGGTGAGGCTTGACTCACATGGCAGAACCAGTATGTTGTAATAGGGGACTTGAATTTCCAATTGATTTCATGCAGTCAAAATTATTAAAGAAATTTCTCTTTTTGAGCAATAATGCACTTCTGAACAGGTGCATGTAAATTTACAATTATAAAATTAAATTACTTTTTATTGCATTCATTATGCTACTTTAAGGAATTACATATGAATTATTATTTAGAAAGAAACACACCTAAAATAACCTATTTCATAAATCTTTTTATTATACATCTTTTCCTTAAGAAAGTTATGCATCGGGGCCAGCAGGTGGCGTATGGTTAAGGATGCTGGACTCTCACATGACTGACGGCAGTTCTATTCCTAGACCTGGTGGCTTGTTTTTCACCGCCCCCCCCCCCCATCCCTCTCTGGTCAAATTAAAATAAATAAATAAATAAAAATTTAAACAGATAAGTGAAGATAAATAAAATAATTCTTTAAGTTAAAAAAGTTATGCCTAAATACAGCTGTTACTAATTATTAAAATCTATGCTCAAGAAAAGGAAGTGCAGATTCAGTTCTTTGTGTTAAAAGATTGGAGAAAGCCCTACAGTGCACAGATCCCATGTGTGACTTCATTTGATATTCTCGTTTACTGTGTAAGAGAAGGAGACTTAAATTATCTCTGTTTTACAGAAAAAGAAACAGAGATGCCAAGCATTTAGGTTATTTGTCCCACATCACTCAGCTAGAATATAGAAAATGTGGTCTCAGAAGCAGTACTTCCTTTTTCAAGTCCTATGCTGTTTCTTTGTTTTTGTGTTTTGTATTTTGTTTTTCTTTTGGAGAGATTTTTGCTATAGGGTGCATGCGCTCATGAGAGAGAGAGACAGAAAGCGAGAACTCAACCACGGGGGGTATGGCCAGGCCGCAATCCCTTCTCCATTCTCCTCTTAGGATCGTGGGCATGCACGCACATGTGCCCGGCATGAGTTTATGCTACTGGGTTCAGGACTTGAACCGTGATGGATTACATGGGAGTCCAGCAACATAGCCACTATGCCAACTGCTAGTCCCAAGTCCTATGCAGTTTCTATATACTTTATTGATTATACTATAAATGACAGTGATAGCAAAGTTTTTAAGAAACATAGACTTGGGGCCTAGTGATTAAAGGAGCCAAATCCCACTTGATCAACCACACAGTTCAAGTCCCAGGCCTGGAGGCTTCAAAATATACCAGGTGCATGTGTTTGCATGTTCAAAATCATAACAGGACAGAAAAAAAAAAGAGGAGAAGGGATTGAAAAGTGACCATGCCCCATGGGAGGAGTGTTTTCGGCCTCTCCCATTCTCTTTGTCTCTCTGTCTGTCTCTGGCTAGTGCATGTGCCCTCTGGCAAAATTAAAACAAATAAAATAAAACATAGATTCATTCGTCTCTTTTACCATTCCCACAAAGGAGGCAGGTGTACCTGGAGGAACCAGCTTATTTGCACATGAGAATACAGGCCCTAGTTATAAGAACTTTCTCATTTTATTGAAACCAGTTAAGCACATTTATAATAAAAATTGTGCATACACATACTAACCTTTGAAGAAAACTGAAACAAATAATCAACCAAACATCACTGTCGTTTCCCAAACAGGAGCCATGCCATATGGCAGACATTATGAAGTGTTTGACATATCTAAATCTGGTACCAAAGATTGACAATCTGTCAGCAAAATTACTAGTCAAGCTTAATGAATTTTCTACTGGCATTTTATAACATAACAACTTTGATTCCAAAATCAATGAATAACAACAGGACATTACCTCTTGGGGTCTTTACATGGAATCCAGTTCACTGCAGGATCTGGTATATCCTCCAGATAGGGGTAAATGGTCTCTCTGGTGAAGAGCCAACCATAGATTCCATCTTCTGGGGTCACAATGATATGTGCACCCTGCTCAAAGCAAGTAGCGGCAAAAAAGTTTCTTATAAATTCCAAATACCCACACTCTTACCAAGTCACAAATTTCCTTTACAATAAAAGCCAGTCTTAAAAGGATAGTACCTGCGTGGCTGCCAGCTTAACTGCTTTCTCCAAAATGTCTATGTTCTTATTCATAAGGAGCAAAGCTTCTTTTTTTGAGACAGGTGTCTCTGTTCTGTTTGGTAATATAACAGCATGTTCATACACTGCAGCAATGAAAGTATCCACGGCGCCAACACTCAGAACAAAGAAGACAAAGACGGCAGCACATTTGGGGAAATGTGAGGTAATCATAACTCAAATTTAGTGACGTTTGAAACACAAGCTCAGATTCTTATATTATGGATCACCAAAAAGCTTTTCTATTAAATCCCAGCCAACGACTAGCTATTTATATTTCCTCATGAATACATTACACAACATGGCATTGAGAAAGGTTGTTGTGCAAGAAAACTGCCAGTCAAAAGTAATAATTGAATTGACTCAAGTGTGCAGTGCTGTTGTTGACATTGTTCAGGGGTCAGCCAGACTCTAAAGCCAAGCAAAGAAGTTTCTCATAAATTCACCCCAATCCAAAACGCATTGGCAATTCACTCCCCTTCATATATATACACATACACACATATATGTGTGTATATATGATATGTGTGTATGTACGTGTGTGTGTGTGTGTGTGTGTATGTGTGTGTGTATAGTTTTGCTAAGCTAGTATTTCCATTAAGAGGGCCAGTATGGACTATTATAAAAAGCAGCCATGATAGCAACAACTCGTTGAAAATTGTTGCATGTGACTATGACACACACAAAACACAGAACCTAAGACAAGCCCCAGCATTTTTTAAGAATCATTTATTTGGAACCAGCAGATTACATAATCATTATGTCACTGGACTCCGATGTATTCGACAGCTGTTCAAGTCTCAGACTCAGTGGCTTAAACTCACACCAGGCACACGTGGTACATGCGTGCCCAAAATCCCAAGAGGAGAATGAAGGAGAAGGGTTTGCAGCATGGCCATCTCCCCTGGGGGGGTGATTTCTTTTTTTTTTCTTTCTGTCTCTGTCTCTCTGGCAAGCGCACATACCCTGTAACAAAGATCTCTTTAATAAAAATAATTATTTCCTTAATTCTATTTATTATTATTATTATTATTATTTTAAAATTTGCAACAGGGCACATGTGCTCACCAGAGAGAGACAAAGAGAGAGAGAAAAAAAAAAAAAGAAAAGTGAGAAATGAAGCTGTCAGGTCCAGAACTTGAATTGCTATTGGCCACGTGGGAGCCCAGAGCCTTAACTACCACACTGCTGGTCCCTAAACCCCAACTTAACTGAGTTCATACAATGGCAAAGGAGACCAGACAAGATAAATACATGCTAAAGATGGGGCTCACATGTCCAGGGAAGACTTACACATACTACAGATTGCGCACATTCTTTGCATTATTAGTGCATTGGCAGAAACTATGGTTTCTCTTGGAAGGACTGCTTAATAGTCTGAAATATTGGAATTTTAGCTGAACATTTTGTAAAACGGAGATTATAACATGTCTAATGATGACAAGTACCAACTGGGTCTTTGAGTCTCTTTCGACATGGCTACACTGAGTCTACATACAGCAAAATCAAAGAACCAAGGTTTCAGAGTCATACAATGACCACATCCACTGGAGGCTGGATTCTTTATAGAATCTGTCCATCTTTTGTAGCAAAGTCTTCTAAATACTTGTTCTATTACATTACCCAAAACTCTTTTAGGAGTTGTTCTTTGTTTTTAAAGAGGTAAATTTTTTAAGATACTAGATGTAGATGGGTAACCTCCTAATTTTGTTATTTATTTATTCTGAGTTTCTGACATCTTTTTCTCCTTCTATTCTAACATCCAATTCATCAAAAGATTTTTTAAAGATTTTTTTCTAATTTGAACATCCCCTCTGAGGGGAGGATTTCTCACTTTCTCTCTCACTGTTCTCTGTCTCTCTCCAGTGAGCACATGTGCTCAATGGCAAAAACCTAAAGAAAAAAAACTTTGTTCAAGTTCTTGTACACCCTATGCACATACTGCTCTGGGTTTATTTTTACCACTTGCCTATATGAACTTTTATTCAGTGATATCAAATCATTTCCTGTCTTTTCACAGATCTGTGTAAATGATCATATGCCTGTTTCATCCTAAAAAGGTCTTATCAAAGCTCTGTCTCCTTATAGAGCTCTGCCACGTCCATCTCAGTCCTTAGCAACATTTCTGAACTCAGAGCGAATTTTTTTCTTTGTGTGTGAATGTCTCTCAGTGCTTCCTATTGCCTTGACTTTTTCACATGAGGCCAGCCCTGGAGTGCAGTGGTTATGCACTATGTAAGGAGCTGGATGACACATGATCAACCCCAGTTCAAATCCAGGTCCCAAGACCTGAAAACCATGGGGGTGTGTGTGCATGCCCCAAATCTTGATGAGATGGAGAAACAACAAAGGAAAAGAATTGTGGCATGACCATGCCCCTTGTGTGGTAGGGACACTTTTCTCTCTATCTCTGGTGAGTGCATACACTCTGATAACTAAAAAACAAACAAATAAAAGGTACCATGTGGGGCCAGCAGGTGGCATAGTAGTGAAGGCACAGGACTTCCACATGGCTGACCCTAGTTCAATCCTAGGCTTGGTGACTTGCTTTGTCACTGTCCCTCTTTCTCTCCCCTTCTCTTTGGTCAAAATTTTTTAAAATAATAAAGGCCAGCAGGAAGCATGGCAGTTAAGAGCATCAGACTCCCACATGGCTAACTGTGGTTTGAGTTCCAGACCTCATGGCTTGCTTTCTCATTTTCCCTTTCTCTCTCTCTAGTAAAATTAAAAAATAATAACAACAAATAAAATTAAGCAAATAATTCTTTTAATAATAATAAATAAAGTTAAATAAAGTGATTTTCTAAAAAGAAAGTATCTTGTCTTCTCATAGAGATTGAAAGGAATCTTGTCTTCTTTTATAAAAAGAATTATTAATTAAGTTTAATTAATTAATTAATTGATTGATTTTTAATTTGCTACAGGGCACATGTACTTACCAGAGAGAGACAGAAAGAGAGAAAGGGAAAGTAAATAAGCAAGTCACCAGGTCTGGGACTCGAACCACAGTCAACCATGTGGGAGTCCAGCACCTGAAGCACCATTCTACCTGCCAAAACCAATTTTGTCTTCTTTCTTTTTTTTCTTTTTTTTTCATCCGAAATACACTGTGTATTGGCTCAATCAAGCACATCAACATACATGTTATCAGCAAATAATTTTCCAATTCTTACATCTTGTATACTTTGTTTTTTGTTTTGCCATCCTTGATTCCTTATCTCTCACCCTCTGCCATGTCCCACCCTCCTCCCACATTGTCTCTGGTATCCATGGTTGCTTTCTATGCCTTCCCCCCCCCCATTTAATTGATTCACTAATGAACTTAATTAGTCTAAATATATCCAATAGCTAGCACAGCTGATATATACCTATACATGAACCCAAGTCTGACTTTAGGCATAAACCCCAGTGAGTAGAATGAACATATTATAAAGTAGTACCCAGCTGGGGCTATATAGCTTACTGCAGTCATCAAATATGCATTTTTTTTTAATTGATACGAACAGTCTTACCGTTTTTTTTTTCCTCCTGCAACTTTTTTTTTTTTAATTACTTAACATTCATTCCCTGAGCATCATCACAACGTACTAAATGTGGTTTCCCATCTAGAATAAACTGCATAGTGGCTTAATCAAGCATGTTATCATCAATAATATTCCATTTCTACTTTCATACATATGTATACGTACATATATGTTTTTTACCCCATGTTTGACCCTCTGCCTTTTCCCACTCTCTTATTACACTATCTCTGCTATATACAGTTGTCTTCCATTCCTTTTTCCCCAACATTTTGTTGACCACACAATATCATAAGTAATCCAACTACTTTCAGCAGGTAATTTCAAGAAGAGTAGTTTTGAACTGGTAATGATATTTCCTTGAAACTTAAAGCCTAGAAACAGGTTAGTATTCTGTTCAAATAGTAGGTACATGCACCTATCAACAGCTCAAGACAGGACAAAAATCCTTTAAAACCAGAAAACAAAGCTTAGGAGAAAAGCTGCAATAATTTAGTCAAGTCACAGAATGTTGTTTCATCGGTTCAGTCTCATGTACTTAATCTTTCTTCTGTTAAGGTTCGATCTTCCAGATTGAATTCTGGGATATAATATTCATCTCCAAACATTGTCCCTACAATTAAGTTGCCCATTTTCTTAGTTTTTGAACTCTTATTTCTGTGTGTCTGCATTTAATTTTACTGACATAGCACTCCCTTAAGAACTTCTTGGAGATCTGGTCTGGTGCTGGTAAATTCTTTCAGGTTTTGTTTATCTGGGAAAGTTCATGTCTTTTCTTCCCAAATGAACGATAACCTTGCTGGGTACAGAATTCTCGGTTGAAATTGCTTTTCCCTTAATATTTTGAATATATTTTCCCATTCTCTCCTCGCTCGCATTGTTTCCGATGAGAGGTCTGCCGTTAGTCTGATGGGATACCCTTTGTAGGTAACTTGCCTTTTTTCTCTTGACAGTCTTAGTATCTTGTCTTTGTCTGTGGTTTTGGTCAATCTGGCTATAATGTGTCTTGGAGAAGATCTTCTTGGGTTGATTCTATTTTGGGTCCTCTGTATTTCTTGGGACTGAATCTTTGAGTGCCTCTCTAGGCTTGGAAAGTTTTCTTGCAGGATTTCATGGAATAGATTATCAATGCCCTTATGAGTCTCTTCACCCTCTGGGATGCCTATTATCCGGATGTTTGGACGTTTAATTGTATCTAGTACTTCTCGCATATTATTCTCGAATTTTGGGGCTATTTTCTCAGTCTTCATGGTGGATTTTTCTAGGCCAGCCATTTTCTCTTCTACATTAGAGATTCTATTTTCTGTATGATCTAGTCTGCTTTTAATACTTTCAAGGGAGATTTTGACTTCTTGTATTATAGCCTTCATCTCTAACAGTTCCATCTGATTCTTTTGTAAAGTGTGAAACTCCTCTTTTAGATCTTGCATGAATTTCTTCACCTCTTGGAACTCTTCAACTCCTTTCTCCTTCCTCTTCAGCAGTTCCTTGTCTCTCTTCTCTTCCATCTCTGTTAGTTTGCCATTATGAATGTTCTGAATTCTTTATCAGACATTTCCATGATTTCCATTGAACTGTGTGTGGATGAAGAGGAGCTATCTGTTTCCCTTGTGGGAGAGGTATTTTCCTGCTTCCCCATATTTCTTGTGGCCCTGCAGCAATTTCTAGTCATCTGGTGGATGGTCAGTTTCTTCCCAAACTTGGAAGTTCAATCACGCGGGCTTTGTATGCTGGAGGCCCAGTTATCAGTGGGACATCTCCCTTTCTCCCAAAATGGCTAGATGGCAGGAGCCATGGAGCTGTCTGTCTCTTGAAGAAGGGCTGTTCACGCGGGTTTTGTATGCTGGAGGCCCAGTTATCAGTGGGACATCTCCCTTTCTCCCAAAATGGCTAGATCACAGGAGCCATGGAGCAGACTCCCAAAACCAATTTTGTCTTCTTAAAGAGATTGAAAGGAATCTTGATGTTTCCTCCCGAAATATCCATGTCAATAGTCATCTAGTGATGATGGCACATCCCAGGAGTGTGACCCTGGATGGAAAGGAAAGGGTTTTGCTCACTATGGTGCCTCATACCCCAGCCATACTACTGAAAAGTGGAGGGAGCCCCAGTCATGATTAATACTGAATGGAGGAGTCCACTACCTGACAAACTCTTTCATGTTTGGACATTACAAATATTTAGAATGAACATTCTTGTGACACAAAATAATACTGTGTATCTTCTAGAGTTTAGTTACTCTGTGTATCTTCTACGATTTAAAACAGTAACTCCTGGCTCAACTGCAGTAGCTCAGGAGTAGCACAGTGTTCTTCCATATTGGAAGCCATGTAAATGACTGGGGTCTCATTTCTGGGTTGACCCCTATGCACCAGCCACATGATGGTGGCTGGCTAGGAAAGCCACCATAGAGTGTCACGTTGAGACCCTATTGAGGGTGTGAGACCCTATTGAGGGTGCTTATTTTTCTGTCTCGCTCTTTCCTCTGTCGTGCAAAGAAATAGACTTTAAAACAGTAACTCCCACTCTGATTTTATATGACTGCTTATTACCAATACAAAGAGCTCTATATTCTCTCTTAGTTCTTTTATTTTTTTAAACATATTATCTTTATTACTTCCTTAAGGGCAGGAACTATATTTCAGGACTAAATTTCTGACTTTAGAGTCATTAATACTGGTCCTCTGTCATGAAATTCTTCCTAATCCTTGCCCAGTCAAAGGAAATTTGGAAGATTTAAATACCTGTGGGTTTTTTTTTTTTTCATTCTTGGTTTTTTGTTTGTTTGTTTTGCTTGTTTGCTTCTATAATTCTAAGTCCTTGGTTCCACTGACCTTTTCCATTCTCTGACTACGCCTTCTCCCCAGACCCCTTCTCCTGCCCAACGTCCATCAGTTGTAAATGTATTTCAGAGAGAATATTTGAAAGTAAGTTGAAAACTGTATAAATCAGAAACATTGCTTTGTTACTCTAGTTTTAAGTCTAACTCTGTCCTGATTCACTTGATTTTTTTTTCTGAATAGAATCGAAAGGGAACGTGGGAATTCCCCTTCATTTTCCCAGTCCCTACTGCCAGGAAATGTACCAGCTTTTTACTATCTTAAAATCAATAGAAACTAAGATTAAATATCTCATTGTCAAAAATTGTTAGTTATTTCTTTATGTCACATGTGTATAAGGAATCAGGATCTCAGATACAAATTATTTAAACAGGCATTTGTACATAATCTAAATAACAGTTGGGAATTATTGTGACGTTAGGAAATTTAGAATCCAAAGTTTTTCATTAAACTAAATATAATTTTTTTAATATATGAGACAAATTTTAAAGAAGAGAAGAACCTCTGAAAAAAATTTCTGAGTTTGTTGTCTCTCCCCAAGTCTGCATTTACAATATTCACTGTAAAATGACATTTGATATAAAGTGGATGAATATGGAAGGTTTAATGCTAAGTGAAGCAAGCCAGATTATGAAAGACAGGCATTGTATGTCCCTACTCAACATTTACCAAATGTCTGAGCTTTATAGTAGAAAATGAAAGATGGAGGATATTAGAGACAGTTTGGAAGGTAATAGCAAGTGGGTAACAGAGGATGGGAGGGAGGGGATCAGAGAAAAAACAACACATTTAATAGGCATAAAAATGAAAAATTATCTGCTGATGATAATGTATATGGTATTGTCTTTGACTTGACTAAACACTGTATTCACACTGGGAAAAAACATGTTGTACACTGTAAAAATGTACAGTGCTTAAATGTAAATTTAAAAAATAAATATTTTTTAAATGTCTTCTCTATTTCCATTATCAGAGTCCTGATTCTGTGGTCAAGAATTCCTCTTATTACCTCTCTTATCCTACTTCTCCCACCCTAGCTCTCAATCAATACTGTAAGTTGTCTATGTTCCCTTAACCATTGCTTTCATTAATTAAGATAAGCTCCATGTGTATATCAAATTAGGCAAAGAATTATTTCACATGGTCCTATTTTATCTTCCTGGTTTGTTTTCTTTTTTTAGAGAGATTTTTGCAATAGGGCGCATGCACTTGCTAGAGAGACAGACAGAAAGTGAGAAATCACCCCCCGGGGGTGAGGGGGATGGCCACACTGCAATCCCTTCTCTTCAATTATCCTCTCAGGATTTGGGGCACACATGCATACATGCCCAGCATGAGTTTTAAGCCGCCATGTCCAGAACTTGAACCAGTCAGCCATGTGAGAGTCCAGCGACATAACTGTTATGTCATCTGCTCATCCTATCTTTCCTGTTCTTAGCCAAAATCACTCTTTTTACTATATCTTAACATGTTCTCTACTAGCCTGACCCTGAAATGATTTCTCACCAAACCCTGCCCTTCTGGCTCAAGTCCTTCACCTCCCCGGTCCTTGAAGCCATTCCCTTCTCTGCACAACTAACACATGTGATTGCAGTGCTGTTGTTGATTGGCTGTCAAGTCTTGTTCTATCCTCTCTCCCCATAGCAGATTCTTTTCTACTTCATATGTCTACCCACCTTCTACAAACTAATTTCTACTCTGTATCTTTAGCTCAACATCAAGCTTATTTATTCAACTCAGCAGAGATCTTCCACAATGTCCCTCCGAGCATCCACCCACGGACCAACATCTGTATCTAATAACGCTGCACTTTCACCGTATTGGAAATAACCACTAAGTCTGCCTCCTATCTTTGTGCACTGGATTCCAAGGACATTAGTCTACATGTTCTCTCTTACTGTTTATCATTGATTTTCTTTTCCTATTGGATACAATAGAGAAAATACAAATATCCTGTTATATCTTTTATCTTAAAATACAATTTAAAAATCTCGATCTGGCATCCTCCTCCAGTTCCTGCTCCATTTCTCAACTTCATTTTATAGTAAAACGTTTATAGGATTATATATCATCCCTATCTCGATTCATTTTCTTCCAACAGGATTTTATTCCACGGCCTTACTGCCTGGTCAAGGTCGACACTGACCTCCACATTCCTAAACCTGGTGGTCAGCTCTCAGCCCCTCTTACTTGGTGTCTTGGCTGCATTTGACACAACTGCCACTATCCCGTTCTTGTGCATTTTATTTGCCACAATCTCGTTTCTTCTTTCCTTCTTCCTGGTTTTCACATTTGTTTACTTTGTTTTATTTTTGTGGAGTACTTTTCCTGGTTCTTGCAGTCATTTCTGACTTCTTAGCATTGGTGTGCCCTGAGGCCAAATTCCTGAAAGTCCTCCGTTCACATCTATACTCACTCCCTAGATTAGTTTATCAATTTAATGACTTTAAATACCATCCATATATAGTGACTCACAGATTTATAGCTCTTACTCAGACCTCTTCCCTGACCTCCAGACTCCTGTGTCCAACACCATTCTATTGAAAATCTCCAAATCAACAGGAACAAAATTCAACTCCTGACTCTCTCCTAAAGATCTTCCAACTGTTGGGAACCAGCAGTTAGCGTAATGGCTATGTCGCTGGACTCCCACGTAGTCGACCGTGGTTCGCGTCCCGGACCCAGTGGCTTAAAACTCACGCCGGGCGCGTGTGCATGCGTGCCCAAGATCCCGAGAGGAGAATGGAGGAGAAGGGATTGCGGTGTGACAATCCCCCCGGGGGGTGATTTCTTGCTTTCTGTCTCTATGTCTCTCTCTGTCTGTCTGGCGAGCGCACGCGCCCTATAGCAAAAACCTCTCCAAAAAAAAAAAAAAAAAAAAAAAAGATCTTCCAACTGTTGTCTTTGAGATCCCAGTTAATGATCTATCTAATCTTTCAGTTCTTCAGGCCAAAATTCCAGGAGTTAGCCTGACTTCTCTCTTTTTTTCTCACTCTTTATGTTTTCAATTAGATGGTCTTTCATTACTGCAATTCTCCAAGTTGTTGTCTCTAGCCTGGGTTATTTTAATACCCTCCTACCTAGTCAGTATAGCTTCTACTTTTACACAATAGCAAAGTGAACCTATTAAAATGTAAGACTAATTGTGAACTCCTCTGCTCAAAACCTTTTCAATGGCATCATACTTCACTCAGAGTGAAAGGTCCAGTTCTTACAATGCCTACAGGCCTACTCTGACTTGATCTCTTGGTATTTCTAACGGCTCCTACTTCTCCCTATGTTCTTTTTTGTTGTTGTTTTTGTTTTTAGAGAGATTTTTGTTATAGGGCACGTGCACTCACCAGAGAGACAGAGAGACAGAAAGCGAGAAATCAACCCCCAGGGGAATGGCCACACCACAATCCCTTTTCCTCCATTCTCCTCTCAGGATTTTGGGCACATATGCACACATGCCTGTTGTGAATTTTAAGCCACCGGGTCTGGGACTCGAACCATGATCAATTACGTGGGAATCCAGCAGTGTAACCACTATGCAATCTGCTGGTTCCACTTTTCCCGATGTTCTTTGGTTGTGTTGACTCTTGCTATTTGCCAAGTGTGTTCCCAGGTGTTCTCCTGACTCCTCTAGCCTGACGGAACTATTACAATTGTCTTTTCTATGGAAAACCTTCCTTTGGAATGTCCCCTTTCACTGCATCCTTCAAACCGTCATCAACTTATTTATTTTTAAAACCTGTTCAGTCTGTTATGGCTACTTGCCTCTAAAACTCCTTAATGGGTCTTTTTAACTTCAGCATACAGTCTGGATTTCACTCATGCTTCACTCGAGATAGGCCCCAACCTATCTCTCCAGTCTCGTAATGTTTTACATTGTCTGTCTTATCCTTCCTCCTCCTGATATATTCCTCTCCATTTGAAGCATGCAGTTCTTCTATGTCTTTGCAGGCATGACCAACTCTACCTAGAATGCCCTGTTTAGTTATCCATCTTGTCTACAACATCCTTCTTGTCTTCCAAGAAGGAATCAATCCATTCCTGGTCCTTGTATTGATATTCTCCATCATAGTCTATGGTTTTTACTACAAGTATTAAATGAGATGCTTGAAAATGCTTAACACAATGTAAGGCATCTTTGAAATGCTCAGTGTTTGATAGCCTGGATAATGAGTGATAATGATGACAATGGTGGCAGTAACACTGTCTCTTCTTCCTGACTGAGAGTTTTAGGAAACTGAACTTTTGTTTTATTCATTATCACCAACTAGCATGGAGCTTGCCTGACCTATAACAGGCATTCCAAAAGTCATCTGACTTCTTGAGATGCACAAAGAAACACATACAAGGATACTCAGAAAAGGTTTATTCAGAATAGGAAACAATAGCAAAAATGATTATATTGGGTTGTCAGAAAAGTGATCACATATTTTTTCCTATGTTTTTCTATGCAAAAATGCATCATGACTTTTCCAACAACCCAATAAAAAGCAAATAATCAAAAAAGTAGAAACGTAAACGTCTGTTGAACTGGACTAAACTGCAAAAACAAGTGCAGAGACAAAGATTATTAAAAATGAAGACTCGAGGGACCAGCAGTTAGCGTAATGGCTATGTCGCTGGATTCCCACGTAGTCGACCGCGGTTCGAGTCCCGGACCCGGTGGCTTAAACTCACGCCGGGCGCGTGTGCGTGCGTGCCCAAGATCCCGAGAGGAGAATGGAGGAGAAGGGATTGCGGCGTGGCCATCCCCCCTGGGGGGTGATTTCCTGCTTTCTATCTCTCTGTCTCTCTCTGTCTGTCTGGCGAGTGCACGCGCCCTATAGCAAAAACCTCTCCAAAAAAAGAAAAAAAAAAAAAAAAAATGAAGACTCCAAGTCAACTGACATTGCTTCTTGGTTCAGTTTATTACTGAGAAATCATGTAAGTACCACAAAGTACATATTCAAGATCAAGTATACAAGTGGCCCCCAATCCTGTGTTTTCACAGAGGTGCACCCCAAGTTCCTGACTTTGGTAGCCTTCATGGGTTGAAGAACACACAAGTCAGAGAAAGTCCAACAATGGGCATACAGCTCTTACTAATGGCTGGTTGAAAGGCCATGGCAGTATGTCTGGTCCGGCTGTGTACCACAGTGAATTGCTTCCTCATTTTCTTCGTTAGTACATCCTCTGACTTACCCACAATTCCCATTCAGCTGGCCTGGCCATTCTCACCATACTTATCAATAGGAAAGTAGACCAATGAATAATGTCTTACCCATTTTGTCAGGCAAAATGCAACCAATAAAATAAAATCCACACTAGTTATTTTTTTCTTTATTCAAGATAGAATGGATTCATGAGCATGTGGGGGAGAGAGATGAGAACCCTCTGTAGAGTCTGGTTATGCTGTGATCCTCTCTTCTTCCAGTCCTCCAGCTCCTAGATCTTGTCTGCAGGACCCTGAGCACTCATACATGCGCCCATCATGTTTCAGGCTGACTAGGCCCAGGATTCCAACCTGGGCTGCCTCTGGGATCCAGCTTCTCCTGAGCAGCATTGCTAGGCCGTGGAGCCAGCCCCATATCAGTAATTTAAAGACCATTTAATATAGAGCTTTGGCTAAATGGGTATTTGATGAACGAAGTGTATGTACGTGTATAATAAGCTACCAAGAACTCATGGGAACCATATACAAAAATATTAGATGGTGAATATCAGAGGGGGGAAATGAAATGAAAGAGAGCATAGAGGTTTCTGCTTACTTAACGTCTTTTTGCATAAGCTGGGCTGTGGAAACATGGATAATTTTTATGCAATCCTTCATATATTTCTATGTGTCAAAAACATGAAAATGTTTAAAATAACTTGGAATATACCTTTGTTCTTTAATAAGGGAACATTTCATAAGAAAATCCCACAAGGCTTTGGTATTTCCAAAATTCAAGGAGGCTGTTTGTTTGGGTCCAGAAGAACGTCCCTCCTCCTGTTTCCACCATAAGACAAAAGGCACACATTGTCCACCATGGAAATACTGCTGCTCACTCTGCATTTTTGAGGTTATTATGCTCACTCCTGGCAGAAGAGTGGTACCAAGCATCTAGAACACCTTCTCCAGTCCCCAGAAAACCCACACACAGAGTCTTGGTGTTGAGAGGTCTTGTGCAACTCACCTTGCAGAATTACATAAGGATAATAACAATCAGAAAGTGCATTGGTTGGGGTGATGGTAATCCAAGTCAAAACACTTTGAGCAAAAAAATAAATCAATAAATAGACTTCTCAACTCACAGAACTGGGGAGGCCAGTGGAGTGCTGACTTCCTTCAGTTGGGTCCAGGTACTGACATGTCTCCAGAGCTCTGTGGCTACACTCTCCTTTGTCATCCTTGGACACAGGCTGTTTTCAGTTTTCAGTGAATATGGCTCCTGGAGACTCCAGGTTTACATGTTCTTGTACCTCTGATCATGAAAGATAATCATTTTGGAGTTGTTAAATCTAAAGTCTTAGAGAGGATTCTAACTGGCTTGGCTTCAGACATGCACAGAGCCCTGCATAAATCTCTAGGCCCAGCAGGCTTGGTCTGTGATTGGTTAGTCCTGGGTGATTCACCACCAAAGCTGTCATCAGTGATGCTCAATCCTATTTACATAAAATAAAATGTTCTGTGATTCTTGAAGACAAGTAAATTAAAATCATTCAACTCACCTCCTTAAATTTCTCTCCTTTCACATATCTTTAAATGGCCTGGAATTTCTCTAAGAGATGGTTAAATTATCTCCTCTCCATTCCAAGTACTTCCTGTCTCTAGCTGTGTATTTAAGAAATTTCCTTCACAGTTGTTACTATTTTTATATCCACATATATTTTCAGGAAATCCTTTGTTAGATGCAAGTGTGTATGTGTGAGAGAGAGAGAATGATGGCCACATTTACCCAGGCAGGAATCCCTTCTCTTTCATTCTCCTTCTGGGATCTTGAGTATGCCTGTACACACATCTGATATGATTTTCAAGCTTCAGGTCCAGAGCTTGAACCTCACAGTTGGCCATGTGGGATCTAGTGTCTTAACCTCCATGCCACCTGCTGGCCCAGTGCCTTTGGGTTTTGTTTTTTTAATGAATTGAGGCAAAGCTGACAACTCCACGTTGAAATCAGAGGAAGAACTGTCCCTTGGAATCTGTTAGAAGCCCCCCTGCTTATATTTTACCCAAACCAATGGGTTCGCGGTCAACTGTTGACTCCCAGTCAACGTGGAAATGTCTGGAAGTGAGCCTTCATTGCTCAAGAGTCACAACAGACACAAGGAAACCAACACACAACTTCCTCAGATGAAACCTGGCCAGCCTGAAATGTTTCATATTTTATACAAAGACAAAAGAACACAAAATTTTAAAGGTTATCTGATTTGGACAATATACATTCACCACAGCTTTAAAACTGCTATCTGTTATTTCAGTGCTGAACACAAGGAACTTAAAAGCTCTTCTCAAAATTACACATAAGATGTGACTTACCCTCCATATCCCTTCTCTTGATAGTAACCACTAGACCATTAAAATAGTGTTAATTACCTGGTGCACTTAGTAAAGTACTCATATAGAATCTGTAAATAGATATCAGACCATATAAATAGCAATAAACATAAATGTCCCAATTGTGATTTTTTTAATGTAAAAGTTTGGAACTTGAAATCATTTTGGCGATATCAAATCTGAAAATTCAAAGCCATTTCTTTAATTTTAAGAATATCTGTATTAAATGATCAATAACAATACACTCTTAAATTTCAAGTAAAATGAAATGTACAGCTTTTGAAAAAAGTAAGCTGCCCAATGTTGGGAATAGTGTTAACATTAACTGCCATGGTCTTTATGTTATTAGTTTTCTGCTTTCAGGTGGGGCAGTCTAGGATTATGAGTGGCCTGGGCCAGATCTCCTTTGATATAGACTTGGTATAGCTGTCCTTTCTTCTAGCACATCTCAGAACAACTTTTGCTGTTGAGGTAAACTCCAACATTACCATGTGACTGGAGAAAAACCTGTAATCAACAGCCCAGAGCACTAGGTGAGTTCCGTTGTCTTTCATGTCACAGAAAATTCAGTCATAAACCTCTCAGTGTCCATCCTTACTGTTCTCTTCAAGGGCACATCTCTGTTTACACTGGTCCAAAACTTCACTTTGTACCCTTTCCCACACACATACATGATACAAGGTCTCACAGCAAATAAGGCTGGAGCTTGGGTTTAATCCTCATTTATCTGACCCGAACACCCATGTTCTTTCCATTATACTACATTGCAACATGCCAAAGTAGTTACAAAGGGGAGGAGGCAAAAAATCACCATCATACTTAAAAACATTGATATTTGAATAGTTGATAAGGAAAATAAAATATTTAAGAATCATTGGTCTCTACTACTGAGATAGCTCTTCCATTTATCTTTGTAAACATGGTAAGCCATAGACACATTTAGCAAAATCTATGATTCAAAAATTAATGTGATAAAGGGATGTCCTATAGCATTACAACATTTTTACAAAGCTATGAGCATTAAGAATATTGGTATTAGCAGACAAGTTATTGCTGAATTGCTGGTCGCACATGAGTTGTGAGCTGCGTCCTTTGTGAACCACCTCCCAAACAGTGCCAGTGTTAAGACAGGCTCGGATGGTCCATTCCTGCTTACCAAACGCCCGTCCGCTAGCACCTGGAGAAATGATGGGGAAAATAAGGTCAGCTTTGTTGAAATAAACATCTCAAACAAACTAATGCTTTTGAAACCATCCTAGACATAATGATTGATCAAGTCATTCCTCTTTGGGGATGGAGGAGCAGGCAAGACTGGCATGGGACAGCTACTCTATATGTAATAAATGTGAAAGCAATTAAAGAAAGCCTAAGATTTGAGTTTCTTGAATGTAACTTCAATTGGCAGCAGTAACAGATCATTGAGTTCAATTACGTGTAAGATAATCAGGAACTAGAAAAGTGTACATCCCACTTTTGCCTCAAGAAGTTTAACTGGGAGCCAGCAGGTGATGTGGTGATTAGTGGCTGGATGTCACATGGCTGACTGCGCAGTTCAAGTCCTGGACCTGGTAGCTTGAAAATTGCACCAGGCACATGTGTGTGCATGCTGAAAGACCCAAAAGGTAAAAGAAAAGAAAAAGAGAGAGCGATAAATTTAATTGGGCCAGGTGGTGACACAGCAGAAATGCAACTAGACCTACATGAGAAAGGTCCTGAGTTCATATCCTGGGACCTCCCTGAGCACTGCAAGTGTGTTTGTGTATAAGTGTGCCTGTGATCTGGACTGGAGGTCGATTGTAGTATGAAGACCCTTGTTGGTGGTTTCTGTTTCTTTTTCCCCTCTCTCATAGAAAAAAAATAAATAAATAAACTATTTTTAAAAAATAAAAGAAGCTTAAACATTAATAGTGAAACTAAGCAAATTCTAAACACAGAGAACTCAGTAATACTAGTATATTGAAGAAGGAAGCAGGTAAGTGTTTAGATCTGAGAATGAAAAGCCGGGATGTTCTGCTTTTCTGGACTACAACCTGTCATATAAGAAGCAATTAGGAATCTCTTTCTGGAGCTATATGACAAATATATGATATTGTGAAAAGTTGAACTCCAAGCGGCAAAGACTCTTGCTGAGACAGAAGTGCGTAGGGCAGCTCTAAGCAACACACTCTCTCACTCTAGTTTGGTTAGAACCAGTGATGTGCTGGAGCCCGTGGTGCATACACTTGTGAGAACACATTGCTAAATTTCCAGTAACTTTGACAACTGATAGTTGAACAGAGCCATTCTTAAAATTAATCATGGCAAGAATATGTATACCATGGAAACACAAATGCCACAAATCAGGGATTTTTCTTTTCTTTCTCAGAAGCAAGCTGTTAACATTTACAGCACTCCACTGGCTAGAACTAAAGAGGTAAGAGGGTAAGTCATATAGTCAGAGGAAGGTGAGAACAGGGTGAAAACCATGTCCACAGAGGATTCTTTGTAACGAGTAAGGTGCACAAAGTAACTGAACAAGAATGGAAGGAAACATGAATAGACAGACAATAGAACAAGAATAAAAGAAAATGAACTCATCAGCTTCAGAAAGAAAATGGAAATAGAAAAACAGATCATTACAACTGGAAGAAGAAAATAACTAAATATGATAGAAGATAATTATTGTGCTACACTGTAAACAAAGTACCTTTACATGCACTATCATATTTGACCCTCACCAAATCAGTAAGAAAGTATCTGTCTTATAAGTAGCCATTTCAGAGGTTAGCGACTTTCGCAAGGTTAGGTAACTAACTAGTTAGTTGCAGGGGCTAAGTTCTGTCAGAGCTTCTGACAATACACTAGAGTTACCTAAGGTGCAAAATAAAGCAAGATGTCTCCACATTTGTGAGCACAGGGTGTAGCACTCCACCCTTTTAGCATAAAACTAGGAGGATGGGGAAGAGGCTACACAATAAGTGGGCTGAGTTTTCTGCAGTCATGATCTTTTAAGATAATGTGTAAATATTTGCGAAGGGTCAACAGTCAACAGAACTGGAAATTCTAAAGAACATATCTTGAACATGACTGATGCAAAACAATCTGTCATCTACAATGTTATAACTGCCTTTCTATATAGAAGCAATATATTGAGAGGGGCCATGCTATGCAAATTCTCTCAAAAAAGAAGAAGTAAAAAAAAAAAAAAAGAAAGAAAAGAAAAGAAAAAAAAGAACTGGTTATTGTCTTATTTAGCTATTTTGGAGAGAAGTAGACACCCTGATGATCCTACACGATCTTTAGATCACCAGCCCTAAGTAGGAAAAATACATAACCTTGGGCTAATAACAGAAATACCCAAGTCTGGGTAATTTTTAAAGAATATTGGCTTATTTATCTCATTTTATTTTTAGATTTTTCCAGAGGGCTCATATGTGTTCACCAGAGAGGTAAGAAACAGAGACAGAAAGTGAGAAATCACCTGGGGGGGGGGGGGGGGGGGGAGGCAGCCACACCTTAATCCCTTCTCCTCCCTTCTCTTCCATTCTCCTCTTGGGTTTTGGGCACACATGCACACATACACAACCTGATTTTAAACCCACTGGATCCAGGACTCAATCAGCAGTCAGCCAGGTGGGAATCCAGCAGTCTCAACCACCATGCCACCTGCTGGTCCCTAGGATTATTTAGTTCATGGTTTTAGAGATTAAAGTTCCAAGTCATCATTTTATGAGGATCTTCTTGCTAGTGCATGACATGGCAGAGGGTATCACATGGTGAGACAGCAGGAGGGCAGAGCATGTATGTCTGTGTCCCTTTCTTCCCTGGTCATATTCCCTCTCCTTATAAACCCACCGCTATTCAGACAGAGGGTCCCACCTCGATAACCATATCCAATTCTAATCACCTCTCTCTCTCTTTTTTTTTTTTAAGAATTCTTTATTTATTTCCATTTGTTTTTATTATTATTATTTACTTTGACCAAAGAGAGACAAGAGAGAGAAAGGGAAAGTGAGAAAGCAAGACACCAGGTCCAAAACTTGAACCGTGGTCGGCCATGTGGGAGTCCAACGCCTCCAACCACCATGCCACTTGCCGGCCCCAAGTGAATCTATTTCTTAAAATAATAACTTATTGCTCTCTTTTATCCATCTTGTTAGTTTCCATGCTTAAGAATCCGATAAACTTCAGGGAAGTCATGCATAGAGAACCTATGCTTATGAAATGAGTATGGTGGTTTCTCCAAGGAATTGCTACACCAAAGGCCCTGCCTGCCAGTTGTCTCTTTTATATCTTTTTTACTGTAACCCAATCTATACCTTATTTCCTCTTTGGGAAAATTAGCTGGAGTAGGTGAGACAATATTCAAATTATAATTACACTGTAAGCACCTAATTTAAAGGAGAGATGTTTTCCTCATTACCTCCTTCCTTCTTTCTATGAATAAGGAACCAGGAATGAGAACCAGCATGACCAGTTCACAGAACTATTAACAGTCAGACCCACAAATACTATAGAGTGAAGCATGTAAATATTTACTCTCTCATATTATCCTCTAACTGTTCCCAATTGCCTGAAACCATTTGAGGAAAGAAGTGTTTAAACAAAGAAAGGAGGTAGCTATGGACTAATTTTATGCTCTGCAAACACTTATCAACTATCACCATCTAAAGTCTTCAAATTCTGATGTAGCTCAGAGTGATAATGAAATGGCATTTCTGCCTCCAACCTGTAACCTCCTTTGGAAAACTCCAGTATTTTTCATGAGATAAATGTTCAGGCTGAATCTGGGATGATTCCTCAAAGAGGTTTCTGAGTATATGACATGGAAATAGAGTCAAAGTAGTACCCAGAAAATGAGATCACGTGCTCAATTTAAATGTCAGTCCTTGGGACCAACAGGTAGTATAGTGGTTAAGGTGCTAGAACTCCCAAGTGGTCAACTGTAGTTCAAGTCCTGGACCTAGTGGCTTGAAAGTCACAGTGGGTGTGTGTGCATGTGTGCCCAAGATCCCAAGAGGAGAATGGAGGAGAAGGGATTACAGCCTGTCTATCCCCCTGGGGAGTGATTTCTTGCTTTCTGTCTCCGGTAAGCACATGTGTCCTATAGCAAAAATCTCGCAAAAAAATATAAATAAATAAAAATTTTATATATATATATATATATATATATATATATATATATATGGCAGTCCTTACAAGATTTAACATGCCAGCATAACTAGCCCTATGTCTTTATGTTTACTTCTGTGACCTGTTTTCTCCTTTCTCACTTCCTTGAGGTGACCTCAAATATTTTCAATTCATTTATTTATGAATGATTTACGACAGTCCAGGTACCTTTTAATTACTGGATTTTAGCTTTAGATTTCTCATTTCAAATCTGATAATGATTTTCTGTAGCTGGCAAGTAAGTCTTTATTCTGTCCTCTAGTCACTGATGAAACTCTGCCTAACCAGCTTCTACAGCAGCCAAGAGTTCCTGTTTCCTGGGTTTCCTTGAGGCTGCACTGTCTGCTGAGCATCAATATCATAGAATATAATTTTTTCAGTTTATTACTTTTTTCCTTCCATGAGCAAAAGACACAGAGAGGCAGGTACACCCAACAGGCTCTTCATGCCATAGTCTACCCCCAACCTCAGTGTTGGCCATAGGTCATGGCACATGTGCCCATAGTGTTGAGGAAGATCTCCGGACACAGACAGAACCTTCCCACTTGATTCAATCTTGAGAAACAACAGGTTACTCCTGTGCCACTGTCTAGCTCCAAATTAAATATTTTTATAAATACTATATATTCTAATCTGATAATAGACACAGATATATAACCACCGGTCACGTGGAATTTGAAAGACTTGTTTGCTCAATGCCTGGATTAATTGGCTTAGCTCCTATCTTCCTTTCATAGAACACTTCATTCTAGTTATTGAAATCCTGTCACTATTTGTCACAAGTCAGAGATGAGATGAATATCGAAACCAGTGGAGTATGTGTGTGAACATGTGTGTTATGTGAACATGTATGTGTGTGAACATGTATGAGTGTGAATGTGTTATGGACTAGCATATATAAATCTGAAGAGTTATAATTCTAATTTAAGACAAACTTAACTTGTGAATTAATTGATTAAACCACTATAATTAATGAAATAAATATAAGACTTTGTTTCCACATGTGACAAAAAGAGATTAAAAATCTATAAACTACCATTTTTGGGGGCTTGAGCTCATAGGGTCTAGGTATGTTATTGTATTGTTCCAAAGAAGTGTCATCACTTTAGAATTAGTTGCTATAAATTGCTTGGATGGCCACAATATTCCCTCCTCCTTTATCTATGCCCTTTTGCAGCGCAGTTTTACAATTCACTCCACTGAAAGGTCTGAGTCCTTTATTTATCTACATTTCACATGTGACTTGCTGTGTTTGATGAGACATTCAAAGAACTTTCACAACCAATATGTGAACAAGCCTGAGTCTCCTGAAAGATGAACGAGAGTCCCAACTCACCCAGCATTCGAGACAAAGCCATTCCAAACCTGTCAGCCCAAACCAACCCATGAGCTATAGGCAGACACAACGAACCCAGCCAGCTACAACAGAGCCCATCCCAGACCAGAAAAACAGTCTCGCTACACCCAGTTCAAACTGCCAACCCAGAACGTCAGGTCTAAGTAAGAGATTATTGTTTAAAGCTATTAAGATTTAAGGAAGTTTGTTACACAGCCAAAGTTAACTAATATAGTTGCCCTGAGCTGTTTTATTTGGCTTCGGAAAAATAGATAAAATGGAAATACTCTTAAAATCCACTTACCTCAAATTTTCCAGGTGACAGATGAATTTTAGTAAGTAGCACTTCAGGAAAAACATACTCTGTTCCAAACGTACCACTGAGGGAGAACATTTCAAATCTTGTAGATGCAGTTTCTACTGGCTTACCACAAGTTGTCAAATCAGTAGTTTTGCACTTAAGCACTGTGCATACCTGTGTGGAACAAACGCAGGTAAAATGCATGCCTTCCCTCTAACTCACTGTGCCAGAACCATTGACTTAGCTGGTAACCATAGCAAGGCAAAATACTCTTCTTCATAAAGGAATATGAATCACGTTTCTTGTGATTACTGGAAAATGGCAAGTGATCTTACAACCAACCCAATTCTTAACTAGCAAGTGGATTAAAAGAAAAAAGACAGTTTAGACTTAAACTACAAGTGTGGCATGTCAGATCATGGCATTGAAGCCAAGAAAGCATATGTCCCTGAATGATAATAAGACTGAACCTGAAAGTATGATCAAAATTTTGACCATCCCTGGAACATAAGGTGGCGTGGAAGTTAAGGTGCCTGGATCCCAGCACGGCCAACTGTGTGGTTTGAGTTCCAGACCTGGAAGCTGGAAAATCATGCTGGTGCACGTGTACCTGTGCCCCAACCTCCACGAGGAAACTGGAGGAGAAGGGATTGTGGAGTGACCATTTCCTCTGGGGGATAATGTCTCACTTTCCCTCTCTCTCTCTCTGGCAAGTGCACGCACCTATTGCAAAAAAAAAAAAAAAAAAAAAAAAAAGATTTTTTTTTTTTTCGGAGAGGTTTTCGATATAGGGCGCGTGCGCTCGCCAGACAGACAGAGAGAGACATAGAGTCAGAAAGCAAGAAATCACCCCCCAGAGGGGATGGTCACGCCGCAATCCCTTCTCCTCCATTCTCCTCTTGGGATCTTGGGCACGCACGCACACGCTCCCGGAGTGAGTTTTAAGCCACCGGGTCCAGGACGCGAACCACAGTCGACTACGTGGGCATCCAACGACATAGCCATTACTTTAACTGCTGATTCCCAAAAAGATTATTTTTTACTATCCTTGCACCTGTCTTTCTTTGCCATACCCTTGTCTTTGGAAGAAGACAATGGAGCACTGAGTATAGTGAGTAAATACAAATTCATAGCCAACATTCTATGAAAAGTTTGCAGTTTTAAAATTGGTCATTTGAAGAAAATAAAAAGACTAGGTAATTGGATAAAAGAGAAACTAAGATAAAAGTGGTATTTCTATTCAGTGTTGGTTTTGTAAGTGAAAATAAGACTGTTTATCTTTAGATATGTCAGTAAACCTAGTTAAGGAAAAAAACTTGAAGTTTACCACAAATATACAAACTAGTTCAGCCATCAAACAGAAAGTCATTGTGGCCAGATTAATACTCTTTTAAATGTGCTGAAAGTAAGTAATCAGATTAAACTTAATCTCCATCGCAAATATCTGATTAATGTCAGTGTGTGTATATGTATAATAATTGTCAATGCATGACATCATGCCAAAAAAATAAATAAATAAAACGCCTGGTTTCCTGGTACAAATATGAAAAGTTAAGCTGGACTTTACTTATACTTAAACACTGTCTTTTCCTTGAACTGAGATTACCTGCCAGTATTCTCTTCTCCTTCGTCCATGTAATCCTGAAAAAGCTCCTAGAACATAAACTTCATCTTTTTTCTCCCCTAACATTCTGTAGCTGAAGTGGCAGCAGAGGTCTTTTTGACAGACTGTAAGATTTCCTGTATTTTCAAAAAGTTCTGTGAAGTTGAATGCATCCCGAGAAATAAATCCCCCGAAAGTGTTTTTCTGTACTGGGAAGGGCTTGATGGTCACAGCATAGGCACTCCAATTCACCGCCGCTGGGTAGGCAGAAGAGAGCCGGGGATGTGCATCCAACTTGGAAATGAGCAACTTCCCTCGTTCTGTTTCCATGTCGTAATGGTACACTTTGGGAGAATCTGGTGCGTAGATACCACTCCCTGGGAATGGAAGACAAGTATTTGTAAAACACACACACACGCACGCACGCACGCACGCAAGCCAACACTGCTAATGTCCCCATCAGAAATAGGCATGTGATTATGTCAGTACTGCTCACAATGAAAGAACATATAGTCTTCTAAGTATATTGCACATCTAACTATTGGGTTGTCAGAAAAGTCATGACACATTTGTGCCTAGAAAAACGTGAAGAAACATCATGACTTTTTTGACAACCCAATACTTCCATTTGCTATTGGAAGAGAGAAAAATAGAGGTTGGATAGTCTCATTTCAAATATGCTTTTAATATAACAGCATTATTTTACCATTATGGAAAATTAAACCAAATGTAAAAATCTGTGTATTCAGAAGTTCTGAAAAGGTGGGAGAAGTAATGCAAAATTCTCCTACTGTGGTGGTTTTCATATATGTCCAAAGATTCTTTAACATTCCTCTTTCCAATGGGTGGATGTAATTCCCTTCCTCTTGAGTATGATAGAAGTGATGGTGGGTAAGTAATCAACTGTGTCCTTCTCTTTCTCTCTCTTTCTATTTCTGTCTCTCTCTCTCCTATCAATAGTCACGTGAGTGAGTCACCCTGGAAAAAGACCCACCAGCCCCAGTCAAGCCTTCCGATGACTGCTAGCCCAGCCAACAACTTGACACCACCTGAAATGACTACCTGAGTCAAAACCACCCAGCTAAGCCTCTCTCAAATTCCTGACATAGAAATTTGGATACAATAAATAAATGTTTGTTGTGTAAAATCACATTTACTTTAACTTTCAGGGTAACTAATTATACAGCAATATGTAAATAATAATACAATCCTCTGCCTTTGCAGTTTAGAGCACATTTTCACTTAGTTCTCTGCTTGGCTAGTTACTTGGATGGTCTTTGGCAAGTTATTTGCACTCTCTGTGTCTGTTTTTTAACCTGTAAGTTGGAATGTTAATACTGATCACATAGAGTAGTAATGATGAAATGGAATAATATACATAAGGTTTTAACACAACCGTAATTATAATAATTTTCTCTCTCTCTCTCTCTCTCTCTCTCTCTTGTGAAAGGATGACAAATGTAATGAGGAGTCACAACAAAAAAGCAAAAAATCAAGATACATTATGTCTGAGCCATTAATTTCCCTGCATTTAGAAAGACAAACTGTAGAGCCAACTGGTGGCATGGTGGTTATGGTGCTAGAAACATATGGCTGACTGCATAGTTTGAGTCCTGAACCTAGCAGCTTGAAAAACATGCCAGGTGCATGTGCATGCATGACCAGAATCCCAAGAGGAGGAGGGTTTGTAGTGTGGCCATCCCCCATGGGAGGGGGGCAGTCCTCACTTTCCCTCACTCTGTCTCTCTCTGGTGAGTGCAGCACCCTCTAGCAAGTTTAGAAAATAAAAACAAAACAAACAATACATCCTTTTGCCCAGCAGGTAGTATGGTGATTAAGGCAGCTGGACCCCACATGTGTGACTCTGTGGTTCAAGTCCTGGACCTGGTGACTTGAAAAACAAGCCAGGCATGTGTACATTAGTGCCCCAAATCCCAAGAGGAGAATGGGAGAGAGGGGATTATGGCATAGCTATATATACATATAGCAAACCTCACCTAGTCCACGAATTACCTGTCATATTTAGGCTGACGTGATGTATATTGGCTGCAAGGACATTAACCCCCATTCCCACTGCCCAAGCTGAATGGAATTCAATAGCTGTCAAAAGGGGCAAAACATTCATCCATGCTGTGGGGAACACGATGGTGTCCACATGGAGGTCTTTCACCAGGGTGACAGAAGGGTCATGGAAGAGTATGTCGAAGCATGTGAAAATGCCAAACTTTCCAAATGTGGTGTTGAAAGTCACCAGCTCCGGCTTTTCAGGGACATCAAACTGAGGCTCAGCGTAGAGGTGGTACTGCAACAAGTACATAGAAGAAAAACTAGTAAAGCCATGTTTGTTAGAAAGATGATTCATAAGAACCCTCCAAAGTGAGTAATTGATTTGATTAATTATGGTCAACAGCTATGGTCACTCCTAGAAAGTGAATAGTATGGCAGTTAGAAGTAAACATTCAATTTACTCGGGAACAGCAGTTAGTGTAATGGCTATGTCACTGGACTCCCACCGCATCGCTGACCCGGTGGCTTAAACTCACGCCAGTTGCGTGTGCGTGCGTGCCCAAGATCCCAAGAGGAGTATGGAGGAGAAGGGATTGTGGCGTGGCCATCCCCCCTGGGGGGTGGTTTCTCGCTTTCTATCTCTCTGTCTCTCTCTGTCTGTCTGGCAAGCGCACATGCCCTATAGCAAAAAAAAAAAAAAAAAAAAAAAAAAAAAAAAAAAAAAAAAAAAACACCCCTCCAAAAAAAGAAAAAAAAAATCCATTTACTCTACTCCTCTTTCTCAAGAATCAAATACCTTCTGTAAACTCCAAAGACTATGTGCTTCTTGAAAGCTGAGGACATGCATTGTTAGTCTTTTGATCATTGTTGTCTAGACACATAATAGATGAACAATAAATAGCGGTGAATCAGATAAAGATGTGAGAGGAGAGTGATAACCCTAAATTTAGGATGACTATGGTTAATGCACTGTGCATTGGGAGGCAGTTTTCAAATGCTGACCATAGTTCAAATCTTTCAAATCTTGGCCCAGGAGATTGAAAAACACACTGTGTGTGTATGCGTGTGTGTAAAGGCAATTACAACACGACCACACACCATTAGAGATTGCTTTTTCTGTCTCCTTCTCTGGTGAGTGTTCTCTCTCTCTTTCTTTCATATATATATATATATATATATATATATATATATACACACACCACACACATATATATATTTTATATATATAATATATATTTAATAATTCAGACTCAATCTCTCAAACAAGAAAACAGAAGAGTTTACATTTCTATGCCTGGTATGAGACACATTTTGAGAACAAAAAAAAGAAAGTTTAATTTTATATATAAATATAAATAAATAAATATATATATACTGTCCCAAATCATAAAGTCGTGAAGAAAACTTTGGAAATCTTTGTTTTTATTTATTAATTCACAACCAAATACATTTATTGAGGATTCATGTTAAAAATGTTTCCAGTAGGCATTGAAAACTATTATTTAATATCACTATTTTCAATTAATATTTCTATTTTAATCGGAATTTCCAGAATATAATTTCTTCACTGAAAAGATTCTGAAGCTATCATTTAAAATACTTAGAAAAAAACATGGAGGAAGAGGAGGTATATTCATATCACCTGTGCATCACACATTCATTTCAAACCCGCCTATCTCCCCTCCCAGTTAGTTTAAAATGGTGACTTCAGAGTTATTTTACTCTTTTCGCAACTCACAGTTTTAAAATAAAACTTTTATGGTTTGACATTAAATCTACAAGATGAGAACTAAATTAATCGATGTAGAAAAGAGTATATTTGTGACTTGATAGAAAATTAATGTATGTGGGGGACTGGTGGTGGTGTGATTGTTAAAGCAGCTGAGTCCCACATGGCTAGCTGCATGGTTCACACCAAGCTGAATGGAATTTAGCTACATAGCTCACCTCGCCAGGTGTGTGTGTACATACACATCCAAAATAATGAAAGGAGGGAAAGATGGAGGAGAAGGGGTTGTAACATGTGCATTCTGCATAGAGAGTGCTTTCTCACTTTCCCTCTGCTCTCTCTCTCTCTGGCAAGCATATATGCCCCCTGGCAAATTAAATTAAAAAAGAAAGAAAAAAGAAAATTAACTTATGTGAAACTAATCCACATAATTTTGAAGCATCATTATATCATTTCAGTATTAAAAAGTATCCAGATTATAATCATTTTAGTACCCTTTGCATCGACATTAAAATCACTTGTTTTATATATACAAAAATTTTATCTCAATCCTGGACCTTTACAATACTTTGCTGCTAATGGGTGTCTGCCTACATTTTTATCAAGAATCACTTTTTTCTAAAATGTCTCTGTTTTTACTATTTATATCCATAAAAACAAAACAAAACGAAATGAAACTCAAGTAAGACTGTATTCTCAGTGGAAAAAAGCTCAAATTCCTAGGCATATCACGTAGCACCTGCCACACACATCAGGCCCCATCCCCCATGTCAGTTCCCTCTCTTACCTTATGGTAACGTGCCACCAGTTTTCCTTCTGCATCATACACCACATTGGTATTGTATTGATAATAGCCATTAGGAGGACATGTGGAGGCACGGTGATTACATGGCTTTTTGTCCCCAATATTTGCCACGACATAGATAAAGTTGTTCTTGGCTAGGCAGCTGAGTCTTGTTTGTATTGGTGTGTGACCAAATCTAAATCAAATTTTTATAAAGATTTCTCAATTATTTGAAATATTTTAGTCACTTCATAGAGATAATAACCATAATAAGCGCCTCAATGTTAACTGAAGTCAACATAAAAACTACTTCTAAATGATCATACTTTAAAAGTCACAGATTATATTTAAACTTGATGAATATTTTCCATCCTCTATCTGTTGCTCCAGCAATTCGCTTTTTACACTTATGTCTTTTCTGCTGGATCACTCCATTTGCATAAACTGTGCTCTACTACCACCTGTCTTTTGAAAAATTACAATAATAGGCCAGCCATGACCCAGTGGTTAAGGGAGCCTGATCCTATATGACCAACCATGTAGCTCAGGTCCTGGACCCAGTAGCTTGAAAAGCACGCTGAGTGCGTGCATGTGAGTGCCCGAGATCCTGACTGGATGGAGAAAAGGAGAATGGATTGAGCATGCCCCATCGAGCGGTGTTTCTCCTACGACCTCTCTCTTTGTCTCTTTCTGGTGAGCACATATGCCCTCTGGTAAATTTAAATAGATAAATAAAAATAAAAACCCCTCTTGACACTACATGCCCTTCCAAATATTGCTTCAGTTCTCAGCTCCCTCTTACAGGAAAACTCCTTGAAAGAGCTATCCATACTGCTATTCCCATTTCTGCCTCTCCTGTTCTCTTCTTTAGGAAGTCCTCCAATTGACCTTCTTCCCTGCTCTCCCAACTCACTAACGCCAACAATGATCACACCTTACCTTATCTCATCCTACTGATTTCTTGGCAGCAGTTGCCACAGTTAATTACTCTCCCCTGGGAAACACTCGACAAGTTCCCCAACTGAACCCACCCTCTCATTCTAACATGCCACAGGTTCCCGGTTGAACCCAGCTCTCATTCTCCCACTTGTTGGTTGCTCTTCTGTCCCCTTTGCTGCTTCCTCTTGTCTCTTCTGAGTCTAAACATGAGTTTCCTAGAGCTCAAGCCTTAAGTGGCTTCTCTTTAACTCACTCTATGTGGACTCCTGACTTTCTATCACCAGATCTAACCTTGACCTTTTATGTCGTTTTCATATTGACTTGTACATGTAACTGCCAGGTTGACATTTCCATCTGGATGTCTAAAGGGCAGCACAGACTTAAGATGCACAAAATCGAATCCCTGATTCCTATTCCCAGCCCTGCCATTTCTTCCTTGTCCCGTACATCTGTAAAGAGCAACCCCTTTGTTCCAGTTGAATTAACTGTCACTACCATGGGAGGGGATACAAAATGTATCTTCTGCAATGTATGTTCCTTCTACTCTGGGGCTATGAAAGAGGCATTTCTTAACCTTATGTAATGAGGCCCTCCTCCATCCTTCCACCAACCTACATTATTTTCCATAACATTATGATCTTCAACTCCTCTACAAATTTCCAACACACGTTTTTAAAAGGAAACCTAGAACTCAAACTGTTGTGAGAAGGAAAACAACTCTCAAAACTCCTATGCAGAAAGACTTCAGCTATTGGCATCTCTTCTTGTACAAAAGAAAGTCTTACAAAACCCATAAAGAGCACAAGCTTAGAACAGAGAGGATGGGAAGATGGAACTGTCTACCCTTAAAAAACCCAATATATTCTTCTTGGTGTAGTCAATCTCTCAACAGCCATTTCCTGATAGTTTTGCAAATTTCAGAATTATCAAGAGTGCCTAAAAAATCTTCCAGCAAGAATGTAACAGCAGGATATTTTAAAAACCTAATTTCAGATAATAGAGTAAGAGAACAGGTGAGTAGATAAGAGAGTAAGAGATGAGAGGTGAGAGTGAAAGAACAAATGTGAACGAGTGAGAGATCTATTACTGCAAATAGAAAACTGAGAAGTCTGTATTAAAAATCATCTTCAAGTCATAATAGACAGTAGATTTTACTTATTTAATATATACCAACATTGGAGCTGGCAGGTGACATGGTGGTTAAGGGTGCTGGACTCCCATGTGGCCAACCATGGTTTGAGTCTCAAAACTGGCAGCTTGCTTTCTCACTTTCCCTCTTTTTCTCTCTCACTCTGTCCCTCTCTGGTCAAATTAAAAACTAAATAAATCAAGTTAAATAAAATAATTCTTTAAATATATATATATACATACATATATATATGTATATATATATATACATATACACACTAATATTGATTATATATTTTATATGAGAAGATTTCTAAATTACCTTTTCCCAGGAAAATTAACTTCATGAGCCTAGGCAAACAAATTCAAAACATAAGGTCTTATGATTCACCGAAAGTCCATGATGAGGTTTTTCTGCTTTGGAAACTGTCTCTAGGACAGACTCTGTGAAACTGAAATATGGTCCCTTCAACAGCAACCTTGGGGTATTCTTCTAACATAACTGTCTACTTCAGAAACTAAGTTACTAGTTCAATCACAAGATCCTTGCCCTTTAGTTTTTTTCTTTTTGTAGTAAATGCCCTACTTAAATATTTTCCCAATTTTAATAAAGATATTCAATCATAAGATTGTTAAATGGTTTCTAAGTATGATTTTTTAAAATCTAATGAGTAAATATAACCATTGCATACACCACATACATGATAATTCAGGTCAATCATTTTGCTTTCATAAACATACACATCTGGAGACTTACAGCACTTTTACACAAACAACTAGGAGAGTTGAAATACCTGTGGGGGTCTTGACAGGGAATCCAGTTCACCTGTGGGTCTGGTATATCCTCCAGATAAGGGAAAATAGTTTCCCTGGTAAAGTTCCATCCATAAAGTGCATCTTCTGGAGTCACAATGATTTGAGCATCCTGTTCAAAAAAAGTCAAATCAAAATTATTTTTCTATGTGTGACATAGACAATTCAGCACTCTGATTTTTCACCAGCTCTTATACCCTCCTGTAAATTATGATTGGTAGAAATAAAGGAATACCTGTTTTGCTGCCTGACTAATTGCAGTTTCCAGAATATCTATATTCTTGTTCATGAGAATCAATGCATCATCCTGAGAAAGAGGTATTTCCGTTTGATTTGGCAGTATGACGGCATGTTCGTACACCGCAGCTATGAAAGTGTCCAATGCACCAACTTGTAGGGTAACCTGGGCCAAAAATGCCACCAAGGTTGGAAAGGAGGAAATGGCCATGGCCAAGGTTTAGCAGTTTCTGAAAGTGAAAGTAACGCTCATGTAGTATTTATAGAGGGGAAATCTTTTAAGTATCATATGACTTCCAGCTATTGGACTTTCATAATCTTATAAACACGTCATGCCTGACCCCCCCTCTCTTTTTTTCAAGAGAAAGATTTTTGCTATAGGATGTGTGCACTTGCTGGAGAGACAGAGACAGAAAACGAGAAATCACTCCCCAGAGGGATGGCCACGTTGCAATCTCCTCCACTCTCCTCTCAGGATTCTGGGCATGCACGCACACACACCTGGCATGAGTTTGAAGCTGCTGTCCAGGACTGGAACTTGGTCAACCATGTGGTAGTCTAAGGCCTACATCACCTACTGGCCCCACCTGACCACTCTTGAGAGGGAAAAAATGTCACAGTTCAATAAATACAATCGGAAAGTATTACAAGGATTGAGCAACATGTACTATGAATATGATTTAATGTCAAATTTCAAAAAATTTATATATACTGCAATTCTACCTTTAATTAATAGAAAGAAAATAGTAATTAAATTAACTCATGTGAAAAATATATCACAATAGACATTTAATTTGTTAATTTTTAAAAGTAGGAAAATGTCTCTGCTTTTAAAATAAAGAAATATCTTAGAGAATAAAAAGGAAAAAATAAATTTTAAAGTTGGTTGGGGCCAGCAGGTGGTGTGGTGGTTAAGGCACTGGACTCATACATGGCTGACCATGGTTCACCTAGGGGTGATTTCTCACTTTCCCTTTTCTAGCTTCTCTCTGTCTCTCTGGTGAGCACATGTATGCACTATAGCAAAAGCCTCTCAAAAAAAAAAAAAAAAAAAAAAAAAAAAAAGGATTCTGAGCCAAAAATGATGAAGTGACTAACAGCAGGGTGTGCCACTTCTCACTCCTCATTCCAGAATTTCCTTTACACCCAAGACATCGTGCATGTGTCTGTGCTCCGATAGAATGTATACATCTGAGCGTTTGAACACTCATGTCACTTAAGGAACCCAATTCAAAATTGCCACCCTAAAAAGACCACAGATAAATCCTCACAACGTTAAATGAATATTTGATGCAGTTGATGCCCAGTAAAGACAACTAAGCTCCTTCCTCCCTCTGAGTATAATCTGGACCATGACCTACCTTCAGTGATTTGCTATCGCCAGTTAGTAACACTCCATTATCTGCTCTGCTTGGAGGCTGTCAGGGAAGCTGGGGGAAGGAGCTAACAGTCTTTACTCTGTGGTAGGAGCAGGGGAAATTCTATTAATACAATTTCCTGGATATTTTTCTCGGTTAGTGGCTGTAAACATCAGAAAAAGTGTCAGACTAAAGTTTTGTTTTTGTCGTGGCTGAAGCAAAAAGGGGAAATAACTTTTGACTGAAAGCCAAGATGACTAAACTTTTTTCTTCTGGCAGAATTGCAAAATTGCCTCACAGAACTGAGAATCTGAAAACAAAGGGAACCATCTAAGAGGGGAAGAAGTTAGGAAATTAAGCAGTGATTTTTTTTTTTTTTTTTTTTTTTTTTGGTCTTTAGAAAGAAAGTAGTATTTGAGTCTGCATCATTCAAAGATTTTTATAACCATAATATTATACATATAACTCCATCCTATATATACAAAAATTCTATAGTGTAACAGTCATCAAATATTTTCAATCCTCCCACCTTCACTGGAAAGAGCTACTGAATATTACTCAAAGGCAATTATTCATAAGTAATATCACTTAATTTACAAAATCCTTTCTCCGGGAAATGTTAAAATGTGGTTAATATGGATATTCAAATAACAATGATTTTAAATATGTGAGGAACCTTGAAATATAAAGAAAAACATTTATCAAAGAGGTCTTTGATAATGTTTCAAACCCTTACAAGTAAAACACTTAAGTTCAGGACATAGAATTTCAAGAGTTGGCATTTTTATGTGCATAAAGATAATCTATCAAGTAAGGCTTAACTTATAATTTAACTGTTGAAAAATAATGTTATTTTGTCACAGGGAACAGTAATTAATTATAATTCACTATTAAAAGAGCTTACCTATGGGACCAGCAGATGGCATGGTGGTTAAAGGCACTGGACTCCCACATGTCCTACTGTGGTTCGAGTCCTGGACCTGGCGGCTTGCTTTCTTGCTTTCTCTCTCTCCCTTTCTCACTCTGTCCGTCTCTGGTCAAATTTAAATAAATTAATATATAGTTAAATAAAATAATTCTTTTTTAAAAAAGAGCTTACTTACTAATTTGCTGTTTTATGATTAATAGACTTGCTTGAAAGGATGAATAATTAAAATCAATGAAAAATTATTTGGTCAGGCCAGCTAGTGGCATGATGGTCAAGGTGGTTGGATTCCATGTCATCAATTTTGTTCAAGTCCTGGACCTGGAGGCCTGAAAAATATGCCAGGCACGTGTGCATACATGCTTAAAATCCCAAGAGGAGAAAGGAGAAGTTATTATAGCTTGGCCATCTGCACTTTGGTGGTGGTGTGTGTTGGGGCGGTGTGCTTTCTTACTTTCCTTCTGTCTCTCTGGTAAGTGCATATACCCTATAGCAAATTTTAAAAAATATTATTTGGTCAATGAGTCACTACTGAAAAATCATAGCTCAAATATAATTTGTTTCTTTGTTTTTTAAGAGAGATTTTTGCTATAGGACATGTGCACTCACCAGAGAGACAGAGAGAGACAGAGAGACAGAAAGCGAAAAATCACTTCCTGGGGGGGATGGTTACACTGCAATCCCTTCTTCTCCATTCTCCTCTTGGGATCTTGGCATGCATGCATATACCCAGTATGAGTTTCAAGCTGCCAGGTCCAGGACTCGAACTGTGTCGGCCAGTGAAAAGTCCAACAATGTCACCATTACACCATCTGCTGGTCCTCAAACGGTTTTTAATTATGAATCTGATCATCACTTAGAATAGCATTCGATTGGGCTTGGTTTTAAGTATTACACATTTTTTTCTTTTTTTCTATTTGCTGGAGGGTGAGTGTATTCCACAGAGAAGAAGAAAGAGAATCATTCCCCAAAGGGGTGCAGTCACACCACACTCTATTTTCCACTTCTTCATCCTTTATTTTTTTTAATTTTTTTCATTTTATTTTATTATTTTTACACTTCTCCATCCTTTTGGGATGTGGGGCACTCACATACACAAAATGTATTCAGTTGAGTCAGCCAGTGACACGGTAGTTAAGGCAGTTGGATCCCACATGGTTGATCACTTACTTCAATTCCTGGATCTGGAGGCTTGAAAAAGGTACCAGGCACGTGGTGTGTTTTCCACATACCTGGTGTGTTTTCAAGCTGCCAGGCCTGGGATTTGAACCAAACGGTGGGCCATGTGAGATCTGGCTCCTTCTACCACCAGGCCACAGGGCCAGCCCATGTCCGCAATTATTATTATTATTATTGGTTTAGGTTTTTTGTCATAAGGTGTATGTGCTTTCCAGAAAGAGACAGAGAGAGAGATAGTGAGGGGGAAAGTGAGAGATCACTCCCCCAGGAGGGATGGCCATGTTGCAATCCCTTCTCCTCCACTCTCCTCCTGGGACCTCAGGTGCCATGAACATGTGCCTTGCATGATCTTCAAGCCACCAGGTCTGGGACTCAAACCACAGTTGGCCATGTGAGAGTCCAATACCTTAACTGCCTTTTTTCTACTTTATCGAGTAAGAAGGGTACAGATATAATTTCAGGTCTGCACTCCACTTTATACCTCTCTCATCTAAAACTTAAGGTAATCCACACCTACTCTATCTCCTTCACAAGGTTATTCTGAAAGTCATGGTGGTATCTGGTATGAATAGCATGGACATGGATGCTGAGGCCCTGGTTAAACCACATCCTAGATGTGTGACTATAAGCAAGTTGTGTATCCTATCAATGCCTCAGCTTGCCTCAACACAATGGTGACAATATGTGCTGAATAATTTTTGCTTTGATTGTTACTGTTGTCTCATTCCCACAAAATGGAGAGCCTATTATGAGGGTCATCATGATCAGAGGGATTTTTTTTTTTTTTTGGAGAGGTTTTTGCTATAGGGCACGTGCGCTCACCAGAAAGACAGACAGAGACAGAGAGACAGAAAGCAAGAAATCATCCCCCAGTGGGGGATGGCCACACCACATTCGCTTCTCCTCCATTCTCCTCTCGGGATCTTGGGCATGCATGCACACAGGCCCGGCATGAGTTTAAGCCACCAAGTATGGGACTCAAACCGCGGTGAACTACATGGAGTCCAGCAACATAGCCATTAGGCCAAGTGCTGGTCCCCAGAGGGTTTTTTTTTTTAAGTTATATATTTATTTAATGAGAGAGAGAGCTAGCAACCCCCTACCTCCTCACACACACGCCCAGGCTCTTGCCACACAGGTGCTTGTCACCTTCCCTGCCCTGCCACCCCAGCCTTTCAGCCCCCCAGGAGCATGGGCAGCCCGATGTGCCCAGGCTGACCCAGGATCCAAACCCCAGGTTTCCCCACATGGCTTCAGTATCACCATGGCTGGACCCACCAGTGCGCCTTTGATCCAGGCCTTTACTCTTCCTGGTCTGATGTCCACTTGATCCTGGTTACTACACAGGACTTGTTAAAAGAATGTCAGGGCCAACTCTGTGTCCTAATGGCTAAGGCAGCCAGATCCCCCATGGCCAACCATGCAATCTGAGTTCCAGACCTGCTAGTTTGAGAAACACACCAGGTGGTTGCATGTACGTGTGTGTCCCAAATCCTGAAGAGTCAGAAAGATGGAGGAGAAGGGATTGCAGTGTGACCGTTCCTCATGGAGAATTCTTTCTCTTCTCCTGCTCTCTCTATATTTCAGTTCACATATCCTGTACCAAAAAAAATACAACAAAAAGATTATCAAGGAGCCCACTTTCTCTATTTTCTATTTGTTCTATCTGCCTACACAGTCTTTTGTTTCCCCTTTCCCAGGTCAGCCTGTTCTGAATAGTTTCCCCTGAAATTATTGACTGAAATTCCATTTCTTTTTTTTATTTCAATTTATTTATTTGCATTAATTCACTGTACATCATTATAGCATACAAAATGAGATTTTCCAGCCAGAGTACACTGTATATTGTCTCAATCAAGCACATCAACAAACATGTTATTGTCAGCAAATAATTTTCCATTTCTTGTTTTCTGTATGTTTTGCTTTTTCTCCCCCCATCCTTGATTCCCTATCTCTTACCCTCTGCCATCTCCCACTCTCCTCCCACACTGTCTCTGGTATCTATGTTTGCTTTCTATAGTGTTTTCCCCCACATTTTATTGAATTACTAAAGACCTTAATTAATCTAAATATTTTTGAAATTCCATTTCTACTAGCTAATCTTTTTTTTTTTTCTTAGAGAGATTTTTGCTATAGTCGTGTGCACTCTCCAGAGAGATGGAGAAACAGAAAGCAAGAAATCACCCCTCAGGGAGGTTGGCCACGCTCCAGTTTCTTCTCCTCCATTTTTCTCTAGGGATCTTTGGTATGTACACACATGCGCCTGGTGTGAGCTTCAGGCCACTGGGTCTGGGACTAAACCACGGTCAGCCATGTGGGAATCCAGTGATTTAACTATTATGCCATCTGCTAGTTCCTCTACTAGCTAAACTTGATAGCTTTCATTCCAACGGTACCATATGTTCTCCCTCTAATCAACAGCTTACTCTACCTATTTCATGTGTCATTCTAATAAAAAAATAAAATAAAAACTCACACAGCTTCACTACACACCCACACAAAGCAAACTTGCCAAGCAACTGGATTACCTATGCATTGCTATTATGAATGTAAAATGGCACAGCCACTCTGGAAAACAGCTTGGCAGTTTCTTAAAAGACTGATCATGGTGGTGAAAGGGGAACATTCCTACACTGTTGGCAGGAATGTAAAGTGGTCCAGACACTGTGGAAAACAATATGGAGGTTCCTCGAAGACCTACAAATAGAACTACTATATGATCCAGCAGTTTCACTCCTGGGTATCTACCAAAAGGACAGAAGAAAGCTCAATCAATGTTTATTATAGCATTATTCATGATTCCTAAGATATAGAACCATCCCAAATGTCCATGAACAGATGAATAGATTGAAAAAGTGTGACACATATACTCTGTGGAATACTATTCTGCTATCAAAAACAACGAGACCCTGGCATCTGATTTGGAAGATTAATCACTGAGTGAAACAAGTCAGGCTATAAAAAAGAGACATTGTATGTCTCCACTTAATATATACCGACTGTCTGCACTCTATGGTAGGGACTGAAAGATTGGAGGACATAAAAGCATTGAAAATAGTTATGCTTTTATGCTGGAGACAGTGTGGAAGGAGGGAAGGAGAGGGGAAGAGTATAGGGAAGGAAATTAGGGAGAAAGAATAAAAAGGCAAGACAGATGTGGGACACAGTAACGGTTTATTACTTATTGATGATAACATGTATAGTATTTGCAACTGAACCGGTCTGAGGTGTATTTCATGTTAGATAAATTCTCTTTACAAGCCAAATGATGTATAGAGATCAAATGTATAATAATAATAAACTGATCATGCCCCAACTGGAGGACAGAGGGGGCAGTAAAGTAGAGAGCTGGTCAAAGTGTTTTGGAAAGTCAGGATGACTGTCCATAACTGAAAATCCAAAGGCGTTTATAGAGACATGTGTTTGAAAGGGTATGATACAAAAATAAAGTAGAAATCTCAGACACTGGGAAAAAATCAAAAGGTAGATGAAAATGAAAGAAGTCTCACCTCCTACGTCATCTTGATCTCTGCTCTGGAAGAGTTTGGCAGGTTGATTTTGTGGGGATTTTTGATAGAGTCAATATACAGTGTATTCTGGATAGGAATATTCACTTTTTATGCTGTATTGATACACAATGATTGTAAAATAAAATAATAATTATAATTTTAAAAAATAAATACTTTATGAGCTGTTTCTTCAGTTTCTTAAAGGCCATGCCATTCACCAAACTGAGTACATGCAAAGGTAGAGAAGAAAAGCTGAAGTCCTGCGTGTACCTGCTTGCAACACCCAGAATGTGAGCCTCCTCCCATAGGTCTGCTAAGTGGAATTTGTTTACACAGAAAATGAATGAATTCTCACTCTTCTGAATTAAGATAAATTTTGCAGCTACAGAAATAAATAAGCAGGTGGTGTAGTGGTTTAGGTGCTATACTCCCACATGGACAAATGCGGTTCAAGTCCTGAACTTGACAGTTTGAAACTATTTTATTTATAAATAAAATAAAAGAACTTATAGGCAGATCTCCCTTTCCTGTGCAGTTCTTTCCAATTAATAATGCCATTTTTCCTCAAGAATATTTTTATTCTTTCAGAAGATGTAGTTGCAAGCATGTGATCCAATGCCATGGCATCCTTACCATATGAGATGACCACTCACTTCTTTTCCTTGAGAGATTTTTGTTATAGAGTGCATGTGCTTGCCAAACAGACAGATAGAGAAAGCAAGAAACTACCACATCCTCCTGGGGTGGGGGGTGGGGCGGGGGGGATAGCCACACCACAGTCGCTTCTCCTCCATTCTCCCCTTGGGATTATGGGCACACACATCCAGTTCCAAGCTACCAGGTTCAGGACTCAAACCATGGTCTACCACAAAGGAGTCCAGTGTTTCAACCACTGCCACCTGCTGGCCCCAACCACTCACTTCTTAATTTACATTTCTCACTAAATCATCCAGATCTGGGCCTGGACCCAGCTCACTTACAACCAAAGGAAATGGATTGCCATCAAGTAAATAAATCATAGAAGCAAACTAGTAAAAGTGAGAGAATAGAAGACAATAGAGGAAATAAGTACAGTCAAAAGTTTTGAAAGTGTAAGAAGAAAAGAATAAATATTATGTTCAAATGAAAGATTTATCTACAATTGGCTTTGATTTTCTTAAAAGAAAAAAATAACCTACCTGTGCTTATTCAATGACTGATTTTATGGCTGTAGTTTTTGAAATATATAATGTGACTTCATGGATTTTGTATTCAATTTTTTGTGTGGAGTGACAAAACTTACAAATAATATAATAAACTTTTTGTATTTGTCATGCTCTTGTTGAACCATTGTCAACAAGAAATGCACTTTGAGATGTTTTAGTACTGGTGATGAAATTGCATTAAACTGTACACCAAAAGATAATGGTGAACATCACACATTTCCAGATTGTCCCCTATAACTTTGAACTGTAAAGAGGCTGTGATTAAAAGTGGAGGAGCCAGAAAGTGGTATGTGCTTAAAGTGCTGGACTACCACATAGCTGACTTTAGTTCAAGTCCTGAACCCAGTGGCTTGACATTTATTCCGGGCACAAGTGCATGTGTACCCACAATCCTGATAGGAAAATAGAGGAAAAGGGATTGCAGTGTGGACATGCCTCCTGGGGGGGTTGACTTCTCACTTTCCCTCTCTCTGTCTCTCTCCAGCGAGAGCACACATGCTATGGCAAAAAACTTAAAAAGAAAAGTGGTATAGCCATAGATTTCTGAAAGACATTGGTGCAAATATTGAAGATTCATGAGTCTTTTTTTTTTTTTGGAGAGGTTTTTGCCATAGGGCACGTGCGCTCGCCAGACAGACAGAGAGGGACAGAGAGACAGAAAGCGAGAAATCACCCCCCAGGGGGGATGGCCACGCCGCAATCCCTTCTCCTCCATTCTCCTCTCAGGATCTTGGGCACGCACGCACACGCGCCTGGCGTGAGTTTTAAGCCACCGGGTCCGGGACGCGAACCGTGGTCGACTACGTGGGAGTCCAGCGACATAGCCATTATGCAAACTGCTGGTTCCCATGAGTCATTTTTAATAAAGATGGAATATGAAGGATTTCATTTTCTTTCATTAATATTTCAGAACTTTTTCATTCTAAATATGTTGTTTCTGAGCATTTCTCTTTTGTGAGACCATAAAATAAGGTCCTATGACAGTGATACTAAAAGAAAGATGGCAATCGTGGGGCTAGTCTGGATAATTTCCTTTCAATATGATACATACAGGTACATCTCAGTTATTAAGTGTATTTAATGAAAATTGGTTGGTTATGAATATTTATTATTCAACTCTTTTGCCAGCTAGGTCTGAGAGGGCATATGTAACATATTTAAACTTGATAATTTAATAAGCAAGTAAATAGAATATCTTATTAAAATATTATATTTCCTATTTATTGTCAAAATCAATTTTGCTGCCTAAAATAAATAGGTTATTTGGGGGAAAAGCAGACAAAGAAACTAACTTGTACACTGGCTCACATCTGTAGTCCTAGCTACTCAGGTGGCTGAGGCAAAAATGCTGAGTTTGAGCCCAGCCCAGGCAACATAAAAAGACAAAATAAATAAATAAATAAAAATGAATCACATAATTACCATACAACCCTGCAGTTGTATTCCTAGGCATTATTCAAGAAAAATAAAGGCTTAATTTTCACAAAAGCCTATTCATAAAAGTTTAAAGCAGCTCTATTTGTACTAACCTTAAACCTGGAACAATTCAACAAGTAAACAGTTAAACAAGATCTCTTATGTTCACGCCACAGAATACTACAGTTTAAAGGTATGAGCTACTGATACATGGAACAATGTGGATGGATCTCCATCTACAAAGGCATTACACTCAGTGAAAAAAAAGCCAGTCCTGAACAGTTACCTACGGGGGCCAGCAGGTGGCATGGTGGCTAGGGCGCAAGACTCCCACATGGCTGACCAAGGTTTGAGTCCCAAACCTGGTGACTTGCTTTCTTGCTCTCTTTCTCTGGTGAGTTCATGTGCCCTGTAGCAGATTTAAAAATAATAAAGATGTTAAAAAAAATTAAATAAATAATCCTTTTTTAAAAATTACCTAATATCTGATTCCATATATACAATGTTTTGTGAAATGACAGATTATAGAAACAGAGACTAGATTAGTGGTTGCCAGAGTGAAGGTGGTAGGGAAGTGGATATGACTCCAGAAGGGACCCGGAGGGATGAGGTGATAGATGTTCTGCATCATGAGTATGCTATTATACTACAGTTTACAAGATGCTCCCACTGGGGAAAACCAGGGAAAGAGTGCACATGGGTTCCAGCAGTTAGCATAATGGCTATGTCGCTGGACTCCCATGTAGTCAACCAGGGTTCACATCCCGGACCCGGTGGCTTAAAAAACTCATGCCGGGCACATGTGCATGCATGCCCAAGATCCTGAAAGGAGAATGGAGGAGAAGGGATTGTGGTGTGGCCATCCCCCCTGGGGGATGATTTCTCGCTTTCTGTCTCTATGTCTGTCTGGCGAGTGCACGCACTCTATAGCAAAAACCTCTTCAAACAAAAGAGAAAAAGAGAAAAAAAAAGAGTGCACATGATCTCTGCATTACTTCTCACAACTACATGTGAATCAACAGTCTCAAAATTTTAAAAGTTTAATTTTTTAAAACTACCTGTGATTCTTATTTATTCATTTAATTTTTCCTTGGGATTGATTGATTTGTTATTCAGTTATGTATGTATAAGTTGCAATGTGATCTTAACATAAAGGTAACTTTTCTTTATTAGTTATTAATGTATTCTACATTCAGCTACATCAAATATTAATTCTCATTTTAAAAATGGGTTCTTTGGGGGCCAGAAGGTGGTATAGTGGTTAAGGCACTAGACTCCCAAGTAGTTGACTGTGGTTCAACTCCTGGACCCGGTGGCTTGAAACATGCTGGATACATGTGCTTGCATGACCAAAATCTCAAGAAGAGAAGGGATTGTGGTATGGCCATCTCCCCAGGGGGTGATTTCTTGCCTTTTCTCTCTCTGTCCAGCAAGCGCATGCACATCATAGGAAAAATCTCTTTAAAAACAATAAAAGAAAACAAAAACAGTTTTTTTTAAGCTGGGTACCTCTGTTACATTTAATATAAGTATGTAAAATATAAACACACACACAGAGATTTCCTTTGGTAGTTTTGACCTACCTTAAGGTTTAATTGTTCAAAGTGTTCTTTCCACTATCTTTTCTCATATTTTAAATCTTTTGTCATTTATCTTAATACTTGTAAAATAATGAAATAAGAAAGGGCTAAATTTAGTTTCCTACAAAATGTCTTTGAACACACCAGTATCTGTGTCTTATATTGAGAAGAGCATGCTGGGAATGAGAACACAGAAAGTTCTCTCACTAGAAGGCCTGGAGTCTTTGGGTTAACCTTGAACTCTCAACAGTCTTCGCGCTGGTAACGGTAACAGGCTGGCGATCCGGAGTTTGCTCTGATGTCCAGCTGGGCAGGTCCCCGTCCAGCCGCTCTTGTACTTGTGCTTTAATAGCGGCCCCACGCGGCGGCAGGGGAACTGCAGGCGCTCAGCGGCGTCCTTAGCCACCAGGCTGAGAAGGGAGCGGCAGCTCAAGGCAAGACGACACCTAGATGAGGAAAGCACTGAACCAGGGCCAGGGCCACTTAACCAGAGCAATCACAGCCCGACCCTGTGCTCACCCTACGCTGTGCAGTGGGCTGGGCTCACTCTCTGACCTGGCGCTGCTCTGGGAAGAGGAACAAGCCATCTGTGCTTCTCACTCCTGGGGGTTCCAGGGTGAAGGGGCTTGAGGGAGAAAACGGAGAAATGAGTTCATGAGAGGTGTACATCCCACCTGGACAATTAATTGCCAGTCTTCCAAAGTGGTCCTCCCAAGGATGTAAACAGGCATCTCATCATGGTTCTTTGGTTTGTTTAAGTTTGCTAAAGTTTGCTATGGGGCTTCTGAGCTTGCTGGAGAGAGACAGAGAGAAAGAGGGAAAGTGAGAAAGCACCCCCAGGGAGCATGGCATGATGCAATCCCTTGTCCATTCTATTCTTGGGATTTTGGGGCACCCGTGCATACATACCTGGATTGTTTTTCGAGCTCCTGGGTCTGGGACTGGAACCACCACATATTACATACGACCATGTGGGTTCCAACTGCCTTACCCCTCGGCCCCTCATCATGGTTTTAATTTGTTTCTTTAGTACCTGTTTTGCTCCTTCTTCCTCATATTATTAAGTGGCAATGTCATCCACACATACTCTCATGCCAAAATCTAGGAGTCACCCTAGACTCCTTTGCCTTTCCACATCAGCAAGTCCTGTTAATTCAACTTTTCTCTCCATCTCTACCACTATCTCCCTGGTCCAAACCAGTATTATCTTTCTCAAAGCTTCCTAAATTTTTGCTCATCCTTACTTACTGGCATTCAACTTGTGGTCCACATGCAAACAATGAACTTCCTGACATGTAAACAAGATCTGGCATCCTGTTTAGAAATTGGGTCCTGCCCTCCTCCCCAGCCTCCTGTTAACTAACTCGAGCCAAGTGGCCCAGATTCCGATCTCTGACCATGTCAAGCCCTTCCATACATGCTATGGACTGTTCTCCTCGTCAGAATGAATGAATGGGTGGGAGGCTCATTCTTAGTCTTCAGCTCTCCGCTCAAAATTCCCAACTCCATGCAGAGGCCTCATCTAAATTAGGCCTCCACACCTAATCAACTCCACCCAGCTACTCTATCACATCACCCTGTTTATTTATTCTTAGCATTTTTGTAAGATAATTAGAGATCCTGGTATTTATTTACTGTTTATTCTTCCACTAGTGTAAGTTACATAAAAGCAGAAATTGTGTTTTTTTCAATCATAGCTAAATCTCTAGCACCTAGCAGTGTCAGTCCAGAGAAGGCATCCAAAAGATATTTTTCAATGTCTGAATAAATAGATAAAACTCCTTTTTTTTTAACCAAAATGAAAAAAAGAAAAGTAAACATGGCTATATCATGAAGATGGATTAGGAGGCATGAGATGTTACACAGCAGACATTTGCTCACTTCAGACAACAGAACGGATTTCACATGAGGTTGGAATAAACCCTTCTGTAACATAAGACAAGCACTTATGGGGGTGTAGGGAGTGTGACCTGGTCTAGGGATGGAATTCACCTCTCAAGAGAATGGGGGGAATGGTAGAACTGAAACACAGAGATGCTACGAGAAATGACGAATGTTATACCAAGCAATATTCATAAATCCAGACCATAACAAAAAGTGGTTTACGAAAATGGAAGTTGTAAGTATTGTTATTCTTGTCCCTTTCACATGAACAAAACTTTTAGAAAAACGTAAGGCCAATAAATGCTACAATATTTGGGGATGGCAGGCAGCAATTTTGCCTCCTCAATGGGAACAAAAATGTCAGGACACAGAGAGAATGTATCTTTAAAAACTAATTTAATAGTAATTATTTTATATATTTGAGTCATCTTTACCTGTTTTAAGCATATCAAATCAATTTATTTATTTCTCTGTTAATAAAAAAAGTGCATTCACAGAATCAGTATGAAAAGTAAACAGAGGAAATAGAATTAAATAGTCAATAAGATATCTTCAAGGACAAGTGGTTTTCAACTACACTTCTCAGACCGCATGTTTCAGATGCAGCTGGTTTGGCAGACAGGTAGGCAGCCTTTCAAGACAGCAATCAGGCAGCCCAACACGGGGTCATCTGAAAACTCCGCTGGCACTTCCAGCATCCTGAGGAGGAGTTCTGTGCGTCAAAATTTAAAAACCCTTCCAACAGTGCTGGTTAAGGCCAGGACATCCCTTTCTTGACCTTGTATCGACCTGGGATCCGTAAGACTAAATTTCATTAGGCAGGAGAGCAGTTCGTTCCTCCTCTGTGCTGAGGATGTTTTGATGTTTAGATCTGTATTGAAAGACATAAGAGGAAAATCTCAATATTTTTCATCTTACAAAACCTAATACCTTAATCATTACCCAATTATCTCCTTAGAAGTAAATGATAAGCCTCAGAATGCCCAAGAATCCACTGACTGGAAGAATGAATGTAAAATATAGTATCTTTTCCATTCCTACAGACTGACTTTTAAAGGGGCAAAAAAAAAAATTCCAAAAATTGACAGTACCTTCTTCTTTTTCTGAAATGTTCCAGTAGATAAAACGAGCCCATCGCTAAGCCCTTTAACATAATGAAAGATACTGGTTAATGTAAATTCTTCAAGTTTCCCTACAAACATAAGGAAAACAAAAATAAAATCTGAGTACTCACACTTATCAGAGCCCACAGACCTTGGACAGCTGCTGCCCATTCAAATCCAATTTTCTCATACAGAAATCCACCCAGTGTCGGTCCTATAAAAGCACTAACAATGGAAAGAAGAAAAAACATGGTGCAAAACGTAATTACTTCATAAAAGCTCATAATTTGTCCATTACAGGTCTTCCTTAAAGTGAAATGGTAAGTACAAAAGATGAAGGTCAACTCCTGAGCAATTTTAAATCATTTAAAAATTTTAAATGATTGTGAAACAACTGCTTCTGAAAGTTCATGGCTTATAAAAAAAAAATTTAAATGATGGCATGTAGGGTCAGCAGGTGGTGTGGTGGTTAAGGCGCTAGATTCCTACATGGCTGACTGAGGTTCAAATCCCAGACCTGGCAACTTGAAAAGCACAACAAATAAATAGATGATAGATAGATAGACAGATAGACAGATAGATGATAGATAGATAGATAGATAGACAGATAGATGATAGATAGATAAAAAGATGGCATTTATTCAAAAGAATATATTATTCTGGGGACCAGCAGTTAGCGTAATGGCTATGTCGCTGGACTCCCACGTAGTCGACCGCGGTTCGAGTCCCGGACCCGGCGGCTTAAACTCACGCCGGGCGCGTGTGCGTGCGTGCCCAAGATCCCGAGAGGAGAATGGAGGAGAAGGGATTGCGGCGTGGCCATCCCCCCTGGGGGGTGATTTCTCGCTTTCTATCTCTCTGTCTCTCTCTGTCTGTCTGGCGAGCGCACGCGCCCTATAGCAAAAACCTCTCCAAAAAAAGAAAAAAAAAAAAAAAAAAAAAAAAAAGACTATATTATTCTATTCTCAGTAGCTGCAGTTAATCGATCTCAATTTAATATATAATTGTTGACTATGTCTTACATTGTTAGTATACATTTACCCCCTGAAATAGTAGAAAGTGAAAAGTAAGTAAATGAATGAATGAATAAATGAATGGATTTTTAAAATCTGAGACACAGGACCAGCAGGTGGTTTGGTGGTGAAGGTGCTGGACTCCTACATGGTTGACTATGGCTCAAGCCCCAGACCTGGTAGCTTGCTTTCTCACTTTCTCTCTCTCTGGTGAGCACACATGCCCTATAGCAAATAAATAATAATAATAAATAAAATTTTAAAATAATTTAAAAAATAAAATCTGAGACATGTTTATGTCAAAGGAACTCACAAATATTACTTAAATAGGACAAAGCAAGAGAATTTTTTGATTATGGTCTAAAACTTCAGGTGTAACCTCTGATTTCAAAGTCAGAGGGTGCGGATTAGCAGCCTGGATCTGCCCTATACTATTTCTCTTTGAGAAACTCATCTGATCCTTTCTCTTCATCTTTAAAATGGGAATAATATTTTCCATCTTGCAGGTAGGAAAGAAATTTAATGGCTACTCACCCAACTGACCACATTGCACTAAACAGACCTGAGATGAGTCCCAACGTACTTAATCCCTCTTCAAATCCATTTTCACTGCAAAGAGAGACATGAGTGTATCCATTATTAAAAGGAAAACCTGTGTGAAAGAAAAAATTGTATAAAAAATAAATTAAAGTTAACCAGGAATAACCTGACAAAACCCACACAAGAACACTCCACTTCTCATATAAAAATCTTTAATACGAAGGAATTTTCATATTTACATCTATTCCATGGTTTTCTAAAAGTAATTTTATTATACATGTAAGGTATAATATTAAGAATCATTGGGGCCAGCACATTTACGGTTAAGGCACTGGATTCCCACATGGCTGACCACCGTTTAAGTCCTAGACCTGGTGACTTGCTTTCTCTCTGTATCTCTCTGTCTCTCTGTCTCTCTCTCTCTCTCTCTCTCTCTCTGTTGAGCATATGTGCACTATAGCAAATTTAAAGTATAGTAATAAATAAATTTAAATAAATAATAATTTAAGGCACCAGCAGTTAGCGTAATGGCTATGTCGCTGGACTCCCACATAGTCAACTGCGGTTCGAGTCCCAGACCCAGTGGCTTAAACTCACGCCAGGCGCGTGTGCGTGCATGCCCAAGATCCCGGGAGGAGAATGGAGGAGAAGGGATTGTGGCATGGCCATCCCCCCTGGGGGGTGATTTCTCACTTTCTATCTCTCTGTCTCTCTCTGTCTGTCTGGCGAGCACACGCACCCTATAGCAAAAACCTCTTCAAAAACAAACAAACAAATAAATAATAATTTAAAAATTAATTATGACCTATTTGCATTAAATGCTTATAAAATACATAATTAAGAAATTCTTCAAAGGAGATGAAGATGTAAAGAAAACAATGGTCAACTTTTTTTTGTTGTTGTTTTTGGGTTTTTTTTATTAGCTTTTTGCTATAGAACACTTGTACTCACCAGAGAGACAGAGAGAGAGAGGGAGGGAAAATGAAGAATCGCCCCCTCTCAGTGGGGGTGATACATCCCTTCTTCTCCATTCTCCATTCAGGATTTTGGGTACACACGCACATACACCTGGTGTGATTTTAAAGCTGCTGGGTCAGGGATTCAAACTGCGAAGTCAGTCATGTGGAATCCAGATGCTTTAACCTCTACCCACCTGTTGCCCTAACAGGCAATGCTTAGAAAACACAGAGATAGCCCCTTGTTCCTCTGAGAATTGTTGGACTGACCTGGCACCGTAATGGTGTTTCGTGTTCTTCACCATCATGCCTATTAAACACCATCACACCTGAGGGTGAAGTGACAGATGTCTGATCACTTTTTGTTCTTGTATGGACGTCCTCCATGAAAGAGGGACTATGCTGAGGCCATTCCATTTCACTTAGGCTTTTCAAAACTACAAATGTCCGAGCCACGCACCAATGCAAGCTTCTATCCACAACCCATTTAACCTTTTGGTGTATTATATATTATCATTTATATTCTTTATACTATTGATATCGCTATTTTGTATGCTAAAAAAATCATGAAATTTTAATATCAGGAAAAAAATATCCAATAGCCTAAAAAATTGAGAACTTTTAGAGCTTGTTCAGAGGTTCTATCAAGGGAGTGCAGCTACTCGTATACCCTTGACCGAAGAACGGTCCTCCTCTATAGGGGATGGTCATCCTCTTCGACTGAGTGCGCAGCTTTGGGAGGGACACACAGAGTGGTGAGGGAGGAAAGGGACACCTGCCTGTGGGGACACGATTAAGAGAGAGAATCTGAGGTGTGGGGACATGCTCTGAGCAAACACCACATGCTCTTCTGGGGTTTGGCAGAACCTTGTAACTTGTCTTTCCTTGACCTTCGCTGCAGACAGAGCAAGGGTGGAAATTGCTAGGGGCGTTCCAACAGACACATCTGATGGACTTCAAGAAACATCTTGGCCCCAATTAGTAAAATCCAATCCCTGCTCTGTATCTGAAAGGTTCTTTAGCCTACTCTGGGTGTGGTGGTGTGAGAAGATCTTTAGCTCCTTCCCTACACCTAACAGCTAGTTCTTTGCATTAGAAAGGAAGATGAGATTTTCTCTTGATGGGATTATCACCAAGGGATACACCTGACCTGGTGTTGACTAAGCCCTCATAGATTTGTTAACTGCTTCTTATTGTCTGTAACCTGGCAACCAATGTATGAAGTGTCGTAAAACATACATATGTAATGTCTCCTTGTTCTATAAATAAAGACGTCCAGTTCATCTGGGCGGCACAGGTTGCTTGGGCTACCTAGGCTCAGGCAGCCTGTGTCCATTTCTACTCTATCCCAGATCCTGGCAAGATGGAGGGCTTTCTCTTTCTTGTCCTCTTTCTCTTCCTCACCAGCAGCCCCCCTGATCATGATTCAACCAGACCCAAGCCCTGGGGCAGACGCCGACACCTGCCTAGTCAGCCAGGTCAGCCGAATGAACGCTGGTGATCAGTGGGGTGACAGATGTCACAGCCAGATCACCCTCACATTTGGGATTTTTAGAAAGCTTGTGGGACAACCCATTTTCCAGGACCCCTCCCTACTTCTTGGGAGCTGCTTTTCCTTCCCTCTCCTTCAATAAACCCTCTGTCTTACTATACCCTCAAAAAAGAAAAAAAGGAAAGAAAGCTTGTGATGCTCCCTGCTGTTCACAATATACTCTTCAAGCAACAGAAGCAACTTACTATGCACAGCTGAGAATCTCCGGGAAGGTGGGAATGATGCTCATGCCAGCAGAGATGCCGTTGATGACCAAGACCAGCACCAGCAGCCAGAGCTGACTGCGAAAGAGTTTTGGAGAAAGCAAAACCAAAAGCATTAGCATTTGAACATGCTGAGCTTAATGCTAGGAGGGCAGAATCTCAGGTAAGTTACTGTAGTTTCACATGTATGGGACTAGTCTCATTCTCATTCCCATCTGATCCTATTTGGGACCAGCAGTTGGCATAATGGCTATGTCACTGGACTCCCATGTAGTCGACCGTGGTTCAAGTCCCGGACCCAGCGGCTTAAAACTCACGCTGGGCACGCGCGTGTGTGTGTGCCCAAGATCCTGAGAGGAGAATGGAGGAGAAGGGATTGCAGCGTGGCCATCCCCCCGGGGGGTGATTTCTCGCTTTCTCTCTCTGTGTCTCTCTCTGTCTTTCTGGCGAGCGCACTCGCCCTATAGCGGGGGAAAAAAAAAAAAAAAAAAACCCTCTCCATCTGATCCTGTTTCATCCATTAGAGTACTCCTTACATTTTGGGGGCAAAAAGTCATACTGTTACATCAGCCTCTTTGGTCACATATACCACATACCTGGAGCCAACCTGCCACCTTCTGATCATACAAACTCTACAAAATTGGTTAAAATCTCAATACAAATACTGTTCTTTCCATCGCTTGGCTTTAAAATTAGCTTTTTAAAAATGTTACAGAAGGGAAGGCATGAAGAAGAAAATGGGAAACCAACATTTGTTCCATGTCTGTCACTTTGCCGATAACTTAACCCGCATTTCCCATTGAATCCTTGTGACAGAAGCGTTATCATGAGCTCTGTTGTACCTCTGCTATTGGGTCACCAGAGAAGTCATGATGCATTTTTGTGTGTTTTTTTTGTTTCTGGTAAGGTTACCAGTAAGTAAAACACTGTCAGTCTAACAAATAATTCAATACAGTCGTAAATAATATATTAAAGTTTTAAGACCCTGAAGATGCAGAATACTAAATCATACCAACATCATACCAGAACTCAACAAAAAGTCTTAATACTATTTTGCTAAAATAAAGAAAAAGAAGAAAAAAAATACCTTTTAATGTGCAAGATTGGGATCGGTCCTAAGAACATATAACACCCTGCTATCATTAAGCTTCCAAGAACCACAAACCATTTTCTCAGATGCTGGTAAAGAGAAAGAATCCAAAGAAACACTTAGAGCTAAAGCCCCTAAATAATCAAACAGTATAAAAAATTATTAAAGAATACAAGTCATAATATTAAAAATCCAAATTCATGGGATAAATCAAAACTTTACATTTAAGGGGAAATAAGTAGATAATAAACTCAAAAACACAAGGTAGGGAGTGAGCAAGGGACAAGGATTCCGTGGAAAAGAAATGTGTTACGGATTTTGCATGTGAAATACTATTCTAAATATAATGATTTAAAAAATAGTCACCTCAAGGAGCTCATCATATAGCTGCAGTACTAGAAAAATCATGTTATTAAAAAAAGTATCTGCTATAGATCTAATGCGTATATGTCCCCCAAATTCATATATTAAATTCTAAAGTCCAATATGATGGTATTAGGAGGTGGGGGGGGGGGGGTCTCTGGGAGGTGACTGGATTATAGGGGTGTGCCCTATGTCCTGGAAGAAAAGATGGCAATCCATGGGCCAGGAAATTGGCCTTCCCCAGACACCAAATCTACCAGCACCTTGATCTTCCCAGCCTCCAGAACTGTCAGAAATAAATGTCTATTGTTTACAAGCCCTAGGATTATGGTATTTTGTTAGTCCAGTAGACTAATACAGTACCCAATATTATCCCTTATGAAGTACTTGAATCAGGCTAAGAATTACAGGGTACAATATCTGCTCATAAAATTATGTCTTAAAACCAAGTTCCAAACATAGTTTAAGATACTTGCTGCTTTTGGTCACTTGGGTTACCAAGTAATCCCCAAATATGTTAGGGCTTTATACATATAAATGTACATCTAATGAAAGGGGGAAATGAAAAATAGTAAGCACTAATGTCACAGAAGTTTGAGATTTAGCTAATAGCACTAATTCAAGACACAAGTCATCTGGATTGAATGGTTTCAAGCTGGTTAAAAAATAGAAAGGGAGGGACCAGCAGTTAGTGTAATGGCTATGTTGCTGGACTCCCATGTAGTCGACCGCGGTTCGTGTCCTGGACCCAGTGGCTTAAAACTCACACCAGGCGCGTGTGCGTGCGTGCCCATGATCCCGAGAGGGAAATGGAGGAGAAGGGATTGCGGCGTGGTCATACCCCCTGGGGGGTGATTTCTTGCTTTCTGTCTCTCTGTCTCTCTCTGTCTGCCTGGCGAGCGCACACTCCCTATGGCAAAAACCTCTCCAATAAAAAAGAATAGAAAGGGGGACCAACAGATGACGTGATGGTTATGTTGCTCAACTCCCACATAGTCAACTGTGGCTTGAGTACTAGAACCAGCAGCTTAAAACTCACACCAGGAGCGTGTGCGTGTATGCCCAAGACCCTGAGAGGAGAATGGAGGAGAAGGGATTTTGGCATGGCCATCCTCCCTGGGGGATGATTTCTTGCTTCTGTCTCTTTGTCTCTCTGGTAAGCGCACATGCCCTGTAGCAAAAATCTCTCTTTAAAAAAATAAATAAATAAATAAAGGAATAAAAAAAAATAATAGAAAGGATTTTCTGTCAGGGTGGTTATGAGATAACTAATGTACATTTATGTGGCCATGCCTTTCAATCCTACAAAAAAAATCCTAAATTATCTTCTCCTAAAACAAGATCTCTCATTTGGGTCAAGTCTCATAATCACCTTTGAGACTCTGCACTAATAATTAACATCAATTTTTTTTTTATTTTTTTGCATAGAGACAGCTTTTCCCCTTAGAAATTCTAATCTACTAATGTTTCATCAGTTTTGTCTAATACTTTCTCTGATGAGGAAATTAAAAGTGAAACTGTTTAGTGATGGTAGGTTGGAAGATACTGGAATCTCTCCAGCAGCTTAAGTGAATGTGTCACTCCAACCAAGACATCCTAGAGGCATAGTTGATAAACTACTGTCTGAACATACAAAAGTACTCAGATATAAATGTGCTCAGATATAAATGTACATACTGGCATTCTGTCACTCAGTAGGCCAAAGAGCGGTGAAGAGATGGCATAGGAGAGTGCCGAACCCAGGAACACCAGTCCCACATATCCAGCTGGCAAGTTAAACTGCAAAAGAAATCCCGCATTGAAATTACACAGTAAGGGAACCAGCAGTTAGCGTAATGGCTATGTCGCTGGACTCCCACATAGTCGACCGCGGTTTGCGTCCCGGACCCAGTGGCTTAAAACTCACGCCGGGCGCGTGTGCGTGCGTGCCCAAGATCCCGAGAGGAGAATGGAAGAGAAGGGATTGAGGCGTGACCATCCTCTCTGGGGGGTGATTTCTCACTTTCTATCTCTCTGTCTCTCTCTGTCTGTCTGGCGAGTGCACGCGCCCTATAGCAAAAATCTCTCAAAACAAACAAACAAAAAAGTAAAAGAAATTACACAGTAAGTCATTTTTAAAATAAAGATCTATCTTTTTCCCTACTACTAATAACACTCAGTATGCTTGCAAATTTTTGTTTTACTTTCGTGAACAGGTTCATTTCTTTTTATGAGTGGGGAAAAAGCCTAACAGGGTTCAGAAGACCAATGTTGTTCACTTTGTAGCATTTGACCTTAATATATAATTTTACTTCGATGAATCGTGGCATTTTTATAGGTGAATTGGTGTTCTGCAAGCTTTGGGGCACCTAAAGATTACCTGCAGAGTTTGTTAAAGGAGGTTCTTTTTTTTTTTTTTTTTGGAGAGGCTTTTTTGCTATAGGGCGCGTGCGCTCGCCAGACAGACAGAGAGAGACATAGAGACAGAAAGCGAGAAATCACCCCCCAGGGGGGATGGTCACGCCGCAATCCCTTCTCCTCCGTTCTCCTCTCGGGATCTTGGGCACGCACGCACACACGCCCGGCGTGAGTTTTAAGCCACCGGGTCCGGGACGCGAACCGTGGTCGACTACGTGAGAGTCCAGCGACATAGCCATTACGCTAACTGCTGGTTCCCTTAAAGGAGGTTCTTGAGGCACATGTTAGTGTGCACTGCAAAGACTGTAGTCTGAGACCACATGAGAAGCCTGGGTTCAAGTCCCAGTCCAACTGGGGTGCACCTGTATTCCAGCGACTTGAGGAGGCTGAGGCAGGAAGATCAAAAGCTTGAGACTGGCCTGGACAACATACTGAGACCCTAACTAAAAAAGAGCCAGGTGTGGTGGCTAATACCTATGGTCCCAGTTGGGAGTCTAAGGAAGAAGGGCTATAACACAGCAAGACCCTGTCTTAAAATAAATAAAGAGGTTCTTGGGGCCCAGCCCTAGAGATTCTAATAGTTTTAAAAGCATGGCATGGGACCCGAGTGTCTGCATTTCTAACAAGCTCCTGGATGATGCCCACAGTTTGCAAACTGCACTCTGAGGTACACAGATATAAACACACTGATGACAGGGACCAGCAGGTGTGAGGTTAAGATGGCTAGATCCTAAATGGCAGAGCCCATGGTTCAAACCCCAGACCTGGTAGCGTGAAAATCATGCCAGGTGTGTGTGCGTGTGTGCCCAAAATCCCAAGAGGAGAATGGAGGAGAAGGAATTGTGGCATGGTCATTCTCCCCAGGGGCTGATTTCTCACTTTCTGTCTGTCTCCAGAGTGCTCACGTGTCCTATAACAAAAACAAAAACAAAAAAGGAAATAAAGAAAAGTAAAGTCTTTTGATATGTGTTCTGCTGGGCTGGCTCTGTGGCACAGCAGTAAAGCACTGTCCAGAGTTGCCCAAGAAAAGCCAGATTCCGGAACCAGCAGGTAGTGTGGTGGTTAAGAGGCTGGACACTGCCACATGGCTGACCCACGGTTTGAGTCTCGGACCTGGTGGCTTGCTTTCTCACTTTCCCTCTTTCTCTCTCTCTCTGTGTGTCTCTCTCTGGTCAAATTAAAAAATAAATGAATGGAGAAAGAAAGAAAGAAAGAAAGAAAGAAAGAAAGAAAGAGAGAGAGAGAGAGAGAGAGAGAGAGAGAGAGAGAGGAAGGAAGGAAGGAAGGAAGGAAGGAAGGAAGGAAGGAAGGAAGGAAGGAAGGAAAAGCCAGATTCCACATGGTGGGATATGTAACTAGTTCACTGGTTAGGTGTGATACTATACTATTTTCTAAACCTGGGGCAAGCACCAAAATTATAGTCCCCAAGTTTATCTTTAAAATGTTCAAAATTTCTCTTTAGTGATTTCAAGAGGTAGCACGGAATTATAAGAAAAATTCATTTTAATCCTACATTATATGATAGGTCAATTTTCAGAAAACATTTGAAATGATCATATTAGAGACTTTATTGAAACTTAAGTTTCTGGTGATTGTGCTATTTTGATTCTAGTGCCTCAAGTAAAGGCAGTCTGGGCTGAGGTCAGTCATTTTTGCCTCATATAGACACATTAATTCTCCAGTGTAATTAACTACCAACTTTGATAATGAACTTCGTTGCATGATTAATCATTATTTTGCTGTGTTTTGTTTTGTTTTGTTTTTCAAAAAGAAAGCTCTAAGAATACATTTCTATGACACTAAGCTTTTAGAATTTAACATTTATTTTTCAGGACTAGAAAAATGGAGGATTTTTGGCTCCTTTCTTCTGTTCTAGATGAATATCCTCCCTGTCCATCTGGTTATATGAAATAGTGTAAAAAGTAAGTGGACTCAGGGATCTGTTAAAGAAGAACACCTCACAGTAAATGAACTATCTACTGCTCCAAATGCCTGCTGAATTTAGACAGAGGAAAAGGATCCTTGTTACGGACCTTGGGATAATGCCCAAACCAGACCTACGATGACATGAGCAAAGTCCTGGAGAGGAGACTAATGTTTGGGCCACTTAGTGAAAGGCTTCTTTCTTTTCTACTGAGTCAAGTCCCTAGCTTTAGAGGTGCACAGAGGGAAGGCCTGGGTTACTTCAGTATGAAATTTCACTTTTTACTTAAGGTCTCCCTACAAAGTAGGGCCCTAGAGCAAGCAATTACATCCACCTGCTACAACACAGAGCTCTTCAACAATCAGGCTACTCACCTTCTCCAAAACAAAGAGAGACAGAGTAGGATCCAGGAAGCCGAAACATGAGCTGAGTGAGTTGACGACAAAGGCCAGAAGCCCAATCTTGGGTAATGAGACAAGTTTCCAGAATGAGTGCTCACCTGGATCAGCATCTTTGGTAAAATTGAAAAAAGAAATCAGAGGAAGTAAAATCGCTTACCTTTATCTTTTAAGTTATTTTGAAAAATAAAACTGGTAAGGCCAGCTGAGGCCAGCAGGTGGTGTGGTGGTTGGGAGGCTGGTCTCCCACATGGCCGACAGGTTTGAGTCTCAGACCTGGCAGCTTGCTTTCTAACTTTCCCTCTCTCTCTCTGACTCTCTTTGGTGAGTGCATATGCCCTATAGCAAATTAAAATAATAATAATAAATAAAATTAAATAAGTAATTCTTTTTAAAAAAGCTTTAAAAACAGTAAAGGCCAGTTTTATCTAGTAACCAAGATAAGTGAGTTGGCCTAAATTTTGTACATCCTCTCCATTTACGTGCAAGCTATTCAAACCTAGAGGACACGTTCCATTTTATTAAAAATAATTTCCCAAAGCCAGCAGATGACATAATGGTTACATTGCTGGACTCTCACATGGCCTACCATAGTTCAAGTCCTGGACTCAGTGGCTTGAAACATGCCAGGAATGTGTGCATGTGTGCTCAGTATCCTAGGAGGAGAATGGAGAAGGGACTGCAGCATGGCTATTCCCCCAGGGAGTGATTTCTCACTTTCCATCTCACTGTCTCTGTCTCTCTCTCTCTCTCACTGGCAAGTGCATGCACCCTAAGGCAAAAACCTCTCAAAAAGAAAATAAAGTAATAATTTCACAAATCCAAAAAGAATCCATTGGAATCAGAGTATGAGGGGAAGAAGAAACTTTAGGATAAAATCTAAATAAGGCTTCCCCAGAAGGGACAGAGAATATGCAAAGTTTAATTGGGAGATGAGAAAAGCATCACCAGAGTTTTGCCAAGGAACAAAGTGTGTGTGTACATGCTTGGAAGGAACCTGGGTTAATTTAAAACAAAACAACACAACACAGCATGTAATTTCTTTTTTCCTGCTCTCAGAGCAAATACTGGGTTCAAAAGAGATGCCACAGAATGCTGTGTGGATTCCGTTCCGTATTCGAGGTCATCTGGGCACCAGCCTTAGCTCCCACCATTCCCCGGCAGTAAGCCAGCTTCCTCCCCATCCCAGACACCAATGTGGCCGTTACAGTTCCAAGCCCCAGTCATCGTGCACGACCCTTTTTATTCCCCTGCTAAGTTTTCAAATTCTTTTATTCTATAAGGTCTGACCCGGGCCCTAAGTTTTTCATAAATAGTACCTTTCTCTGGTTTCCTACTGCACTTCTAGCCCATACTACCTCATTTAACGCTGAAATTACATTTTGCTTTGTATTGTTTACTACTGTTGGGTGAATTTCCTATCTTCCAATGAGCGTACTGGACAAAATCTTGACTGAGCCAGGCACCATGCAAAATGCTTGGCATACAAAGACAAGACCCTGTCCTTGCAGAGAAGTCACAACAAGCAAGGGTGAGAGCTAGGATGGGGCTAGGAGGCTACCTATTAGAGCATATGAGAGGGGTATCTCAAAACACCAGGAGGGGGGCAGCAGGTGGTGTGGTAGTTAAGCCATTGGACTCCCACATGGCTGACCATGGTTCAAGTCCCAGACCTGGCAACTTGCAAATCACACTGGGTGAGAGTACTTGTGTGCCCAGAATCCCAGGAGGAGAGTGAAGGAGAAGGATTGTGGTATGGCTTCTCCCCTGAAGGGCTTCTCACTTTCCCTCTCACTGTCTCTCCATCTCCCTCATGCAAGCATGCATGCCCTATGGCAAAAAAAAAAAAAACTTAAAAAAAAAGAACAGCTTTCAAAAGTAGTAATGTCTAAGTTGGTAATTAAAAGAATGAGCTTGAGATGAGCAGGCAAATAAGTGAGAAAGTGTAATCCAGGGATATTATTCAAAGACTCACAGTAAAGGGAAACTATTCTGCATCTGAGAAAAGGAAAGCAAAGCAAAGCTGGAAGACTACGATTGGGATACACAACAGTGGGCTGGGACTGCAGAGGGATGCAGTGATAAGATTATCGAGCACCTTGTAAACCTGTGGGGAGGCCTGAGAATCACCAGGGACTGCAAGCAGTGCCCCAAGATCACGTAAGTGGGCTGGCAAAATCTCTGTGGCCCTGTGGAGCGTGGAGGTGGGGGACTGGTTAGGAGGCTGCTGTGCTGATTCTGGACAGAGAGGATACTGAGTTTGGGTGGGGAAGCTCTCTGAGGGCCAGTATGAGTCCTCCTCTATCCCATTTCTTCCACGGCACTCAGCATACTTCATTATGCCATAAATACTTGTGGAATAATGATCACGTATGGGGCCAAGTACAAGAAAGTCATGAAGTATGGTTTGACTATTTTAAGTTGAAGCGTAAGTGTTACACTTACACTTTTTCAAGACACAAGAGATCAAGCTAAAACCTGGTGTTAGTTTCTTAATCATCAGCCAGGTGTTTGACAGTGACCAAATCTGAGCGCAGCCCCACATGCTCAATTGGCAAAACAAGTGTGTGGTTAGACTTAGAAAGAGAACAAGCACCACCTTGTGGCTCTGTGAGGTACTGCTAACAGAGAGAAATTTGGTGTGAATTTCAAATTGTATACAAGGATATTAATATCAATTACGAAAGATTCCAATTTTCATTAATTACACTTATCGAGCATATAAGAAATATTATTTGTTTATGATAAAAGACAAATGATTATGGCATATATGGATACCTTTCCTAAGACCCAGGGTGGGAAAGAGGTTATCAAAATAAGAATACCTAAAACCATTCATGAAAAATGAACACATAATTAGATTAATTAAGCTGCTGAAGAAGGCAAAGTGATGAAAACCTGGGCTGATGCCTGCTTCAAGGGACACTGCAGAATCACCTAGGGAGTTTTTTCAAAGCTACTTGGGTCTTCTTTTTGCTTTTTACAATGATGGTATATCAATATATATATAATAATATATATATTTATGTTATGCATTACAGATATGATATATTATTATATTATTATTAAATTATATGTGATAATAGAATACATATGATAATTATATTATTATAATACAAAAGTGAATACATGGTAAATTGGTATATAGCAAATTTATATAATATATAATACAAATATATAAATATATGGTAAATTGGTCTCCTACAAAAGTATTAAAAAGACTTAAATTTAGAATTCTTAAAATGAGAAGGAGGCCCATAGGTGGCATGGTGGTTGAGGTGCTGGACTCCCACATGGCCAACTGCGGTTCAAGTCCCAGACCTAGTGGCTTGCTTTTGCACTCTCCTCTTCTCTCTTTTTTTCTTTCTGTCCATCTCTGGTGAATTAATAATAATAATAATAATAAATAAATTATTATTTTTCCAAAATGAGTAGTAAATGTGAACTTACCGTAATCGGGTATAATATATATGTTTAGCGGTACCATCAGCAGGACTATACAGCCCAGAAAAATAAATGGCACCTCATAGCCAAAGGATTGATATAAAAGTCCTCCTAACGGAGGACCTAGAACTAGTCCCAGTCCTGAAAAAGTCTCAAGACTTCCCTAAAAATGGGAAAACAAAAGAAATTTGAGTTATTATATCTCACTTCAAGAATTAACAGTACACTATCTGAGAAAAAATTCTATTCACTTCACAGTTCCTACAAACACACACACAGACACACACACACACACACACACATGCTTACACAGTGAAACCCAAGATGGACCAAAAGTTTAAACATACATATTGAAATCACAAAATACTAGAAAAATAAGATGTGGAAGATTTTCTTTTGTTTAATTCTTTTTTTTTTTTTTCATTGTTTAATTCTTAAGGGGGAAAAGGTTTTCTAGTGATAACATAAAGCTCAAAAGTATTAAAAGTGCATGGGAAAACACATCAAAAAGCAAAGAAGAGTAGGAAAAAAACACTAACAAAACTAATTTCCCCAAATTATCGAGAGATCTACAACCTCTCTGTGAAGAAAAGAAAATCTAATAGGAAAATAGGCAAATGCTATAAATAAACTATTAACACAAGAAATTAAATACAAATAACTCTTAGAAGAACAAGCTTACCCTCACTTTTTTTCTTATTGTTGGTTTTGGGGTTTACTTGGGTTTTGTTTGTTTGTTTGTTTTTAGGCTTTTGTTATAGGGCACATACATACTTTTGCCAGAGAGAGACAGAGAGAGAGAGAAGATGAGAAATCTTCCCCGGGAGGTTGGCTACACTGCAATCCCTTCTCCATTTCCCTCTTGGGATTTTAAGAAAGCATACAAAAGTGCCTGTATGCCAGATGCAGCCCTTGCCCTCACTTTTTAAAAGAAATTAACAAATTTAAACCACAAGATGCCAGTTTACACCTGTCGCCTATCATACAATTTATGCTGCCAAGTCTGTAGGGAAAGAGACACTCTCGAACATTCCTGGTGAATGAACAAATTGGCCAATCCAGCTAACATTGCAAATGTATATACCCTCTGACTCAGAAATCCACTTCTAGAAATTTAATTCACATTTGCAGTCCTAAAGATATGACAAGAGGAACCAGCAGTTGGCATAATGGCTATGTCGCTGGACTCTCATGTAGTCGACCGCGGTTCAGGTCCCGGACCCGGTGGCTTAAACTTACGCCGGGTGCGTGTGCGTGCATGCCCAAGATCCCGAGAGGAGAATGAAGGAGAAGGGATTGCGGCGTGGCCATCCCCCCTGGGGGCTGATTTGTCACTTTCTGTCTCTCTGTCTCTCTCTGTCTTTCTGGCGAGCGCACGTGCCCTATAGCTAAAAAAAAAAAAAAAAAAAAAAAAAAAAAAAAAAAAAAAAGACAAGATAATTATGAGGAAGAGGTGGTGTTTCTCCAAAAAGTTCGTGGAGAATACATATCATTTTAAAAAATTATGGAGGGCCAGCAGGTTCAAGTCCCAGACCCAGTGCTTTGAAATTCATGTCAGGTGTGTGTGCATGTGTGCCCAAAATCTCAAGAGGAGAATGGAGGAGAAAGTATCATAGCATAGCCATCCCCCCTGGGGGAGGGGGATAATATCTCACTTTCTGGGTCTCCATCTCTGTCTCTCTGGCAAGCATACGTGCCCTATAGCCAAAATCTCTTTAAAAAATAAAAAGAAGAACAAACAATGGGGCCAGCACGGTGATCCACTGGTTAGGAGAGCTACTTGCACATGGCTTACCATAGTTTGAACTCAGCTCCTGTCAGCTTGAGAAACATGCCCCAAATCCCAAGGGGATAGAGAAATGGCAAGGAAAAACTTGCAGTGTGGCCATCCCTGATTAGAGGTGCTTTCTCCTTTTTTTTTCCTTCTCTGTCTTTCCCTAAGGGCACACACCCTCTAGCAATAAAATAATCATTGTACTCGCTTCGGCAGCACATATACTAAAATCGGAACGATACAGAGAAGGTTAGCATGGCCCCTGCGTAAGGATGACATGCAAATTCGTGAAGCATTCCATATTTTTGTTTCTGTTGTTTAGAGTGACAAACAAAATTATGCAAATTATAAGAAATACTTTGAAGATTATCATTAAAATTCAGTATTCTGAAAATTTGAAAGTTGTTTATTAACTGTCAAGAACTACGGAGTATCGGGAACCAGCAGTTAGCGTAATGACTATGTCTCTGGACTCCCATGTAGTCGACCACGGTTCACGTCCCGGACCCGGTGGCTTAAAACTCACGCCGGGCGGGCACATGTGCGTGCTGTGTGACCATCCCCCTGGGGGGTGATTTCTCGCTTTCTGTCTCTATGTCTCTCTCTGTCTGTCTGGCGAGTGCACACGCCCTATAGCAAAAAAACCTCTCCAAAAAAAAAAGAACTATGGAGTATGAGCAAAAATGTCCTGATATGTAAAGTAAATGTTTGTGGGAAAACATAAAAATAAATAAATAAATGGGAAAAAATAATAACAAAGCTATGCATGGATTTCAAAATTTTTCACACCCAGGGAACCAGCAGTTAGCGTAATGGCTATGTCGCTGGACTCCCACGTAGTCGACCGCGGTTCGCGTCTCGGACCCGGTGGCTTACAACTCACGCCGGGCGCGTGTGCGTGCGTGCCCAAGATCCCGAGAGGAGAATGGAGGAGAAGGGATTGTGGCGTGACCATCCCCCCTGGGGGGTGATTTCTCGCTTTCTGTCTCTATGTCTCTCTTTGTCTGTCTGGCGAGCGCACGCGCCCTATAGCAAAAAACTCTCAAAAAAAAAAAAAAAAAAAATTTTCACACCCAAACAACCTTGTACTTTAATTCCATTTTTTTCATGAACTTTTGAATTCTCCTTATATAAAAGCTTATACACTGTAGCACTGTTTGCAATAGCAAACGATGTAAACAATGTAGATATTCATTAGCAATTTAAAGAAGTTGCACCCATACTGTGAAATACTATACAGCTAGTGGACAAAAGAGTAACAAAGTTTGTCATATGTAACAAAAGCTTAAGTGGAAAAAAGTACAAAAGCTTTTTTTTTTTTTTTTTTTTTTTGAGAGGTTTTCACTACAGGGCACGTGAGCTTGCCAGACAGACAGAGAGAGACATAGAGACAGAAAGCGAGAGCCCGGCGTGAGTTTTAAGCCACCGGGTCCAGGACGCAAACCGCGGTCGACTACGTGGGAGTCCAGCAACATGGCCATTATGCTAACTGCTGGTTCCCCAAAAGCTTTCTTTATACAGAAAACTCTCCAAGATCATTCACTGTTAATGTAATCAGCACAGTGCTGAATGTTATGTCTGCTACTCCTACTGCTACCGTTTAGATGTCACCCAGAAATTCATGTCGTGGAAACTGATTGTATTGAAAACATGTTAAGCAAAAACTTAACCCATTCTTGGCATCCTAGAAAGGAGTCTTTGGGTGTGACAAATTGTTTTGTTTTGAAAGGTTTTTGCTATAGGGCATGTGCACTCGCCAGGGAGACAGAGAGACAGAAAGCAAGAAATCACCCCCAGGGGGATGGCCATGCTGCAATCCCTTCTCCTCCATCCTCCTCTCGGGATTTTGGGCATGCATGCACAAGGGCCCAGAGTGAGTTTAAACCACCAGGTCCGGGACTTGAAACACGGTTGACTACATGGGAGTCCAGCGACATAGCCATTACACTAACTGCTGGTCCCCGATGTGACAATTGTTTTAGGACAGAACTTCCATGACTGCATTTTGATGGGTTTAGAAAAGAGAAAATGAGACCAGAACTGCTGAAACTTATGAACTGCTTGGGACCAGCAGTTGGCATAATGGCTATGTCACTGGACTCCCATGTAGTCAACCACAGTTCGAGTCCCGGACCCAGTGGCTTAAACTCCTGCTGGGCGCGAGTGCATGTGTGCCCAAGATCCCGAGAGGAAAATGGAGGAGAAGGGATTGTGCCGTGGTCATCTCCCTGGTGGTGGTGGCGGGGGGTGATTTCTCGCTTTCTGTTTCTCTGTCTGTCTCTGTTTCTGGCGAGTGCACGCGCCCTATAGCAAAAAGCTCTCAAAAAAAAAAAAAAAAAAAAAAAAAAAAAAAAAAAAAACGAAGAAGAAGAAAGAAACTTATAACCTATGAACTGCCACTCTGCTCAAGATCTTGTCCTCTGCCATGTCATAACTTCACCAGAAGTTGGGCCTCTGGTGAACCTCCCAATACTGAGCCGAATAAAGCCCTATTGCTTTATAAATCAGAAACCAGTCTCAGGAATTTCTCTCCGCATCGCAGTAACAGACTAAGATGGCTACCATTTGTGTAAAATGGGGGGGAAGTGGAGAGAGTTATGCTCTGTGTGTGTGTGTGTGTGTGTGTGTGTGTGTGTGTACACACATACATGCAAGGAATCCTTCTCAAAGAAACCTGTAAAACATGTTGCCTTCTGGGAGGGGGCTGCGAGCTGGGCACCGAGATGAAAAGTGTAAATACAAGAGCTGAGCAAGAGTGATTAGAGAATTCATTCACTGTATGCTACATTCCCTTTTATAACTTTTGAACTTTGTACCACGTAAAATTATCTTGCTAATTAAAGTTAAAATAAAACAGTGCTATGGAAAAAAAAAATTATGTCTTATTACAGAAGTGGTACCATTTTAAATCGATAGAATTTTTAAGGGCATTAAACAAAAACCTGTGATTTGCAACTAGACATCCTCAGAACTCACAGAGTATGCAAAACTCATCTATTAATAACTTACAACTTTTCACAAAGGATGTAAAAATTTTCCCTAAGGGCACAGTAGGCCACCCAGATTAACCGCCACGTTAGGTGTGTTACTGCTTGGCTTCAGTTTTATGTAGAAACTTGGCATGGCAATACTGACTTTTCCTGCTGATCAGAGAACCCATTCCTCCTTGTCCTAGGACCGTCTTGGGCCATAGTTTTCACAGTCTTCCTCAGAACACCAAGTCTTTAAGAGGTCAAGCTGTTGGGGCTGGCAGGTGGAATGGTGGGTAAGAGGCCAACGTGTCTTATTTGAAAAAAGTGGCTCCATGGCCAGACTGAGTTGTGAAATGGATAATAAAGCTTCTTTTCTACAGGATTTTCAGAGCTTTATCACCACTGAAATGAACGCGACAGCTCTAGATTGGAGGGCAGTACACGGCAACCTCGAACCTGTCTAGCCACATGACCTTGGTGTACAGAGTACATCAACAGAGTCATGTTCTTATGAGCCCTTTCTGAGCATGTATTTCTGGGAAATATAAGCAATACATCATTTGTAATTGGCATTGGCATTTGTATGCCAACTCATGACAGGCCCTAAAATGAACCTATCCTACCCTATGCATAAGAGCTTAATAAAAAGTGGGAAGAACTAGTTATGTAGCAAATAAATGATCTGACAGTCACAACTTTTTAAAGATTTTATTTAGGTACTTCATAGAAGAGAGAAAAAAAAGAGATAGGCACCCTCAACATTGTCACAGTGTCTCATACTACAATCCTTCCCCAAGCCTTTCCAGCCAGCTAGAATTAGGTGGACATGTTTTCTGTCTCTCTCTCTCTCTCTCTCTCTCTCCCCCCCCCCCCTTACCCCCCAGTGTTTACAGTTTGACCTGGGAGTCACACCTTGGTCTTCCATATTGCCCCGGCAGAGGGAGTGGTATGCTATCACTGTGCCAATGCAATGGGTCAGATAATCAAAACTGCAAACTACAGTACTAAATGAGCGTCTGATTAGACTGAAATCCAGGTAATAATTACATCCTAAAACGGTAGTGCTTGGTCTGATATGAAAGGATATCAGACCACGGACCTTCGGGGAAGCACAGGTCCAGAGAGAGGCCCGTGGGAAAGCCTGCCTGTGGTCACTGAGGTGCAGCTGCCCAGAGTTGGGACAGATGTGGTCTGCCAGTAACAGCAGGTCTCCACGCGTCACCCAGGCAGCACACAGGAAAGCACACTGATGCGATGTCCCCTCTGAGCTTTTATGTCTAGAAAAGAGGGCCCCTCCACAGAGATGGCACAGAAGCACTGAAGGGCTTCATGAGTTCTGTGGGCCCTCCCATGAACCTGGGAAAAGTGGAGGGAGGACTGTAGCATGAACGCAGTGTTTCACCACCAGGGATAAAAAAAATCCAGAGGAATGCTTCCAGAGCGCAGCCGCGATCTAGCCACAGGGAGACAGCAACATACTCAGGAGATTTATTTTTAAGTGGTAAAAATAGCTGGCTTGGAGTGCATTCACCTGTCAAGTCACCTATTCAGAAAACACTAAGACCAGGAAGAATATCTAAGTAACACTAATGGGCCATCGATTAACAGCTTTGCTGCTAGAAGTAGATATTAAAGTCAAACATAACAAAAACACAAGAGAGAAAACAGGTATAGGAGAATGGACCCCAGCCTGAGTTTAGCTCAAAAAGCTTCTTGGCCTATACTAAAAGGAAAATAGGGGAAATGTAGAAAATACGTACCATTACTGTAGCCACATTATTTGGAAAAGCCTTTGCGAGGATAGAAGATGACGCCGTGATTGCTGCACTAAAGCTCACTGCATCCATTATTCTCACTAGAAAACACATAGCAATAAATACCGGTCCTGCCGGAACTTGGTCCAGTACACTAAAAGAAAATAAGACAATTCTCAAATGCTAGGCTGGTTTTCTTTTCTTTTTTCTTTTTTCTTTTTTTTAACTTTTAACTATTCACTGAAAAGAAGATTATTCATTAGAATAAGTTAGGAGCCAGCCCCTCGGTGGCACCCCGGTGGCGTAGTGATAAACATAGTTGAATCCTACATGGCCAACTGTGTGGCTTGAGTTTCGGACCTAAAGGCTTGAGGAACATGCAGGGCACAAGCGCATGCATGCCTGATATCCCAAGAGGACAACAGAAAGAAAGGACTTGAACATGGCCACTCTGAAGGCGGTGCTTTCTCACCACCTCCTCTTGCGAGAGCGCATGCCCTATAGCAAACAAACAAACAAATGAAAGAATAAATTAAAATAAATATCTTTAGAATATTAATTTTATATCAAGTTGCTTTGTTATACTTTTGTGTAACTGTCAGAAGGCATGTGTGTTTGACGGACCTAGAGACAGAGAGAGGAAGAAAGCATCCCCTCATGGGGCATGGTCATGTCACCATCCCTTTTCTATTTCTCTGTCCTATAGGGGTTCTTAGAATGCACGTGCACACCCCTGGGATGTTTTCCAAGCCACAGGGGCTGGGATTTTAACTGCGGTTGGCTATGTGAAATCTGGCTCCCTTAACACTAGGCTACAGGGTTAGTCTGGTTTGTTATACTTTGGTAGAAAGAAATAATCTTTTTTCTTGAGGGGTAGGCTAATAATTTGAGTTATAAAGATAGCTTAGTTGCCCTTTTCCATGACATAATTGGTTTCCTAAATGGTAACACTAAATAGGTTTTTTTTTTTTTGAAATATTACATTGCTTTGACAAGACCAATATAAGAAGAAAGAATTTAGTTTCAGGTCTTTCCCAGGGTAATACTCAAATCTAAAAAAAAAAAAAAAAAAAAAAATGCTAAAAAATAGGAGACATTCCCTCCTCCTCCCCCACATCAAAAAAGAAAAAGAAAAAAAAAAGTTCTCCATTTAATATCATGGTTTTCCTGAATTTATTTCATTATAATCTTGCCATACTCATTCCTCTATTTTCCACGTTGACTTGTGTAATACTGGGTTGTTGGAAAAGTCACGATGCATTTTTGCATAGAAAAATACTTTCCCGACAGCCCAGTAATATGGAAGAACATGTCGTTTACCACTGTGCGCTGGCTTAAGGACTCTAAGGACTCCATGCTTAAGACCTTACATAGTTCTTCATCTCCGGCACTCACTGTCCCTTCTGAAGACAGTGTTCAGGGCACCATCCTGTTCCCTGCTCTGAAGTAGTATGTGACCCGATCAATCAGAACTTCTTTACTCCTGGCCACAGTGACTGTGGTACAGGAATGGGCATCAACAAAAATCAGGCCATTCTGTGACTCCAACAGCTGTTATTAGGACATGGTGCTCTCTTCATACTGGAGCCATCTTGCCATTAAAATGGAAGAGCTCTCCCAGGACAAAGCACAAGAAGAGTAAAGTGCAAAACCAGCATGCCAAAAAAGATTTCTGATGATACTGACATGGGCATCCTGATTTTTTTTTTTCTTTTTTTAATATGAGAGAGAAAGTGCATGAGAACGTAGTTTTGACAGGACCTTGCCCCATGTCACAATTCTCCTGCCTCAACCTTCCAGCTAGCTAGGACCACAGACACACTACCATGCCCAGTCTGTATAGGTTGGACTGGGAACCAAACTCAGGCCTCCTATGTGGCCTCAACCACGGCCCAGCAGAACCCTTCTGCTTGCACCACTGGGGCTAGGCCTGTAACCTTATGTCTTTGAGCTCATTCTCTAGGAAAGAAATGTATCTTTTTCATCTAAACAGAAAGCTTCTATGAGTCATAAAATTGAGTTAAGCTTCTGTCACTCTCCTAATAATTAGAGATCCCATAGCCAGCTTAAGGGTGACACCCAGGAGAACTCTCTTCTCAAGATTAATGCCATTAATCCCTTTTCCCTACTCACCCACTCTTTCTTGCACACCACATGGTATGCATTCAACAGATAAGCAATGGTACTGATTAATTTAAAAATCCATTTACATATTAAACTGAAGATAGATTATAAAATTTGTCAAAGCTCCCAAATATATCAGAAAATGACTTACCCAAAGAGAATTGTAACTCCTCCCGAAACAAACATTCCTGCTACAAACATAAATTTTGCTCCAATATGTACAAGCTATAATAAATGTCAAAAAAGAGTGGTAAATTGATGACTTCTATTAACTTTATAGTAACATAAACACATCCAACTTATTGGAAAAAACAGGATTGGGGAGATATGTACAGTAAGATAACATTTTAATCATTATTTGGCAGAATGAAAACACACAATGCTTACAAACATGGAAAGAGTTAAATTTTGTGTTTTTTTTGCGGGGAGAGGTCTTTTTTTTTTTTTTTTTTTTTTTTGCTATAGGGCGCGTACGCTGGCCAGAAAAACAGAGAGAGACAGAGAGACAGAAAACGAGAAATCACCCGCCCAGGTTAGATGGCCACACCACAATCCCTTCTCCTCCAGATCTTGGGACCCATCAAAATTTAAGCCACCAGATCTGCTGCCGTCCCTGGAAGGAGTTAAATATTAATCAACTCCAATGGAACTGTTAACAGTAGCACAATTATAAAACTAAAATGGTGGTTATTTCTGTACTGATGCAAATTCTAGACTCATAAATTAGAATAACTCAAGACTCAAATTTTAAGAATTAAAATGTGCAAATGAACTTTAACACTCACGTATCTTCCGAACACCAAAGATGCCAGAAAGTCAGACAAAGCATAACATCCAAAGATCATACCAATAACGGTATTGCTGGCTCCCTTCTTCTCAGCCTTTAAAGAAACAGCAAAGGCAACAAAGTTCAAAAGACAAGTTAGCATCAGAATGGGAAAATGGGAATGACGGATTTCAGCTTCATCTTGGGACCTTTATACATATCGCAACTTTAAAGATCATTATTTTAAAATAAACGGGGTAGGAATGGAAGGAAAACTAGTTTAGATAGTAAAATCTAGTCTGAAATGTGAAAGTAATTCACTCTTCAAGTGACTTGTTATTGATAGCTTTACCTGGCAAAAATCAGAATGACAGGGCATAAACAAAATAAAAAGCCTTGGATGACAAAATCTGAACTTTACTTTGGTCACAGGACTGAGGAAACAGCTGATTTAGACACACTTCCTTTTTGGTATCACATTTAGTTTTAGAACTGTACTCCATAAAAAAACAAACAAAAAACACTTGTGATCAAAACACTTAAGAATAGGAAGTTCTGTGAGCTGGCACATCGGTCCTACTAAGGCCCACTCAGTCTGGTTCTCTGTTTCTGGTGTTAATAGCAATTATCTGACAGTTTGAAAAAGACAGTTGTTCCTCCTGACATCAAAACAAAGGTATTCCCCTGACATTCTATGTTCTCCTGAAACATTTGGGGAGGTTTGTCAGCTACCAATTATCCTTATTCATCTTTACACCTATGCCATTTGTGAACACTGAAATTTGCACAGACAATACAGTATCTATCCTAAATCTACTTCTCTTGAACTTCAAATGCTATTATCATGAGGTGCAGCTGAATTCACATACTAACACAGAGGGAAGGTTTAAAAATCTTTTTTCAAGGGGGCAGCAAGTGGTGTGGTGGTTAAGGTGCTGGACTCCCTCATGGTTGAAAGCAGTTCAAGTCCTGGACCTGGTGGCTTTCTCTCTCTCTCTCATGAGTGCATTTATCCTGTAGCAAATTTTTAAAAAGTAATAAATAATGCCAAATAAAATGAACTAATTAGAAAAATAAAACTTTTCAAATCTCAAAAACATGGAAGATTCTTATATCAGATTCCAGCTTTAGCAATTTAAGGAGCTAAAATAGGAGTTGAATTTCTTCGAGGTAGCATTGGTAATGTAGCACACTAGGAAGCTCGAAGACTAAACTACATGACTTTCCATCCTCTCGTAGTCAGGAATCGTTTACTGAGCAGCTTTCTTGTGCCAGGCACTGTACCAGCAATACATATTTGCAGTCAGAAGAGTCTGACTTAGAAATGCGCACACACGCATGCGCACACGCATACTCCTACACTCGTTGAAATCCACTCTCTACAGTCACAATTCAATTTATTTAAGTTTTCTCACTACAATTTTAAGATAAAAATTTTCCCCATTCCTTTCCATGTAAAGATAGTATCATTCAGGGCCAGCAGACAGCATAGCGATTACATTGCTGGACTCCCACATGGCCAATCGTGGTTTGAGTCCGGACCCAGGGGTTTGAAACTCACACTAGACGTGTGTGCATGTGTGCCCAAAATCCCGCCAGAGAAGAGAATGGAGGAGAAGGGACTGCAATGTGCTCATCCTCCCGGGTGGTGAATTCTCACTTTCTGTGTTTCTGATGAGCACACACACCCTATAGCAAAAATCTCTCCCCCCAAAAAAGATATCATTTAAGCCTTGTCTTTTCCAAGGATTTTTCTTTTCATGTCAGACTATGCATCTTTAAATAAACCCTACACTTCTCCTATCATCATACTACAGAAAACTAGAGAGGCAAACTCGACTGTTCTATAATAAACTTTAGAAAGTGTCCCTTACTCTAGGAAGTGGGTCTCTTAGCATCTGGTGGTGGGTGAGAGCAGAGAGGATGAGCCCGAGGCACTCTGGCCATTGCTGAGGCAGGAGTTAAGGCCCATAATTCTACGGGACCTATAGTTGCCCACCCCTTCTGTGTACTAACAACCACGAGAAAGATGCCTTTAGTGGCATCCTAGAGAAAAGTTGTGCTGTGTGTAGACTAGAACATGAAGTCTCCATTGCTGCTACACAAAGCTCACGTTCCTCAAGAGGAAGGTATATCAAAGGAGCCATTTATGCTACAGGAAGAACATTCTTTGGTCAAATTACAGTATCTGTGGACTTTGTTTAATAGATCCAATAAGTATTTCATTCTACAATGTGGTAGAAAATATATAATGGTTAAAGCAATTAATATCTACTGGACCTTCACTGCGAGCCAGGATGGCTAGTAAGTGCTGTTTTACATGGCATCTAATGCCAATTAAATAACAGGTATACAAGGGGGCTTCGAAAAGTTTATAGAAAAAAATGGAATTAAAATACAAATTTATTTGGTACAAGAAATTAAAATCATGCACATTTGGGACCGGCAGATGGCGAAATGATTACATCGATGGACTCCCATGTCGCTGACCATGGTTTGAGTGCCAGATACGGCAGCTTGAAACAACACCAGACGCTTGTGCATCCGTGCCCAAGATTCCAAAAGGAGAATGTAGGACAAGGGACTGCAGTGTGGCCATCCCCCTGAGGGGTGATTTCTCACTTGCCGTCTCTCTGTCTCTCTGGCGAGCATACACATCCTATTGCAAATAGCTCTCTAAAAAAAAAATCATGCACATTTTTTCAAATACACATTTTTTTCCTTTTTTAAAATAATTATTTATTTAATTTTATTTATTCATTCATTTATTTTAATTTGACCAGAGAGAGAGAGGGGGAAAGTGAGAAAGCAAGCCACCAGGTCCGGTATTCGAACCGCAGTCGGCCATGTGGGAGTGTCCAGCACCTTAACCACCACATCACCCGCTGATCCCCTCAAATACGCATTTTTCATAAACTTTCTAAGACCCCTCCTATTGTTAGCTGGCCCCATTTATAGATGAGGACACAGACTTGCAAAGTTTACACAGTCACCGAGCCACTACAGTTTCCTTCATGTGTATGTTCCCACAGTCGCCATGGCACAGAACCACATGCCCCGGCAGCAGCCAAAACCACTGTTGGAACGTGGATCTCATTTCACAATGGGACGGTAAGAACAGCGACTGAAAGGCATTACCGGTTCATGGGTAATCCTTTGACAAAGGAGGGTATGAGAAAAATGAAGACTAAAAGTCAAACTCCTTCACCAGAATTTACAAAGAAGAGCCCTATTTTTCCTTCACCCAATTCTCTCTGACTAATAGGAAGGATGACAGACATGCAGGAGCAAAGGTGAGCTTTTACCAATACATTTCTCAACCATAAGATTTTAATAACAAACGAAAAGGAAGAGCCCGTTCTCCCTTCCTACAGCTTTTAAAGTTAGAATGTGACTTAGTCTACCTTTGCATCCTTTCCTTCAGCCTTCCCTCCTGTGAACAAAACACTTCATTAAAAACTTTAAAAATACATACCAATGGCCTAGCTGTCCTTTGTCCCAAATCTAGTTGGTGAAAACTAACATTATGCTCACTGAGTTCCAGATGAGATGGAAAATGCATGCCCTTCCAATTGGTTGTTCCACTTCCTCCAATTCTTCTCTACCTTTTTTTTTTTTTAGAGAGAGATTTTTTTCTGTAGGGTGCATGCACTTGCTGGAGAGACAGAGAGAGAGAGAGAGAGGGAGAGAGAGAAAGTAAGAAATCAGCCCCTAGAACGGATGGCCACACTGCAATCCTTTCTCCTCCATTTTCCTCTTGAGATTTCAGGCACACACACACATGCACCTGGCATCAGTTTCAAACGGTCTGGGTCCAGGCCTGGAGCCATGGTTGGTCATGTGGGATTCTGGCGCCTTAACCACCATGCCACCTGCTGGCCCCAATTCTTCTTTATCTTAATTCCACAAGCTACCATCATTATTGGTTCACAAAACCCAAACCTGGTTAAGCTACTCTGTTTCAGCCAAACACTTCTGACTTCCCACTAAGTCTGTAGCATGTACTCAACTAACAGTGGTTTAGCTCCAGCAGGCCGTCTGGACCTCTCTCCATGCTAGGCTCAAGCCCTCCACGCTGTCTGCTATTCCCCAAGAACATATCCTTTCTCAAGAAACACCTTAGATGTATCTTGTGATGTCCCTGTCAGTACCGCCCCTTCTTTCTCTACCAAAGAATGGCAGAATTAGTCATGCCTCTTTTTATTTTATTTATTTATTAGTTTGCTATAGTCACCAGAGAGAGACAGAGAGAGGGAGAGAGGGAGAGAAAGCAAGCCATCAGGTTCAGAACTCGAACCATGGTCAGCCAAGTGGGAGTCCATTACTCCAACCACCATGCCACCTGCTGGCCCCCACTCTTCTTTTTAGAAAATTCTTCACATCCTCTTCTTAAAGGCTACCCAAGTAGTCTGAAACATTTTTTCATAATTTTTCATTCCCAAAGGACAGATAATAGGCAGACCTATGCCTGATCTTTTTCCTATCCTAGCATGTCCAATGCCTAGCACATTCTAAGTGGGACCTGATTCAACCTCTAGTGAGTAGAACTAAACTGGGAAAGTCTTTAACATTGAAGCTGTTTCTTCATTTGCAATACGATGAAGATTCTCACTATTCTACCTACTTTACGGGATGGCTGCTAGGACCAAATGGACAATTGCGTGGGAGTGTCAATTGAAAACGAGAGCGTGCCGTATGGGCACAGAGCCGTATTGTTCCTTCAACAGAGAAGTCACTTATCCTCTTTTGTAGCACACAGGAAAAAGGGCTACATGCTGTGGAAGCAGAGGAATGATGCTCCCAGTGCGTTGTGAGCCCAGGCTTTGGCAAAGAGCACAAAATAAAATACACAGACATATTGTTTCTACTCACCCAAACCAGGCCCATTCATTTCATTCTAAAGCTCATTGACCTCCACATTCTAGGTAGACTGTCTCAGCATTATTCTCTGAGTCTATGCTACCATGTATCTATAGATGCTAACACCCCGTAAAAGGCTATGATTAGGGCCGGCTCCATGCCTGGTGGATAAAGCAGCCAGATGCCACATGGCCAACCACATGGTTCAAGTTCCAAATCCAGTGTCTTGAAAAACATGCTGGGTGCATGTGCATGAGTGTCAAAACCCCAAAAGAAGGGAGAGATCAAAGAAAAGGGATTGCAATGTGACCATGCCCTGGGAGTATAGATGGGGTTACATATCCCCTTTCTCTCTCTTTAGTGAGGTCATGAGCCCTTGGTTGGGAGGGGGAAGCTATGGTTAGAGGGAACTAGGCAATATTAATCGAAATATCTCCTTTGTGCAAACATTGTTGTTAGAACACATAAGATTCAAGTCAGTCACAGCCATGGTGGTGCGCACTGCTAAAATTCTGTGGCTCCGTAGGCTGAAGCCATACAGAAGACCCTGGTTCTGCTGGCCTAACCTGCAGGCTGAACATGGTAGCATGTTCTATAATCTCAGCTACTCAGGAAACAGAGACAAGTGGATCCAGACAGACCAGGACACTAGCTTAAAAAAAAAAAAAAAAAAAAAGAAAGAGGAAAAGAAACTCAAGTCAGAAGAAAATGGAATTCAGTCCTATAACGTTCTTTTTCTTTTTTTTTAGAGGTTTTTGCTATAGGGTGTGTGCGCTCGCCAGACACAGAGAGAGAGGCAGAGAGACAGAAAGCGAGAAATCACCCCCCAGGGGAGGTGGCCATGCTGCAATCCCTTCTCCTCCATTCTTCTCTCGGGATCTTGGGCATGCACGCACACGTGCCCGGCGTGAGTTTAAGCCACCAGGTCCGGGACGCGAACTGCGGTCGACTATATGGGAGTCCAGCGACATAGCCATTACGCTAACTGCTGGTCCCCAGTCCTATAACTTTCTAATTACAAAATACAAATGAATCCCAAACTCCAGAAGACAGTTACTGTCTTTTTAAAATTATTTATTTTAATATTATTATTATTATTTTCCAGTTTGCTACAGAGCATCTGCACTCAACAGAGAGCTACGGGGGGGTGGGGGAGGAATGTGAGAAAGCAAGCTTCTAGGTGCAAGACTCAGTTGGCCATGTGGGAGTCCAGTGCCTTAACCACCATGCCACCTGCTGGCCCCTGACATATATTATTTTAACATATCCTTTTGGGGTAACCTTTAAACATCGGTAATTCAGTGTACAGCCCCCCCCCTTCAATTGCAGAAAACACAGAATAATTAAAGTACATGGTAAGCAAATAATCCTCAGAGGGTCGAGTATATCCAAGTGAGTCACCTCCCAGGAGGATAATTCTTTTAACTGGATTTTTTTTTCTGGTAGCAAACAATATAAGTATTCTGTTGGCTGAAACTGTACACATCATCTGTATTATATGCAAATTTTTACATTTTATATACTATTGAGAAATGAAAAAAATCAGAATTCATAAAGATCTAAAGATGTCTTACTTCTTTGGGGAAAAAAGGTCCAAGGATAGAATAACACATCATGGAACCCAAGTTCATGGAAGCTGCTGACACCAGTACAAAAAGCTGTTCTTTTGAAAGCCGTCTGGACGTCTCACTTGCATTTCCTGCAGAGTCCTCACCTTAAATGCAAACATGCTGTGATTAAAGGCATGTAACTGGGTCTACTGATCGAAGTACACAAGTGTCATTCTGTGCACAGACAATGCACTCTGAAGATAACATCTGCCATGCTGAGGACCACCTTTGATCAAATGGAGTATAATTCTCATACATTAATGCAATTTTGAAAACATACTTCTTTCATGACATATTATTTTCTATTAAAATGTCAATGCAGAAACTGTCAAGCCATCTGATCTGTTTCACCTTCACATTAAGTCAATTTCTCTGGCCTTTAACAAGAGAAATAGGATGATACAGCAGGGTATTATTGTTCTCTGAAGTACAGATGTTCCCAGCTTGTGATGGTTTGAGTTATAATTTTTTAACTGTACAATGGTATGAAAGCAACACCCATTTAGTAGAAACAGTACTCTTTTGAACTTTGATCTTTTCTGAGCTACCCTGATGTTGTATGACCGGTCCAACCCCTGGGGGATGGACCAGTTACAGGTCAGTGGCCTGTTAGGAACCCAGCTGCACAGCAGGAGGTGAAGCAGCAGTGAACAAGCAAAGCTTCATCTGCATTTACAGCCACTCCCCATTGCTCTCATTACTCCGCTCTGCCTCTTGTCAGGTCAGCCTTACAGACAGGACTATTTAACTACTCAGGGCTCTCACTGATTCTTCATTATGTTCAGTTGTTTAATTATTTCATTATTTATTACAATATAATAATAGAAATAAAATACACAATAAATGTAATGCCGTTGAATCATCCCCCACTCCTGAAGTCCATAGAAAAATTGTCTTCCAAGAAACCAGGCCCGATGCCAAAAAGGCTGGGGACAGCTGCTGGGCAACCATACCACCGTAAAGTAAACAGCCAATACTCTACAGTGTACTGTGTAGCCAGGGTTTTTCAGTTTGTGCTTTATGCTCCCCTTCTATCATGTCTGTACAATGCCCATTTCAACTTAGCATACTTTCAACTTATGATGGTTTTTTTGGGACATAACCTCAACCACAGTCGAGGATCACCTGTTTAATATCCTTTCTCTTCTCTAGTTACTAGTTTCATAGCAGACTCAATCATGTTCTAAGCATGTAATGTTTCCTGTGAAGAATTCCAAGGCAGCACTGAAGTTGCAAGTGAAATGGAAGGAGAAAACTAAATCATTTCAATGATGAATTAATACTTAGAATGGAATGCCTCTGGAAACATAAGTCCCAAAAATTTGTAAATTAATACTTTTTGGAAAAACTAATTACTGGTCTTTTGCATCATATTTAACACTTATTCCCAGGGCTAAATTTTCATTTAACTTAAAGCTACTAATTTATTTACTCAGTTTCTAATATCCAAGCAAATCAAATCGCCATTCCAAAATGGTTTTCAGAGAAAAGAAAAAAAAGTTTAAGTATGATTTGCTATTTTTTAGAGGTTGTTATGACATTCCAGAAAAATAAATCTGTGCAACATGAGGAAGTCTTAAGAATCTTCAGAAAAAATGTTAGCGTAGACAAGAAAGGGAAATTGGAGAACGCTAAAAAGGTAATGTTTTATGTCTAAGCGCATACGTAATTGAATGCTTTCTTAAACTTAAAAAGCAGAGGTATAAAGAAGAATGTCAATAGAGACTGTGCCATATCCAGTCCCCAAACTTCATCCTTTCCGGAGAAAAAAGAAATGCTAGTTCAAACCTCATGGTCAGGCCGCAGCCTTTTCGAATCTCTCAGACACAAACCAAGCTAATGCCAATTCAATCGCTGCTAAAAAAAAACAGGCCTAAAGGCACCCTGCCGCCCACCCACGCTGCTCCGTCACCTCCTGGTGGGCGTGGGCCCTCAGGGTCCCCCGGCGTTTCCATGTGCGGTGCGTGGACTCCAACGCCCTCGGACTCCACCTTCAGCAAACTGACGAGGGGGGCAGCGGGCCAGCGGACCAGTGGACTGGCAGGCGGCTACTGCTCAGCCGGGTCCCGGCATTCCGGATTTCCCAAGGGCAGCGATCTGCTTGCAGCTCCACACAGCTTTGCAGGCCCGTAGGCTCCCCCGGAGGCGGGGCGAGGGCGGGGGCGTGGCGGGGCGTGGTTTGAAAGCAGGTCTTTTTTCCTCCCCTGTTATCTAACCCACCACCTCAACTGCTATAACTCATGCTGTCCTCTATCATTCTGTGTAGAAGAAAAAGAAAAAAAAAATAAAGAAAAATTAATATTTCACATAGCTGGGCCCCCTGCACCTTAAAATGAATACAACTTATTCCTACTAAAAGTAAGAAAGGAAACTTACGTATTCACAGAAAAGGCAAGAACTCACTGACAGACCTGACAGTGAGTTAAAAATTAGGCTTGTCCCGAATATATTTACGAGTGTACGTTTTCACAATGAAAAATGAAACAGTTTGTAATCACTGAACCCAGATACTAGTAAACTAGAAATGAGTTAACCATGCTAAGCCCCTGGAGTAGAAAAATGTTTGCTGGTCAGCCGGTGGGGTTGTGGGTAAGGCAGCTGGATCCCACGTGGCCCACCATGCAGTTTGAGCCCCGAATCCAGCAGCGTGAAAAACATGCGAGAGTGTGTGCATGCATGCTCAAAATCTAGAGAAGAGAATGGAGACGGTATTGCAGTGTGCTCATCCCCCAAGAAATGTTTTCTCACTTTCTCTCTTTCTGTATCTCTGGCTAGTGTATACATCTACAACAAAGAAACAAATGTTTGCAGTAATGAGAATGAATGTTGAGGAGACGCTGGCAAGTGGCTAGGAGTACAAGCTTTGCAGGCAGACGCCTGGGTTTCCACTCGGAGCACTTATTAACCATGGGTGACTTTGGACTATAGGATCAGTTTCTCCATCTGTACAGCCAGGATTATAATGTTTATCTTGTAGGGCTGCTGTGAGCATTAATGATAAGGTGTATAAGTGCCTGGCACCTGCCTGACCCTGGTATGATGACTATCTTACTCTCACACTCTTTCTCCATAATTTGCTGGCACACGAAAAATAAAAACAGGTTTTACTTACCTTTAGTCTAATTATTATTCGGGAAGGGGTAAACTTTAGAGACTGAAAATTTCTTGATTAGGGGCCAAAGCAAGACAAATGACAGTTGAGTCACCACCTTTGCCAGGCATTGTGAATTTAAAGATGAATGAGTCCCATCCAGCCTCTGCCCTTCACTGTCATGCAATGGCTATAACAGAATTATATCTAAAGGAGTGTTTACTTGGCAAAAATGCATCCTGGATGGCTTCTGGGGAAAATGATGTTACCATGGGCCTTAGACATTATATGCAATGCTTGGGTGAGCAAGCAGTGAGAACCTTTAGAACCACTCTAAGCAGGATTGGCTCTAACAAAGGATCCTTAAAGTGACCCTACAGAATGCTTATAACCTGCCAGCTCCTCCAATCTCATTTAACTCTTTCTAATCTCAGGTCAAACTGCAGAAGGGAATTTTCTTGAATGATGTCTTTGATGATTACATTTCCTTTTTGCTCTTTTTCTGGGCTGTTCTCTACGCTGATGTTGAAGCCCCTACATTGGTTCTCTTACTGCTTTTTCTTTTCTGCCTTTCTTCTCTTTCTTTTTTCATTCATCTTGTAGGAAGTTTTCCCAACTTTCTTTTGTAGTCCTTCATATGAATTTTTCACTTCATTGCCATCTATTTTCCTCTATCTCATTCCAATTGCTCTTCTCCACTAGCAAACATATTCTTGCGTGATTAATGCAAATTGTTGTGTTTGTATATGTCCATACAATATGTATTCTTATTTTGCATCCACCTAATTTTAATTTATATAAAGGTTATTGTGATATACATACAGATGTCCCTCAGTATCCTCAGAGGATTGGTTCCAGGAACCCCCCAGTGAATATCAAAATTCTTGGATGCCCAAGTCCCTTATATAAAATGGTATAATATCCCATATAACCCACATATATCCTCCATGTACTTTAAATCATCTCTAGATTACTTATAATGTCTAATACATTATGAAAGTGGTTATACTGCATTGTTTTATTTGTATTATGCTTTACCATTTTTTTTAAGAGAGATTTTTGCTATAGGGCACATGTGCTCATCAGAGAGACAGAGAGAGACAGAGAGACAGAAAGTGAGAATCACCCTCTTGGGATTTTGGGTGTGCATGCGCACGCACCTGGCATGAGTTTTAAGTCTCCAGGTCTAAAACTCAAACCGTGATTGACCATATGGGAGTCCAACGATGTAACCATTATGCCATTTGCTGGTTCCCGTTTTGTGTTTTTTTTTTTTTTTTTTTTTAATTTTAATTTAAGAATGGTTGGCACCACAAAGCCCATGTGCAGAATGCATATACATATATTCTTATCTTCAGCTTTACTTAAAAAAAAAAAATTACCAGAGAGAACATGCACTCACCAGAGAGAGAGGAAGAGAGAAAGCAAGAAAGCACCCCTTGTAGGGAATAATCAAGCTGCCATCTCTTTTCCTACATTTATTCCTTCTTTTGGGATTTTGAGCACACACACACACCTCTAATATGTTTCTCAAGCTGCCAAGTCTGGGACTCAAACTGTGTGGTCGGCCAAATGGGATCCAGTCACACTACTGGCGGGCCCTCTCTTCACTTCTGATTGCTCTCTCATTCTCCTTCCATATGATCAGTGTGTTACCTAAATACATTATCCTGTTAGCTTTCTGTAGTGTTGTAACAAATTACCATAAACTTGACACTTAAAGCAACACAGTCCAGCAGGTCAAATTTCAATGTCAGTTCTGCAGAGCCAAAGTCAAATGTCAGCAGGATCAGACTCCCCCTTCTGGAAGTTCTAGGGAAGACTGTTTCTTGCCTCTTGCAACTTCCGGTGACTATTTGCATTCTTTGTGCCAATGTTGCTGGAATCTCTGTGTTCACTTTGCCTCCTCCCTACTGAGTGTGTAGTCCTCCCTTGCCAATTCCTTGTGAGGATACTTTGATGGTATGTAGGGCCCAACCAATAACCCAGGATAATCTCCTCATCTCAAAATCTTCAATTTAGTCACATTTGCACAGATTTTTTTCTTAAAAAAAGATAAGGTAGTATTTATAGGTTCCATGGATTAGAATGTGCACATATTTTTGGGAACCATTATAAGCCTATCATAATTATCTATTCATAGTTTTATATGCTCATTTAGAAATATATACACATATGTAACCTTTTTTTCTTTACAAACAAAAATGAAATAATATGTCTTATGTGCAAATGCTACCTCCTCAGAGAAATACATTCATCTTTTTATTTACAAAATACAGTGCAATCACCTTTGTCCCTTTACTCATCTTTTTTTTTTTTTTTTTCCTGACATTGGCATCAGTCAGGATTACCTGTTGTTAACAAAAGAAACAACTTTGGTTAGTTTCAGCAAAAAATTAATTTATCATAGACTATTAGGTAGTACATAGAATCATTAGAAGGATCATGCACACTATTTAGAGGCTAAGTGCCTAAAATCACACCACCAAGGGCCAGTACACATGCCACTGCAACACTGCTGGACATACATCGGCAGCATGTGCCACTGATGGCACTGGAGCTGGGCATAAGACACTTGTAGTTAGAACCTCATATCTTCTCCAGAAAGTTGCCACCCTTACCAGAAGGGATCTGAGGTGGTGCTAGCTTCTTCCACTCACTTGCTTCCATCACATATCAAGACTTGGCATGTTTGAAGTCAGGTAGTGAAAATTCTCTAAATTTGTTCTTTATATTTCAAGAGTGCTTTGAATATTTTAGATACTTTGAATTTCTTCAGAAATGTCAGAATCAATTCTCAATTTCTCCAAAACACCCAGTGAGATTGTTATTGGGATTTAAAATTTTTCTCTCTAGACCAAGTTGAGGAGAATCGACATCTAATTAGTATCAAGCCTATCGATGAACATAGTATAGCTATGTAGATCTTTAATTTTTTATAAATGTAGATTTTCATCATAGAGGTATTGCAGGCCTTATGTTAAATTTATTTCTAAATATCTTATTTTCAAAGATTTTTAAATTTCCAGACACTTACAGATTGTATATGAATTAACTGTTTTTTTTTTTTTTTTTGGAGAGGTTTTTGCTATAGGGCGCGTGTGCTCGCCAGACAGACAGAGAGAAACAGAGAGACAGAAAGCGAGAAATCACTCCCCAGGGGGGATGGCCATGCCACAATCCTTTCTCCTCCATTCTCCTCTTGGGATCTTGGGCACGCACACACACACACCCGGCGTGAGTTTTAAGCCACCGGGTCCGGGACGCAAACCGCGGTCGACTACGTGGGAGTCCAGCGACATAGCCATTATGCTAACTGCTGGTCCCAATTAACTGTTATATTAACCTTGTATCCTACAGCATTGCTAAATTATCTTATAGTTCTGCTAGTTGTTTATTTATAGAGTCTTTTAGATTTTCTACATAAACATCATGTCATCTGTAGAGTTTTACTTCTTTTCTGAAATGTATGCTTTTGTTTCTTTCAATTACTTTATTGCACTGACTAGAATGACAAGTAAATTTTTGAATAAATGTGTTGAAAATGGAGATTTCCGGAATTGGCATTTGGCATGGTGGTAGAAGTGTTGGATTCCCATGACTGTGGTTTAAGTCCTAATTGTGGTGGCTTGAAATTCTCACCAAGTGCATGTGCATGTGTCCCCAAGGTTCTGAGAGGAGAAGGGATTGCAGCATGGCCATCCACCCCAGAGGGTGATTTCCTCTCTCTGTCTGTTTCTTTCTTTCTGATGAATGCATGTAAAAAAAAAAAATTATATATATATATGTGTGTGTGTGTGTGTGTGTATATATATATATTTTTTTAAATATATAATGAAGATTCCCCACTTTGTTGTTTATCTCAAGTGGAAAACATTTGTATGAGAACTTCCACTATGAAGTATCAGATTAGCTGTGTGTTTTTCATGGATGCCTATTATCAGAGTAAGGAAATTCCCTTATATTCCTAATGATTGAGAAAGTGTAACAGGAATTAGGGTTGATTTTGCCAGATGGTACTTCTGCATTTATTGTAAATGGGTTTCTTTATTCTGTTAATATGATAAATCACACTGATTAATTAATAATGTAAGCTTGCATTTTTGGAATAAATTAATCTTATTCAGGATGTTTTCTCTTTTTCATCTATTGACAGATTCCATTTGCTAATATTTTGTTAAAAGTTTTGTGTCTATGTTTCTAAATAATGTTGATATGTAATCTATTTTCTTTATCAGGCTTTGGTATCAGGGTAATCCTGGACTAATAAAATAAATTTAAGCTTTCCCTGTTTCTGTGTTTTCTTGATTAGTTTGCATAAAATTGGTGTTATTTGTTCTTTACATGTCTAATAGAACTCAGTTAAATTAACTGGGTATAGATATTTATTTCTAGGATGGTTGTTGATAAACTGTTTATTTACTGAGTAAATTATTATTTAGATTTTCTATTTTTACCTTATGTCAGATTTTGTAGTAAGACGTAAATTTTTTTAAAAAATGTGTTCATTTATTCTTTCTATGAAAGACAGATAGACAGATACCACCATCAACAGGTTCCTGATGCTGTGATACACCCCAGTCTTCAGCCATCCTAGATCATTGGCAAGTATGTACTTGGAATACTCAGGGAAATCTCTGGACCTGAGCTGGGAATCTTACCAGGGGGATTGCCTTGTAGAATATCAGGTTTTTCCATTGTACTATTATCTCTTCCCTGAGCTATAAATTTAAAGAAATTTTCCATTTCATTTAAGTTAACTTTATTGGCATAAACTTTCAAAATTACATTCCTTTTTTTTTTAAGTTTTGCCAGAGGGTGTGTGCACTTGCCAGAAAGAGAGTGAGAGAGAGAGAAAGAGAGAGGGAGAGGAAGAAAGTGCCCTTATAGGGTGGAGTTTCACCGCAATTCAGCTCTTCATTTCTCTACCCTGTTAGGATTTTGGCATGTTATTCAAGCTGGGATTAAAACCATGTGGTTGTCATGGGGGATCTGGCATGCTCTATCTCTCTCTTTTTTTTTTTTTTTTGGTAGAGGTTTTTGCCTTACAGCATGTGCGCCTGATGGAGAGAGAGAGACAGACACAGTGAGAAAGTGAGAAATCAACCCCTGGGGAGATGGCCACACCACAATCCCTTCTCCTCCATTCTTCTCCCAGGATCCTAGGAATGCATATACACACACCCAGCAAGAGTTTCAAGCCACCAGGTCTAGGACTCAAAACTGTGGTTGGCCATGTGGCAGTCCAGCAACACAACCACTACACCACCTGCTGGCCCTAGGATCTGGCTCTCTTAACCACTAGGCCACGGAGCTGGCTCTCTTTATTAATTTTTTAATGTCTATAGGATCTACTATATTATCACTCTGTAACTGACATTCTTTTAATTGTTATATGCAACCAATTGAACATTTGTGTCCCCACATACCCAAATTCATGTGGGGAAACCTTAATTCCAATGTGATTGTATTTGAACAGGACTTGATACGCCCAGAAGTCAGCAGTTAGCACCCAAAGCAGGGCCTTCATCAGAACCTGCTGGCATCTTGATATGGTACTCCAGTCTCCAGCACTAGGAGAAATAAATATCTGTCTTTTTATAAGCCATCAGTATGTGGTATTCTGCTATTGCAGCTGAACTAAGAAAATGTTCCTAGGGATAATAAAGCTTATAGATCCTTTCAAAGAAACAACGTTTGTCTTTTTGAATTTTCTCAATTATTGGTCTGTTTTCTCTTTCTGATTTCTTACTTTTTTTTCGACTTTTGGCTCACTTTGCTCTTATTTTCAAGCTTTATATAATAAAAGCCTTGATCACTAATTCATTCATTTCCTGTTTTCTAATATTAGTATTTGAAACTTTAAATTTCCCTCTAAGCATTGCTTTAGCTACATCCCACAAATGGTCATTCAGTTGAAATATTTTGTAATTTATTAAAGACTTTGTGTTTCCTTCTTTTACCCATGGGTTGCTAATAACTGTGTTCCTAATCTCCAGTTATTTAAATATTTTCCAGATACCTTTATAGTAATTTATAATTTATGTCTATTATGACCAAAGAACTACTCTGAGATATTTTAATATTTACAAATTTATTCAAACTTGCTTATGGCCCAGCAAGCATTCTGTCTTTGTAAACCATACTATGTGTATTTGAAAATACTACTATCCTATAGTTGTTAGATATGGTATTTTATAAGTCAATTAGTTCAGGGGCGAGCAGGTGGATTGGAGGTTAAGGTGGCTGAATCCCACATGGCCAAATGCACAGTTGGAGTTCCAGACCCAGGGGCTTGAAAATCACACTAGCACATGTGCGTGTGTGTATGCCCAAAATCCTGAGAGGCAAATGGAAGAGGGGACTGTGGCATGATCATTCCCCCTAAGGGGTGATTTCAAATTGTTGTTCACTTGAAATATTTTGTAATTTATTATTCCTCCCTCCAGTAAGTACACACAGCCTATAGCAAACTAAAAAAAAAAACAAACAACCAGCCAACCAATTAGGTCAAATGATAATTTTGTTTATATCTTCTATGACTCATTTATTTGGTCTAATTGTTTTATCAATTGCTGAGAGAGGGATATCCAAATCTCCAACTATTATTTGGGTTTTTTTTTATTATACCATTAATTCTGTCAATTTAAAGTTCTGATATACATATAAATAATTACAATGTCTCCCCAGTAAATTTACTCCTTTATCATTAGCAAAACCTTTGAAATTTATGTTAATCTGATAGTAACTTGGTTACTCCAGATTTTTGGTTTATTGGTTGTATGCATGTCTTATCCCATCTTTTTATTTTTTTTTAAATAAACTATTGTTTATTTTCCTTACCAACTTTATTTCCACTTTGTATAAGTCTGTGGAAGAGCAGACTTAAGACCACTCGGGTAGTTCCTACCCATTCAGTGGCCTGAGCAGTGGGGGCTGCAGACCAGCGTTCAGTGTCAGGGTAAACACTCCAGTCTCCAGTAGGGAACTGCTGGATGGGCACAGAGGGCACCTGCCTGCCTTCTGACCAGTCTGAGACCTCAGGCTGAGTAGCAGTAAACTCAGGAGCTGGAGCAGTCCATTCACCCTGAAATTCCTCCTTGGTCACAGCCTTTTCAGCTGCAGCCTGCTCTTTTCAATCTCTTCAGAATCTCTGTGGAAGCAGAGATCAGGCATGACCTCCCGCGGGTGTTCACGGCAGATGGTGCCACGCACACGCAGAACTTCCCTGGCCAGCACCCACCACATCAGACCCACTGAATGAGCTCCCATGCAACGTCCACACAGCGCAGAGGAGAATGTGTGTTGCACAGAGCAATGGTGGGTAGATTGACATAAGACGCCTCTGTGAGAGGCTGGTGGCCGGCCCTGGGATCAGTCACCCCAGAATACATGGCTCCCGGAAGGCTGCCTAAATCTGGTTAGTGAAGGTTCCAGGAGTGAAGCGACCAGCGATAGGAGTGGCTCTGGTGGCAGCAGCAAACTTCAGCACAGCCCTCTGCCCAGTGTTCCTGGAAGATATGACACTGACGCCGGCAGGATTTTCAATGGCAACAATGGACGAGCTTCTCCCAGGTCCTCTTCAGATTTATGATGGAGATGCCATCACTTTTCCTTTTGTGGATGTACTGCTTCTTTTGGAAGTCACAGTTGGTGCCACCTAAGTGGGTTCCTGCAGCAAGGGATTTGAGGACATCCTCCTCCTCCATCTGCAGGACATCAAGGGCACTGGACATTGTAAATGTTTCCCTTTAAGTTAGGACGGGAACCCAGAACAATGCCATTTGGACCTTGGGTGGGGAACGTGGAAAGGGTTCCCATCTTTTTACTTTTAGCCTGTGTTTTTATGTTCAAAGTATCTCTCTTACATAATAGAGGGAATATAGTTTATTTTAAAAAATCCATTCTGACAATCATTGCCTTTTTTCTACTTAAATTTAAGTTAACCATTAAACATTGGTTGGATGTAAGTCTACCATTTTATTACTTGCTTTACAGCTTCCTGATTTTTACTCGTTTGTTTCTACATTCTTACCTTTTGGTTTAATTACAAACATTTTTGGAATTCTATTTTATCTGCTGTCTTCCTCACTATATCTCTTTCAATTACTTTTTAGTGGTTGCTTAGAGTTTAAAATACACATTCCTAATTTTTCTGGTCTGGTTAGAGCTAATATTGTAGCACTTTATCTAAAACACAAGAATTGGAACAGATGAGCTTATCCAGTGATCAACTGCACTCCATCCATCCTTTATGCTTCAGTTTTGATACACAATATATCTATGAAAATATAAAGTTCATAATGTAAGGTAGTAACTTTTGCTTTAAAAAGTCATGAGGTGGTACCAGCAGATACTGTTACGTCACTGGACTCCCACATGGCTGACCAATGTTCAAGTCCCAGGCTCAGTGGCTGGAAAATCACACTAGGTACATGTACGTGCATGCACAAGATTCCAGGAGGAGAATAGAGGAGAAGGGATTGCAGCATAGCTATCCACCCTGGAGGGTGATTTCTCACTTTACTTCTCACTGTTTCTGTCTCTGTCTCTCTCTCTCCAGTGAGTGCATGCACCCTAAAGCAAAAAGACCTTGAAAAAAAAAGCCATAAAATATGCATTTAAATTTACTAATATACTCACATTCCCAGTGCTCTTCACTCCTTCTGGAACATCTGCATTTTCCATCTGATATCATTTCTTTTCAAAATGATTAACTTCCTGTAACATTTCTTTAAGTGCAGATCTTCTGGTGATTAATTATATTAGTTTTTGTTTATTCCCAAATGTCCTTATTTTGTATTCATTCTTTGAATTTTTTTATGTATTTTTTCCATGAGCAAGAAAGACAGAAAAAGGAAGAGAAAGCAACCCAGTGGGGTGCAATCCCCACCCCCCCAGCCTTCAGCCAACCCAGATCATGGACACAGACATGCCTAAAATATTCATGGTGGTCTCTAGACTTGTTTGTTTTGGAGAGGTTTTTGCTATAGGGCGCGTGCGCTCCTCAGACAGACAGAGACAGAGAGACAGAAAGCGAGAAATCACCCCCTGGGGGGATGGCCACGCCTCAACCCCTTCTCCTCCATTCTCCTCTTGGGATCTTGGGCACACACGCACACGCGCCCGGCGTGAGTTTTTAAGCCACCAGGTCTGGGACACAAACCGCGGTCGACTACATGGGAGTCCAGCGACATAGCCATTACGCTAACTGCTGGTCCCAGCCTCTAGACTTGAACCAACAACTCTCTTATGTGAAAACATCTTGCAGAGAATTACAATCTGTTACCATGCCACCATCTTGCTCCTTTGTCTTTGTGCCTGAAGTCTTTTTACCAGACATAGAAACATGAGAAAAAAATTATTGTCTAAGATGTAATTCTGCTGGCATTTGGCTCTGAAAATTTCTCCAGAGAAAGCAGTGACACAGAAGGAAAGTGAGAACGCATCCCCTATGAGGCATGATAACGCCACAACCCCTTCTCTTCCATTTCTCCCTCATTTCAGATTTTTGGGCACTCATCCACACAAGCTGGCGTATTTTTCAATCCTGGTATGTTTCTCATGCCACCAGGGTCTGGGCCAAAAACCATGTGGTTTAGACAGTCAGCATAGATATTTAAAATTTACAAGCAGCTAAAATTGTTTCAAACAAGGACATAGAATATAGAAACTAAAAAGTGCTGGACAGTCTCTTGTTCAATTCCTTTTATTCTGCAGATTAAATACTTGGGGCCCAGAGACTGGAAGTGTCATGATCAAGGCTACAGAATCAGATTATGGTAGACAGCCAATATCAAAGAATCTTTGAATCACCATTCTGCCCTTTCATTCATTCTTGGGTTTAGAACCAATTATTTCACTAGAATTTTTGTTGTTGTACCTCTAGCTGTAATGATAAGAATGGGACTGGCTTCATCCAGTGATTCTCTAATAAGAAGTACAATTATAAAACATGCTTCAGGGGCCGCTGGTGTCATGGTGGTCAAGGTGGCTGCATCTCACATAGTGAGGTTTGAGTCCCAGATCTGGCATCTTGAAAACACATGCCAGGGGGACCAGTAGTTAGCGTAATGGCTATGTCGCTGGACTCCCATGTAGTTGACCGCGGTTCGAGTCCTGGACCCGGTGGCCTAAACTCACACTGGGCGTGTGTGTGTGCGTGCTCAAGATCCCGAGAGAAGAATGGAGGAGAAGGGATTGCGGTGTGGCCATCCCCCCTGGGGGGTGATTTCTCGCTTTCTGTCTCTCTCCCTTTCTGGTGAGCGCACACGCCCTATAGCAAAAACCTCTCTAACAAAAAAAAAAAAAAAAAAAAAAAAAAAAGAATGCCAGGAGCACAGGAGCATGTGTATGCATGTCCCAAATCCTGAGAGAATGGAAAAGGGATTGCAACTTGGCCATCCCCCATTGAGTGGTGCTTTCTCACTTTCCCTCATTTTTTCTCTCTCCCTATGGTGAGTGCATCTGCCCTGTAGCAAATTTAAAACAAACAAACAACCACCACACACACACATTTTAGCCATCAGAACCCATTTTTGAAAGAAATGCTAGGCCAGCCATGGCAATGCAGCAGTAATGCAATCCTCCACTAAGTTGAGGTCATATGAGAAGGTCCTGTGTTTGCATCCTGAGGTCCCCTGTGCGCACTCAGGATACACATATGCACATTATCCTGGCTGGCTGAGGCTCAGGGTAGATCATGGCATAAAAATCCAGTTGAGGTTGCCTACTTCTCTGTCTCTCTCTGTCATGGACAAAAGAAACATTACACAGCTAACAGCAGATCTACTGTATAAGGAAGCAGTGTTGGGTGCTGGAATCTCATACACACAGGCTTCTCCTTGTATCCCAAGGAAATAAATTTAATGTTAATTTAGAGCATATCCTATTGGCCACTACTTTATTTCACTTGTAAATGACCATATTGCTGGTTTACAATTAATTTATTTATAAATGTTAACTATTATCTGTAATTATCTTTCACAGTATATTTGGTTCCTTCAAACTCTGGTTTAGCCCTGTGCTGAAGCTACACCACCCAATCAGTTTTGGGTAGCAATAGAAATAAGTAGATGAGGGGCTGGCAGGTGGCATGGTGGTTAAGGTGCTGGACTCCCACATGATTGACCATGGTTTGAGTCCCAGACCTGGCAGCTTGCTTTCTCATTTTCCCTTTCTCTTTCTTTCTCTCTCTAGTCAAATTTAAAAGTAATAATAAATAAAATTAAATAAATAAAATAATTCTTTAAAAAAATTAGTAGATAAGCAAGCTTTCATAATAAGGTTTAACTTAGATGATAACTGCAAAACCTTCAAAATATACACTACTGGCTTTATACTTGTCTGTATATAAAAAAGTATCTAATCTCTTGGGGTCATCAAGTGGTGTGGTGGTTAAGGTGTTGGATTCCCATATGACCGACTACAATCTGAGTCCTAGATCTGGCAACTTGAAAGTCATACTCCGTGCACGTGCATACGTACTAGAAATCCCAAGAAAATAAAGAACATGAGAGTGCAGCACAGCCATCTCCCCTGGTGGGGGAGGGTGATTCCGCATTTTCCCTCTCGCTGTCTTTCTCTCTTTCTGGCAATTGCACACCCTATGGCAGAAAGATTTTTTAAAAGAAAGACAATCTATCCCCTTTACCCTCTGACATTTTCTTCTTTAATAAACTGGGTTTTGTAAATTAAAGCCTTATATATTAACTTCATAAGCTACTAACAGCCTTTATTAATCTATTTCACTCTTATCCATCTAAATATTTTCATGTTTCCTTTTTGCTCCCTCTTATCAGCTTCTCCTTTTCCTTTGATATAATGGAATTCTCACCAAACCTTTCTTCAGCTATGACTACATTTTCTTTAGAATGTTTAAAATGACATACTATAATAAATGAGAGTTAGACTTAAATGTTCCTGAGCTGCAGCAGAACAATACTTGTTAGTTTTTTTCTCCTAATTCTTAGCACTCATTTCCATTCATTCTACCTTCTCTCAAAGGTAGGGACATTTTTTAAAAGTTTCCAAATTAAAAGTGGTTTGCTGGGATGCCCAAAGCCCCCAAGTAACTCAGAACAGATGAAAGTGTATGACAGTAGTTCTAGCATGGCTTTTCTGTTAAGCATGGCATCTACTCGGATGTTCTTTAACCTTTTTTCATTCAATGGACTCATTCAGGACACATTTGTTTAATGTCTCCAATATGTAGCTCAGTACACTAAGGGCTAGGTGTCTTAGGACCTGAGAAAGGGAATATTTAAGAATCCATTCATTTATTTTCATATGAAGGTCTTTATAAGGTAAATAACGACTTCACCTGCATAATAGTCAACACATTAAACAACATCTCATTTAATCCTCACCATAATATAGGATTATCACCATTTTACTGACTCAGAATTATAAATAATTTGTTGAAAACCACAAAGTTAACTGGAATTTTAACTCAGCTCAGCTGGGCCTGACCAGTCCATAATATAAAAATCTTTCATGTGCCTTGGTCCAACTTCTCTCTCCAGGTCTAGTCTTCCAATTATGTTTTTTGCAGACCAACTCAAAGATCTTTTCCATCATTTAACCGCCTCCTTCATTGGCACCTAAGTTTTATTACCATTTAATCTCCTCCTCCAATGGCACTGTGTTCCCTCAAATTCATGTTGAAACCTGACCCCGAGTACCTCTGAATAAGACCTTATCTGGAATGGGTTGTTGTAGATGTAATTAGTTAAGGTGAGATAAAACAGGGAGAGGGTGGGCCTTTAAACTAATTGGACGGGTATTCCTATAAAAAGGAAAAATTTGGACACACAAAGACAGACACATAGGGAGAAGTCATATAAAGACTGAAGTTAGGCTAACAGGTTTGGGAATACAAGATCACCCACAAACCTCCGTAAGATAGGAAAGAAGAGTGTAACCGGTCCTTCCTCACAGCTTCAGAAGGTACCAACCTTGCCAATGCCTTACTTTCAGACTGAATTTGAGTCTGAAACACATTTCACCCAGTTTATTGTACTTGTTCTGGCTGACCCAGAAAACAATACACTCAGATGGTTTGGAAATTCAAATTTCTACTGTTCTTACTCTTTTCCTGCCTAACAGCAGTATTTCCTTTCTCCATCTATGCAACTTTTCAGCCCAGTGAGGCAGACCCAGCTGTATGACTGCCAGCGAGGAGCTGTAAAGTCACCCTTGAATCCTCAATGACTTCCCTCCCACACGTGGGCAACCATTCAAAGGCTGAAGGGTTAGGAGCACAGACTTTGAATCTACTTGGTTTAATCACTAACTTCCACATTTACTAGTTGTATGACCTTGAGCAATTTTCCAAGCCTTAATTTCCTTACCTGTTGAACAGGGCTAATGCTAGCACTAGACAGGTTCATTATGACAACCTAGAGAGAGAATACGTGTTAAGAATTTAACATTTAACCTGGCATATAGAAACTGCTGTTCTCATCATGATTATTCTAAAACAAACTATAGAATTCATTAGTTTTTTGTGCATATTTCAGATTCATATTTGTTTACATGATCACCATGTCACATTTCATTTTTATAAACTTTGTGGTTTATTATTTGCTGGTATAAGAGTGATTAGGCACTAACTTCTTACTCAGGAATGTCTTGCACCTTTGCCAATACCTAAAACTGAGAAGAAGTAACTTAAAAAAAGTACACTAGGAGAATCCATTGGGTTGTCGGAGTCATGACATGTATTTTTTTATTTCTCTGTGCAAAAATGAGTCATGACTTTTCCTACAGCCCAATATTAAAGCATCCTTATAGCACCAGTATGTTTTAGCTTCATTTTGGTGGTTAGAACTGGTTATATAAATAAGACTTTTTTTTTTTTTTAAGAATCATTTGTTTATTTATATTTGACCAGAGGGAGACAGAGGGGCAGTGAAATAGCAAGCTGCCAGGCCTGGGACTTGAACCATAGCCAGGCATATGGGAGTCCCACACCATCACCACAGTGCCACCAGCTGGCCCATATAACTAAGATTTTTTTTTTAAAGTATGTAGCTTTCATTCTAAGGGGCTTTGTTACTGACAGAGACAGCCATTTTTTTTTTTTTTTTTTTTTTTTTTGGAGAGGTTTTTTTTTTTTTCACTATAGGGCGCGTGCGCTCGCCAGACAAACAGAGAGAGACATAGAGACAGAAAGCGAGAAATCACCCCCCAGGGGGGATGGTCACGCCACAATCCCTTCTCCTCCATTCTCCTCTCGGGATCCTGGGCAGGCACGCACACGCGCCCGGCGTTGAGTTGTAAGCCACCGAGTCCGAGACGCGAACCGCGGTCGACTACGTGGGAGTCCAGCGACATAGCCATTACGCTAACTGCTGGTTCCCGAGACAGCCATTTTTTGAGGTGAAATATTTAGGCAGTGGTCCATGATGTGTCGACAGAACACGTTTACAAGATGCTGGAAGAAAGAAATCAAGTCAGGAGCTGGTTGAGAATAATGGTATAAACCAAAAGGCATTTAAGGCATTTAAGAATTTCCCCCCTACATTGTTTGGTAACAAATTTTTCTTTTTGGGGGGAGAGATTTTTGCTGTAGGGTGTGTGTGCTTGCCAGAAAGTCAGAGAGAGACAGAGAGACAGAAAGCGAGAAATCACCTCTCCAGGGGGAATGGCCACACCGCAATCCCTTCTCCTCTCAGGATCTTGGGCATGCACACACATGAGCCCGGAGTGAGTTTAAGCCACCGGGTCCGGGACTTGAACCACTGTAGGCTACATGGGAGTTCAGCGACCAACGCTAACTGCTGGTCCCACAATCATTGTCCCTTAAGTCTTTTCCAAATTCTGTGTTCTTATGTGGGGTAGGGTGTGAGAAATCTAATGTGCTTAGCATATTGAATTTTATTAACTTTAGATGATAAGAAGGGACCAGCAGTTGGCATTAATGGCTGTCGCTGGACTCCCATGTAGTCGACTGCGGTTCGAGTCCTGGACCTGGTGGTTTAAAACTTATGCCAGGTGTGTGTGCACACATACGTGCCCAAGATCCTGAGAGGAGAATGGAGGAGAAGGGATTGCGTGGCCATCCCCCCGGGGGGTGAGTCCTCGCTTTCTGTCTCTGTCTCTCTCTGTCTTTGTGGCAAGTGCACGTACCCTACAGCAAAACAACAATCAAACAAACAAACAAACAAAAACTCTCTGAAAAAAAGAAATGTGCTGAAACACTATGTACAAGTCTCCTCCAAAACTTACAAATTCCTTAAAATTGCTTCAAGGAGGAACCTATCCCTTTGCCCCTGCTCTTTCCTCCATTTAGAATCTCTGCCCTCACATACACCTATCTGAATCCCCTTCGTTTTTCTCAGCCAGTTTCTAAGGCTGCCACAAACTTAAAATTGTGTTCTCACCTTTATGCATCATCTCCACTCCCAAACCACAAGCCACTCTGTACCCTCTCTGTGACCCTGAGGTATTCAAGAAGTTTCGGGTGCAAATCCTAGTCCTACCATGAAAATGCAGAGCAGTAGAATAAATATCACCTTTACAAACTTTGGCTGACCACGGTTCAAGTCCAAGACCTGGCAGCTTGATTTCTCGCTGTCTCTCTCTTTCTCTGTCCCTCTCTGGTCAAATTAAAATGAATAAATAAGTAAAATTAAAAAAAAAAATTTGCAGCTTTTTTTCCTTTAAAGCTGAAGCTCAATAACTAGTCATATTTGCATGAGTGACAGACAGCAAGAGGCAGGGTCAATTAACACTTTAAAAACGAAACTGAAAGCATTTGAAAAGCTAAAAATGAACCCTATCAAGTTATTAAAATTTCAATATGTCTCAATTCTGTTTAACTCTCCCTAACATCCTTACCACATTTTATAAACTTTTGTTTTCACAGCATCCAAGAGTCTAACGTTATCTGTTCCCTGTATCCACAACCAGGAACACACAGAGTGCTTAATAACTGCACACTAGCTTGGCGACCTGTCAGGAAAGGACGTCAAAACAAAACAAAGTACTGATTATATTCAGCCGTGTTTCGTGCATTTTGTTTATTAGAGGTGCAGGGGAATGGTCAATCCAAATTAAAACGTTCAAAATTAAAGTTTTCTTCTGGGGGTAAAAAAAATATATATATCGGAGTTTTGGCTTTCTCAAATTCCATCCTTAACTCTCCGAAGTCTCGGACTTCGGGTTTCTGCGATTACGTTTTTTTGCTTGTTTCTTAATTGCTATAGACCAAGACCCTATCCCTGAGTCAGGCACATTGCAGATGTTTAAAATGCACCGAACGAATCTTGAAATGCGCGGGACTACGCATCCAGAATAGTCTAGCATTACAAGCAAGCGACTTTGTTTAGAATCACTTTCCGAACCAGAACCGCCCACTTGGCTGGAGTGTCCACTTTTTTTAAGACACTGTCAGCAAAGTGCGATTTGCGAAGTACTTCGAAAGAGGGAAAGCATGTTGGCTCTCATGCCATGAAAACAAAAGATCATTCACAGAACGACACATATATGGACACTCAGAATGACTTAGATGAGAAGAGACAAAGTGTGCGCCCCAGGAAATCACAGTCTTGAGGAGTCGACAACGCGATGTGGTAAGGGTTAAAAACGGCGGCCGGGGGAACCCAGGATCTAAGGACCTTACAGGACCACGCGGACAAAAAATTTGGCTTGTTTCGCGCTCCGTAGAATGAGCTCGCCCGGGCTTCCGCAGGACCCCTCCTGACAGGGAAGAACGGCGTGAGGTTGCCCGAGTAGTGCCTGTCGTGTGCGCCTACGACGGGCCGGGCTGAGAGAGAAGACTCGTAGGCCTCTGGTCTTGGAACAGCCTCCATCCGGAAACAGAAGCGAGTGCGCTCCGGCACTGCGGGAGCCACCGCTAGCGTAAGAGACAGTGCACATGCGCACAAGGGTCCTGCAAACCCTTAAATACCGTCATGCAGGCGCGTGCGGCCTCTTTCCCTGCCGCCGCCGAGTCGCGCGGAGGCGGAGGCTCGGGGTGAGTTGTTTGCAGTTCGTGGCTCGGAGACTCTGGCTGGGGTTGGTGACGGATGTCGGGGTCTAAACTTAACAGTTACCTGTTCTGTCTTTTAGTGCGATCAAGATTCGGCTCCACCCGTAATCCACCGCCATGGCCGAGGAAGGGTGAGCCCGGGGTCGGGGTCGGTGTGGAAATGGCGCGGCCAGAGAGCTGGCGGCGCGGGATTGGGTCCATAGGGGGCATCCTGAATGTGTCTGTCGAGTCAAACTGACCAAAGCGTTATAAGTATCGCCAGGATTCCTAACTGATAGTCACGGTTTGTTGCGTTTCAGCATTGCTGCTGGAGGTGTAATGGACGTTAATACTGCTTTACAAGAGGTGCTGAAGACCGCCCTCATCCACGATGGCCTAGCACGTGGAATTCGCGAAGCCGCCAAAGCCTTAGACAAGTACGTGAATCAGTCTCAATACTAAGGGTTGTTGCAACCGGAACAGCACTGCAACCGAGGGATGAAAACGCGGAGTTCATGGTGTTAGCACAGTTTCTGAATGGCATCGGTCCTACAGGAAACGTAGGAAAAGGTATCAGAAATTAGATCCATTTAACCCGCTGCAAGTATGTGGGTTGCTGTTTGGAACGGGGTGAATAATTTTTGAAGAAAGGGAAAACTACAGGGTTTGAATGATGACTTTAAATTGTCGGATACCCCTTCACTCCTTCTATGAGTGAACAATCACAGTCTGACAAACCTGTAAGTTATGAGGCTAATGAGGGTTTCCACCTTGTCTGGAGGACAGGTGCAGAGCCTCTTTTGCAAAACTTTAAAGTGTGTTGTAGAATTCTCTCGACATTTAAATTTAACTGTCAAGGTAACTGAAAGTTCGATTAAACAGTTAAATATGTGTAGTCTAGTGTCATTTGGAGTGATTTATAGTAGCAGAGTAACTGTGTACTTGAACTTAGACAAATTAAGTGCGTTTTAATGTTCTCTAAGATGAGTTTCATTTTAGAGTTGAATCCAGTGAGAATAACACTACTTGACATTAGGTCCTGGTATGAATGTTCTGTAATTTATGCTTTGACAATATTGCAAAATACTGGTGTCTGAGCTGGTAGCAGATAGTTATTTGTGTGGTAGTTTAAAATTACAGGTCTTCAAATGTGTAAAACGACTGGCTTACTAGAAAGATGTTAAGGACTTGTTTTAGCCACAAATTTTAAATTACTAGTACAAACCTGGTGTGGGGAGGGATGCACTGAAGTTAAGTGTTCTGTAGAGGAGTTGGATGAATGTTTTCTAACAGGCTCATCAAAGTGAAAGTTTGCGCTTGGTTATGTTTCCGTGGACATGCTATTACCCGTATTTTGCCAGTGGTAGGTAGTGCAAGGGTGACATTTGTGCAAGAGTATTGAGTTTGTGCTTGAGTTTCAACTTAAAATTGCATTTTGCATTTCAGGCGCCAAGCCCACCTGTGTGTGCTTGCATCCAACTGTGATGAACCTATGTATGTCAAGTTGGTGGAGGCCCTTTGTGCCGAACACCAAATCAACCTGATTAAGGTAAGTTTTATCCATCTTGTTTTTCTGAAGCATTAAAATAATAGATAGTTCAATGAAAATTGCATTGGCTTAAGGGTCATATGTTGAAGGTATGTATAGTGATAATTTGCCATACTGGAGCAAATACTTCAGAGTTTCAAGCTCATTGCTTTTTCTGCAGGTTTAAGTGATACATGGGCCTAGTTTTGGCTTTATTAAAGCTAATTAAATCAACCTCTTGTAGCTGGAGAATTATAATGCTAGTTTTGAGATTGATACAGAGCAAAAACTGTAGAGTGGTTTGATAGGTGACCTAGTGCTGTGCATGATGACAACTGGCTCCCTCTACTGAGCTGAGATGAGGAAACTGCCTTGTCACCACCTGATTACAGCCACCCTGTTGGTTTAATTTATCATCAGTAGTTTTAATATGTACTAATATAGTTTTTCTTGTTTTTTTCTTTAAAACTACCCCAACAGGTTGATGACAACAAGAAACTAGGAGAATGGGTAGGCCTCTGTAAAATTGACAGAGAGGGAAAACCCCGTAAAGTGGTTGGTTGCAGCTGTGTAGTAGTTAAGGTAAGTCAGTATTAGTATTTTTCTTTCAAATATGTTGTGCTGGGTAACTTGTGTAACAGTTTAGAAATAAAGTTGAAAGGCTTAGAGAAAACAAGAATTCAACGGTTTTAAAACATGTCCAGTCGAAAAAGAATAGTAAACCATAACATAGAAGCCAGCCAATAAATCTGCTTAGCTGAATGTGTTTCTGCAGGAATTTAGAAAAAGCTGGCAATAGTAAAGCCATGTTACGAGCCTTAGCGACATTGTACAGTCATTAAGGTCCCTGAAAATGGCTACAAAGTAATTGTGGGAAGCATTTTCATTAGACATAGCTAATTGCTACAGCTTCTTCACTGAAACTTATGTGAAGAATTTAGTTACAATTTAAATGTTGATGAGAAACTGCATTTTTTTTTTCTTAAGGACTATGGCAAGGAATCTCAGGCCAAGGATGTCATTGAAGAGTACTTCAAATGCAAGAAATGAAGAGATAATAAATTGGCTCGCGATCCTCATGTCTGGTTTTTTTTATTTGGGGTGGTAAAATAAGAAGTGAGTTACTGCAAATAACAAATTAGCTTATTGGAAACACTCTACAGTAAACTGCTTAATTGACCTTTCTAGAGAGGCTTGTTTGTCCAACCAGTGCAACAGTTAAAATATGAGAAGCCTAAGCATAGATAGGTTGCTGGGGGAGATGTAAATTTCTAAGGGCCTGGCTTACTTGCTTTAGGCCTTTATTGGAGGTGATCATAGGAACTGGAGAACTAGGCACAGGTTTGTTACTGGGTGTTAGGTTGTATGCTGTAGGTCACTGGAAGCCCATGCTTACCAAAAAATGGTTGTGGATATATGCAGAGGAAGGATCATAGTTTCTAGTTTTCGTTGTTTCAAATGTTTTGCACTGCACAGAGGCAAGGTTGTTTCAGTATACCTCTGTTCCTAAAAACTTAAAGGGAAAAACATGAATGCATTTCAACTGTAAAAAGAGCTGTACGGTTCATGCATTTGTTCTTAGGCAGTGTAGTTGAACCAGATTTGCTTTTGGGTGCCACACTTGAGCCATTGTTTGAGGTTGCATTATGCTTGAGCCATTGTTTGAGTTTGCATTCTGTACATTTGTAGATTATATCCCTTTTAAAGAAGCTGCCATAGGAAAGTGTAGGACGTTTAGCGTGTTGCTTTATGATACAAATGAGTTAATTGCTAGAAAACTGGGGCGCATGAGTTGAACATGGTGTTCACTGTGAATTGGGAAGTCTCAAAAGTAAGTTGAGCACCTATGAATAAGCCCTTCAGGTTGTATGGCCTAGTATCAGCTAACTGTTTAGGCTACAGGTGCTGTTGCTCTTCCAGGGGAGTTACTTGCCTTTAAATTCTAGTTTGGTTACTTGGTCGGCTTAGCACCCTTCAAATTAAGTGTTAAGTGGTAAAACATCTGCCCTTTGTTTTTAGAGCTTGACGAATTTTCTATAGGGCATGCATGCTCTGCAGGAAATCCCCTCATGTGGCCAGGTCACAATCCCGTCTCCATTCTCACACACCTGGTGTAAGTTTTGGAGCCCTTGGGTCCAGGACTCAAACTATGGTTGGCTATGTGGGAGTCTAGCAACAAAATTTATGCCATCCACTGGTCCCTAGACCTTTTAAAATGGGAAGTTGTAACTTAATTCATGTTTGCTATGAAAAAGTTCTAATGATGCTTTTCCAATTCTTAACGCTATTTTAGATAAGCACTTTATGCATTCTCCCAAAACACTAAAAAGGGCAACTTTAAACTGTCTTGCCACCTATTGTGATAGAGAAAAATCAGCCTGCCAGGGAAGATTGACATGCTGCAATTCATTGATGTTTGGGGGACAAATGCACAGGTTCCTGGCATGAGTTCTAGTCACTTGAGTGGGTGTCTTAGCTGTAGTTGATGTGGGAGTCCAGCACTTCAACCACTGCCACCTTTGAGCCCCTGCTAAAAGCTACCTTATCGGCTTTGTGCTTTCTTTTTAGTTTGGGCTGGGAATCAAGTCCTTGCCTCCCACATACCTTCATCCTGAGTACCTACCAGGAGTAGGCTGAAGCACCTATTAATGCCAGCAGTTTCCCACAGGTCAGATCCAATGACTGATACACAGCAAGCCTGTACAGGATTTTTTTGTCCCTGCTTTATCTTTGCCGTCCCAATTTTTTCCTCCACCTGACCTACCCTTTTAATTGCAGTTCAGGCTGGGGCCATTTTGTCCTTTTTTTGAGACATGTCTCACTTCCATAACTTCAAGTGCTTTTTAGATTATTTTGGACATGAATCAACTTTAGGTTGGGGTGTGCAGCACAACTTTTCATGGATGTCCACTTAATGGGAACTCACATTTTCACTACGTTAACAGTGTTTATACATTCATATTTGCCCATTTCATAAGCCAAAGCATCATCCATTCTTGACTTCGGCCTCTACTTAGGACTATCCGAGGGTCTCATTGATACATCTTTATTCTGTTTATCACTCCAATTATCTAAACTCAGAAATGCCCCTTTTCATAACTACCTGTTCACATCTCAGAGGTGCCTTTTTCCCACTTGGATGTTTACTGTCTGAAATAGTGCAAGTGTAGCTTCTGCTTTAGAATGTGATTTGTAGCTTGTATGGGTGCCTGAGAGATCCTACCAAAGCTTAAATATAGTACAAGCAGTTTAGTTTTTGCTATAGGGTGGGTGTGCTCAGCAGAGGGGCAGGACAATGAGAAATCAACAGAGTATGGCGATACTGCACTCCCTTCTCCATTCTCTGGGTTTTGGACGCTTCCTGTGTGCAGTGTACCCAGAACAAGAGATGGTCTCAGCTAGGCACTTGTTTTCTTTGCTCCCCTGGGGAGTGAGGCTCAGGTTACTTTGGCTATGAAGGAACTCCAGACTGAAGAAACCCCAAGCCAGATAATTTCATTTTCTGATTTTTAGAATGTAAGTATGGCTCAGGACATCCACAGGGATTACAGATGCTGTGTATTAAAGAACTTGTTAGTTTTGAAATTGTGGTTGTTCACTTCAGACAGGATGGCACTGGTTGATGGCTGGGAGAGGACACTACTCCTGCCAAGCTTTTCCAGGGTGCTCAGTCTGCATACCAGGAGAATAGATTTATAGCAGATATCATCAAGAGTAATAGAGGCAGCATGGGAGGGCAAACCAGGTTCCCAGGAGAGTGGCTTTCATATCCTCCTCTTAGAGTCTGTTGGGTGAAGTCTGACTTGCTGGGGGCAGAGAGATTGAGTTGAAGTTGGAAGATCTTACAAAGGTGCTTGGCTATCCAGTTCTTTGTGTACATAAGTAATAGACACTCAGTGCTGAGAAGAACTGGGACCAAGACTGACTCTCCAGGCAAAAATGTTTTCCTTTTTAATTTGCGAAAGGTTGAGTATACTCACAGGAGGAAAGGGGAGAAAGTAACTACATTGGGAATACATACACTGCAATCCCCTCCCCATTACTCCCTACCCTTGGGATTTTGGACGGGGAGGCACACGTGCCTGATGTATTTCCCAAGCCTCCAGGTCTGGGACTCAAAGTGCATAGTGGACCATGTGGAATTTAGCTGCCTTCACTACCACACCACTGACTGATCCAGTTCTTTTTTAAAAAAATGGTTTATGCTTCAAATATGGCATTAGCACTTCCAAATTCATATTATTTTATCCTAAGTGAGATGTTTGTACCAGCTTTTTCTAAAGACCTACAGACCTTAATCTTAGACTTTTGATTAAAGTTGCATTATAATCTGGCTTTTGGAAAAGTTCAGAAACCAGAGAGGGTGGGGGCTGAATCTTTGTCTTGAGCATCCTTTTTATGAGGAACTTATTCTTTTATTTAACTACCGGGAACATGCACTCACAAGACAGAAAGGGAAAATGAGAAAGCAAGTTGCCAGGTCTGGGACTGGAACACTGTCAGGCCGTGTGGGAGTCAATTCCTCAACTATCATGTCACCTGCTGGCTCCCAAGTGGTGTGTGTGTGTGTCGTAGATTTTTGCTACAGGGTGTGTGCACTCACCAGAGAGTCAGAAGTCAGCACACACACACACACACACACACACACACACACACACACACACCCCGGGGTGGGGGGGTGCGGTACAGGGATGGCCACACACAATCTTGTCTCCAGTTTTCCTCTTGGGGTTTTGGGCATGTACTCCAACAGACCTAGTGTGAGTTTTAAGCCCCTGGGTTCAAGGACTCAAACCATGGTTGACTACATACGAGTCCAGCAGTGTAACCACTATGCCATCTACTGGTCCCGAATTCCCTACTTATATTGATAGGGCATTTATCTAAGCTGTCCCTTAATTTGTATGGAACATCCCTTAAGAGTATTTCTCTACTTTTTTCTTTTCCATATTTTTTAAACAATTATTTTTCTAATTTTTAAGGCCACAGGTATTCTGTTAATGAGGTGCCAGGAGTGCCAACAGGTGGTGTGGTTGTTAAGGGCGCTGGATTCCCACATGACTGACCATGTTTGAATCCTGGACCTGGCATCTCGTTTTTTACTTCCCTCGCTCGCTCTCACTCTGTCCCTCCCTGGTCAAATTAAATTTTTTTTGAAAAAGTTGAATAATTGTTTAAAAAAAATACCTGCCAGGGCCAGGACTCAAACTAAGTTTGGCCTTGTAGGAGTCCAAGGCCTTAGCCACCATGCCACCTGCTGGTTCCCTTTTGTTCCAGTTCCATATTTGATGATTATCTTCGCCACATCCCAACTTTTTTTTTTTTTTTTTTTTTTAATTTAAAGAGGTTTTTGGTATGGGTTCAGGACTCAAACTGTGGTGGACTACGTGGTAGTCCAACAACATGACCATTGTACCATCTCTGTCCTCATCCCTTGGTTTCTGTAGTGCCCTAGCTTTTGGAAGATAATGCGCCAGCAAAGAAACAGAAGTGTTTTTATTGTGGTTTTCAGTATTAAGTGTTGGTTTGGTTTGGTTTGGTCTGAATTCTTCGTTCACATAAAAATTGTATCCTCTCTTAGTCCCCTCGGTGTGGGATTCATACAGTTTGAAATTCTAGGGGTTATGAGTAGTTATTTGGAACTAGTTTCTGTTGCAGTAAGAAAGCTTTTTAAATGAATGAAATAAAAGTACAAAATAAAATAATGGGGCTAATATTGAATACCATTAATAACTTAAAAAAAAAAAGCGTTGTTGGGAACCAGCAGTTAGCGTAATGGCTATGTCACTGGACTCCCACGTAGTCGACCGCGGTTCGCGTCCCGGACCCGGTGGCTTAAAACTCACGCCGGGCGCGTGTGCGTGCGTGCCCAAGATCCCAGGAGGAGAATGGAGGAGAAGGGATTGCGGCGTGACCATCCCCCCTGGGGGGTGATTTCTCGCTTTCTGTCTCTATGTCTCTCTCTGTCTGTCTGGCGAGCGCACGCGCCCTATAGCGAAAACCTCTCAAAAAAAAAAAAAAAATGTGAATAAAGTTAGCTTATTTGTCTTGTAAACTTGTACATGAAGGAGACCAGATGGTGGCACAGTGGTGAAACTCGAGTCTAACTCTTTTTTTTTTTTTTCTTTTTGGAGAAGTTTTTTGCTATAGAGCGCGTGCGCTCGCCAGACAGACAGACAGAGACATAGAGACAGAAAGCGAGAAATCACCCCCAGGGGAGATGGTCACGCCGCAATCCCTTCTCCTCCATTCTCCTCTCGGGATCTTGGGCACGCACGCACATGCGCCCGGCGTGAGTTGTAAGCCACCGGGTCCGAGACGCGAACCGCGGTCGACTACGTGGGAGTTCAGCGACATAGCCATTACGCTAACTGCTGGTTCCCTCGAGTCTAACTCTTGAAGGAAGGTTCTGTGTTCACATCAGAAGATCTTGAGTACGCCAGATGCGCATGAGCCCATAATCTGAGCTTGGTGGGGATGGATTACATCAGCAAGATCCCGTTAGGGGTACTATCTGTCTCTCACTCGTGGAATAAATTAAATGATAAAAAATTGCACATACATAAAACAACTGCTTTTTATCAAAAGACTGAATTCAGGGGCCAGCAGGGGGCGTAATGGCTATGTTGCTGGACTCCAATGTAGTCGACTGCAGTTCAAGTCCTGGACCTGGTGGCTTAAACTCAGCTGGGCATGTGTGCGTGCGTGCCCAAGATCCCGAGAGGAAAATGGAGGAGAAGGGAGTACAGTGTAGTCATCCTGCTGGAGGGTGATTTCTCTCTGTCTGTCTCTGTCTCTCTTGCGAGTGAACACACCCTATAGCAAAAATCTCTCCAAAAAAAAAAAAAAAAAGACTGAATTCAGACCTAACCAGCAGAGGGCAGTAAAAAGTTGGTGCCTGGTCTGTGAAAAATACAGACAGGAAGCCCAGGAAGTTTCTTCTCTTACTCTCTTTGAAGAGTTCAGGAATTCTATTCAGAGGACGACAAACTAGAGGACATTGCTGACCTTTAGTTTACTACTGCTGGTTGCATTTGCTCTTTGCACATGGTGTCATCACTTAAATTGAGTTTTACCTAGAGGCCAGCCCCTTGGCATAGTGGTTAAGGGAGCTGGATCCCACATGGTCAACTGTGAGAATTAAATCCTAGCCCTGGTGGCTTGAAAAACATGCCTGGGTGTGTTCCCTGCTGGCCCAACATTATGTCTAATTAATTGTGATTTTAATAGTTCAATGAAATTTTATGAAATAATTATCTTACAAACAATGGCAATATCAGTTCAATAAACTACTGATGGACATTTGTTGCTTTTCATCTTTCTTCAAAGGCTACTAAAAATTTTGCTTAATTTCAATATATGTATGAAATAAGAAATTACAGAAATTTAGACAGTTGATATTCAGCAGATGCCTACAGTTAAACCATAGTGATAAAAGAAAATTTGGTGGAGCCAGCACATGGTGGTGTGGTTAATGTGCTATACTCCCAAGTGGCTGACCACAGTTCAAGTCCTGGACCTGGTGGCTTGAAACACGTTGGGTGCATATGCGTTCATACTCACAAGAGGAGAATGGAGGACCAGGGATTGTGGCATGATCATCTTCCTGGGGGATGAATTTTTTGCTTTCTGTCTCTGGTGAGTGCATGTACTCTCCACCAAAAAAACTCTTAAAAAATAAAATGGCTTTTCCCTCATTGATCTAGATTTCTAATTTTCCACTCTTTGCCTTTCTTGTCCTAATTCAGGAATTAGTGGTTTTCATTATGAGATCCGTACAGTCAATTTCATATTTAATCTTCTGAAATTATTTTAAAGGATAATATTTATACTTCAAAGCATCAACAAATATTCATAGCCTAAGTACTATGTAATTTAGTTTCTTTCTTGTTAATTTTTCTCCATTACAATTTAAGATAATCCCAATAAGATATTTATTTGTGTTTTCTTTTTTGGGGGGGTAGGGCGTGTGCGCTTGCCAGAAAGACAGAGACAGAGACACAGAAAGTGAGAAATCACCCCCCCCAGGGGGATGACCACGCAGCAATTCCTTCTCTCCCATTCTCCGCTTAGAATCTTGGGCGCACGCGCACACACACACACACACGTGACCAGCATGAGTTTAAGCCACCAGGTCCAGGACTCGAACTGCAGTCAACTACATGGGAGTCCAGCGACATAGCCATTATGCCAACTGCTGGTCCCTGTGTTTTCTTTTTTAAAAACTAGGTAATTTTTGGTTTCTGCCCTGTAACTTGCTATTTTTCTTTTTTAAAGAATTATTTAACTTTATTTTTTAATCTGACCAGAGAGGGATAGAGTGAGAGAGGGAGAGAGAGGGAAAGTGAGAAAGCAAGCAACCAGATATGGAACTTGAACCGTGGTCAGGCATGTTGGAGTTCAGCGCCTTAACCACCATACCACCTGCCAGCACCACTATTTTTCATTTAACAATATATCATGGACATTTTTTCTTGGTCAGGACAGCATGTATATCTTAATCACATCTTGGAAAGCATAAACCTTTGTCTTGAGAAGCAAGAATTTGGGAATTTATCCCAGGGCTTGAAGTCAGATTGAACATTTTAGCTTTTATTGCAGAATCTACACTCTCTAGTTGGTGAAGTTGAAGATAGCATTATATTAATGTGTTTTGTGTGAGGTTATCAGCTGAGGTTTCTACAGTTATTTTATATATAACGAAGAAATTGAAACTGTATGACATATTTCCAGAGGAAAAGGTTCTGATATGTAATGGTGGATTGCAAAAGGGAGCAATGTTCATGGAAAAAAAAAAAAATGTTTTTCTTTTGGTGTCAAAAAAATAGATATCCATACATAGTTTAAATACACATTTCCCATGAACTTTTCAAAGGCCTCATATATTTTTGTTAGGATTTTTCTTCCATTATATTAAGAATATGCCTGGAGCTACCTAAGGTTTCCAGAGAAGGCCAGTTCTGGAAAGTGGACATGATTTGGCAGTGGGTATGCTTTAGAGCTATACTCTCCCTGTCGTTCCTCTGTGGAAGCGTTGACTGTGTTCTGTGTCTCTAGTACCTAACATAGTACTTGGTGTGGTAGATGCTCAGATATTTTCCATTGGGTGACTAGGTTTGACCTGGATTTTGTCTATTTGTGGGCTTTCTTCTTAGTCTTAAACTCTCCTTCCTTTTTTGCCCTTCTAGTTTCTCATGTTCCTTTTTCTCTGGCAAAGAAAGTGAATCTCTCCGGTTGGGCCTCTTTCACACTAGTATGGTGCCAAGTTGTCTCAACTTCCCTTTTTCCAACACCACTCTAGGGAGACAGGTCGAGAAACATACCCTATCACAATATGGGGTACATGGCTCTAAGGGTCTGAAAAAATCATTTTAAAAGCCATTTTGAGGCCTGGGAACAGTAAAAAGCACGTGAATTCAGGGAAAGTATTTTTACACTGCAATAATTTCTTTTTGAAGCCAATTTATTGAGACATATGCCAACAACCCAGTATTGTACGAGTGATGTGAATTAAACCTTACACAAATGTAGTATTTGTCTTTTTATTTTTCTTTCTCTCAACTCAATCAACTCCCACTAAAATTTACAAATGGATATAAAAATCTTGTTTGTACCTGGTTGGCTTGTTAGAGAAATATTGAGTAAAAAGGCCTGTGATATTTCACAGTGCTGCCATCAGAGTAAAAGGAGCAAAATGCACATAAAGTATACATATGTGTGTGTGTGTGTGTGTGTGTGTGTATGTGTGTGTGTGTGTATGTATAAGTTCCAAAAGGGGAAAATAAAATATTAACGTGCAAAATGCTACAAAGAAAAGACCCCATTTTCTCTTTTAGGTTTGATGTTGGATAAACTTGGTGATTTCTTGGGATCAGCAGATGTTTTGCCAAATTAGTAGATATTATATCTTGCTGGGAGGTACTTACCCACACTTGAGTCATAAAGTGATGCAGTTGTGCCATTTTTTTTTTCAGGAGGGACTACACATACAGTTTTTTAGAAGAAATGAAAACCTTTTCTACCTCCAGGTACAGGCTGCACTTTGAAATAAAATCATCCATTTGTAAATATTATATTCCTGGGACCAGCAGTTAGCATAATGGCTATGTCACTGAACTCCCATGTAGTCGACTGCAGTTTGAGTCCCGGATCCGGAGGCTTAAACTCATGCTGGGCGCATGTGCGTGTGTGCCCAAGATCCCAATAGGAGAATGGGGGAGAAGGGATTGCGGCGTGGCCATCCCCCTGGGGGGTGATTTTTCACTTTCTGTCTCTCTGTCTTTCTCTGTCTTTCTGGCGAGCGCATGCACCCTATAGCAAAAACAAAACAAAACAAAATGAAACAAAAACCTCTCCAACAACAAATATATATATATATATATATATATATATATATATATATATATATATACACACACACACACACACACACACACACACATATATATATATATATATATATATATATTCTATATCCTGTCACGTATAGAGTCTAGAAAATTCAACTGTAAAATAAACGTTGAAAATGATAGCATGATATAAAAGATGCTAAAGTATAGGCTGGCTTCAGAGCCTGGTGGTTAAGAGAAGTCAGATCCCACATGGCCTTCCATGGTTTGTATCCCAACCTCCTAGCAACTTGAAAAACACATGGGGCCCATGTGTGTGCATGCCCCAAATCCTGACAGGATGGAGAAACAGAGACAGCATTGCAGAGTGACCACACCCCGTCGGGGAGTTCTCTGGAGCATGCACATGTCCTCAGGCAACTAAAAAAAAAAGGTGCTGAAGTGTAAAGGAATTCTGAGCCATATGTGAAGAGACAGTGATATATATTAAATCTTTTAGATGTTTAAATATATAATCAAGCCATAAAAGGCATCCTTGTTATTATGTTACCTTTATTGTTGCCTAGTGTTATCTTGTGAAGTAAGTTTCATTCAAAGGATTTTGGGTTCTGCTGCTGTCTTCTGGGAGTGAGTAATAGAATGCAAAACAGATACTCAGTTTCAGTTTGAAACCATTGCATTGAGTCCAGTAAAAATTAAACAGGTAAGTAAGGAGCTGGTTTTCAAAGAAATTTACATTGTGATCAAACTGCTGAGGTGCTGCTATCAAGGAAGTGGGCAACCATGATTTTGATGAACCAGAACCTGCTAGACCAGTGAATCCAGCTTCCCTGCCTAATGGTAATTTAAAAGTAGGTGCTCAAACTATATTTGTTGCAAATAAGGAAACAATTTAAAAGTAGGTTTCTGTGTGTTTTTCTTTTTCTTTCTTTCTTTTTTTTTTTTAGAGATTTTTCGCTATAGGGCGCATGTGCTCACCAGAGAGACAGACAGACAGAAAGCAAGGAATAACTCCCCAGGGGCATGGCCATGCTATAATCCCTTCTCCTCCCTTCTCCTCTTGGGCTTTTGGGCATACACACATGCCTGGCGAGAGTTTTAAGCTGCTGGTTGTAGAACTTGAACTGCAGTCCACTAGGAATCCAGTGATATAACAATTGCACCATCTGCTGGTCCCCAAAATAAGCAGTTTGGAGGGTGGAGAGGGCTGGGGAGTATGGTGCAGGGAGGAGAGGAAGAGAGAGTGGGGGAAGAATGCAGGAGGAGATAAAGGAGAGAGAAGGCAGAATGGAGGGAGGGAGGAAAAGTGGGGAGAGAAATGTCCCGGTTATAAGTTAGTGCAAAGGATGTCTTTTACTTATTTTTTGAATTCTACACTGATTATCTTTTTAAGTGAAAAAAAAATAAGAAAATGCCAGTGTTCACCTTTGATTTTAGAAGATCACAATCACTTGATGTTGTAAATCATTAGTCGAAATAAGTATAAATAGAGCATTTATCTGACCAATTTTATTTTTATTGTATTAGGTATAACTCCAGTTGTCCTTTTCTCTTGTAATTATGGACTCAATTGAACTGGCATTTTATCAAAGAGAAAGGCATTCAGGCCAGCAGGTAGCGTGGTGGGTAAAGGCATTGGATTCCCACATGACCGACCGCAGTTCGAGTCCTGGACCTGGCAGCTTGCTTTCTCACTTTCCCTTTCTCTCTTTCTCTGTCTCTTTTTGGTCAAATTAAAAAAATAATAACAACAAATGAAATTAAATATTTAGAAAAAAGAAAAAGGCACTCATAATAATTGCTAGTCTGCAGATTAGTACTTAGGCTGAACATTTTTCTTTGGGCGGCAAAGTAAAACATGTTAACTGACCAGTACAGCTTAACTCTGTCTTCTTAGTAAGATATCCCAATTCGGAAATTAACAGCAAGTTTGGATGGATGAAGAGGCAAACTTTTAGTTAATGAAAACAGTACATTTAATAATATTTATATTGCTTTATCTAAATTAGGAAGCAACCAAGCAGAAATACTTCCAACATATGAATAACATTAATGAAAACAATACCCAGTTGAGTGGGAGATCACATAAAATGGTTCCTTTTTAGTATTATATGAATCTTTGAATTCTTAATGCCTCGATAATGAGAGTGAAGTAATTCTGCAAAGACATAATGGACTTTTAGTTATCATAATTTTCTTTAATTGCTAGAGGACACATATGCTTGGCAAAGGGAAAGAGAGAGAAAAAGCACCCCCAGTAGGGTGTAGTCAGGCTGCAATCCCTTCTCCATTTGTCCATCAAGGTGGAATTTTGGATTTGTGCTCATGTGCCCAGCGTGTTTCTCAAGCAGCTGGGATAGGATTCAAACCATGGCTCACTATGTGGGATCTAGCTCTCTTAGCCACTAGGTTATGGGGTCAGCCCAATCATATTATTTCTCTATGTTAGGTAATTCTCAAATTTCCTCATGTTTCATTTTAGTCCTTTGAAGACTATCTACCAGGATGGAACTCTTATATAATACAGGACCGTATTTAAAACTATTTAAAAAATTAAAGGTATTTTATATAGCATCTATCATGAGCACCTCTCAAAGTTAGCTTACACAAAACTTAGGGAATTAAAGCAAGCTATTATGGTATTCATCATCATGACACAAATAATATATTTTTTTAAAGAATTATTTATTAAATTAATTAATTTTTAAATTTAACCACAGAGAGAGAGAGAGAGAGAGAGAGAGACCATTTGCTGGCTCCTGGACTCTGAAATTTTAAATCATAAGAGAGCTGATCTAGATTGATCATATCTAGAGAAGACAGAATCCAGGTCCCAAGGCTTACCCCAATTAGCCTTTGAACATGTGGAAAACTGATTTTAGGATTTGCTATTTTGTTAAAGGTTAGAACATTCTGTTATTTCAGATACCTAAGGCGAGTCAGCAGGTGGTGTAGGGGTTAAGGCTCTGGACTCCCACATAGCCCACTGTGGTTCAAGTCTAAGTCCCAGACCTGGTGGCTTGAAAATCACATTGAGCACACATGCATGCATGCATGCTCCAAATCCCAGGAGGATAATGTATTGTGTCATGGCTATCCTCCCTGGGGGGAAATTTCTCACTTTCCCTCTCACTATCTCTCTGTCTGTCTCTCAAGAACATATGCACCCTATAACAAAAATCTTAAAAAAAAAAAAAAAAGATACATGGGGGCCAGCAGGTGGCATGGAAGTTAAAGCAGCTGGATCCCACATGGTTGACGACAGGATTTGAGTCCCTGAGTTAGCAGATTGAGAAACATGGCAGGCGTGTGTGCATGCTTGTCCAAAATCCCAAGAGGAGAAATGGAGAAGGGATTGTAGCATAATCAAACCCCCTGGGGGGGGGGTGATTTTTCCTCCCATTCAGCACCCCCAGCATCCTCCCCACACACCCCGCACTCGCCTCGGTCCCAACTCCAGTGAGTGCATGTGCCCTATGGCAAAAATTTAAAACTAAAATTAAATGAAAAAGATAATGTAAAAGGGTTGTATTTTATAAGTTGATGTGTGTGAGTTGATGAAAACCAGGGATTAGAACTATAAACATACTGCAAGTAACTATTACACGTTCTAGAGCTTGAAAAGTAAGCTTACACTGTCGATTATTTTGGCTTCCTCAAGAGAGATATACAGATTTGGGGAACCAGCAGTTAGCGTAATGGCTATGTCACTGGACTCCCACGTAGTCGACCGCGGTTCGCGTCCTGGACCCAGTGGCTTAAAACTCACGCCGGGCGCGTGTGCGTGTGTGCCCAAGATCCCGAGAGGAGAATGGAGGAGAAGGGATTGCGGCGTGACCATCCCCCCTGGGGGGTGATTTCTCGCCTTCTATCTCTCTGTCTCTCTCTGTCTGTCTGGCGAGCGCACGCACCCTATAGCAAAAACCTCTCAAAAAAAAAAAAAAAAAAAAAAAGAGAGATATACAGATTTGGAAGAACATTTATTCAAAGTTAACAGGTACAAACATTACCTTCCACAGGCCAGCCATTGTAATGTTGTGTACTTTGTTTTGTTTTGTTTTGGTTTTGGAGAGATTTTTGCTATAGGGTGCGTGTGCTCACCAGAAAGACAGAGACAGAGACAAAAAGTAAGAAATCACCCCCCATAGGGGATGGCCACGCCACAATCCCTTCTCCTCCATTCTCCTCTTGGGATTTTGGGCATGCATGCACACGTGCCCGGCGTGTTTAAGCCACCGGGTCCTGGATTCAAAACGTGGTCACTACATGGGAGTTCAGCGACATAGCCATCACGCTAACTGCTGGTCCCAATGTTGTGCACTTTGAGTTTTGCTGTGCAATATTTCCCTAATCTTCACTTGTTTCATATTATCCAGGCCAACAACAGTGGTTCAGAATAGTGAAATCTCCAGAAAGAGGAATTTACAACAGAACCTTGTCACCAAGTAGCAGAGCTACAAGGTGAATGAACAGGACCAAGAAAGTGCCTTTGAAGACGAAGAAGGGGAACTGTTTGGCGATAATTATTCTAAGAAAACCGGTCTTAAAGAGTATGATAAGAGCATATTTTATTAAATATTGCAGCTAACTGCTTTGTTATGCCATTAAATAAAGTAAATAAATAACTCTAAAATTTCAGAAGTGATTAGAGCTTTTTCTTTTTTCTTTTTAAATTGCTAGAAGGTCCATGCACTCACAAGAGAGAGAAAATAAGCACACCCCATGGGGAATGGTTACACTGAAATCCTTTCTCCATTTCTCTTTTCATGATCATGGGCTCACACACACATGTGCCTGGCCTGCCACCAGGTTAGAGACTCCAACTTCACAGTCAGCCATGTGGGATCCAGCCTCCTTAACCAACAGTCCACTGGCTGGCCCTATAAATTAAATTAAGACCATTGCCATCTTTAGTTGATTGCTGAGGAGTTGTATTTTCCCATTAAATACCATTTTTAAATATAATACTGGATTAGGTATTCATTTTTCCAAGACACTCTGGGAGAATGGTGTTAATGTTTGCAGTCAGAGAAGATAAAGTCTCTTTAGGATCTCTTTAATGAATGATGATAAAACATGGATTTTTCTTTTTTTTTTTTTTTTGGAGAGGTTTTTGCTATAGGGCGCGTGCGCTCGCCAGACAGAGACAGACAGAGAGACAGAAAGTGAGAAATCACCCCCGGGGGGATGGCCACACCGCAATCCCTTCTCCTCCATTCTCCTCTCGGGGTCTTGGGCACGCACGCACACGCGCCCGGCGCAAGTTTAAGCCACCGTGTCCAGGACACGAACCGCGGTCGACTACGTGGGAGTCCAGCGACATAGCCATTACGCTAACTGCTGGTCCCAAAACATGGATTTTCATCTTAAGCTAGAAAGCAATTTCTATTCACAAAAAGCTACATCCCATTTTATTGACTTATGGTAATAACAAGAGCAAAGGAATACTGTTTTGAAAGAGTTTTTGGTCAATATGGACCTCTCTGGTAGATGTTTTAAAATTTTACAACTAAGAGAGAAAAATAATTTTTGAAAACATACTTTATTGTATCTGCTTTGCTAAACCAAAATAAGAGTAATTTCAGTTGTTGCCATTATTAAAGTTTACCTTCATAAATGCTCAATACTGTATTCCTAAATTTGAAATTAGAAATCAGTCTCCTGGGAACATGTTAGCTAATACTAAAACTCCATATATATGATCATTACTATAACATTTAAAAACACTTATGTTTATATTGTAAATAATTGTAGATTGAAATTTAGGTAGTATGAGCACAATATTCAGAAAAATCAGAACTACCAATTCAATGTTTTGAAAAAGACTTTAAAACTTCTGCAGAATAACTTCTATTTAAAGACATGCCTAATTTAAAATACCCTCATTTTGGCATTGCCATTTTGAGTAAAATTGGTTTTTAATCTATGAAAATACTGATAAAATTTGACAGTCTCTTTTTTTGTAATTTTATCAATTCTACTTTCCATTCTTTTTGAGGGCGATTTTGTGTTCTATTCAGTGAACAGGAGGTGGCAGCATTACTTCAGCTGTTTGAAAGATGCTCACACTCATCCCTTCTATAGAGAGGATTGGGTGCAAAGGAAGAAACATTTAATAGACCAAATAAAGTTCTTTGTTAAAATATTTTATATTACATACATCATGATGGAGAATTTATGAAAATAAAAGTCAAAGACACGTTTTTGTAGCTATAAAAAAAAACTCATTGAAAATCCTGGTGTAAATAAAATAAATAAATAAATAAATAAATAAATAAATAAATAAATAAAAATAAAAGAGAGGGTTGGGAGCTGACGGAGAGTAGAGTTATAGCAGCAGGTGCTCCAGTGTACAAAGGGCATAGGCATGTATGTTTCCTCTGTAAGGTACATAGGAAACAAATGGGAAATAAAGCTGTTTAATGTCTCTGAATGCTGCAGATTTTTATGCATATTTTCTAGTGTACTAGCTCCTTCCCTTGTAAAAATGAAATGGGTCAGACGTTGAGACTTTTACGGGACTTAGAAAGCTGTGCATGTGCCACAAAGAGCTCGTTTCCACAGCTGTGGGATTTTTCATTTCATTTTTGTTCTGAGAGAGTAATTGTCTAAGAGCACTAGATCCTCGTCTTCTTTGTTTCTCAAATTTTGAATATGATATGAGTGGGAAACCTGGATCTCAGGTCAATAAAAGGAAATTACTAATACCTATTTATTACTAGAGTGTTGGGAAAGTCATGATGTATTTTTCTGTTTTTCTATGCAAAAATGTGTCATGACTTTCCTGACAGCTCCGTACAACTCGAGGCAGGGAAGAAAATGTTCGATTGATAAATTCATGGGCCTCAGGCCTCAACTTCTCTTTAGTATCCAGTTCGGTAGCTGTTCTTGACGATGGAGTGTCTAAGGAATGGAGATGTGTCATGTGCCAACTGAATCTGTTTAGCAGGAATACTGTTTTAAAAATATATAGGTAAATAAATTGACACATGTTTTGCTTATAAATCACTTGTAATAGTCTTCCTTGGTTTTCTTCAGGAAATTTAGCCAGCTATTGTAAGAATACCTAGGAAATTTAAATTTATTAACTTTAAGATAAAAGAGGAGAAAATGAAGGCCTAAATATTTTTCTTGCTTCTTTGTTAGGTCTTTACCCTGGTTAAGAAAGAAAGGGTTCAAAGATTTGTTTTATGTTGAGAGTTACATTCAAACCTTTCTCTGTTTTTAAATTCTATATTCTTAGAGCTCTTATTTAGGAGATGTTTTTCTGAACTATAGTTTTAAAATATGGATTTCTGTTACTTATTTTAATTAACCTTTGAGCTTTAATTTCCTCATGTCTGCACATAATCTGCTTTGGATAATGATTGCACATTTTTTCCTCCTATTTTGAGAAAGTAACCCTTCTGTCATGGCATAAATTGGACTTGCATGCACCGAACAGAACATTTTATTAATATGCTCACTCTTTTTCCATTAAAATCCAAGGCTATCAAATACATAAATATAGCTTTTATGAGTTCACCAGAGACACAAAGGTGAACCTGAAATTTAGTCTACCACTTGGCAGCTTATATCACTGGCAGGGTTACTATATCAGAAATAATGACCTGAGTGTGAGTTTGAATAAATGAGAACCATAGATGTTAAATCACAATGCCATCAGAGGTTTATCCTGGCCTCCATAAATAGTGGGGAGGGCATATATGATCTTAAAACCTATTTTCCTGTTCTTTTTCATTACGTCGGTATCCTCAGCAAGAAATTATGGACAAAGACATCATACTAATTTTTAGCTCCTTTGACCTGCTGAGGACTTTTTTTTTAGAGGTTTTTGCTATAGGGTGCGTGCGCTCACCAGAAAGATAGAGAGAGATAGAGAGACAGAAAGCGAGAAACCACCCCCCAGGGGGTATGGCCACGCTGCAATCCCTTCTCCTCCTTTCTCCTCTTGGGATCTTGGGCATGCATGCACACGCGCCCAGCGTGAGTTTAAGCCACCGGGTCCAGGCCTCAAACCACGGTTGACTACATGGGAGTCCAGTGGCATAGCCATTATGCTAACTTCTGGTCCCAACCTGCTGAGGACTTTCAATGGGATATTTATCAGCAATTCTTGGTACATTTGTAGGGCAAACCACTGGGCATCAGATTGGTTTAGTAGAGGTTGTGATGGTATTCACACTAATTCATTCAAAAAGATCTAACTCAGAGGAGAATGCAATGGTTTTTAAAATCCATCCATACATACATCCCATAGATGGTCACCCAGCATGGCATTGTAGTCAGAGGGCTTTATTGTGAATTCAGGCTTTGCCAGTTAGTAATTGTGAGGTAATAAAGAAATCATTTAGTTTGTATGAATCTGAATTATTTTCTAAAATAGGAATACTAATACCTCTTATGGGACCATCAGATGGTGTAATGGTTGAGTTGCTGGACTCTCACACACATGGTTGACCACAGTTCAAGTCCCAGACCTGGCAGCTTGCTTTCTTACCCCCCGCCCACTCCTCTCTGGTAAAATTTAAATAAATAAATAAAGTAAAAAGTTAAATAAAATAATTCTTAAAAAAAAATATCTCTTACAATGTCTTTGTGGGGATTAGCTGAGAAGATGTGTGGAAAGTGCTTAAGCCCAGCCTCTGGGGCACAAATGGTGATGATGTTATTATGATGACACAGAATTGTCACAAAAAATTTTAATAGATGTAATATTTTAAAAGAATACAATTTACATTTTCTTTGCAAAACCCTAACCTAAATAAAGATAGTTTTAAGATCTGTTAAAACTCGAATATCCCCTAAGGAGTAGGTAATAACTTTTAGTTACATAGTGCTTGAGACGATATATTTGTGTAACCTTCTCAGAAAAGTTTTATAAATAGCTTCCCTAGGTCATGGACTTTATTAGGGTCTTAGTCCTAAGGGGTCTATAGAAGCTGGTCTAAAGATTATTTAGAAAGATTATAGAAAACTGTTCTGCCCGGTGGGAATTTATGTCTGCTCAGAGTCCTGCTCTTGGCTTCGGCTCTCAACTGTGGCTTTGTGCCTCTGGAGGTAGCATGCTTGTTAAGAGCATTGGTCTTGGCCATTGAGAGCTGCTGTTGCTCTGAACAGCATTTCCCCAACAGAATGTTCATTTCTGTACACTACTGACATACTGAGTGCTTAACACATGCTTTACTTTTCATTTCTGTTGAATTTTTGTTGTTACCTATGAACAAAATGAATTTCAATATTTCATTTAAATATTTCCAAAATCGAGTCCTTCAACCTTGACATCTTTGATGGTGATCTTTGTGTTTTCATTCCATTGCAATTTAGATATGAGAAAGGAGGTCAAATCATCTTGTCCTTTGTTCTGCTCCTTCCTTTCCCCCTGCTGTTTCTTCCCTCCTTTGGTGCCTCATTTATATAGCCTGCATTGGCCTATAGATTACATATTTGATTAAGAGTTTCTTAAAGGTAGGAACATTCTTCTTATATACTCTCCCCAATGACTAATGTAACTTTTTGCTCAAAAGTTGCTTTTTAAAAGGGAGAAATAAATATGAACTATGGTTATATTTTGTGTGTTGGGGGTATTAAGTATTGTTTACACTGCCAAATATGATTAGCCTAAAATGAGGGCCCTACATTCTGGAATAATGATAATTGAATACTGTGACAGTATTCTGTAGAATGGTACAGATTGAGCAGTCTTTTTCTTATATAATTTAGGCTAATTCATTAATAATAATTAACAATAATAATTATTCATTAATAAAACAATTAAGGGGACCAGCAGATGGCATAATGGTTACATCACTGGATTCCTATGTAGTCGACAGTGGTTCAAGTCCCAGACCCAGCAGTTTAAAACTCACACCAGGTGCATGTGTGCACATGCGCATGTGCCCAAAATCCCAAGAAGAGAATTGAAGAGAAGGGATTGTGGCATCGCCATCCCCCCTGCAGGGATGATTTCTCACTTTCCGTCTTTCTGTCTCTCTAGTGAGCGCTCATGCCCTAAAGCAAAAACCTCTCTCTTAAAAATAAATAAGTAAATAAAACATTAATAATAGCATTAATAATTAATGATTATAATTCTGTTTTATTAAATAAAACAAAATACTTCACATATTAATAATAGATATCACATTACACCAAATGATGATATAGGCTGAAGAAGAAAGGTTTGGATAAATATAGAGGCAAGATGTAGAATGAATAGTTACAGAAGCTGCATATTTTGAGCATATTTAAACTTTAAGGCTAGTGTCCACTGCTGTCATCTTGGGATCTGTGCTAAGATTGAGCCATTCTACTAGACTGGCAAGACCCTGGCTTAGAGAGTAGGGTGATGGTTATGCTTTCAGGCATTATAAAAAAATAAAATGTATCACATATTACAGTCCTAATTTTATCATTATTTGTCTTTATCTCTTGCACCCATTGTCATGCTTGCCTAACAAAACCCTAATCCAGCTTAATGCAGCATGTCTGGTTCATTCCTTCACTACCCAGCTGAACACCATTGCAGAAAAGCATATACCAAGCCAACGTGTTTCATTTCAAATATATATAAAGATGTGAGTAGGAGATTAGAAGTATTGGTAGCAATTGGGGGATATTACTTTCTGATTGCTTCTATTTTCTTTCAGTGAAATAAGAAAGTAAATATGCCAGCCAGGATCAGAATGAGGGAGGAGGTGATAGAGAGTTGCAGTGAAGAAATGTTCAGGAGAGTGACAGAGCAAATGGACAAAGAATGTGAGCCTACATCCCCTCACACTGCTGTCCCAATTAACTTGATTCCCATTCACAAGCGGGACTCTCAAGAGTTGTCTATTCTCCAGGCCTTTAGTTTGCTTCCAGTTGACCTTGAAATCACTCCAAGAAAGTATTCACTCTCAACATTTCCCTGAAACTTCCCTTGTCAAGGTCACTGGTGGTTTACATGTTGCTAAATTTAATGGTCACTTTTTGGTCCTTAACGTTTTGACTTCTCAGCAGCATCTAACAGTTAACCGCCCTCGCCTCTGTGAAACACCTTGTTTACTTGTCTTCTAGGACACTCTACCTTTCTGGTTTTTTCCTGCCTCACGGCTCTTCCTCGTCAGTCACATTACCAATCCTTTCTCCCATCTGTACTAAAGTTACAGGATTCAGGTTTCATTCCCTGGATCTCTTCTTCTGTTGGTGATTTCACCACATATATATGGAAGGCTTCCAGATTTATATCTTTCTAGACCTTTCCTTTGAATTCTAAACGCATATTCCTAACTGCTCACTTGACATCTGTACTTGGCTGTCTCACAGGCTTCTCTAACCAAACTTCTGATCTTTACTCAGAAAACTTACTCCATTCCTGATTCCTTCCAGTTATGTAAATGACAGCTCTATCTTTGTAATGGTTCAGAACCCCAAATTTGGAATCGTCCTTGCCTTCTCTCTTTCTCTTATACTATATATTCAACTCTGTCCTCAATCTGCCACCCTTTTCTTTTTCTTTTTACCTTCAAGCTTTGGTCAATATGTGATTTCTTTTCCCTTCCATTCTGATTCAAACCACTATCATCTCTCACCTGGATAACTTCCTAAGTAGTGTATCTATTCCCACCTTTGACCCTGACAGTCTACTCTAAATAACTTTCTAAGTAATGAAACTATTTCTACCTTTGACCCTGATAGTCTATTCTAAATAGCAGGCACAGTATCCTCTGGAAACTTAAATTAGGGGTGGCAGGTGACCTGGAGGGTAAGGCGCTGGATCCCTCGTGGTCAACTGCAATGTCTGAGTCTCAGACCTGACAGCTTGAAAAACATGCTGGGCAGAGGGCCAGCAGGTGGTTTGATGGTTAAGGCACTGGTCTTCCACATGGCTGACCATGTCAAATCCCAGACGTGGCAGCTTGAAAGTCATGCTGAATGTATGTGTGCACATGTGCCCAAAATCCCAGAAGGAGAAGGGGTTGTGTGGCCATGCCACTGAGGGGTTAATTTCTCACTTTTCCTCTCACTGCCTCTCTGTCTCTCTAGTGAACGTACACATCCTATGGCAAAAACAAAGAAAGAGGAAATAAAGAAAAAAGGAAGGAAGGAAGGAAGGAAGGAAGGAAGGAAGGAAGGAAGGAAGGAAAAAAGAAGAAAGAAAAAAGAAAGGGAGAAGGAAGAAAAGAAGAAAGGGAGAAGGAAGGAAGGAAGAAAAAGAAGAGAGATGCTGGGCATATGTGTGTGAGTGCACGTAGTGCCGGGAGAAGAGGGTTTGCAGCAAGGCCCTCTCCTCTAAGCGGTGATTTCTCACTTTCTTTCTCTCTGTCTCTATCCAATGTGCATACACACCCTAAAGCAAAAAACAAACAAACAAACAAACAAACAAAAAAGAACAAACACACACACTCACAAACGTAAATTAGATCATTTTCCTCTTCGCAAATCCTCTAATGGGTTTCTACTTCACTCTCAGCAAACAACAGTTCTTGCAATGGCCTACAAGGCCACATGATCTGACCCATGGCTATTTCTGTCACCTTCTCTCCTTTGCTTCCTCACTCACTTCACTTTACCCATATTGGCCTCCTTGCCATTTTTAACAGTATCAAGCACACTTCTGCCTCAGGATGTTTGCACTTGCCGTCTTCTCTGCACAGAATGATCTTCCCCCGTGTTTCTCCATATCACTCTCCTTCATTTCCCTCAGGCTGCTGCTCAGATGACACCTCATTAAGAAATTACTTGGTCACCCTATTAAAATAGCAACACCTTCCTATACTAGCACTCTTTTCCTTCTTGTTATTATTTTTAAAAAATTTGTCAGAAGTTTGTGGACCTGCTGGAGAGAGAAAAAGAGAGAGAGAAAGAAAGAGAGAAAGAGAAGAGTATGGTCATGCTGAAATCCCTTCTCCTCCATTTCTCCACCCTGCTGGGATTTGGGTCATGCACACTCATGTGACCAGCATGTTTTAAGCCACTGGAGCTGGATTCAAACCATGGTCAACTGTGTGGTATCTGGCTCCCTTAACCACCAGGCCATGGGACCTGGCCTATCAGCTTTCTTAATTTGTCTCTATACCACTAGTCACTATTTCACCCTATTAAATTATACATATCTCCCTTTGCTAAAATAAAATTTTTGTTTTTATACATGGAAAGGTAAGGACCAAAGAAATAATTCTTGAACTGCAATATTAAAGAGGAGGGGGAGAAGCTAAATAAACTGAGAAGAGAATGTCCTTCTGGACAAAGGGGAATACACATGCGAAGACTTCCTTCTGTGGGATAAAGTATGGTGAGAATGCAGGACTCAAGAGGATCATCCCCTCATAATTGGCTACCTCTGTTTTTGCTGAAATCATGGCCTCCAGGAGTTCTCAGGCTTCCCTCACCACACTCCTACACAAAGTGACTGAATGCTCATCTCTCTGGTCCCAAGTTCAAAAATTCTAGGGAAGGACTTCAATAAGCCCTCCTGGGTCAGGTGACTAATTAGAGAAGGGGAACAGCATGTCTGGCTCAACAAGGTCATTCCTCAACCATGAACCGATCCCTGCGGCCAGGAAGGTGGAGGTCCATTACAAGATAGTTGCTACCACTTAAAGATCTCTGTTAGAGTGCTGTAAAGGCACACTTCCTCCAAAGAAAATGGAGATGCTACACTGATAAGGTTTCTACTCTATCAGCTTGGTATGTGAGTTTCATTTTTTGGAGTCCAAGGATCGAAAGGTCTCCATTTCCCAACAGAAAGCGTGGAGGTTGACACCATGCTGCTACTTTTGGAGGAAAACTGTCTCGGGAGAGATTTCCTGTATAAGGAAATGGTGAGTAAACTATAAGAAGGGCGACATTTTAGTCGTTTTAAGTTGATTTCTGTTGAGGATAGTAAACACTCTGTACAATTTCCATGGAACAGCTGTTAACACAGAAATTATGTCAGTGGGACCTGAGGAGGTTAACAAGATGGGATGTGTCTTCAGCCGGAGCAATGTGGTTTGATAGAAGATAGAAGTCGGGGGAACCAGCAGTTAGCGTAATGGCTATGTCGCTGGACTCCCACGTAGTCGACCGCGGTTCGCGTCCCAGACCCGGTGGCTTAAAACTCACGCCAGGCGCGTGTGCGTGTGTGCCCAAGATCCCGAGAGGAGAATGGAGGAGAAGGGATTGCGGCATGGCCATCCCCCCTGGGGGGTGATTTCTCGCTTTCTGTCTCTATGTCTCTCTCTGTCTGTCTGGCGAGCGCACGCGTCCTATAGTGAAAACCTCTCCAAAAAAAAAAAAAAAAAAAAGAAGATAGAAGTCGGTGAGAGCAGTAGTCGGGTAATGGATAGTGATTGCAAATTGTACTGGGAGTTGGAATTTTTCACGAAGAGAAGAGAGGGGTGGGGGAGGAAAGAGGAAGCGAGGGAGAAAGCAGGTGATAGGCAATTATCAGGAAAATGTAGGCACCATTTCTTTTCCTTCAAAAATCTCACCATCAATGCAGGTTTGTGCTTAGTATTTTTTGTTTGCTTCCCTAATTACATTTCCTATTATACTCCAATTTTGAGGGGAGACTGATTTCAACAAAATATACTCAGGAGCATCCCAGCATTCTACCCACAAGGCACCACAGGGCAGGAAGGGAGGTGGGCCGGGGCAGTTAGTCCCCCACTTACCGTTGGTTCAACCTAATCCTGTAGGAGGAAATTTAGGGGCACAGTAATAGGGGTAGTAACAGCTTTCTGCTATTGATAGTTCTGGGATCCTGCACCACCCTTCTTGTTTCTCCAAATTCTGCTTACTTTTTAAATAAGTAATTTCTTTATTTTTTTCCTTTATTCATGATAGAACATGTGCGTGGGAGAGAGAGAGAAAAGGATGAGCACCTGTGTGTGCCCAGTGTGTTTCAGTCTGACTGAGAAAGGGATTCAGATCATGATACCTGTGGGAACCAACTTCTCTTGAGCAATGTATTACTGCTGTGCCATGGAGCTGGCCCTATAAAAAATTTCTCTATTAAATGTTTGTGAAAAAAATGTAAAAATTAAAAAATAAATAAATAAATAAATAAATAAAAACAAAAAACAAAAACAAAAACAAAAACAAATTTCTCTATTTATCTATGCTCAGTTTTAGCTTGAACATACCATCTATCTTCTGCTGGAACCCAGACTAAAATAAGGACACAAAATATTCCAGTGGAACAATTTGAAGGAGCCGAAGGAGATAGGGGAGATTGCAGATTGTTTCTGAAGTCTGTGCAGAGACGAAGATAAGTCTGGGGAGACTGAAGTTTGAATATAAAGTGCCCACAGTCACCATGTGCCCTGGCTGATGCTGAGCATCTGCAAACACTCACAGAACAGGCCTCCTGAATGTTAAATGGTCCAAAGCCACGCTGATCCATGCTGATCTCATGGATGGAAAAGTGAATTTGGATACATTTTGGGGAAAGTTACAGACTGATGATGCCCTTCTTACGATATTAAGCTCCAGCCAGTCAAAGGGTCACAGAAAGGTGATGGTAATAATTCACTTTTTCAATCTTCTTGGCATCTCTACTCCGTAACCCTGATATCTTTTCATTGTTACATTTATTTATCACATCTGTATTTCTCACATAATATTTATTTGTAAAACAGGATTAACAAATGGGAAACCACAGCTTCACCTGTGTCAGGAAATAGCTCTAAAGAGGAAGACATCCGTGGAAGATAAATGAGACAGCACTTATGCAGCCAAAGAAACCCAAAATAAACAGAAGACAGAAAAAATAATCTGACATGCCACAGGATTTGGGAAACAATTTTCAGGCCAAATTCACAATGGTGAAAGAACTTTTTGGAGAAAAGCTGACATTCACCTGTGATGGAGAAAGCATGCTGGGTACTCAGGTATCTAATAGTCTTTAAAGCATGGCATCGTCTTTTGAACATGTGTGCACTGATCTTGAAGTTGTATTTGCAAATACCTAATAAATTGAAGTAAAGAACAAATTATCATAAGGTCTTAACTTGGTTCAATACCTAACAAAGGGTTTTGCATATTGAAAATTTAAGTATTAGTTGAATAAAAATTAATCTATTGAAAAATGAACACTATATACCAACATATTAATAAACTAGGACTTTTTGTTTTTTTTTAAGAATTATTTTAACTTTATTTATTTATTTATTTATTTATTTTTCTTTGACCAGAGAAGGACAGAGTGAAAGAGTGAGAGAGAGTGAGAGAAAGAGAGAAGGAAAATGAGAAACCAAGCTGCCAGGTCCAGGACTAGAACCATGGTTAGCTATATGGGAGTCCAGAGCCCTTAACCACCATGCCACCTGCCAGCCCCCAACTTTTGTTCTCAGTGTATTGTTTTGCTTACTTAATTGTTATTTTTATTGGGTTCTGTTAATTGATAATAGTATTTATTAAACATAACAAAGAAATACAATGAGTATCTGTTTACTAAAAGGTGACTGGTGAGATTAAAAAGAAAAATTGCCAGCGGATACAGGTGTGTGTTTGCAGAGAAAGATAGAGAATCAGCAGAATAAAGTGCCCCCCTTAAGGGGAAATAGTCACCCCACAATCCCTTCTCCTCCATTTCTCCATCCTCTGAGAATTTTGGGCATGCGTGTACACATGCCCGGCATGTTTTTCAAGTTGCTGGGGCCTGGACTTGAACTCTATAGTCAGCCATGTGGGGTCTAGCTCCCTTAACAGCTAGACCATGAAACTGGCCCTACAGTTACTTTAAAAGCTACTTTGTGCCATCTGTGGTCATCAGCTAAGAGGAAAATGTAAGATAATGCATTTCAGGAAATACAATAGATTCATATGTAGATTTAGGTGCAACTGGATTTAGATGAAAAACTGGACTCAGAATTTGTATGTACTGTATAATAAAGTCTGCAATTTGATACCTCACACATCTCTATAAACCTCTGACATTGAATTTGTTCTATTCTTATTGTTTTGTTTTGTTTACATTGATACAAGTGTTTCTGAGGAATTAAGGAGCTTTCTTTCACTAATGGTTTATTTGATTTACAGCATTTGGTGCTGCGATATTGCTGGTTAGAATACTTTACTGTCGAAGTCTTTTTAAAAAAAAAAACACAGTTGAATTCCCAAAGGAGACTATGTTCTTTGTTCAGACATATTATTTCAGCCTCCAAAATGTGTTTTCACTAACATAATAGTGTGATAAATGCGAGAAGTGTGTGCACAGCTTAAGACATTTGGAAATGCTTCCACTATGTACTGGTACACTGGGCAGTTTAACTTTCTTTGCAGAGGTATTTCTATTACACACTCTATTGTTCCATGGCTTTCTGAAAAGTAAGCATGAACTCTATGGGAATTCTAGTTTTGAAGTTAAAAGCTGGAATTACAGGGCAGACAACTTTTTATTCTTTCTAGTTAGGGTTTTCAAACTCTATCCCTTCTTATGTACATAGTCATAAGTTTCACTTGTTTTCCTTTGAGTATTTATTTATTTATTAGATTTTTGCTATAGGATGTGTGTACTTACCAGAGAGGAGAGAGATAGAGAGAGGGAAAGTGAGAAATCACCTTGCAGGAGAGACGATCATGCCACAATCTCTAGTTCTCCATTTTCCTCTTGGGATTTTGGCCAAGGTGATTTTCAAGGCACTGGGTCTGAAAATCAAACTATGGTCTGTCATGTGGGAGTTCAATGCCTTAAAGCCCCTGCCACCTGCTAGCCCCATCTTTTTTCTTTTTAAAATGAGACTACTAGAAAATATGGCTAAGGTTTGTGGCTCACATTCTGTTTTGAGTAGACAGAATTGCTCACTGTGGTTACATGAGCTGGATACCACTTGACCAACTGCATGGCTCAAATGCTGGACCTGGTGGCTGGAAAAACACACGGTGTGTGCATGTGTGTCCAAAATCCCATAAAGGAGGGAGATGTAGAGGAGAAGGGATTACAACATGACTATTCCCCATGAGAAGTGCTTTCTCATTTTCTCTTTCTCTGTTTCTCTCTAGCAAGCATATGCACCCTCTGGAAAATTTTTTAAAAATAAATAATTAAATTAAAAAGTTCATAGAAGGGACCAGCAGTTAGCGTAATGGCTATGTCGCTGGACTCCCACGTAGTTGATCGCGGTTCGAGTCCCGGACCCGGTGGCTTAAACTCATGCTGGGCGCGTGTGCGTGCGTGCCCAAGATCCCGAGAGGAGAATGGAGGAGAAGGGATTGCGGCGTGGCCATCCCCCCTGGGGGGGTGATTTCCTGCTTTCTGTCTCTATGTCTCTCTCTGTCTCTCTGGCGAGCGCATGCGCCCTATAGCTAAAACCTCTCCAAAAAATAAAAATAAAAAACAGTTCATAGAAGATGTGTATTATAAAATAACTATGCACAGGTTTCAATTTTCTTTACACCCAAATAAATTCGTGCTGGAGTTCCATGAGATTTCTGAAGTCCCCTCACATTTGCATAATGCTGTAGAAACCCTTTTATCTCTTTCAGCTGGCACCAGCAATGGCCACTTATTGCTTTCATTCTTTTTTTTGAGAGGTTTTAGATATAGGGCGCGTGTGCTTGCCAGAAAGACAGAGAGAGACAGAGAGATAGAAAGCGAGAAATCACCCCCCAGGGGGGATGGCCACGCCACAATCCCTTCTCCTCCATTCTCCTCTTGGGATCTTGGGCACATGCGCCCGGCGTGAGTTTAAGCCACCAGGTCCAGGACTCGAACTGCGGTCAACTACATGGGAGTCAATGACACAGCTATTACGCCAACTGCTGGTTCCCCCTAACCTATTTCATTTGCATGCTTTCTTGTGTCTGTTCATCATTTCCTCCTGGACCTACCCACTCACCCTTCATGCAGCTTCTAGTATCTATGATTACTTCTGCATTGTCAAGTCCTTTAGCTTCTGCTAGCGCGAGGACACTTGGTATATGTTAAACAGCAATGTATAGGTTTGCCTTGCATAGTCTGGCTTGTTGCACTTAGCGTTAGGTCTAGTTTTTCCATTCCATGTCAAATGACAGATATCTTTGTTCTTTATGGCTGAGTAGTATTCCATGGTGTATATGGGCTACATTTTCTTTATCAGTCCATTGGATTTGGGGCACTCAGGTTGATTCCATGTCTTAGCTGTTGTGAATAATGCTGCCGTAAACATGGATGTGCAAATGTCTCTCCAACAGAGAGATTGTATGTCCTTTGGGCATAAACCCCAAAGTGGGATTACTGAGTCAAAGAGGAATTTTGTTTTTAGGTTTTTTAGGAAACGGCATACTGTTTTCCATAGTGACTATACTAACCACTTACCTTCATAACTCCATTTTAAGTGAGGGCTGAGGAAAGTGATGTATTCATATATAAAACACTTTATTATTACTTTAAAAATAGGCACAAACATTCCATGATTAATCTTTTGATGTAGGGCCAGGACATTTTCTTGACACACTGGTCAGGTGATCGGAGCTACGCCCTGTCTGTCTTCCATAAGTAACACATAAAATGTACCTGTTACTATTTATTTCTGCTTCCCATCTCTTAAATGTAGAATGCTCTTAAAACGTAGTACTTTCTGGATTATTGTGGTTTTTTTTTTCCCTGACACTACATAATTTTATCATTTAATTTGTCAGAAGTCATTTTTCTACTTTATCTTTTCAAAGCATTTAACTTAGTTCTCCCAGAAATAACAACTTTTGGGTTTTGCTCTATATTTAATAAGTTTATATTTATTAAATTACTAAAGTCTGATAGCAATTACAATGGTCATAAATGAATTTGGGAATTAACTGATTTAATTTTGTTACGCAGAAAACTCAACTGGCAGGAGTAGTACTGTACAGACCTTCTAAGGAGGAGTCTGTTGTTGAGAACATTTTTAATGCCATGGGCATTAGTCTGTGTGTTCAACAGAAGGAATGGATGGCCTGGTGAATTAATCTGGCAGATCAGTTAATCGAAGGTCATTAAGAGAGGATCTACTATTAAAAATAATGATCTAGTAATAATAGCATTTATCGAATACTTACTATGTGGTAAACATAGATACTGTATATGCAATACCTCACATTTGACTCACTAACATCCCCTAGGCATGTTTTACAACTCGCTTCATTTTGTTCATGAAGATACTAGGGTTTCCAGAGGTTAAGTCATTTAAGGTCACATAACTTTCAGTTTGGAGATAAAATTCAAACCCAGGCGAGTTTTATCCCCAAATCCAGGATCAGCTTTTAGCTTCAAAAGCCTAACCTTGTGGAGAAGGTTCATGTTGTCCCTTACAGGAGATCTCACTTGGCCTGACATTGATCTATGAGACTGGGTCAAGGGCACAGGCTTTGCAAAGCAAGCAATCACCATAACAAATAACTTGCATGTGTGTCTTACATTAGTGAACAACTCTATCAGCCTTTTTAGAATATGATGAAGCATCATGGAATTAATATATTTAATGTCTTAAACCAATGACTAGAAGGGGTGTCTTGAAGCAAATTTTGCTGAGAATATTATTTGTGCTGGAGCCCAAGCTTCAAGGAAACAAATAAATTCTTATCCTCATTTTTGGACACTCTATCCTGGGATCCTAAAACCAGGTATTTATCATGCTGTCTCCTTTGTGGTGCTTTTCCTTGTGTGATGAATGTGGCTTCCTGGCAAGGCTGTTTTACACCAGCCTTAAGGCAGAGTCTTTTTAGCTCAAAGAAAAATAAATTGGCCTAAAAAAAATCCCCAAACCCACACACAACCAACTGCTGTCAACCTTTTAATCCTTTCTTTTCCATCTTCTTCTTGACTGTGATGCCATGCATACTTCAGTCTTTAGCATCCATTGTTCATTTTCAGAAGAGCATCAAGTGACCCACGTGTGCCCTTTGAGTGTCTCTTATATATGCTTTGTCACACCCATATTATATATAATAATTAATCACCCATGGATCAATCACCTGAAATACGTCTCAGGCTGTGTCTGCCGCCACCACAATTTTCCTTACACAAAACCGGGGTGGATAGTTTTGCCTAGGTGTCATTTGGTAATAACATATTTTTTCCAGAAGTTTTCCAGTGAGCTATGAAGCACTTATAGTGATTTACACCTATTTTCTTGTCTTTTCAAGCTAATAATGGCATTGCCTTTCTTTGAAGTATAATTATATCCAACGAAGTTATTCTTTTTATTTGGTGGTTATAGATTTTTTTCTGAGACTTCAATTTTAAGCCTGCTACATTAGAAAATTTTTTTCCTAAGGATAATTTTGATCTGAGTGCTGAAAAAGAATCAAGCTGTGTAGTTTCTCTTTTGCACTGGTAAGAGCAATCAAAAAAGTCCTGTGAAGTTTTTGGTGCATAAAGACGTGCTGCCAACTTTGTTAGAGCCTTGAACTCACTTGGGCTTAGACTGGCTGTGCCGTGTCATTTGAAATTAAAAACTTCTGGCTGCTAGAAAATAAGCAGCTGCCACGAGTAAGTCCAAAGGAAATAGAAATGCTGAAATCTCTCTTCTGAGTGTCTGTGAGATAACATTAAACCTGAGTTTTATTTAATTGAAAAAATGTCTCATGGTTAAATCAGCTTCACAGTTAGAAGACGTTCTATTGTTTTTCCTTAAGAGATCTGCATTTTAGGATCAGAAATCAAGCTGAATATCTAGAGTGGGAATACTGACATGGCTTTACAGTTGGACAAACTCAGATTATTTGCAGAGGGCACTGGAACTTGTCTTGTATGTGCCTTGTAAATAGGTATAGGTTATGAAGTAGGCAGTGGTTCTCAAAGTGTGGACCCCAGACCAGCATTATCTGTAATTTTACATGTCAACTTAACTGGGCCATGGGGTACCCAGACATTTGGTTAAATGTTATTTTGGGTGTGTCTATGAGAGTGTTTCTGGATGAGAATCCTGATTTTAAGCAGTAGACTACTAAGACAGATTTTTATTTTTATTTTAAAATTATTTTCCTTAACTTTATTATTACTATTATTATTTTATTAGAGAGAGACAGAGAAAGAGATAGAGGGAAAGTGAGAAAGCAAACCACCAGATCCAGGGCTTGAAATGCAGTTGGCTATGTTGGAGTTCAGTGCCTTTAACCACTATGTCACCTGCTGGTCCAAGAAAGATTGCCCTTCTAAATGTGGTTAGGCCTCAACCTACCTGCTAGGGGCCTGAATGGGGCAAAGTAGAATAAGGCAAAATGAAATCTCTCTGCCTGATAATCTATGATCTGAGATGCTGGCCTTCTCCTCCCTCAGATTTGGATAGAAACTGACACCTCAGCTCTCCTGGTTCCTAGGCCTTTGCACTGCAGATCTTGTGATTTCTTAGCATCCATAGTCATACTAGCCCTTTCCTTTTACTAACTCTCTTGCTCTTCCTCTCTATATCCTTTGTCTCTCTGTCTCTCTCTATATATTTATGAGGTCTTCAAAATTTTTATGGAGGGGCCAGCAGATGACATAGTGGTTATATTGCTGGACTCCCACTGGCTGACCGTGGTTCAGGTCCTGGACCTGGTGCCTTGAAAATCATGCTGAGTGCATGTGCATGCATGCCCAGGAGCCTGGAAGGAGAATGGAGGACAAGGGATTACAGCATAGCCATGCCCCCTGGGATGTGATTTCTCACTGTCTCTCTCACTGTCACTGTCTCTCTCCAGTGAGCACATGCACCCTAAAGCAAAAGCCTCTGAAAATAACCCAAAAGGTTTACTGAAAACACATAATATGAAAAACTAGGCATACATAGATTTCTTTCTTTTTTTCTTTTGCACCAAAATAAACTTGTACTTTAATTCCATTTTTCCATGAAATTTTGAAGTCCATTTGTACACACACACACACACACACACACACACACACAATTGGTTCTGTTTCTCTGGAGAACCCTAATACAATAATGAAATCAACCACCTTAGAAAGGCAAGTTCCCAAGAGTCCCAATTTTAAACAAAACCTTGGAGAATATAATCCATCAATCTGAATTTTAAACCCTCTAAATAATTCTGTATTCTAATGTTTGAAAACCCCTACTGTGCACAATCATTTCAGTTGAAAGGAAATTTTATCATTTAACTGTATTCTTCAATATATGAAGATGTGAGGTTCAGAGAAATTATGTACACAATCTAAAGTATCAATTATTTCAAGTTGTATGAATTAAAGTCGTGGGGCCAGCCCATGGCCTGGTGGGTAAGGCTGCTAGATCTCACATGACCAACTATTCAGTTTGAGTCCTGAATGTGGAGGCTTATAAAACATGCCAGATGTATATGTGCACATGCCCCAGATCTTGGAAGGTGGGAGAAATGGAGAAGGGATTTCAGCATGACCATCCCCTGTCAGGGTTGTTTTTATTTTTTTTCTCTCTCTCTCTTTCTCTTTCTGGTGAGTACACACACCTTCTGGCAAAAAGTATTGAGTTAATGTAAGTTTACTTACAAATTTGCAATGCATCGTTGTTACCAAGTCTTAGTATTACTGTGTGGCCTCAGGTCTCTCTTTTTAATTGTTTTGCTGTTTCTAATAACTCTAACTATGGGCTGCTTTTTTCTTTTACCTCATGATTTCTGCTTGTTTCTGTCTTTTGTGGACTCATTTCTTTTGTTTACTACCCTTTCTCTTCGAGGGTAGTTTTATCTTGTTTCCCCCCTGCGTTTGCCCATAGCTTGTATCCCATTTGATATATTAATTACTATTTTTTAATTGTGAGAGAGTATATGCACTCTCCAGAGAGACAGATAGGAAAAAAAAAAAAAAAAAAGAAAGAAAGAAAGCAACCTCCAGTAGGTCATGGTCATGCTTCAATATTTTTTTCTCCTTTTTTCCATCCTGTTGGGATTTTATGTACACCAATGTGATTTTTAAGTTGCCTGGGCCGGGACTTGAACTATGGTTAGCCATGTGGGATACAGCTCCCTTAACCACTAGGCTATGGAGCAAGCCCTATAATAATCACTATTTAAGACCCTAAGAGAGAGGATCTGGTATAAAATACAAGGTCCCTAAGAGAATCTGTAATAAAATATCAGATGAGGATCGGGTAATAAAATATTATGTTTCAGGCAGCATGCTAATGGCACACCTTTTCATTTATTCATTCATTTACTTAATAGCTACTTAGCGGAGTTTGTGTCTTCCATTATACTAGACTTTCTCCATGTAGTGAAGAAAAAGATAGTCAAAATATCCAAATATCTATGCTCTTAAATCCTCGTTGGAGGGATGGACAGAAAACAGACAAGGAGTAAATATTATAGATCAACACTATCTTATCTGTGATTCTGAAATTCAAAAAGTTTTTCAAACTGGAGGATATTCACTAACTCACTTGGCAGGAAGACCTAACCTGACTTGAACTCACCTGGCAGCAAAACCTGACCTGAAGCAAGGTGAAGCTATTTGTGGTTTATTTATCTCGCTTAGTAGGAATTCTCTTGCATGGTATTAAAGAAATATTAATGTTTGATCCTGTAGAGCGGTCTCAGACCCCAGTCTGAATATGCTCTAAAGTCTTTGTAAAAATGACTAAAAATGGAATTCTTCTTTTAAAAGATGAATAATTATTTAGGTGTTTATTGATATTTATTTTTTATGCTAGAGAGCATGTGCCAGAGAGAGAAAAAGGAAACCACCCCCACCTCCCATAATGGGGCCTGTCTGTGCTGCAATCCTTTCTCCTCCAGTTCTCTGTTTTCTTAGGATCTTAGGTACACAGGCCCAGGCCTGGCATGTTTTTCAGACCTACTAGGCCAGGACTCAAATGTAGGTAGGCCACGTGGAATCCAGCTTCTCCTGCATAACTGACTGCTGTGCTATAGGGCCAGCCCAAAAACTGAATTCTGAAACGTGACTGGTCCTAAAGGTTTGGGATATGGGATGCAGACCTTTTATTAAAATCAGGGTGTGCTATGTAGAGAAAATGACCAAAGTAAGGGAATGGAGAACTATGGGAAATGCTACATAGATCCTAGATGTGAATGAGCGTTGGGGTTCTTCATAGCATGTATCTAGTTCTAGGAACAGTTATTAGCATATGGGGATAAGGAAATATTGGGTCATTGGGAAAGTCATGATGCATTTCTGCATAGAAAAACAGGAAAAATACGACCTGATTTTTCTGACAATCAATACAATCCCTATGGAAGACAAAGGGAGTTATGCAAAATAAATAAATAAATAAATCTTTCAAAAAGGACTGACATTAATGTAGTCTTCTAATCAATTCCTAAGTAATTCCTTAAATATAATGGCAAATGATATTAAAATTCTAGCCTGACATAGTAGGGCATTACTGCTTTCAAAATGTGTAGCGTGCAGAGAGATGGATTTACACCGAGGAGTATATGCCCTCCTATAATGAGGCCATAAATGTATGTTTAGATAAATGATGACTAAGTGAATTTATTGGTGCCATAGAAGAGAATTTGAGGGAAAATGGAATTTGAATGATCGCTCTGTGTGTGGTCCAACCAAAGCACACTTAATGACCTTTTTCAACATGAAAAACTGGTATATGGAAAATTTCTACAAAACGTTACTGATAGTATCAAGCCTTGCCAACTCCAGATTCTGGTGCCACTGTTTATGTTTGAAATTTTTCTCTTGTTGCACTCCACGTAATATCGTCTTCACCTGTTAAGAAATATTACTACTCAGCTGTTAGGAACATGTTTAGTATCGTAACTGGTGTCTTACTATTGCTTTTCCATATGATTTTATCTTAAGTGTATAACATATTGAAGTACTTAATGTGCACTTCTTTGTCATAAACCCAGAATAAACTTAGTAAATATTAAAGGATGGATATGCATCTTTGTTATATGCTAAATTTAAACTTTCAAGTGATTTCTGCCTTTTTTATCTCTAAAAGTTTAAAATAAGTTACGCTTGGCAAATGATCCTGCGTTGCTATCTGGGAAATCAGTGTTGGGTGAAAAGTTAAGAATCTTGTCCTGATCCCCCTGGGTCCATGATCACATAGTCCCTACTGGGACGCTCAGTTTAATACAGGGCCACCTCTATTTATTTTTACCCCTCCCTTTTGCTCTATATAAACTATATCAGCAGAATTGCCTGATTGTGTTTTCTGAGGTTGTGTTTGGAGACTAGTTTATGCTTCAAAACTTGATATATACTATCGTGCTCTACTCTCTTCTTTCCCAAGTTGTTGCAGAACTGAGTGTTTGTAAGTTTTCTTAATAATTTACAGTTTGTAAACAAGTTGCTCTCCATGAGACACTGTCTCTCTCTTTTTCTCTTTTTAATTTCCAGAGTCATGTATTGCCCACCAAAATACACAGAGGGAGAGGGAGCAAGCACCTGCATAGCCCCCAGAGGACATGGTCTTCTCTGTTTCTTCCTCCTTTCGAGATTTTGGGCACACACACACACACACACACACATACACACACACATATGTCCAGCATGTTTCTGAAGCCACCAGGTCTGAGACTTGAACCAGGTAAGACTGGCCATGTGAGATTCAGTTCCCTTCACCACCAACCCACAGGCTAGCCTGAGACAGGTCTTATTTTGTATTGTCAGTTAAAAAATATAATCCCAGATGAACTGCAACAATCTGGCTGTGCTCTGACACATAGAATAGAATGAAAGGTTTCTAAATTTGGAACTATGGTGTTATTTTTGCAATCCTGTCATAGATCTCCTTTTTATTTATTTTTTTTTAGTCTGAGCTGTTGTTGTTGGCACTTTGTTGGCATTTTGCTGGGCTACTCTGGACCTTAGCTTTTCATATTTTGTCCTACAAATTGAAGGTTGGTTGTGTGAGTAATAGGCAGAAACCGGCCTATCTAATAGTGAGTTGGTAGGTCAGTGTGAAATGGTTCAAGATAGCTGACAACTGATTACTCCATCGGAATTTTCAAAGTAAAATATTCATTATTTTATACTTTGAGATTTTATACTTTTTCAAAGTAAAATATTCATTATTTTATACTTTATTAACCCTATTATTAACAATATTCTTATTACATTTACAGACTTTAGAAAAGGTCAGAGTGGATTTGTTTTCAAGTACTGAGCTAGTACTATTAAGTACTAGCTTCAAGGAGAGTTAACATATATTAAGTTTTCTGAGAAAAAGAAAAGAAAAGCATCACATCTTGGTATTTGTTTTATAGGGTTGACATAAATATGTTAGAAGTGATTTTCTTCTCTTTCTTTTTTCTTTTGCTTGTTTTGTTGTTGTTATTTTTGTTTTTAACTTATGTGGTTCGAAGCTGGGTTTTATTGTTGATTATAGATCTTCCTTGTGGACCTTCAGCTTATGAGATTAGGAGAATAATTATGTTTATATTTTTAAAAAATATTTATTTACTTTTATTTATCATTATGATTATTTTTTAGTTTGCTACAGGGCACGTATGCTCACCAGAGAGAGACATGGGGGGGGGGGGAGTGAGAAAGCAAGCTGCCAGGTCTGGGACTCCAACCATGGATGGCCATGTGGAAGTCCAGCACCTTAGCCACCCTGCCACTTGCTGGCCCCAAAAGCTATGATTTACACACCACAGGACTAAAAGGAAAAAAAAAAAACAAAAGGGAAAAAACTATTAAAAACAGCCCCTCTTCCTATCTCCTATTCTCAAGCTTCGCTCTCTTTCCCCTAATATTCTTGCTCATGAACCAGTATAGAATTGACACTGATAACAGATTGTCTTTGTCACCAGGTGTCAGCTTCCTTTCCTTCCATTCCAGTTTCCCCCAGTGTCTCTGTCCATGCTCAGTGCTTTCTCTCACTTTTCCTATCAGATTATTAAACTGGTTGGGTCCTGTTTTGTGGTCTCTTTGAAAGACAACTCATAGCTACAGCCAAAAACAAAGGAGGAAATCTCACTCTCTTTGACTTAGCACCTTATTGCTAAGGGAGTTACACTGTATCATGAAAAACTGGTTGGTTACCAGATTTCCAAGACCTCACTCATGGATATACCCCATGAAATAACAGAGAAGGCAAGAATCCAAAAAAGCCATGCTAAACTTCCCAAAGGGAGTTACATTTTCAAGACAGTAAACTTTTACATGTATTTATGTGTGCACTTTTTAAATGTTAAAACTGGTGTCTGACTATAGAGAGTCAAGTGGTCAAAACCACATGTAAAAATGTAGAAAATATGGGATCAGTAGTTGGTGTAATGGCTATGTTGCCGGACTCCCATGTAGTTGACTGTGGTTTGAGTCCCGGACCTGGTGGCTTAAATTCACGCCAGGCGTGTGTACATGTGTGCCTAGGATCCTGAGAGAATGGAGAAGGGATTGCAGCGTGGCCACCCCTCTGGGGGGTGATTTCTCGCTTTCTGTCTCTCCATCTCTCTCTTTCTGGTGAGTGCATGCTCCCTATAGAAAAAATCTCTCCAAAAAAATAACAAAATGTAGAAAATAATTATTTTTGAAAAATTGCCATTTAAGTACTCACACTTGGTTGGTGTGGTAATAATGTATATGGTAGGTATATATATATATATATATATATATATATATATATATATATATATAGTCTTACCTTTAAATTTTTTTGAAGTTACTTTTAAATTTTTAAAAGTTACTTACTTTTAAAATTTTTAAATTGTCTTACTTTCAAAAAATTTTTTATTCCAACTTCTTCCTTCCATCTGGGATTTTCAAATTGACAAAAGCTTTCTTAATTGCACCTCTACCTAATGTAGGTAACTTAGAAATTAAAAGTTCTGATTCATCTGATACTTTTTTTAAAAAACAAATTATTTATTTAATTTTATTTATTATTATTATTATTTAAAATTTGCTTTAGGGTACATGTTTGAGAGAGAGAAAGACAGAGAGAGAGAAAGAGAAAGTGAGAAAGCAAGTCACCAAATCTGGGACTCAAACCATGGTCAGTCATCTGGGAGTTCAGTTCCTTAACCACTATGCCACTTGTTGGCCCCAATCCATCTGGTATCTTAATAACAGAACCAAGTTACCTACATAAATGTATAATATTATTTTTCATAAGTATTGCTCTCTTAGGAAAACCTATTGACAGTGATAAACTGCCCACATTTTACTCTTATAATGGATAATATAATAAGAAAGACTTCAGGAAATTAAGTTCTTAATAAATGTAAAATATTTCTTTGGAGGAGTCTAATTATTGACAAATTATAAGGGTCTTCAAATACTGCACATAGAGACCATAGCTCCACTGAACTTGCCTAATGACCTTGTAAACCGAAGAAGCGGAAGTTGAGTGGTTTATCAATGTCAACCACCCCTGGCTAGATGAAATTTGAGTTTCACAAGTGGTCCTGATTGTATGCATGTTTTTCATTATAATCATTTGCTTTTAAAAAGACATATCTGTATGTTAACTGTATATATGAAATAGAATTGTCTTCCAGAAAGAGAAAGCTGAATACGGAAGTGTAGGCTAGGGAACAACTTGAGAGGCAGACCCAGGATAGTAGAGGACATAAAAGGTAGAGATAATCTCCAGACAGTAAGGGGCATTTGGGATTCTTATTGTTGACTGTCTCCTCTCCAACCAGTTTGTAGTATTTTTTGGTTGACTGGGTAATAAAGTGAGGGTTTCATAATTTAAACCATGGATAGAAAATCGATGGCCTTTCAAATATGGGGTAAATTTCAGTTCATCTTTGTCTTTAAAAAGGTTAACTGATTAAAAGCAGTGAATAAAAAGAGTGAATAGGTTTGTAATGGAAATGTATACTTTAGAATCAAACTAAAAAACTTGTAGCCATCTAGGTGACCCTCTCCAGGTAATCACTGCACTGCTTATGAGAATTCCTTAGTTCTCTCTCTCTCTCTCTCTTTGTTTCTTTCTTTTTTTCTTAGAGGTTTTTGCCATAAAGGGCATGTGCTCAGTGGGAAAAGTGCCAGTGAGAGAAAGTGAGAAATCGCCTCCCGAGAGGACGGCCACGTTGCAATCCCTTCTGCTCCATTCTCCTCCTGGGATCTTGGGCACGCACGCACACGCGTCCAGCATGATTTTCAGGTCACTGGGGCCAGGACTCCAACTGTAGTTGGTCATGTGGGAGTTAAGCAACATCTGGACTCCCATCTGCTGGCCATCTGATGGCCCTTTCTTTAGTTTTCTCACCCTGTTGGATTATATACTGGGAACTCTGCACTTGCGTTCTTCTTCCTTCTGAAAGCAGCAAACAAAAACATAACTTTGGTAACTTTGATATTTGCTTGGATCCATTTAGTGCATTAATTTAGATTATTCCTCACATTCGAAATTTCAGTTTAGATCTACTGGGCTTCTTTCCATCACTCAATTAGACCCACAGTTCTGAGAGCCACAGGTGCCACAGCTGAGAGAAGCAAATGGCGGGGTTGGGGATGGGCGCCTAGTGGCCGAAAAGAGTTCAGAAATGGGCTAGTTGGAAGTTATTTGGCTCTCAGGTCAAAGTAAAGTTGGGGAAGTGAATTCTAACTTCTATTTCCCTGAACCTTCTCTCTCTCTCTCTAGTTGTTACCCCACCCTGGAAGAGGGTCAATTATAAGAGACGAACTGTGGGACCAGCAGTTAGCATAATGGTTATGTTGCTGGATTTCCAAGTAGTCGACCGCGGTTCGTGTCTGGGACCTGGTGGCTTAAAACTCATGCCGGGCACGTGTGTATGTGTGTCCAAGATCCCGAGAGGAGAATGGAGGAGAAGGGATTGGCCATCCTCCTGGGGGGTGATTTCTCGTTTTCTGTCTCTCTGTCTCTGTCTGGCGAGCGCACGTGCCCTATAGCAGAAACCTCTCCAAAAAATAATTAAATAAATAAAAAAATAAGAGACCAACTACAAACAGAGGCAAGATAAATACAGTCCAGGGTCAGCCCAGGCATAGGAAACAGTGGAAAATCCCCTAGGACTAGATGAGAGCTGTGGGTAATTAAGAAGGGGAGTAGTCAGTGTGTCCAAGGCAATACTGGGTCCTTCAGCTATTTCTTTAGGAAACTGAGACAAGAAAGAGAACAGGACCTAATTTCAAAGAGCTGCAGCTCTGTTCATCCTGTGGTAGCCACTGGACATTTGGATGGAAAGAGGAAGAATGTGGCTTCCCGGAACAGCAGGGAGAACGTGCTATTTCCGGTTCTGACCCACAGGGAGTACTTCTTTCCTGTCTCACTGCAACCTCAGAGAACTATAGAGCATCACTAGTGCACTGCCTTCTGTGAGCTCGATGCCAAGATGCTGATTTTTATTAAAGCAATTACACTAAGTAAATCTTCTCAGATGTCCCCAAACACCAGAATACTTTCTAAGGTAATAAGATGTCACTGAGAGAAAGGTTTTGGACCCTTTATAAGTTAAGTTGCATCCACCAAGGGTTATGGCCCCTGAGCAGCACTGGACTGAGTGCTGACTTCAACTATAAATCAATTACAAATCATATAATCCATGATTGCTACACCTCAATTCCTGCACCTCCCAAGATCATCATCCTTGAGGTTCTTTAAAAGACAGATTTCGGAATGGCAGGAGAGAGTCCAAGCAATTAGTCAGCCTCCTCACTCTACTCCTCTTAATCATAACCAGAATTAGCATGAATTTATTCATTCTCCAAACCTTTTATTTTTTTATTTTTTTCCAGAGGGAGAAAGAGAGAAGAATAGGAAGACCACTTCCCATGGGAATGGTCACACGGCAATACCTTCTCTTCCCTCTCCCTCCTTTTGGAATTGGCCACATGCACACATGTGCCCAGCATATTTTCAAGCTGTTGGGTCCAGGACTCAAACCTTGTGGTCAAGCAAGTGGGATCTGGCTGCTGTAACTGCCAGGCCATGAAGCTGGTCCCCGAATCTTTATTGACAGTACATTATGTACCAGGTCTGCTCCCATGGAGATCACAGTGAAGTGAACAAGCCAAATAACCAGATTGGTGGGATCAGCAGGTGGCATGGTGATTAAGGTGCTGGACACTCCCACATGGCTGACCACGGTTTGAGTCCCAGACTTGGTGGCTTCCTTTCTCACTTTCTCTCTCTCTCTTTCCTCCTCTGTGTCTCTCTCTGGCCAAATTAAAATAAGTGAGTGAATAAATAAAATTAAATAAATAATTATTTAAAAATAATAACCAGATTGGTAATGAAGATATAAAGCCTCTGACATACCGTGGCAGGCACAGGATAGGACAGGGCTCTGGAGTCAGGCCGCACTTGAACTCTAGCACATACACACTGGCTGTGTGACCATGGGCCAGTTATTTAACATCTTTGTGCCAGTTTTGTCATTGGAAGAGTATGACTAAAAATAGCTCCTAACTTATAAGTTTATCTTGAGACCTAACTGAGGTGATATGAGAAAAATATTTAGAACAATATCTGGCACTAAAGAAGTGCTCAATAAATATCAGTCAGTATATTAGCCTAAAAGAAGGACAGGGTGGGGGCTGGCAGGTGGTGTGGTGTTTAAGGGTGCTGAACTCCCACATGGACAACCACGGTTCAAGCCCCAGGCCTGGTGGCTTGCTTTCTTGCTTTCTCTCTTTCTCTATATCTCTCTCAACCTGTCCTTGTCTGGTCAAATTGAAAGAAAAAGAAAGGAAGAGAGAGAGAAAGAGAAAGAGAGAAAAAGAAAGAAGGAAGGAAAGAAAGAAAGAAAGAAAGAAAGAAAGTTAAAAAAATAAATTTTTGTTTTTTAAAAAAAGGACAGGGTGGAATGAAGCATAGCACAGAGGTAGCTGATCATTGCTAGTACATTGGAACATATCAGAGATTGACAGCGGAGTCCAGTTTGATTGGTCATGGCATCTGTCCAGATTGGTCACTGTGCATCCACTTTTATTGGTGACTACCCTGTGTGGCTTACTAATATGTTTTTTATATCAGTGCAGAGTTCAAGACCGTGGTCTTGAAATATTTGGGTGCCTCAGAATAAGTGAAATGGTTACTAAAAAGGCAGTTTCTTGGGCCCCGACCACAGAAATCATGATACAGTTACTATAAAACGGGCCTCCAAATATTTTAAACCAGCACTGCAGGTCTGCTCCCTGAGAAGCTCTGACTTAGAGGGTCAGGGAAGGTCACCTGGAAGAAATAACATTTAAAACAGGACCTGAAATTCTAGTAGCTTTATGCAGGGAGGTGAGGAGAGGAGGATGGAGTCAGAGAAGATTCTCCTCAGAGAGAAAAGTGTGGGCAAAGACACAGAAGTTGTACGTAGAGGGAAAATTCAGAATGGCTGGGGTATTGAGTACAGAGTAGGAGGCCGTAAGAGGTGGAAAAGGCCCAGAGGATAAAGGCATTGTAAGCCATAATGTGTTGAAGAAAGTCTTATTTATTCATTTATTTTATGAGACAGGCAGGTGGGGAGTCCCTGACAGGGTCTTGTCCTGCTGCTCTCCTCTCTGCCCCTAACTTCCAGGCCTCTGGGATCATGGTGTGCCTGGAATGTTCAAATCCACCCGGGATCCGAACCCTGACCTTCCTTATGGCTCCAGTGTTACACAGTGGAACCTATCAGCTGCACCACTGCAGCTAGCTGGCCAGCCATGGTGCTTTATTTTACCACCAGGATAATGAATGAGCAGTCACAGAATAGGCCAGGAGATCTCTGGTTTTGTGCAAAGGGAAGAAGGGCAAGCAAGCCAGAGGTGGCGGGCTGGCCATAGCAGCTCCTGGTGAGAGGGCTTAGCGTGGCAGCCTGTCATCGATCCTTGCACTTTTCCTCTCTCTCACACCTGACGTGTGGTCCTCTTTTGATCTAGTCAGCCTCTCAGGCCTGTGGTCTTGCTTTGTTGCTACCGTGGCCCCCTTGCTCCAGCCTGTAATACGACAGGCACAGAAGTGATGCTCTGGTCTCAGTGCCTGGTCATCCTGGTCCCCGGGGAGGAGGAGGAAGCAGGTGGGAGTGACCAGAGTGCAAGTAGGGGAGGGCAAGGCCCTGCTTGTCCTGTTTATCTCTCTGTGGCTACAGAGGTAGCAACACAGTATAGCAACAGTGTCTGAGGCATAGCACAGAGTAAGTGCTCCGTCACGGTTTGCCCAAAAATGAGCACTGTATCTCCAACTGTGGACCTGCTTGTAAACATCAAGGGCAGTGCTAACTTTTACAGGTAATATGGAATGGGCTGTCATGACCCACCCAGCCATTGACAGTTACGGAACATCGGGAAAAAGAGGCATGCCCCAGCAGAGTCTTGGCCCCGCAGTCCACCCATAGCTTCAGCCAGCCCTGGATCATGGCACACATGTGCCCAGTGTGTGCAAGGAGCTTTCAGGATGCAAACCCAGACCTTGCCATGTTGGCCAGCCTTGCAGAGTGTTGCATTACCCATTCTGCCACCGTCTAACCCCAGGGAGTCATTTTTATTCACCTCTTAAATCATACTTTTCTCTCTTGTTTCCACCTTATTCTTTGTGCATTTCACAACAGGGAGATGGAATTGGACATTATTTGTCATTGTTAGTCAACTTCAAAATACTGTATTTTAGCTGCACAAGTTATCCTGTTGCAGTAGCCGGCTTATTAGGAGTTCCTTTGCCAAAGCAGAGAAAGTACAAGCCCTAGACAAGTGTTTCCCACTAAACTAAACTCACTTCTTAAACCCATTCAGAGTCGTTTTCCACGATGGGATTGAAAAAGAAAAACAGACACCATCCGCGCTAGCACTTATTAGGGGACCTTTCAGATCGCGCCACCTTTTGCCAGCGCTTAGGTGCAGGATCTCGGGAGAGCACGAAATAGTGAAGGGGGCTTATAAAGCTTCCAAAATGGTCATAATTTTATAAGGGCCATGTTTTAAAACTCTGAGATTAGTCCCCAGAAAACAATTTATTCAATTATTAAAGCAAAATTATAGATAATGCTCTTTTTCCCACCAGTTGGCTGGCTGTGTATCAAAACAGAGTTGTGCCCACTGATAACGGATTCAGAAGGAACTTGCCAGTAAAACGCAAACTGTGTGTTTAATTGTTACTGCAAGAAAAGTATAACTTACTGGTAAACTGTGCAGAATTTAAAACAAAGTACCCTTTTTACTTTTGTAGGAATGTGGATGCTAACCAAATGTGTCCGCATGGTTTCAATTAAGCACAGGAATGTTAAATGTAAAGCTAAATTGATGAAAATAACCAAACTTTCTGACAAACCAATAAATTGGAGTCTAGAACTCATTGCCCATACTGTATGGCAGCCAGAGAAACATTGCTAGATCATCAATTTTTACCTAATTTTTTGAGTTAGTTTATATTTGAGAAGAAAAAAAGGAATGCTAGGAAAGTCATTTAAATTCTTCCCAACTATAAACAGAATATGTACATTAGAAGTAGACCTTATTCTTCACTGTATGCAATTGAACTGATTGTTTATTCTTTTAGCAATTTCCTCACTGAAATTTTGGAAACTTAAGACAAAGTTTTCAGGGAACTCTCATGTTGACATTTTGGCAAATGATCTGGCAAAATGCGCATCACTAATCTTTTTCTAAGCTCCTTGGAAATACTCCATGGCAATTCTTATTTCTTTACATTTTATTTTTAAAAATTTATTTATTTAATTTTACTAATTATTGTTATTTTTTAATTTGTACATGCCCTCATCAAGAGACACGCACACACACACAGAAAGAGAGAGAGAGAGAGAGAGGGAAAGTGAGAAAGAAAGCTGCCACATCTGGGATTTGAACCATGGTTCACCACGTGGGGGTCCAGTGTCTTAAACCATCATTCCACCCGCTGGCCCCATTTTAATTTGTCTTCTTTAGATTTTTGTTTCTGTCATGTTGAGATTACTAAATACTCTAAAAATTATGAGTTTGGAGAAAAACACTTAACATTTTTCTCAGAACACAATGGGTAAAATTACTAGTCAGAAATTACTAAAATTATTAGTCAGACATTTGGCTTTGTGCATTTCTGCTTATGTCAGAAATTTCCATTTCTAACATAAAAGTTTATCTCTGAATAGGTCTTTTTATTTCATGGAAAATGACAAAAATAAACTTTTTAAGCCAAAAAAGGGGAAGCTGAGTCGATCGTAGTTACCATTATAACCTTCACGTGATGTGAAATGGGTATTCCCCAGCCCCTCCCCACTGAAAGGTCACCCAGGAACCCAGCCTCCCACATGGTGGTGCCACTGTCCTATAGGTTCAAGTTCTCCTGTGATCCTCCTGCTTAAAATGTAGAAGTGCTGGGGCCAGTAGGTGGCATAAGTAGCTAAGATGCTGGATTACCACATGGCTGACCGTGGTTTGAGTCCCAGACCCAGCAGCTTGAAATTCATGCTGAGCTCACGCATGTGTATCATGCCCACAATCCCAGGAGGAGAATGGAAGAGAAGGGATTGTGATATGACCATACCCCCAGGGGATATTTCTCACTCTGCTTCTCTCTGTCTCTCTTGAGTGAGCACACATGCCCTATGGCAAAAAAAAACCCCAAAAAACAAAACAAAACAAAACAAAGAAAAAAGAAAAAAGTAGAACTGCTGCCAAAAATGAGGTAAACACATTCAATTTTCATGGCCCATCTCAAGCTGACTGCACCAGTGGGACCCCATTTTCCTAATGTGGTTAACCTAGGGCCTATTTCAAAACTTTCAAAACCTATTAATGCTATATATTTTTTTCTAACAAAACTAAAAGCCAGTTAGAGTTAAAAAAATTTTATAATACATTATTTTTTGCATGAGAGAGAGACAGAGACAGAGACAGAGACAGAGAAAGAGAGGGAGAAAGACAGTCAAGTCCTGTAAGGTTCCCACACAGTGGTCAACCCCAGCCCCAGCCAGCTGGGACCCAGGTACATGTACAGCATGTATAGGGAGACTCTTGGATGTGAACCCAGGATTTTCCCATATAGGTTCCGCATCATAGACCCTGGTGTTACCACTGCACCATGCTTCCTAGATGGTCCCACGTGGCACCCAGCCATCTTAACCACCATACTCCAATGGGGCTTTGATATCATGATCCATCCCTAACCTTGATCGGCCCCATAGTGTAGGCACTCACCCAATGTGCTCAGGGGGGTCTCTGGATTCAAACCTCTGTTAGCAGAAAGTTGTGTTTTACCACTATGCCACGGTCTGGCCCCAATCAATCAAGTAATTAAAGCATCTTATTGTTCAAGATTTGTTATCCACACACTGAATTACTTTAACCTCTTAGATACTTATTCAGATCACTGATAAAAGTGTTGAACATTTAAGTTTTGTGATAAGTTACTGTGTATCTACCTCCAAGTTCAGTTGGTCTATAAATATTTGTTGTAGATCCAGGCCCTTTGCTCAGCCTCAGAATGCAAAGATAAAGAATATTACGTGGTCCTTACCCTCTGATAGCTTTCAATAAAGATGATAGTAATACATTAACTGAAAAATATCTTTTCAACTGTCTATAAATATATTTAACATTGGATTCTCCAGATCACGTTCTTCTTTCTTTCAGTTTATTAAGTTCCTACTATATGTCAGGTAATAGAGTAGGTCTTAGAAAAAGATCATGTCTGTAATCTTTATTGCATCTGCAGATTTATCCTGAAAGATTTTATCAAGAGTCTTGCAATCATCCAAGTCCACCATACTTACCAGTTTAGGATCATTTCAGCCATGGACAGACAGGCATGGCTTACAGGGAGCAAGCTGAACTCTTAAGTTCAGGAAGATGATGGCAACTTTCTGGTACCCCCGATTCTTAGACAGTCCTCTGACTTTTACTGTCCTCCCTGCTGGGGCTTGATCATGAGTTTCTTTCTTCTCTTTCTCCCTTCTTTTTCTTTCTTTTCTTCTTCTTCTTCTTCTTCTTCTTCTTCTTCTTCTTCTTCTTCTTCTTCTTCTTCTTCTTCTTCTTCTTCTTCTTCTCTCTCTCTCTCTCTCTCTCTCTTTCTTTTCTTCTTTCTCCTTCCTTCCTTCCTTCCTTCCTTCCTTCCTTCCTTCCTTCCTTCCTTCTTTCTTTTTCTTTCTCTCTCTCTCTCCTTCCTTCCTTCCTTCCTTCCTTCCTTCCTTCCTTCCTTCCTTCCTTCTTTTTCTTTCTCTCTCTCTCTCCTTCCTTCCTTCCTTCCTTCCTTCCTTCCTTCCTTCCTTCCTTCCTTCCTTCTTTCTTTTTCTTTCTCTCTCTCTCTCTCCTTCCTTCCTTCCTTCCTTCCTTCCTTCCTTCCTTCCTTCCTTCCTTCTTTCTTTCTTTCTTTCTCTCTCTCTCTCTCTTTCTTTCTTTCTAGGTTTTTGTCTTAGGGCTCGTGAGCTCACTAGAGAGAGAGAGACATACACAATGTGAAGGAAAGTGCGAGATCACTCCTGGGGAGGATGGCCATACTGCAGTTCTTTCTCTTCCCTTCTCCTTGTGGGATCTAGGGCATGCACACACATGAGCCAGGTGTGAGTTTCAAGCCACGTGGTCCAGGACTCAAACCTCAGTCGACTATATGGGAGTCCAGTGACGTAACTGCTATACCATCTGCTGGCCCCGATCATGAGTTTGTAATGACTTCTTTGTATTTGTATTTTTTCATCCATCTTTTCTTTAGTTTTTCACAATTTCCTGCCCTCCAGCTTTATCCAGTACTGCTCAGCTTTCACACCAGGGTTCAGCCTTTGCTCAGTTCATTGTCCACTCCAACAATAGCACTTTCAAAATACATATGAGATATCTTGTAAGTGTGTTGAGATTGATATTTATAAATCGTTATTCATTCTCTCTCTCATTGCATACATTTGCTCTAAATATACCTCAAAAACATCTCTAGCTGAAAGGTATGATGACACATGTAATGGAGTAAGAAATATGACTGAAGGTCTGATCAACACCAGAGTATTGTGAGGATGATGGGTAGTATATTTCAAAGTGGGGTGTCAGGAAATTCCATCTTTACCACCCTGCACCAGAGAAGTTCCACTTCATCTGCTTTACCCCTCAAGGCCTACCTAGAGTATGTAGGAAACTTCTAATCATCGAGTGCAGTCTAGAGGATTTCCCATGTGATGGACGGCCAACCACATTATAATCCTTTCATTATAATTCTGCGTTGTCATTATGGTAAAGAAGCAGTAACAATCCAGATTCAACACTCATTTATTATTGAGGGCCCCTTAATGTAGACGTAGGCTCTTCCTTCCTTTCTTTTTATTTTTTAAGAATTATTTAATTTTATTTTATTTATTCATTCATTTATTTTTTAGTTTGACCAGAGGGAGACAGAGAGAGATAGAGAAAGTGAGAAAGCAAACCACCAGGTCCAGGACTTGAACCGTGGTCAGCCATGTGGGACTGTCCAGCACCTTAGCCACCATGCCACCTGCTGGTCCCCAGGCATAGGCTCTTTCTTAATAAACTATTATTGTTATTTTATTTTTAACAGTCGAGGGCATGTGTGCTTGCTAAAGAGAGTAAAGAGAGGGAGAAAACTCCCCTCCAATGGAGCAAGGTCTGGGTACCCCAGTACGTGCGCTCAGCATGTTTTTCAAACTGCCAGGGCCAGGGTGCAAACCATGACTGGCCATGTGGGATCCAGTACTCTTAACCACTAGGCCATGAGACCAGCCCAATTGTACTTTAATTTAATAAATATATATTTTGAGAGCTTACTATGTGCCAGCTTATGTGTATTATATTAAGATTTGATATTTGGATGAAAAGGGGGAAATCCATTAAATACAAAACATGAACTAAAAGCCTCTCAGAAAGTTATTTGTTTATTTTACCAGAATAATTGTGGGGAAATTTCCTATATTCCATAATCTATAGATATTGAACAAAAACAAAACAAAATTAAAAACTGTTGACATTTTTGTCTGATTTTTCAAGCACAAAGCAGAATAAAGCACAAATCACTTATGGGGAAAAACAAACATTTTTCTTCTTTACTATTTCTATCTTGTTTCTTTTCTTTTTTTTTCTTTTGATTTTTTTTTCTATAGGGTTCATGCAATTACCAGAAAAAACAGAAAGAGAGAGAGAGGGAGAGAGAGTGAGAAATCACTCCCCATAGGGTATTGCCATACTGGAATCCCTTTTCCTCTTTTCTCTCAGGATTTTGGGCATGCATGCACATGTGTGGTCTTCAAGCTGCAGGGCCAGGGTTTGAACTGCAGAGTTGGCTGTAAGGAGCCAGCTTCCTTAACCTCCATGCCACCTGCTGGCCCTTATTTTTGACTCTTTTTTGTTTGAGATGCACAAGAATGCCTGGTTAGTGTAAGTTTGAAGTATATGCACTACTACTATGTTTTTCATGAATTTCAATGTACATCCTCAAAAATCAAACTAAATGTATTGGATGAATCCAAGTCATGTAAGAGTGACTCACATACTTTTGGTTACCAGACTTATACAACCTACTTGCTGATGAATTTTTAAAATCTTCTTTCAGAAGTGCCAAATTTTCAGTATTGGCTAGGTTCTATTAAATTTTCGAAGTTCCTTGAATAAGGTCAAGTATTTTTAATGCATTCTCCTACAATTCTTATAAGAATAAATGCATGTACATATATCTACATAAAATCTCCATGTGAATGCTTACCTAAATATAGGGTATAAAGTTAGATTTAATATGTAAAGATAATAAAGCGATACCAAATATGTATTAGAGACTCAAAATAATATTATCCATTGGGCCGGCAGGTTGTATGGTAGTTAAGGCACTGGATTCCCCATGGTTGACTCTGGTTCAAGTCTTGAACCTGGGGCTTGCCCACCACACTGGGCATGGGTGCAAGTATGCCCAAAATCTTGAGAGAAGAATGGAGGATAGGGATTGTGGTGGGGCCATCACCCCCATGGGAATGATTTCTCACTTCCCCTCTCTCTCTGTCTCTCTCTGGTGAATACATGTACCCTATTGCAAAAATCTAAAACAAACTACCCCCCCCCAAAAAAAAAAAAGGGATAATATTCCCCATTAATTAGAAGCATCAGAGAAATAATATTTGAAAATAATACAAGGTTAAGAAAATGAGAAGAGGGCTTTAAAATGGAATGACCATCTCTGAGATTTAGTGAGAAACCAACAGCATCCTTGGGACAGTCTTTTAGAAAATGCTTTTGCACATGGTGACTTATTTTTCCTTGGGGCTATAACAAAGAACGTTTTGTTAATAGAGCAATTTATGTCAAAACCCCTTCTGAGCCCAAGAAAACCTGGACTTTTGCTTCCAGGTTATATTTCTCTCATCTTTCCAAGGCCAAGTTTGAAAAAAAAAAATAAAGCTCTAAAAGCAAGATTCAATAAATACATGAGCTTGCTAGGAATATTTAGACACTTGGTCTTGTGACTGTGGCAAATCATTCACTTGAGCACAACCCAAAGGGCTTTTATTTCCCGTTATGGGAAATACAATCTGGGTGAGATGGAGAGTGTTCTTTAAAGGGTGATGTTTGTGGGTCACTTCAAAGTTACGCATGCTTACCTAGGGCTCTCTCCTTGAGGAAACTTTGTTAGCATCAGCATCCATGTTTCCGTTTTTAGTTTAGAATGTGCATTTCTCCTCCCCACTCACCCCTCCCTTCCTGGGTTTCTGGTAGCTTTGCAGATTCAAACTGCCTCTCACAGGACACAGAGTAGAGGCCAGAGACGTGATGCAAACAACCAGCCATGATTTAGAACAACCGAGGCCCCGTGGATGTATTTTTTCTACTTTACCAGCAGTTTGATAACCAAGAACTGTAAACTTTGACTAGTGAGTCCAAGTCCCTGTAGACTGTTCTGTTCGCAATTCAACTCTTACAATATTTTATAGGGAGCAGCACAGGCTCTTGCCCTGTTTTTTTGTTTTTAAGTAATTTCTGGTTCTTTAGATACATTGAAACCTGATATTTTCCAAATGTTGAGAAACAATGATGGAAGAGAAGACTAAGTTGACAGGTTCCTTACGTATACATTTCTTTGTTAGGATTGCTTTTCCTATTTATTATTTATGAAAGCAAATAATAAGCTCAAATAAGTTACTTAAATGTACATATTCATCACATAAAACCCAATTAAGGACTCTGCATCCTTTTGGTTTTAAAATGCCTTTTTTTTTTTTTTGGCTATAGGGCATGAGAGCACATCAGAGAAGAGAGAAACAGAGACAGTGAAAAGGAAAGTGAAAAATCACCCACAAGGGGGATGGCCATGGGCCAATCCCTTCTCTCCCATGCTTTTTCTTGGATTTTGGTCACACATGCACATGCACCTGGTGTGATTTTCAAGCCACTAGGTCCGGGACTCAAACCTCGGTTGACTATGTCAGAGTCCAGCACCTTAACCACTTTGCCACCGGTTGGCCCCAGAAGATTTCTTTTCTTATGTTTATTTATTTATTTTTGAGAGAGATTTTTTTTTCTTTAAGAGAGATTTTTGCTATAGGGTATGTATGTTTACCAGAGCGACAGAGAGAGATGGAGACAGAAAGCGTGAAATTACGCCTCAGGGGGGAAAGGCCACACTGCAATGTCTTCTCACTCATTCTCCTCTCAGGATTTTGGGCACACACGCACACACACCCTGTGTGTTTTAAGCCATCAGGTCCAGGACTTAAACCACAGTTGACTACTTGGGAATCCAGCAACATAAGCATTACACCTTCTGCTGGTCCCTCTATTCTGATTTTTAAAATTTTACATTTACTGAGAATTGGTCAAGTACTTTGCACTCTAAGTGCTGGAGAACAAACCACAGTTTCTGTGGTCAAGAAGTTTCTGATTTAGCATAGCATACGCTCATAAATGCATGCTATGATATGCTCTATTATGTTTATTGGAATCTTAAGCCTTGCAACCAGAAACAGACAGTGACTTTCAAAGTATGTTGTTAGTAGAACTACAGCTTAAACCAGAGTGTACTAATAAGCAACACTGCAAGAAAGTGTCCTGCAGTCAAATAAATTTGGAAAGTCTTGATTAGGCAGTTAGACAGGGTTCTTTCCTTCATCTCCCAGGAAGAGGGATGGTGAGCACACTCTCAACTTTACCTGCCCTCAGAGCTCTTTTCTTTAAACATCTTTAGAGATTTCTGTGGAATGCAATCTCTGCATAACCAAATAAAGTAATTTTTTTTAGAGTTTTTTTTTTTTTTTTTTTTTTTTTTTTTTTTTTTTTTTTTTTTTTTTTTTTTTTTTTTTGCTATAGGGTGCGCTCGCCAGACAGAGACAGAGAGACAGAAAGCGAGAAATCACCCCCCAGGGGGGATGGCCATACCTCAATCCCTTCTCCTCCATTCTCCTCTTGGGATCTTTAGCATGCACACACAAGCGTGTGTGAGTTTTAAGCCACCGGATCCAGGACGTGAACCGTGGTCCACTACGTGGAAGTCCAGCGACATAGCCATTACCCTAACTGCTGGTCCCCCAAATAGATTAATTTTTAATGACTTTAAAACTTCCTTTAAGGGGACTTGCTGGGTTAGAAAGTTCCAAGCCGACAGTTCTCAACATTGAAGACTATCTAGAGCCTGTAAACCTTTGACTTGGCATGCTGCCCCTCATGAAATCCCAGCTCCAATCTTGCCTTATTTCCTCAGACTTCCCATCATCCTCTGCTGACAAGCTGTGGGAAGAAAGTTCAGTGAGTCAACAGGAATAATGTCCTAGAGTGGCAGCAGGTGCACTCCCTTGATGGCCTTAGTTTGGAGAGCAGCTGGGCCTGCATCCCCCTCTAAATCTCCTGGCATAACCCAGCTCCATGACACCCGAGCATTTGTTTTACTAAGAAATGCTTTCTCCAGCTCTGTCCAGGCACTGACTACGGCTTCTTAGATTTTCCCTGACACAAGAGGCATCTGCCTCTTTCCCCATTGTCTCCTGATCCACACTAAATGGCCTTCATCCCCATCCTTCCACTCCATCAAGGTCACCAGTGACCTCCATATTGCTAAATTCAACAGTCAAGCCTCAGTCTTCATATCACTCAACATATCAGTAGCTTCCGACACAAGCAGTCACTTCTGTGAAACATTTTTCATGCCCCAAAGTGAGCTCCAAATCTTTCAAACATGCTCTTTCCATGGTGAAAGACAACTCCATCATCCCATTGCTTTGGCCAAAGCTTCTTGCCATCCTTGTCTTCTCTCTCTTGGAAAACCCCATTGACTCTACAATAAAAATACATAAAGAAATATGGTCCCTTTTACTCCTGATGGGAGATGCCATCATCTTCCATCTTGGTTATTACAAGTCTTCTAACTCATCTCCCTATTTCTGCCTTATTCTTTCCTGTGATCCATAATCCACACAATAGCCTGAGATCTTTTTAAGAAGTTAAGTTATATAATAAAATTTGTTCAAAATTCCATAACGACTTCCCATGATACTCCCATGTCAAACTCTTCAGCATGGTCTAGAAAGCCCTACAGAGCTGGTGTCAGCTGCGTCTCTGATCCTGAAGCCTCTTCTGGTCTTAAATATGCTCACTGCAGAGATGTTGAACTTGATGTGTCCTTGGCTTGGATCCTCATCTAGCTCACTCTCAGTTCCTCTAAGAATCTTCTAAAATATTATCTTTTCAATAAACTCTTCCTTGACTTGCCTACTTAAAATTATAAGCTCTGTACCCCCCAAACAAGGCTTTATTTTTATTTATTTACTTCTTAATCTTTCTTCAGGGTGCATGCCCTTGCCAGAGACCGAGAGAGAGAGAAAGTGAGACAGCACCTCCCGGGGGGATGGTCATGCCCTCTTCTCCATTCACCTCTCAGGATTTGGAGTGTGTACCTGCATATACTGGGCATGTTTTTCCAGCTACCAGGTTTGGAGTCTGACTGCGCAGTCAGCCATTGGGATCCGGCCACTGTAACCATCATGCCACCTACTGGCCCCTTTTTAAAAAAATTTTTCTGTAGTGCTTGCTACCATATGATACAATATTTCTTTTATATGAAGTCCATTAGAGTAGGTTTTTGTTTGTTTTTTGAGATTTTTTGCTATTATGGTGCATGTGCTCATTGGAGAGACAGAGAGAGACAGAAAGATGGAAAATGATAAATCACTCCCCTCTGGGGGGATGGCCACGCTACAATCCCTTCTCCTGATTTTTTCTCTCAGGATTTAAGGCACACACACACACACACACACACACACACACACAAATACACCCAATGTGTTTCAAGCTGCTGGGTCCAGGACTTGAACCATGGTCAACTGTGTGGATATCCACCACCCCAAACATTATGCCACTTGCTGGCCCCCGTTTGCTTGTTTTCTTTTCTTTTTTTAAATTTTTTAAAATTTGCTTCATCCCAGCACCTAGAACTGATTCTAGCACATAATAGGCCCTTAATAAATATGAATAAATAAAACTAAAAACAAAATCAGCCTTGTGTGACTTAAAAAAGTTGCTTACATTTGCCTTATATTGAACATCTGGAAAGTTGTTTGTGTTGAACTTAAGAGAATCTTAGATTCCAGTCCAGTGATAATCCAATGATACATTTCAAATGCTGTTTAAGTGTTTTAGGAAATAGCAACTGTGATTGTAACTAGTTTACGGGATGTTACCTATGTTTGCAGTAAATGCATCCAGGATCAAATATGTGTGAGAAGGTTCTGGCAAGGATAATTAGTGATTATCAGTTTCACAACAATGTTCTCCTGGCTATAAGTACCTCTCACTTCTCATAGTCCATGATTTAATGAGAGGTAGTGTGGTTAAATGGAAAGAACTTAGGGATGACTCCCCTCAGTTGTGTGATCTTGGGCAAATTATTTAACCTCTCTGGGGTGTTTTTCTCCTTTAAAAACATGGTAATGACAATGAGTTGATTGTGACAATTAAATGAAGTCCAAGAAACCCATTGAAAGCAAATACTTTGTATTCATTATTATGTTCCCAGTGTTACCTGTGAACAGTGAGTGACACACAATATGGTCAAGAAAAAATTTTCTATGAATGAATAAATAACATATGCAAAACACCTAGATCAGTTCCTGGCACAATCAGGTGCTTAAAAATGGTAGCTATTGGTCCTATGGAAACATTCTCTCTGAGAAAAGGATTATGGGCAGTTTCTTTAAAAGAGTGTTAAGAGGTATAAGGAAATAATGAACAAACAAAACTGAACTGGCTTTTCCAGTTCAAATCTTTAAACTTGAGAATGAAAATAAGTATGGGGTGTCAACCTATGGCGTGGTGGTTAAGGCAGCTGGATCTCACATGGCTAAATAGTTGTCAGTAAATTAACTGCTTTTCTTTGGTTATACAAAACAATTAGTAAATAAACTGTATTTCTTTAATTATATAATATTCAAGACAATATAGTAGGTTCTAACTGACTTGTGCTGTTTATCCCTCTTTGAATATATTTGAATATATTTCTAGACTATTTTCAACCCTAGAATTAGAAAGTGTTTACATCGGCTTTTTTTCTTGATGAAAAGAACCATTCAACACTGAAACTATGGCTGTAGTTAAACTAGAAGTTGTAATAAATTTTGTTTCACAGTTAATGTCAAAACAGTTTCCTTGTGTTTTTCTATAAATTTGACAGTGGAACTACAAGTGGTCCTGATCCTTCCCAATGAACTGTGCACGCTGGGTGTCACTGCTACTAGGCAGGACCCAGAAGTGGCAAGCACCCAGCTTTACCACCTTGTAGGGAGACCCCTGCTGATGTGTTCAATCGCTACTAGGGCAGCATTGCCTATATTTACTTCAGAACACAGAAGAGTGAACAGCAGAGAAACTGGAGCAGGGATATTTATGTTCTAGCGCCAGGGCTTCAGTAACAAGCCATGCAATGCTACATCATTTGACTCAGTTCCCGATTTATTAAATATGGACAAGAAATGCATGCCTGGTCCACCTTTCAATGTGATTTAGAGAAAAGAAGTATTTATTTTACCCAAGGAGGCTCCTGTGGTGTGTCTATTCCCCTATTTTGTATGTTGAAATCCAAATCATAAACGTGATGGTAGGGAGCGGGGCTTTTGGGAGTGATTAGATTATGAGGGTAGAGCCCTCGTGAATGCGATTAATGCCCTATAAGAGAGTCCCTAGTGAGGTGCATTGCCTCCTTTCACTATGTGGGACACGGTGAGAAAGCACCTGCTATGAACCAGGAAGTGGGCCCTCATTGGACATGAAGTCTGCCTTGGTCTTGGACTTCTCAGCCTCCAGAAATGTCAGAAATAAGTTTCTCTTGCTTATAAGCTATACAGCCTCTGGTATTTTGTTCTAGCAGCTTGAATAGACAAAGATAGATGCTTGGGTTGCAAAGCAACACAATAATTAAAGCTCATTTAAATAATGAGAAATAAATAGAAAGTTTGAATAAGATGCTAGGTGTATCTTATGAAACCAAAGGTGGGCTGTGTAGCTGCCTAGACTGTGCTAGAATAGAGAACTAGAAATCCTTCGGAAACCACAGATCCTTGATCTATGCCTTGGCTCCCAGCATTTGTGTTCATTACATAGTTTTGTGTTTTAACTTTGTATTTCATTTTCTTTGTTTTTTCAATCGACTGGCTCTCTTGGTTGGCTTATCAACAACACAGTCTTTGGCTGGTAGTCTCAGCCATGAATCTAGTAGTTGACGAGTATAGTAACATCAGAAAACATATCTGGCCTCTGTGTTTTAGCTGCAAATTTCTGGAAAAGAGAATCTCAGAGTCCTTAGTGGGTTAGGAGTCCTCCCGGTTCAATCAGCTATGACCTGGGTTTTGGGTCACATTTTTTTTTTTTAACTTTATTTATTTATTTTAATTTGACCAGAGATGGGGAAAGAGAGAGAAAAAAGAGGGAGAAAGAGAGAAAGAAAGTGAGAAAGCAAGACACTAAGTCCAGGACTCGAACCAGGGTCGGCTATGTGTGTGTCCAGTGCCTTTAATCACCATGGCACCTGCTGACCTCTGGGTCACATGTCTTATTGTCTCTTCAGTGGGTCCTATGGAAACATTCTCTCTGAGAAAAGGATTATGGACAAATTCTTTAAAAGTGTTAAGAAGCATAGGGAAATAATGACCAAAGAAAATTGAACCAGCTTTTCTGGTTCGAGTCTTTAAACATAACTGGAGGATAAAAATAAGTATAGGGTGATAACAAATGGCATGGTGGTTAAGGCAGCTGGATCCCACATGGCTGTGTGGTTCAAGTCTGGACAGCAGCTTGAGAGACCCTCTAAGTGTGTGTATGTCAGCGCCCAGAATCCTGAAAGGAGGGAGACGTGGAGGAGAAGGGATTGTGATGTGACTATCTGTCATGGGGGATCCTTTTTCATTTTCTCTCTCTTTCTGGAAAAATTAAAATACATAAATAATAAACACTTCAAACCAAGCATGTGTGCTTTTTCCTCAGTGTCTGCAACCCTTCTTTCTCCAATTCTGGATGCTGGGCATGTGCACATACCCCCAGCATGTAAGCCACTAGGGCTGGGACTTCAACCTTGGTTAACTAAGTAAGATCCAGCTTCCTCTGCACAGTATTTAACCACTGCGCTCTGGGGTTGGTCCAGTTAAGAATTTATTTTTCTAACAGCAAACTTTTATGTCCAACTAGAAATCATTTGGGTTATGGTTTTTGCTATATTATTTTTCTAACTATCTTATTTTGTCCAGTAACATTTATGAATGATTTTGAACTTTTTACCTAATTCTCAGAGTTTATTAAACATCCATTAAATTCTTTCATAGAATTTTCAGAACGTTCATGGAAAATATGCATTACAAAAAAAAAAAAAAACAAAACTATGCACGAGTTTCTAAAAAAAAATTTGCACCAAAATGAATTCATACTTTAATTCCAGTTTTCCACAAACTTTTTAAAGTCCCCTTATGTTAGGTAGGATCTGTTCCATTGATCTTATACCAGTTCTACATGAGTTAAGTCACTACAGATTTGTAATGGATTTTAATTGATGGTAGAGCTAATCACCAGTATCTTCATTTTTTATGTTTTTTTGAATTGTTACACTTTTTTTCCTCTTAAATAAGTGTTAGGATCTTTTTTCCTTTCTCCTTCCACAATACAAAGAATATTAAATTGACAACTTTCATTGCAATTCCAGCTACCCTTCAGAACTGTCTTTTACTGAAGTTACATGTTTCTCCTGCTTGATGACTCGTAGTCCTTGACAGAAATTTTAATTGATACATTAATGTCACCCAATGGCCTTAAAATACTTAGGTAGATAAGCATGGAATAGTGCCTGAAATATATGTTGTCTACTCATCCGTAGATATTCTAAATTCTCTTGTAAGATGGAGCCGCAGAGGGCCACAATTCTGGGCACCATTTATTCCCACCTCTCTCTTTTCCCCTAGTCAACCCCCATTGCTTTTCTGGAATTCTACTTTGGCATGAGGCCCTTAGCTTTGATGATAATGACGTTGCCCCTATTACATTTGTTGTTACATCTACATTAAGGATGTTGTTTTACATTATACAGGATCTTTCCATGAACTTGTGGGATATCTTCTTTCTGGTCGCACTGTAGAGAGTGTTTTTCCTAAATAGTTTTCATATTTTAATCTTATGAATACGGAATCTTATAACCTATTACGTCTGAATTTAGAATTTCATTATGTGAAATTATGGAGCCAAATTTGTGACCTAGTGATAATAGGCATAAACGCAACCTCATTCATTCATTTGTTCTTTCAGGTCCCAACCAACATTAATGAAAGATTTAAGAAATTTCTCTACTTTTCTTCTCCAAGTACATGCTTATATCCAAATGTTTGTGCTACCTGTTTAAATTGTGGCTTTAGTTGGCCTACTTAAGTTGTTTTTTTTCCCCTTTCTTTTAAAAATATTGCAAAATGACTTATAAACTGAAGGAATGGTTTCAGGGAGCAGTGAAAGAAAGGAAAGAATACCCACTATGGTAATAATGAGCTTGAGTCTCATATTTTAAAAGGACTGTAAGCTGAGCTGTGTTCTGTCCCTGCAACAGAAGTGTTGTAAACACTTGAAAACCACCACCACCAGGCTGTGCTCCCTTCGCTCCATCTCAATCTATAAAGCTTCACTCCTGCCCTTCAAATATGAGGGAATTGACCTCATTACTATTTATGGAGATTTTACTTCCACAAATGTTCAGGGCTCTTCAGGGGCTCTTAATATTACAACACCTATGGCAGAGATTTAATTCAGTGCATCATTATGTATATACATATATTTCAAATTATTCTTTTAAGGGAGGGGGACACCACATTCTCTCTTTTACTAGTTTAAAAAGGGAAACAGTTCTCAGCCTGTATGCAAACGGCTGCATGAATGGAGAGGATAATCTAATCACTTGGGCAAAGCCTTCTGACATGCCACAGACCGTTCTGGCTTCAGACAGAATAAGGTGATGACAGACTGTTTACACACATGTATCCAGTACAGGGGAAAGGCTGCATGCCCCATCCCCACCTTCGGCTTTCTGTTTAAATGACTACTTTGCTTTAAAAGCTAATCCCTTCATTGTAATATAAGGTGCTATAAAAATATATATGCGAACACATGTAATATGTACTTCTTTCTTTTAGTATTATACAATAGGCCAAAAGTAATTTATCACGGCATCCCATTAGGTAGAACAAAGAATATAGACTTTTTTTTCTAGTAATAATAACTAAGAGGGGGGAAAAGAGACTATTTCTTCCCAAGGTGAAATAAAGGGCTGATGAGTTCAGGAAGTGTGGTCACATAAATCAGTGTTCGGTTTTATTTCTAACGGGGCAGGATAGGGTTATCAACTCCCACCATGGTGTAAAAGGTTAAGCCAATCCCTGCGAAGAGCTGGCAAACATTTCTCTTTTTACACCTAGGGGTTAGGCCTTAACGTGGATGTTTTGTTCTTGAAATGTTTCAGATTTTGTGTATATGTAATGTCCATCTTTGAGGAAGTTCACTCAAAACAGTCATATCTCTAAAATTATAGACAGCTTTGGGTTAAAGTTACAATTACTCAGTTGCTTAATTTTTCTTCAGATGCAATAGAAACGAGGCTCAAAATTTTCTGAAAAGCACTTGGCTGAACTACTTGTTAATTTAGTATCCTGCGACTTTTGAATAAGAAAATTATCCATAAGAAACACAAGAAGAGAGGTCTTTTATTAGCAGATCAGCCTTAAATATACACTATTTTACCATTTAAAAAATAATTTTATTTTTAAATAATATATTCTTTATTTATATTTAATTACTGTGTGTCTTTATAGCATATAAAATGTTTTTTTCCCCAGAGTGAATACAGTGTGTGTTAGTAACTCATAGGTAGTTGATATTATCATGTATATTATCATCAAGAGTTGGGAACAGCAGTTAGCGTAATGGCTATGTCACTGGACTCCCACGTAGTCGACCGCAGTTCGAGTCCCGGACCCGGTGGCTTAAACTCATGCCGGGCGCGTGTGCGTGCGTGCCCAAGATCCCGAGAGGAGAATGGAGGAGAAGGGATTGCGGCGTGGCCATCCCCTCTGGGGGGTGATTGCTCGCTTTCTGTCTCTCTATCTCTCTCTGTCTGTCTGGCAAGCGCAAGCGCCCTATAGCAAAAACCTCTCCAAAAAAAAAAAAAAAAAAAAAAAGAGGTAACGTTTAGTTTTTGTTTCAGTTAAGTGCTTTCCCCCCAATTCTCTTCCTTCCTTCCCTGTTAACCGCGTGCCTCCTACACTGTCTCTAGTATCTTTAATTGCCCTCCCTACTATTATACTTCCCATCTTTCAATTTCTGCTATAGAGTGCAGCCTATGAAAGTATTTCATCATGTTTTTAAAAGTAAACTTTGATCTCCTGTATATCTCCTTGGTTTATTTTGAATAAGAATCAATATTTATCGCTTTAAGGTGATACCATGTAGATATTATAGACTTATTCTCTGGAAGAACCACCAAAGGTGAAGGGATCAATATAGCATTCTCATGACACTTTAAATCAGAGAGTTAGATTTTATACTGTTAAGTAACATTAAATTTCAATTTTCTCATAGATTTTTCACACTGACAGTTGAGCACTGTTGCTTTTGATGATCTCTGTATGGCCCATTTCTGCCTCGAGATTGCTAACCTTGTTAGTGCGAATTCTAATTTACCTCCCTGGGTGCCATACTGGATGACGATGCAAGTCTGGAAGTGCTTCTTTTACTTCCAAAGAGAAATTGTGATGTACAGTTTGTATTTATAGAACATGCCCTTTTTCAAAAAGGGTAATATAAAATAGTGTGTAAATTACTGATAGGTCTCTTTTTAAAAAATTTTAACATAAAATAATTTTTAAAAATTTCAAGAGGGTAGAGTATATGCTCACGAGAGAGAGAGAGAGAGAAGAGAGAGAGAGAGAGAAAGAGAGAGAGAGAAAGCACCCCCATGGGGCATAGTCATGCTGCAATCCCTTCTCTTCTACTTCTTCCTCCTTTCAGGATTTTGGGCATATGTGTCCATGTGCCCAGTGTATTTCTGAAGTCACCAGGTCCTGAATTTGAACCACACAGTTGACCATGTAAGATACAGCTTGCCTTTACCCACCATACCATGGGTTGGTCCCTGATAACATTCTTTAAGCTCAATGTTTGATTATTATATGTGCTAAATTTTCCAACAATTCTGGGTAAGCATTTGCTGTAATTCTTTTTGAGTCATTTCTATATATGTGTTCTGCTTTGAAGTGGAAAAAAAGGAAGAGTGACTATTCTAAATTATTCTGAGTCAGTATGCGACTTGATTGCTTATCCTCAAGAAACCATATATCAATCAGGCTTGATTTTCAAGAAGTGATTTGTTATGTTTGAGGAATAGCTATTCATCGCTTTTAATAGCAAAACACAGAAGCTAAAAAAATAGTTTTTAAAATAGAGCCAGCCTATGTAATTTCTGAGCATAATCTTTTTACAAAATTTTTTCTGAAATCCTGCCTTCCAACTCTTGCATTCCAGTTGAGCCTAATCACTCTGTGGGTTTTGATGATCTAGCAGGTACGAAGTACTATACATTAAGTGCAGTGTTGACAAAGGAAATTCACTAGCAAGGGTTTCATTAACTGAGGATTAGGCTAAAACCCTTTCCTAAAATTGCCAATAAATGAGACTCTAATCTAAAATTTCACATTAAGTTCAGTACAACTAATATGTGTGTGTTCGCACATGTGTGTGTGCTTGCAGAATGAGTGTGTATGTGAGTGAGAGTAAATCCCAAAATGAGGTTTAAAAAATTTTTTTAAGCATAATTGGCTGAGAAGGTACAAATGTTCCTTGTAAGTATAATGTACTAAGTGGGGGAAAATCCTACAACTTCAGCATATTCAACAGACCCATCCAGGCAGAGGTGTATATATAGATAATTGTCTGCGTACATATCCAAATACATAATGGAGTGCTTTGAAATGTGAACTTTTACATTATATGGGTGGATTTAAGCATGCTTTGAGAGAATATCTTGGATATTTACACAATGGGGACTGATTTGTTTCATTTTTTAAGAGATTTTTGCTATAGGGCACATGTACTCACTGGAGAGACAGAGAGATAAAAAAAGAAATCACCCACCTCCCCCACCCCCCAGAAGGGATGGCCACACCACAATCCCTTCTCCTCCATTTTCCTCCTGGGATCTTGGGCATGCAGACACACACACCCAGTGTGAGTTTTAAGCCTCTAGATCTGGGACTTGAACTGGGGTTGACTATGTGAGAGTCCAGCAATGTAACCATTACACCATCTGCTGGTCCCACTGAATGGGAACTGTTAAAAGGCACTTGCAAATTGAAATTTAAAAAAAAAAAAAAAAAAAAAGGCATTTGGAAAACTTATCCTAAAAATGCCATGCTTAAAGAATATTTTGCAATTTTCCTTGTATTTTTTTTAAATTACATTTAAATTTGGTTATAATTTCTTTTCTTTTTACTGCCAGAGGATGCATGCTCTCCTGTTCACACATGAGAGAGAGAGAGTGGTGGAGGAGAGAAAGAGAAACAAGGCACTCCCCAGTGACATGTTGCCACATTCCTTTTTCCTCCCTCTCTCTACTACTCAGGATTTTGAGCACGCATGCACATGTGTCCAGTGTGCTTTTTTCAAGTCATTGGAATCAAGATGTGAACTGGGGTTGGTCATGTGGAATCTGAATTTCTATTCACAAGGTTTAACTGCTGTACTATGAGACCAACCCCGGTTATGATTATTAAATTATCCTGAGGTGAGAATAAAAATTGCTCATATCTTTTTGACTTAAAATATTATAAAATTATTTATTTTATTTTATTTATTATTATTGTTTTAAGTTTGCTATAGGGCACATGGGCTCATCAGAGAGAGAGAAAGTGAGTAAGAGGGAGAAAGTGAGAAAGAAAGCCCCACCAGGTTCAGGGCTCAGACAGTAGTTGGCCATGTCACTTGCTGGCCCTCTTTTTGACTTTATTTTAATATTACTTATTTAAGCTTAATTTTTGAGGCAAAATTGGTTACAAATGAATATATTTATAAAAACCTAATTTCACGATTAAATAGTTTGTTATTTATTAACCATATTTTAAAATTAAGAGTATAAGCTTTACCAATTTGTCTAAATAATTGGGATTAATGCTTGAATTCAATGGTTAGTGCCTTACTAAACTTCAATTTGTGGTGTTATGACCAAATGTCAATCTTGAAGAACTTGGATGATTGAATTTAAATAATCTGTGATGAATTTAGAAATGTTTATAAAATAATAGTCCTCAGAGCTTCAAATGAACTCCATGGAAAAACTGGTCTGATCTCTGCTCTGAAATTGACAGATTATATACCACTCTAGCGATGAGCTAACAAAAGCTCTGAAAGGCTAAATGGCTTGTTCTAGAACTTGCATCTTGTTTGTACATTGTAAATGGGAAAATGGAGCATAGGTAGGTTTCTTATCATCCTGTTTCTTCATTGTCTTCCACAGCATTTTTACTAACTAGTGAATTAATTATTTTTTTACTAAAAAGGTTCCATTATGGAGGCCAGCAGGAGGAGTGGCGGTTAAGGTGCTGAACTCCTACATGAGCAACCACAGTTCGAGTCCCAGATCCAGTGGCTTGAAATTCATGCTAGGCACATGTGCATGCATGTCAGAAATCCCAAGAGGAGAATGGAGGAGAAGGGACCACAGTGCGGCTATTCTCCTTGGGGGTTGATTTTCCTCTGTCTGTCTCTCTGTCTCTCTGGTGAGTTGCATGTGTCCTACGGCAAAAGCTGAAAAAAAAATTCCCATTATGAATTTATTAATCACCAACATATTTGAAATTGTAGAATAGTATAGAAACCCTAAATACTCAAAGTCCAAATTAAATAATTATCAATTATGACTGATCTTTTTTTCATCTATATCCCAAGTTACTTTCCCTCTCTGGTATTATTTAAAGTAAACTCTAGACAACACACACATGTGAAAGATAAAATATAATTTGTTTATACTGATGCTTTCACAGGACTGCAAGGTTTTAAGCTCTTCTGTTTTACAGATCTCATATCTCTTATGCTGAGAATCCTGCTTCCCAGGATTACTTAGAATTAGAGTATCATCATGTAATTACTAATTTGCCTTTACACACTGCTCACACAACAGCTTAAGAATAACAATACCAAGAATACGATTAATAATATGATTCCTGGAAAGTGTTGAATTTGTGTGGTATGTGTAAGTGAGTGTATGTATGTGCAATTTTTTTACCCTTGGAATACAAACTATGTTTAATTGAATCCCTATTTAGTTACTTGGAGATGATGGCAATTGCACAAATGAAATTAGAGAATATTACCAGTGGCTCCTTGCAACTGAGGAACTCGGGGTTTAGGAGGATTAACTTTCATGTCCAGGCTCACACAGTTTAATATGTAACTTGGAGCCTGAACACTTAACCACCATGAACTGAATTTTGATTCAAATGCAGATAGCAGTTATAGAATTGCTTTATTTAAAAATACCAATCAGACATTTAAATGATGATCCCTAGATGCGGAAGATATGATCAAAGTTGCACCGCTTTACCTAGTTCATAAATTGTTAATGTGCAATAACTTTGGCTACACCAGATTAGAATGCTAAGAGTCATTCCGAATCAGAGAAAAGGTGAGAAGTTACTTGAAAAACATCGTATGGCAAACACCTGAATGCTGCTCTTTACAAAAATTTTAAATGTTTATTCTTTTCTTTCCTGTGTGAATGAGAGAGAAAGAGAGGGAGACAGAGAGCCAAGCACCCCAAAGGGTCTTCATGGCCTGATCCACCCTGACCCTCAGCCAACCCTGAGTCAGGGGTGTGCTGACCTGAAGTACTCAGGGAGAACTCTGCATGAGGACCTCGAACCTTCCTATGTGGGTCAGCTTTGCAGGAGGTCGAATTATTGCCGTGAATCCTCTGCTACGAAAATTTTGGAAATATAACAATATTTAAATTTGAAGTAAGAAAATTTCCAACATGCTGGAGTAGCAGATCTAGTTATGTAATTTGGAAGCGTTGTATCACAGACTTTTCTCCTTTATCATTTCTTCTTAGTTCTTAGTCCAAATTACTCTCTTTAATGTTTGGTGAAGAGAATTAACGTATTTGAAATTTTATTTTGCCTTTTACTTTCAATATGGTCAGTGGAATCATATCTCCTTGGGACCAAAAAATATGTGAGCCATGGGTACATGAGCAATATTTTAAAGTGCACCCAGTTTCATTAATAGCACATCTACTGCTCTTACCTGTGTCAAACAGAAAAATGAGATAGTTTGAAAAATAAGAAACTTTTTTCTCTCTCAACAAAAAGCTCCACTTTAATTTCAGATTAGGGTGGTCTTAAGTCATCAATAGCTGATTTGACAGAGTAAATCTTAAGCAAATTGCTGCCAAAATAATCCTTCTCTGGTCTGACATGCTAATCAGGGCAAAAATCACAAGTGTCTCAAAAATGAGTTGACTTAGTTGGCGAACAATGCATTCATTATCATCGAATGAAACGAATGTAATCTCATGTTTACACATTACAGTGAATTTTTTTTTTCACAAACAGGTACATTTATTTGGGTAAAACAAGTGACTGTGTAGTGATTTGAAGAATTGTGAACACAAAATGCATAATTTTAAGTGAACACATTTTAGGTGCCTCAACTCTTTATGTTCTCCATACAAAATGGCTATGTAAAATAATAGAATCATGTGAAAATTGAGGAAGCTTTAATTAATATCTAAGACTGCCCAACTAAATGTCGTTGTTCAAATGTTTCTTTGGATGAAAATTGCGGGCAATGAGTTATTTATTTATTTATTTGAGAGAGATATTTTCACTATAGGGTATGTGTGCTCACCAGGGAAAGACAGAGAGACAGAAAACAAGAAATCACTCTTCAGAGAGGAAGGCCACATTGCAATCCTTTCTCCATTCTCCTCTCAGGATTTTGGGCACGCATGCACAAGCACCTGGCATGAGTTTCAAGAACTTGAGCCACAGTCGGCCATGTGGGAGTTCAGGGATGTAACCATCACATCAACTGCTGGTCCCACAAGCAATGAATTCTTTTTTTTTTTTTTTTTCCTTTTTTTGAGAGATTTTTGCTATAGGGCGCATGTGCTTGCCAGACAGACAGAGAGAGACAGAGAGACAGAAAGCGAGAAATCACCCCCCAGGGGGGATGGTCACACCGCAATCCCTTCTCCTCCATTCTCCTCTCGGGATGTTGGGCACGCACGCACACACGCCCGGCGTGAGTTCTAAGCCACCGGGTCTGGGACGCGAACCGCGGTCAACTACGTGGGAGTCCAGCGACATAGCCATTACGCTAACTGCTGATCCCACAAACAATGAATTCTTAATGCCCAAGTTTGGTTCTCATCTCTGTGACTCTACATGATCAGCCCACATGATCCCTGGGATCACATTTTATATATTTTATATAACACTTCAGGGTTCTCATTATAATATCAAAATTATGGGCTAAATCATAGGTCTAGTCATTTTGTTAGCAAGAGTTGCAAGATCAAGTGTCTTGATCTAAAGAACAGAAATAAATGGTCTTTTTGTTTTCTATGAGATTATTTTTTTAAAAGTCTTTATTTTAGCGGTTTATATTTGGACTTTAATACTTTCATATTTCATTTATCAAGTTTTAAAATTTGCCAGCGGTCCTGGGCACTTGCCAGAGAGACACAGAGAAAGAGAGAGTGGAAGAAGGAAGTGGGGTAGCACCCAGTATGGGATATGGTCACTCACAATTCCTTCTCCATTTGTTCCTCCTTTGGGATTTTGAGTATGCATACACATGCCTGGTGTGTTTCTCAACCCTCTGGGTCTGGGTCTTGAACCACAGGGTTGGTCATGTGGGATCCGGTCACCCTAACAATACTTCTTTTTATTTGGTACATCTCATTTTGGTTGTCTCAGCTCCAGGTCTTTCACTAGCTCCAGAAATTACCCCAAATAGAATTACAAAAGGACAGGGACAAGCAAGTGGCGTGGTGGTTAAGGCACTGGACAGTCCCACATGGCTGACCATAGTTCAAGTCCTGGACCTGGCAGCTTGCTTTCTCACTTTCTCTCTCTCTCTCTCTGTGTCTCTTTCTGGTCAAATTAAAATATATGAATGAATAAATAAAATTAAATAAAATAATTCTTTAAAAAAAGGAATTACAGAAGGACAGTTTCAGATGGATTAAAATATGGTACTTGCAATGTATATCCAATAACTTATGGGAAATAGCATCTTATGCCATAAACAACTTTTTAAGATATATATATAATGCATGATTTAAACTTGTATTAAATTTGAAAAAGTACTATGTTAAGACTTCATAAATAAATTATATTTTTATTTTAGGATTAAAAAAACTCTACAATAGCAAGCATTAGAAAATAATATTTTTATGAGCCATTGATATAGTTAAAAATCCAAATGTACTTTAAGCATAAAAGTACCAAAAAATGGTTCTTAAATTTCCTTGCAGGCCAATTCATGATAAGTTTCAAATCTAGCAAGGAAGACCCAAGTGTGTTTTTTATTAAAGTTTAAACAACAAACTAGTATAATGTTCCTGAAGTTTCATCCATCATGCCACCATTTTCTTCATACTAGGGAAACATTATAGTCTCTTGTCATGTCTCAAAGACAAGAAACACATTCAAAATGTTTTGCCAATGACAAATGAATCATTGAGAGATTGGAAGTCGTAGACAGCATTATGCATGCTAAGCATTTACAAGGTAAAGCCAGGAGGTTTCCAGGGCATTTTGCTGTAGCATGAACCATGTCCATTGGATCCTTAAGTGGTGAAATCTATGAACTTACTTCTGCTATTTTCCTGGTCCCGTGAATTCAGAGCTCATAGCAGTTAGTAATGGAAATAGTACCAGAAATCGCTCTGCCTTAAGGTAGGGAAATGAGTATTCCAGGAGAGTAATTAGTACTAAGTTTCTGATTGAGATTATGGCGTAAAGGAAATCTTAGAAGTTGCTCTCATGTTGTTGGCAGATCGAAGATATTTGAGGACTCTTAAACAATGAGGACATATTTGAAAATTAAACATCAGACAAATGAGGTGATTTTTAAAATTTTGGTCTAAGTGGGCTGTTATATCAGATATGTTCAAGAAAGCTTGTAACATGTTCTCACTGATGGTGGCCATGTTCCAGGTGTCTTGTTATATGAAGAAGGCAGTTTTGATCTCAGTATTTTAGGACTGTCCAATTCTGTCATTTTGATCAATAAAGAAGTGCTCTTGTTAAGCAATGACAAAATAAAATTGAAGGTCAAATCAGCACACAGTTCTTCTTCTAACCCAAATTTAGATGTGAAAAACAGGGTCAAAAGACATTGTTTATGGATATATATCACACGCATACAGACACACAATCAAAAACCAAAAAACCCACAATGGCTGAAGCCATGAGATAATCAGTACAGCCATGGTGGCACAGTAATAGCACACTCTATAGCCCTGACGTCATACAGGAAGGTCCTAGGTCTACACCCTAAGGTTTCTCAGAGCACACTGGGTTTGTGTACGTGCCTTTGATCCTGGCTGGCTGAGGCTTGGTGAGGATCATGGTGTGAAGACTATGGTGAGAATAACTCTCTCTCTTTCACCATTTCTCTCTCTCAAGGAGGAAATAAACTTTTAAAAAATTCCATAGGTCAGTTAAATCTTCATTGGAGATTTATATTTAAAAAGTATTTTTCTCAAAATAAATCCAGTACCCTTTATTTCCTCTCTTTTACTTCATATAGACTTTTTTTTTTGTCATATACATCCTTGCCAAAACTTAGTTTTTTCTTCTGTCATTTGATTTTTAATTATTTTATCTCATGATGACATCATTTATAAATCTATGCTGATGGTATATCTTCTCTAATCCTAATAAACTGGCAAAGGCACCATCCCAATCACACATACGCAGTACACATACACAGTAGTTTTTCTGTTTCTTTCTTTCTTTCTTTTTTTTTTTTTTTTGATAGAGATTTTTTACTATTTGTTGCATGTGCTTGCCAGAGAGGCAGAGAGACAGAGGGTGAGAACGTGGCATGAGTTTCTAGCAGCCGGGATTGGGACTCGAATCATGGTCAACTACTTGGGAGTCCAGCGACATAACCATTATGCCATCTGCTGGTCTCAGTTCTTCAGTTTTGATGTGGTTTTGAACAGTTGACCAAAGACAA